>BSBN01001191.1:699623-1399247 GCA_027924645.1 Cunninghamia lanceolata | reverse complement strand
GGGTAAGCGATTGTTCTCATTGATGTCCTCTTGTCTTTGTATGCGTTGAACAAGTTCATGTTGTATCTGGCATTGTCTAGTTTCTTCTAACACCAAGAGGACAAATGGGTCTCCTTGTGGTAAGACAAATGTTTGTTATTGAGGCCTTGGATGAATCTCTTGGATCTCGTCACGAATAGCCCTCACCCACTCTCCTCTCACTCCTAAGCACATTCATGGATCAGGAGGGAGGTAAATGTGTGATTACTAACCTTAACCAGATCTTGGTTTTTGACCTAGGGTTTTGTTGACCTAGGGTTTGACTTGTGTTTTGACTTTGTTTTTACCTTGTGATGAAATCAAGGATTTGTTTGAATCGTGATTACCTCGTGATGGAATTGAGGGTTTGCAATTTTGTCTATTCTACAGTATCTAAATGTATGCAAGCTAAATGATATGTGAAACGTTCTTTTTGGTATTTTTTAGAGTATTTTGGAAATAAAAGTGCTTCTAATCTACGAAAGGGAAATATGTTTGCAATTCTATATGACTTTTCTAATGCAGTGTTAACCTATGTTTTTCTTGTTTTTGATATTTTGAATGCAATCTAATCTAAGAAAAGGGGAAAATGTTTATTCTAATAAACTAGATCTAGAAATGAGAAAGTGTTTAATCTAACATGCAAGATCTAACTATCAAGGAAAAAGCAATGTTTTACTGTTCCCAAGAGCAAATTTGATTCTCTAATTACTATGAGTTAAAAGAAAACAATGAAGGAACCTAAGAGAAACAAATATTTGTTGACTCCACTACCCTCGGCAATCCTTGTAATTGGCAACAGGAGATCCTCTTGACAACAAAATGATGCGAAGAAGCAAAAAGAAGCTTTGATGAAGCTTGTATGAGCTTGATGAGAGCTTGGGTTGAGCACAATGGCATAGAATGAAGTAGCATGACGCTACTTGGTTGAACACATAAAGAAAAAGGCACCTTCATCCTATAAGAGCATTTGAATGCTAAGTTGGAGAGCAAAATTTGGCAAGAGTTATGTGCACAATGAATTTGCCTCCCTTTGTGCTTGAGGGAGGGGGGTATTTATAGGTTTAGAAGAAGGAATTGATTGGAGAGATAACTCATTTGATTGATGAGTCAACAAGAATAGATTGGGGAGTTAACAAGGTTGATTACCCTGTGAACTCAACTGATTGGAGAGTGATGAAGCAAAGATAGATTATCACTGGAGAGGAAATGGAGAGGGAATGCATGAGATTGATTAAAGAGTTAAATTTAGATCAAATAGAGCTAATTATGCACGTGTGGGCGCATGAAATAGTTAAGTCTATATCAGGAATCAAAACCATACAAATAGAGAGAAAAATGGGCAAAAACAGAGAAAAAATGAGAGAGAAACTTGAGTTTTTCCATGGCTACAAAAATGGCAGGGTCACCCCTTTTGCCAGTAGTGTTGTCCCTGGGTGACCATGGTCACCTAGGGGAGATCTGGATGGACAGGGTCAGATGCAAAAAAACAAGCTAGGAGATGGTAGAAGAGAGGAAAAGGACAGGTTCTACATCAAGAAACAGGTCAGTCATGTGGAAGAATCCAAATCTCCACTTGCATCAGTAGGATCTCCTAGGGGAGATCTGGAAATAATAGGGGGAGATTTGGATTGGTTTGACGAAACTGAAAACTGAAAGCGGGAGATGGATAAGGAGACCTATAGAACGCTTCTAGGAGGTGCACAAGAGGAAAAAACAAAAGGGGAGAGGAGAAAACTCACCTACAAGACTCTCACAAGGCTTAGGATCAAGGTCCAAAGCCAAAAAATGTAAGTTGACAAGTGTCGCAACAAGTGTTGAAGAGCGTTTGCAAATAGGGAGAGAGGGAAATCGACAAGGAAGAAACAACACAAGACAAGAAAAGAGGACACATCATGAAGAGGCCTGCTAATTAAAGGACATTATTTCATGCTTACATGTACGTGACAAGGATTTGAATCGTCATAGGGATCCTCGTGGAGGCAGTGCATGATTTTTGTGCTTACAGTCTCAGGTCCTAGCTGATTTGTTTGGTGAACTTCTTGAATTTGTGGATGAAAATGAAGATATCACATGCATCCTAACATCTATGCCTAGTATTGAACAACAGAATGATAAAACTCATTTGGATTCAGTGCAAGATTATGAGTTATATGAGAACATGTTTTTAGGCATCATAGAAGTTTGTGTTCTAACATTGATGATAAGCTAGTATCATATGAGCCAATAGTATGTGATTAGCCTATTCAGGTCAAAGAGGCAAGCATTCCTTCATTTCATTCATGTGAGCTAACTTTTTCAAATCAAGTTGAAATTCCAAGTGACAACAGGACAATAGATCCTAAGGAAGAAACCAACAGTGGAAGTCCAAGTTTCATCCTTTCAAGAGGATGCCTAATCAGAGATTTAGCCAAGAGGGGTACCAATAAGATACAACCAATTGTCAATGATCCTAATGATGTAATTCCAGCTGTAGAAGAAAAGACCCAACTCACCTATTCATTCCAAATTAGTCATATGCTTGATCAAACTCAAGAGGTGAGTGAGTTTGGTTATGTTCTTCATGAAACATCGCAACAATTTGTGGGGTATTTTCTTGTTTCCCACTTCTTATCAGTAGTTCATAACCTTGCAAAACATCCTATGTTGGTTAGAAGGAGGAGTTATTTTACAAGCCAGTAATGGGTTTGTTTGACCAGCTTCTTTGGCTGGTTAGAGTAGGTTAGTATAGGTTAGGTTAAGTTTTCATTTTCCAAGAAGTTATGTTGGACATGTTTGCTGGTCCTGTCCTAAACAGAGCCATGATAGTTGTTTTCAGTTTTAGTTTTGCTATTGTATGTTTCTGGATGCTAAGTTACAAAGGTTTTTTCTGAGTTGCAAAGGAGAGGAATTGACTCCTATACCCTATGTATTGCTAAGGCTATTGATCCAATATGCTTAGCAGACAAGCATTCAGCAAAAATCATCAGAAACGTTACCAAAATTTTAGCTACAGCTTAATTTGGTAGAGCTGAAACAACTAATTACATCAAAGGTGAAAGGTACTCCAATAAATTTCTACTAATCCTAACCATTTGCATGTGAATTCTTTCAAATGGAATTTAGTTTTTATTATGCAATGTTTTACAACAAAAAGAAATTACACAAATTGCATGATATTGTTGTCTTTCATTCATCTTGTAATGAAAAAATGTATACAATGTTGCTATTTCATAAATTGAGATCAAAAGAATGCTTAGAATGTCCCACAACAAGCTGTGGGAATGACTAAATTGAGCTAATGCAACATGGAAAGCAAGCTATACATCTGAAGATAAAATAAGGGAAAAACATATGAAAAGAGATCATATCCTTCATTGCCTTAATGGTTGATTTTGGTGTTGGTCTTCTTATCTTCAACTCCTCTTGTTCTTGGTCTTTAGATGTACCTACAGATGATTGAAAATTTGGTTAGAGCTCGAGACATGAAATATCATCATATGTTTCATCAACAAACATATAACCTACGTCTATGATGCATTAAATCAGTTGAGCCATTACCAGATGTATGGCAAGAAAAGTCAAAATTAGATCATCAAATGAAAGTCAAATCATCAAGAAGAGCATTGAACTTTACTATTTTATTTAACTTGTTTGCTCATTGTGCAGGTACAGGTTCATCTTTCATTTCATATTCCATCTTTAACTTTTTAGCATGTGGTGAAAATTGGGCTCCCACAAGGGTTGAGCTTAGCATTCTACCCTTAAGTCTTAAGAGGGATATGGATAAGTGAGAAACATGGTTTAGCTTTTCAAATAAAAGCATATTCTGATTGAAGATCAATTAATATGGTAACATTGTCCATTCATAGCAGCCATATAGTCATACCTGAAGAGTGCAGGATACATAGTCCACATAGGCTGAGACAATCATGAGGTACAGTCATCATAAAGATAGCACAGTCACAGGTAAACATTATAAGAGCTTTATGCATTAGGATAGCTATGAAGAGTAAAGCACAATGACTATAATGATTAGACCAACCAAATGCCCAAGAGCCAAATACAATGCAGGGTATAACCATTGATGAATGTACTAGCCTCATGAATACAGTCATCAATGACTGTACATGTAAAAGATCATATAGTATTTTCAATCCAGACAATGCATGGATGGATGTCAAACAACAATAGCACATGAGAGAGAAGCAACATAAGATACAGATCTCATTATCATCTGTCTATTACAATGGGATAACTAATGTCATGAATGGTATAGTACAGTACAGTCCATGTCAGCTATCAAGTGTGCAAAGGAACAGCAGGGTACAAATCCATGATTCAGAGTTTTAATGATCAAGATGCAGATCTATTGCATAGTAGCCATACTACCATGGCACTATACTATAGGTATGGTGACACTTTGATGTAGTCACAAGAAGAAAGAAACCATTGAATAGTCATAATGTCCAAATGCTAAAGGGGCAGCAAGAAGTAATGAATCAAGGACACAATGACAAAGATACTTACAACCACAAGTGAAAATACCAAGACACAGACCTATTTCATGAAAACCACAATGAAGATCAACAAAATAGGGAGCCTTTGTCATGAAATCAAAGCAGCCAGGTACAAGTATAATGGACTGAGAGATCAACCATCTAAAGTGACAATCACATTGCCAAACACAAGACATCAGGTTCAAGGACTAAAATAGTGCATATTACAGGATAGTTTACAATCAAGGGATAGGTTGCAGAATAGTCACCATGGACTACAATTATATACCTTGTGTCAAGAGTCATGGTCAAGAGGACATCATACATTCAATTAGCAGCAATGACCATGATAGGAGCTTCACATCATAACAGTGATAGGTCCAAACTACAATGAAAGCTTTATTGCCAACATAAAGTGAGGACAACAGAGTGAGGTGGCTGCCATTAAAATAAAGATGGGAGTTTTGTTCCAAATGTTGGCAAAATATGAGGAAGATTATATTCTTACAGGGCCTTGAAGAAGTGCAGTGTGCAGGTTTTGATGTGGGAGACCATCATATCTTGACCAGCAAAGTTCATAATGATAAGTTTCAGAGGTTGGCCTATATTTTCCTTGCATATAAATGAAATTTGGCAATACAAACCTTTTATACAGATCAGTTGGTTGCCAATGCTAGGATGTTTGAGAAGGATAAGAGGTAATAAGTGATTTCCATTCTTTGTAATCAAATGATAGGTTAAAATGTTGTGTTGCATGAACAAAAGATAAACAACCTACAAAAGTAGAGAAATCAATGCAATGTCATTCAATGGCATTATTCTTCATTATGTAGATTGCTAAGTTCACAGTCTTTTCATGACAAGATCCAGGTCGGTCAAAAAGAAGTCTCATTTGTACCTTCTATTGAAAGTTTTTTAAGGTTATTGCTATGGTTTTTATAAATGCAAGTACGGTCACCAAAGCATTTACTACAGAAGAATACCATATCCATAATGGGACAACCATTAAAACAACATAAGGAGCATGAACACAAGGTACATGGAGAGACATCATAATCTAATCAAGGGGTTAGTCATTACAGAGCCATCAAAATGACTGAAGTAGGAGGCTCTAAAGGCAATTTGAAGCAGCAATATCAGTTTGTGAGGTGGTCGTCTAAGACAGTCGAGCAAGGGATATCACAAGGGTTGCCATAGAGGTTTTCCTTTCCACTATTTTCCTCATCATAAGAGCAAGACTTCAAGGAGTAAGAATAGTATTTTAGTTTTCATTAAAGATAAAGCAACTTCTTCTACTTTATTTTCTTAAACAGAAGCCTTTAGTATCATCAAGATGATAGTCATTGTTGTTTTAGCACTCAGATTTTGGGACAGCAGCAATGCCAAATCACACAGCAAGGTCTTATGCAAAAACCAGTGATCTTCAGTCCAAAGAAGGCTCATAAAGAACATAACAAAAGACACAGTAGAAATGATAGATTTCATTGGGGGTAAATAGAGAAAAAGGAGATATAGAGATAAAGGAGATACAAAACAATATTATGCAGAGAAAGAGTAATTGTTCAATGTTTCTTCAACAAAATATAGCACTTACTTCTCAAACAAGGGTATCAATAGATATGATAGAGAATAACACTTACCAAGATAAGAAGCAGATTTAGAATCTTGAAAACCCTCAGAACACCTCATAGTAGCATGGTGGTGCCCTCAATAGAGTATGCAAAGTGCAAATGAGTAATGAAATACAAAGTATGAGGCCGCGGGTTTGTCTTTAGGGTTCTTTTTGCCCTATGTTTTGGTCGACCCCTAAGGGGGTTTTTCCCACTTATTTTAAAATATTTTGCATCATTATTAATACTTAGGCATTTATATTTTTGCCTAAATGTATTATCGGGTGCCCCTTTAATTTTGCATGACGTTGAAACAAATTTGAAATGTAAACAAATATTAAAGTAGTGAATTATAAACTACTTTATTATTTGTCATGTAAATGCAAGAAGAAGTAAACCATCACATGACACGTATTAAAGCAATTCATAACTATTTGTTTTAATACTTATTTAATTGTTTATTTCATCCCAAAATCATGCAAAAGGGAAAGGGCAATGAGCTAATCATGCGAAATCATAGGGAGGTGGAATTGAAGGTGTTTCATGCATTTGGAGTTGAAATGGAGAGTTTGGTCCTGATTTTTAGTTATCTCATGTGGCTTTGGGGTCAACTTTGGTCAAATTGATTGTGAGGGGGAGTCTGAGCCTACTTTTGCTCAAATGACATCAGTTCTAACCTCCCTTTTTGGGACTTTTCATTTCTGCTCATGGGAGAGATTCTTGGGGGATATTTTGATGTTGAGTTGACTTTAGTTCACTTAGCCTTACTCATTTGGAGTTATCTTTTGTATATAGGAGAAAAAACTTATGTTTTTCCCAGTCCTTACTTTTTTTCTTTCTCTTGTGTGTCGCAGAGAGAGAAAGAGATTTGTAACTCAGTTTTTAGCTGTTTGAAAGCATTTTCTTGATGCTTTTGGTACAGAAGTCCTTTACGATTCAATAAGGTACATCAATTCCTTCTGGTTTTATTCAATGTTCTCGTTGTTATTGTATGATTGTAAAGCAATTATTGTGATTTAATCAAGTAAATCCTTTGATTCGTTTCCATCTTTGCAATGATTGAACAAGTTATTTCATGATTAGTACAGGTTATATGTTGTGTTCAGATGCTTTCAGTAGTTTTTAGTTGTGAAACTTTTCTTTCCTTCATGCAAATGCTAGGGTCAACTACCTCCATATGAAATATTCATGTACTTCATGTCCTGAATCAAGTTGTGAATAGATTAACCTCTTTGTTGAAGCAAATTGTGAGTTAGTGCAGTAGTTTAAACTCTCATCCATTAATGGTGCATCACCTCCTAGAGTTAGTTTTCCTTTTCAAAGCATCCATCTTTCCATTCCTTTTCCATTTAAATCCAATAGTTTCTAGGAGATCTAAAGGGGAACCAGCCCATAATCTAGAGATTCACGTTCACTATGAGCGACCCACAAGCTCGAAGGTGTTTCCATGTGTCAACAGGATTAGCTGAGTCTAAGCTTAGCTAAGTGCAATCCTAGTTGAAAACAATATCTAGCTCACAAAATCTTGTCAGCAGTTACTGCTACTGAGAAATGCTTGCCGCATGCCAAACTATGGAAGGATTCCAATAGTTTACTTTGTTATGCCTTATCAACACAATGGAGGAAGATTCCATCAATTCTTCTCTTATACAAACCATTGTCCCATAGGATAAAATTTGCAGCTTTGAGCTTGATGGTCCTTTTCTCTTTGTAAGACAAATGATCGGGACATTCACCATAAGTGAGAAAGTAAGCAATATTTGAATGCCATTCATCTATTGTGCTAATAAAAAGAACGATGGAAACATCTTCATTTTCTGCTTCTTCGTCACCTATTTCCTTAGGTACATTATCAGCAATAAGCTGACATAATCCTTTCCCATGCACAAGCTTGGTGGGCTTAATATCAAGATCATACTCCTGGATCTTAGCAATCTAGTTGTCTCTCTTGCTTTCGAAATCTTGTTGAGTTAGGATGGATTTGACTATTGATTCTGGAACCAATGCAACATTATGGGAATTCAAAATGTGGAACCTGAAATGCTTGACAACTTTGACCATGACATATGCATGCTTCTCCATAGATGAATATTTGAGTTCATGAGTTTTCAAAGGGCAACTCATGAATGCAATAGGAGATTCAATACCTTCCTTGTTCTGTTGAACCAGGATAGCTAACAGCGTATGCTCAAAAGCATAACTATACATAATGAAATCTTTGGTATAATCAAGACAAACCAAAACTGGAGCATGGGCAATGGCTCTTTTGATGTCCTCAAAAGCTTCCTTACCTTCTGCGCTCCAATAGAAAGTGGACTTACCTTTCATCATATCTACAATATGACGGGTTTTCTTTGCAAATTCAGGAACAAACCTTCACAGAAAATTTACCTTTCCAAAGAAAGAATGAATGGTTGTCTTACTTGAAGGTAAAGTAAGAGCTTAATTGATTTGACTCTTTCAGAGTCAATTTTTGTACCTTCCTTAGACACTATATGCCCAATTATCTTGCCTTTTGTTACCCCAAAAATTGACTTTTTAGGATTGAGGGAAATTTCATGTTGATGACACATCTCCAGGACTTGCTGTAAATGATATGCATGATCTTGATGCTTTTTTGAAAAAACATTTAAGTCATCAAGATAGACAACAATAAACTTACCCATTTCATCTCTGAAGGCCAAGTCCATTGCTCTCTGAAAAGTTGCACCAACATTGATCAATCCAAACGGCATTCTGTGGTAAGCAAAAGTACCCCAAGGAGTTGTGAAGGCAATTTTATGTTGGTCCACTTTGCTAACCTCAACTTGGTTGTAGCCTGAGAAGCCATCCAACATAGATAGCATTTATGAACCAGTCACTGTTTGAAGTACTTGGTCCGTTACTGGAAGTGGGTAATTTATCTTTTAGGGAAGACTGATTCAAATTCTAGAAATCCACACAAATGCAAATTTCACCATTCTTTTTCCTTACCGGCACTATATTGGCAATCCATGTAGAATGATGAATCAGAAAAAATATTCTTGCATTCAACATCTTTTGAATTTTAGCTTGAATAGTACCTAAAATCTTTGGGTTGTATTGCCTCTGTTTCTGCTTATGAGGCAAGGATCCCATCTTAAGTGGAATCTCGTGTTAAACTTCCTTTAGTTGAAATGACTTCAAGTCATCATAGGAATATGCCAACACATCAATATAGTGATGCAAAAGCATCACAAACTTGAATCTTTCATCAGTTGTACAACACTTCCCAATGTTGACCATTTTGGGATCAACTTATGTACCTAGATTCACCTATTCAACTTCCGTCGATGAACCTGTTCCAATCTGTTGCTGCTACTTGATAAAATGATCATGCTTGTTAAATAGTTTCTTGAGAGAAACTAATCCTTTGGGAATGGTACCTTTCAACTGCAGAAACTCTTCTCCTATCTCAGAATTAGTTCCCTCAAAGTAGAGTTCATTGAAGCTATCTACTTTCTCTAGGAATACGATAATTTGATCATCGCCATTGAAAACTTGCCAATAATCAGAATTATCTAGGACACTTGGTCAGAAGACCAACTCAATAGTGTATTTGTTACCCTTAAAATCCTTATGAGGAACCATAAGGGTGGCTAAGACGGCCAATGAATCTACCCTATCATTGAACTCTCTTGGTATTGCTGAAATATTAAAGGCATAAAAGTCCTCAATGCAATCCCACACACGATTGCGGTAGTGCCTCAACCTTTTGTTCTTAGTTTGATACAAATTCCTCACCTGGCAGACGATAATTTCTACATCTCCTTGTGCATGAAGATTCTTGACTCCTTTGACGTGAGTAGCTTCCATACCCAACAACAAAGATTCATATTCAGTAGTATTATTTGTATTATCAAATTGTAGTTTATAATAGAAGAAAAATATCTCCCTAAGGAGATATGAGGACTTTTCCAGCCCTAGATCCTGTCGAAGCATAGCTACCATCAAACTCCAAAGTCCAAACATCATTTGAACCTTTTGATTTGACATTCTCATGACTAGAAGACTCTTCACTAACAGAAGAATAATCTTCCATCATCATGCTTTTAGCAGAACTATCATCTGACATATTAGAAAAATCATCAGTAGTCAGAAAGTAGTTTCCCATACCTGAAGATTCAAAAAGAATTTGCACCTTTAGATCCTCAAATGTGGTTACAATGTATTTTCCTTCCCTTTTCAGAAATAGCTTTTGCATGACACCCTTAATAGGTATCCTTGCTTCGGACCAGTCCATGTTGATTTCCCCACCATCTTTATAGAAATTCCACCCCAATAAAATTCCACATGAGGCAAGAACGTTGACCACTAAGACGGTCATTTTAATCCTTTTCTCTAGAAAGGCAGTGAATGCAAACTGTGCATCTTTAATTTGCCATATAAGGGGCACTTGTTTGGTTTCCATTGAAAAGCATCTACCAAAGGTCTTTGTCAAAGTTAATCCCAGGGTGTCTGCCACCTTGGCAGGCATGACATTATCAGAGGCACCTGAGTCTATGACACAGTTACTAAGTTTATGACCATTTACCAACAAAGAAACATAGAATGGCTCAATTTTCCCTACACAGTAGTGGAAGGGGTAGAAACTAGATTGTTCTAAGAGGTTCTTGTCTTGGAGATGACAGGAATATTTTGGGAAGAATCTTGCCCTACAAGGGCAGCCTTATTTTTTACAAATTTAGCTAACCGTTCAAAATGATCCAGATTAGCTTGCAAATACTCGACCTCAGACATTTGAATTTTAGTCTTTCTAACATGATCTATTATATCAAATAATTGATATGAAGTAGACATGGGAGAAGGGATACTTTCATTTTGAGGTCTTGGATTGGAAGTACTGGACTAAGGAATAAAAGAAGAAGAAGGAATATTAGATGTACTTACTTGTCTTTTATGGGTTGAATCCCTGGGTTGGAAAGGTAGAGGTGTACCTCTATTAGCAATGGAGATTGTAGGACAAGAATCTTCCTTAGACTTTCCTTTGTCAGTCGCTTGTTGATTCGGCTAATTCTGTGACTGCGTGAAAACAACATATGACTCTCCATATGCATCTTCTCTTTGTTCCGCTTCATCCTAAAAATTTAGGAAACCAATGTTTGAGTCTCCAGCCAACTCTTCTTCTCCTTCAGTGAAGAGATTGGCAATATTATGTTGATCAAGATTAGGTTGGGGGGAATTTTCTTGTTCAGCTTCATAGTATTCAACTGCTGCATTAACCAGCGGTGCTTCCAAAGCAAGTCTCCCTTGTGTAGGGGGAAGCCTGTTTTGTCCTTGGTTCCTCGCAGCATTACCTTGATATGGAGCATTCGGGAAAGTTCTCCTTGGTATGTCCTTGTAGGAAGGAAAGGACATCTTTTGAGATACTTGTTTCTTCAAGGCTAACAATTCATTAGCCAACTTTTGCACCATGGGATCCATGGTGCTCGTGGAAGGTGCACTTGTAGAAGGTTGCCCTTTAGCCCAGTTTATATTCTTCCTAATTTTTTTAGCAAGGGTCAAGTCATCCTCAATATTAGTAGCCAAGGTTTGAGTTGCTGCCAAGTCAGTCAAACCAGCCCGCCGCAGAAGAAAACTTACCTTAGGTAGTTGAGTGTTTATGAAAAAACACTTTTGATTCTTAGCTATAGGCTAAGCAGTTGTAGGAATTCTATTGGTCAGCTTATTAAACTTCACAATGAACTCATGCATGGTTTCTTGCGGTTCCTTCTTCATTTGAGTGAGCTAAGCCAAGAGGGCGTGAGCATCTTCGGCAAGTTTGAACCTAGCCTCGAACTTGGTTCGTAGAATATTCCATCCAGTGATGGCTTGAGTAGGAAGATGATAAAACCAGTCTGTAGCAACACCCTGAAGTATCTCAGCAAAGAGTCTTACAGATACATCTTCATATTCTACCCCTAGAACACCACATGCAATGTAAAAAGTTGCAATATGTTCATCAGGGTGAACTTTTACATCACCATAAAACTTTAGAAAATTCTTTCTTGAGCTATGGGGCAGATCATGCAATGGTAGAGTAAGATTCAAAGGCCCGAAAGCATTTCCCCATGGACCCATAGGAGGAGGAAGAGCCATTGTGCGCCGATTGAAAGGCGAAATTACAAGCCTAGAAACTTGAGGGATAGGTGTAGTTCTGAGAACACTTGATGCTTCACTTGGTATCAGAGATCTTGCGTTGGTAGGTGGAAAGCTTAGTGTATGCTGAAGAGATCTCTTTGGTAGAAGATTGAAATTATTTTGTTGAATTAACTCGAAAATAGGATCCACAATTCCTTGTGCTCTTCTGCTTCTGGTATACCTAGGTTCAGCCAGAGTGCAAAATAACTAACAAAGATTTAAAAACACAACAACCTGTTACAAGCAATATGAGACCGATATACTTCAACCAAAAGTGTGAGGCTCTTGGATGCGTATCATTCCCTAGCGGAGTTGCCAAAAACTATTGGGTGAATATTTTTTCTTCAACTAACTAGAGGCAAAATGGTTATATCAAGCACAATATGATGAGATTTAATCTCTCCTCTCAGAAAGTGGAGGCTCCCTTCTTATTGCTCACTACAATCAACAAATACTTAACTAAATTTGTGTACACTATAAACTAACCTGTGGATGGTTCCATATCATCTATTTCTCTTTTCTTCAAAAATGATGTTTCAATTTAATCCTTACAATGTATGATAAACTCACAAACTACTTATTGGAACAATAATAACCAATATCAAGATTGAATGAACATAAGAATATTCAAAATGATACCAGCGTGAAATAAACTAGAAATTCATAGAAGCACAAAGTCTTTCATAATTTCTTTTGCTGACTTGGAATTAGAAATATATAGTGTAGAATGTAGCCTAAAGTCTCCACTGTACGCTATCAAGAGATTTAATGAACACAGAAAATAAATAGCAGCTCAAAGTCTTCTAATATAAATTCTAAAGGTAATGTTGCAGCACAAAGACTCCAAGATCAGCTTTAGACCACCTTCTAGATTATATGAACTCACACTACTGACTTGATCAATTGCATAAGAAAGTGCAAGAGAAAAGACATAAGAACATCTCTCATACACTACAAGTAGATTCCCAAAAACAAAGTTTGAATGCTCACTTGCTTTTCTTATTATTACATCCCCTTCTCAAAGGGTGGTATTACAGTGGTGAAAAGATAGGCCGAACACTTGTTAATGTTGAACCTCGTAGATCTAGGCCTTGACCTGATTAAAGATCAATGGGTATTGTTATCACGTGAAATTGCACCTTGCTTGAAGCTTGTTCAAGCATTTCAATGACACAATGGGACTGATCTCAAGGTGTGGGACCTTGAAAATGAGATCAGACCTCCAAAGAAGATTGGTTCCTCTTTCTGAGCTTAAGGCTCATAGAATTAAACTAAATCTAATGCTACACTCACAGGGGAAAAGGGAGAAGAAAATACTAAAATTAAAGGGGGAGGTGATGCACCAAATTTTAATATGTTAGCTGGGACTAACATAACACAACAATAATCTCAAATACTAAAAGGACTCACACATACTTATAGCTCTGACAAAGGCTTGAATAGAAGATTGTAACTAATGAAGGGACGTTTTATCCACAGAATGAGTCACAAGCTTCAAATAAACACAGAGAAAAAACATAAGAGGTGAAATATCAGTGATTGTATTGATCATGAAGGCTAAATAGCCATTACAAAGGGAAGATAATCTGTTACAGAAGAGTAGACATAGAATAACCATGCACATTCATTAGTGAACAATCAACTAGAGACAACAAAGCCTCAGAAAAATGGGCACAATGTATCACATCCAGTTGGTTGTGTAGGTGGATTACAAGGTTTGAAAATAACAAATAATCTACCCAGCATAACAACCCAGAAGAATAGCTAACAAAATTACATCTTTTCTACATACATATATAGCTTTTTTTTTGCATTGTAGCAACCATGGATGTCGAAAGAGAAGTCAACAAGAAAGAGCATCACCCATACTACAATAACTTCATTTTGTGTCCTTGGAGCATGCTCACATGGCTCAATTGATTTTGTCCTTGACTGTTCCCCTGACGAAGCTGCCCGCTAAGCTGATAGGGCTGATTGGGAGCTTGGTATGGCAGATTAGCTGTAGGAATTAGTGCCATAATTGGCTGAAAGACTGGGGCTTCTAGAAATAATGGTATTGGAGGCCTGGGAGCAATCTTTCTAGCTAGGATTAAACAATTTTCTTCCCTAATAGCTACCTCATAGGCATTAGGTAACACATCCCCTCCTAAAGACTGGATCATGACAACGATATCACTGTTCAAGAATCTCAAATAATACAAGAAGGAAACATTAGGGGAAGGCCTCACCAATGGTGGGATTCTGTACCAAGTTTTTTGAAATTTGAAATTAAAATCTACCATGAATTCATAGGGAGCCCTTTTAATAGTGGCCAGTTGCTCTATCAAGGATAAATGATCATCGTTATCTTCAAAACGCTAACAAAGACTTTCTCCTAACTCATCCCAGTCATGAATTGAACTTGTAGGTAACCCCCTGTACCATTGGAGAGCTTGTCCTTTCAAGGAAGAAACAAGGAGTCTTATCGCGACATTGTCTTGGGTAATATTGTGAACAGAGCATACATTGGCAATGTCTTGGATGTGCTCAGCAGGGGTAGTGGAATTTTTACCAGTGAAAAAGGGAATAGACTTTAGAGCTAAAATTGAGATGCCATCATATTGTGCAAGGTTGAGAGGGCCTCCACCATTAAAGGGCACAAAGAGTATGTTTCTTGGCAGGGCCATGATAGTGGTGTGAATTTTATGATGGGTATATGGAAGCCTATTCTTGATGGGGGAAAAGTCCATGACTTCCATAATAGCTTGACATACTAGAGCATTGACAAGTAGAGATGTATCAAAATATTCTTTGAAAACAAGGGTAACAGGTCTGCTTTTGGAGATTGGAAACGTACCAGAAGAGAAGAGTCACTAGGTGATTCGAGATGCTTCTGAAAGCTAGAAAAGACCAAAAGTATCACCGAACTTTGACCTTTGATGAATCTTTAAGCACTTGGGCTACTTCACCAGCAGATTTGTTCAACAAAGTTGCCATGGTGTTGAAGAAGACTGCCTTGAATGACAAAATGCACTGATGATAAAGCTCATCGAATTGGTCCCACTAGGCATGCCAGAAATTGTTATCACGTGAAATTACACCCTGCTTGAAGCCTATTTAAGCATTCCAATGGCACAATGGGTCTGATCTCATTTGCAAGGTCCCACACCTTGAGATCAGTCCCATTGTGTCATTGGAATGCTTGAACAGTCTTCAAGCAAGGTGCAATTTCATGTGATAACAAGTATATGACCATGATAGTTTCATGGTAAAATGGTTATCCCAATGGAAGTTCACAGTCCCATTTGAACATCAGAGTCATCGTCTCTTTGAATCTAGATGGTAACCCTTGACCGATTCACCTGATGTGTATATAGAGTTGGAATAGATTCCCGCAGAACCTCTTCATCCTTGGGAAGCATTCTACACACCCATAAAGACTTTTGATCCTCCTAGGTTGATGACTCGTGGTCTTAGAGCAGCCCTCCTAAGAGAAGAGTGGAGCACTAAAAAGATCAATGCATATTAGAAATATAAGCAAGAAATCTATGAAATGGAAAGGAATTTTGGTGGCATTAACACTAATGAGACCTAGCAAAGATTATGGGATGATGAGCATGAACTGCCTGCTTCTCCCTACAATGTAAGCAATTTATCTGGAAAGGAGGCCGAAGCAGAGGAAGCAGAGAAAGAAGATGAACCAACAAGGAAGAGGAGGAATCTAAAATTGCAAGAAGACTCAGAGAAAGAAGAAGAAGAGATAATTATTTTGACACCATCAATAGGACCAATATCTAGTGCCACGGTGACTAAAGGGATACAGCTAAGTATTTATATGCTCTCTTCTACTTCTCACTCTTCTCTTTCTCCATCAGTGGCACCCCTTATTTCCATGATTCATCCATTATCTTCCACTTCACCCATGACCCCGCCATCTTCATTCTCTCCACCCCTCATCTCACAATTGTCGGCCCCTCCCCTTTTGAATTTGCCTCCATTTTATCCATCTATTCTCATGATGCGATCACCATTTCTTGTTGGTCTTAGATTTTTTCCAGGATAGCAACAAGTAACCATACCATATGGTTTGCCCCAAGGTTTCCCTTTCGTCAGAGGAGTCATTCAATCCCCAGTAGATTTTCATCAACAGATTGAAATAACTAGGAAGGTGCGAGAAGCTCGCCTACAAAAATAGAGAAAGAAAAAAGGGAGATCCCCTACAATGCCACGTATGTGGTCATTATATGACCATTCACAATGGTCATTAATGAACATATGACTCCTGTAGTGGTCAAACCACAAGAGCAAATGAGGCTAGAAGATTATTCTATTCATGCGGTTGGATTGAATCTTGCACAGGCTAGGCCATAGGATAAAGTTGAGCTCATGGAGGAAACACAAAAGTCTGTAACTACAGACTTCATAAAAATGAGCAAGAAACTTGAAAAAATAGGAGCTTGAGTTGTCATGGGTGAAGAGCACTATTGACCGATTGAATGTAGAGGTGAAGGCAAAAGACATAGAGCTTTACAGATTGACACTTGACTTGCAAGGAAGAATTCCAAAGGAAGCACTTCAAGTTGAATAATCAAAGCAAGAAAGTTTACAATCAGAGTTGGATGTCGCTAAAGCTTCAATTGAGTCATCGAGTCAGGAAAAGAGCATGACGGAGAAGCACCTACAAGATAGCTGGGATGAGGTGACTCAGCTTCACAAAAGTCTCTTAAACCGTAGGGATTCAAATAAACAGCTCCAAGATGAACTCCAAGCTAAAGAGCAACAGATAACATAGCTAAAGTAGAAGCTCACACTAAGACCGCCAACTTCTGGGGTGTTTCCAATTATTCAAGAGATGTATGTTTCAAATTGGGGCCGAATATCAGAGGAAACATCATAGCTCAAGCCTACACTTAAATTCATATTAGATGCTCATGGCCTCAGTACAAAAGTAAGCTTAGTAGTGGAGAAGACCCTCTCTTCAGTCACACCTAAAGTTGCTAAGTCTCAACTATTAGTACATAATCTATATAATGCTTATGAGGAAGTTCTTCAAGTAGTAGGGGTAGAGAACAGGAGAATGACCATGGTAAAAGTGAATGAATTCCTGGGCTGTTACAAAGCCACTCTTAAGTGTAAATCCAATCTAAATGCTTTAGAGTAGGTTGTGAAAGAAATGAAGGGACATATTGAAAAACTGGTCTAATTAGGACTCCCGTCCCATTTCTTGATGATAAGACTATGTTGACAGAGGAATAGATAAGAGCTCTGTTGGTAAATAAGAAAAATGATCAAACTTCCTTCCAGGTTTTGAGCTAAATGCCAAGTGTTGCAGAGACAGAAATAGTTTTGCAACCACTCGCTCAACTGGAATTCCAAATGAAGGCTTCAGTTCAAAGCTTATAGAGTTTCTCTTACAAGGAGATCATTGATTTGGATAGAGTCTTTAAGGCTTTAAAGAAGAAAGAGCAACCATCTGATAATGAGTGGGAATATCTATAGCTCGCTCTCCAGAAGCTTTGATGCTGATTCATGGTATGGTATCACAATTTTTTTGTTTCAATGTTTTAAATTGTTCCAAAAATGTTGAGTTCTTCTCTACAGGCGCAGATCCCTTGGTGAGTTGCCAAGAATTGTAGAGCAAAAGCCCTACATTTTGAATTTTTTATTTTTTAATGGTTGATAATAGACAGAGTCAATTATGGGAGCCCGTCCTGTCAACACCTCAAGGCATCAATAGAAATAATGAACAAAAGGTTGTGAGCAATTTTGTTGCAGAAAATAGAGTTTAAGGTGTCACAGGTTTCTATGGGATGGTTTCGTCTCCCTGTCAAGTTTCATGCATGGTCAAAGGGAAAAAGAAACATCAACATGTCATCTTGGCACATCATTTTGATGTTGTTAGTTTTGGTGGTGTTTCCTTTTGCGCCATTCACTGAGCAATTCATTGAGGAATCCACATGTCATCTTGGCGCGCCATTTTGATGTTGTTAGTTTCGGCAGTACATTATGTTGGGCCATTGGTCCAAGCTGGAGTCAATGGATTGTTTCAATTTTCATGCAGAGTCAAGGGATGGTAAAGTTGTAGTTCAAGTAGTTGTTGGCATTAATTATGTGTTTTGATTTTTGTTTAATTCTCAGTGAACTATTGTTTCTTTATAGAATCTCTGGTATGGGAGATTGGTTTAAATATGTATTGTTATGTTTTAGGGGTTATAAAAAGACACAAAAATACCAGAAAACAAAAAGGGATTCTATAAAAGCCTTAACGGGTGCTTCTTAGAAAGGATTAAATATCATGTGTCTGTGCAAATTTTAGCCTTTCATATTTTGTTCTTCAATCAACAATGAAGAATGGTGACGTTTTGTGCTAATCTGTTTCAGGATTCTAATGTGTTGTTTGTGATATATCTCAGCCTATGCAATTCAATATTGAAGTAATGACATTTAAGAATGCTTGAAAATCATGTGTTTACACTCTTTTAAAGGTTATAAATCAGTGTTGTTACCAGTAAATGAATGCATTGTGCTTTTAATTTATTTAGATGTAAGATCATATTTTGGCGCATCACCATATAGTAGATTTTATCTGCATTTGTTTAGCTATTAAGTGTCTATCTCTTTTCTTCTATATTTCGAAGATTCAAGGAAGAGATGACTTATTTAAAATCTGGAGGTTATCTCATGAATCAAGTCTCGCATTTGTGAGATTTCACATTGTTGGTATTTGGATGTGCATTTTAATCATCAACATGACAAATTCAAATTATTTTATATAAATCTTCTCTTATCTATTTAAAAATAAGAACCAATTTTCATGCTTCTTTATTACTTCTTATAGTTTCTTCCCATTAATATAGATTCTATGAAAAGTTCTTCTATTTTTCTCTGTAAACTCTATAATATTCTTGTAGTGTCTCTTAGCTCCTTTTATAGTCTTGAAATCTCTTTTCTTCCTCTATCCCATTTGTATATCTTTGATGACAATGATTTCTCCAAATCCTTCATACACAAGTACTACACACACTTTACAAACCTTGTATACTTTTACAAATTTTGAAGAATATTTATTTTCTTACTTATCTAGCATAGATCATCCTAGGCTAAGCCCACACACTTTCAATATTTTCAAATTGCATGTAGGGTTGATATATACCAAATAGAGGCAGACTCCCAATTAGACATTGTGTTCACCAATTTTGACTCACCACTATTGTGCATGAATCATCAATGGTAGGTTGTAATGAAATAACTTGCACAAAAAGGAATATAATAGGAAATATGTTGTAAATACTTAATAATAGCTAAAAATAACAAGCCACTTCGAGGGGGCAAACCTCCAAATATCTCCAATGAGAACACAATTCGCAATATGATGATCACAAACTTACCACTATCTCCTATATATACCTAATTAGGCCTTGGTTGCGACCCGGTCCGACTTACATACTTAAATATAACTGTTACCAAAATTTCACTTATAACTCAATTTGGTAGAGCTGAAACAATTGATTACTTCATAGGTGAAAGGTATTGTACAATTTTTTTCTAAAGCTTAACCATTTGCATGTGAATGCTTTCAAATGGATTTCAGTTTTTATTATGCAATGTTTTACAACAGAAATGAATTACACAAATTGCATAATATTGTTGTCTTTCATTCATTTTGTAATGAAAAATGTATACAATGTTGTTGTTTCATACATTGAGATCAAAAGAATGCTTAAAATGTCCCACACAAGCCATGGGAATGACTAAACTGAGCTAATGCAACATGGAAAGCAAACTATACATTTGAAGATAAAATAAGGGAAAAGCATATGAAAAGAGATCATATCCTTCATTGCCTTAATGGATGATCTTGGTGTTAGTCCTCTTATCTTCAACTCCTCTTGTTCCTGATCTTTAGATATACCTGCAAATGATTGAAATTTTGGTTAGAGATCAGGACATGAAATCTCATCATATGTGTCATCAACAGATATATAATCTACATCTATGATGCATTAGATCAGTTGAGCCATTACCAGATTTATGCAAGAAGAGCCAAAAATCATATCATCAAATGAAAGTCAAATCATGAAGAAGAGCTTTGAACTTCACTATTTTTATCTAACAGTTTGTTCATTGTGCAGGAATAGGTGAAATATATCAAGATCAATCATGTAATAGTATGTGGAGAAAATGTCGCTCCCACAAGGGTTGAGCCCAGCATACTATTCCCTTATATTTATTGATAAGTGAACTAGTACAATCATTAATGGCTGAACTATAAAAAGGATAGGACAGTCATCAATGACTGAACTATAAAAAGGATAGGACAGTCATTAATGACTGTGCCAGTTGAAGTTCCATCATACATACTAAGAAGAGACAGTCATGCATACCAGGAAGCCTTCACAAGGGCTTAAGCACATGAATGATAACAGAGCAGTCAATGTTTGTTACAGTGACCTTCATTGTCATTGTCTCAGTCACACTTAAGAGAGATGCAGTGATCATACAAGAGAAAGAATGCACAAGGATAAAGGAATACAGTAGTAGTGATGGAGGTAGAATATTCCACTTAGTAGCAGGTTGCAGTCATAGAGGCTTTAATGTGGAGATCCTTATCCAACACCTTTTAATGAAGCTTGTTCAGATCAACCTCATGAGGAAGCTTGCACTAAAGATAATCAATAGACTAGAAGTATAAAAGAAAGTATAATAGTGTCTTCCTAGGGTGACAGTCAAATGTTTAGAGACTAAGGTTTTCATTATCCGTGTGCATAAAGACCTAATAATACCATTTAAAGGAGAAGACAAGGATATGCAAGGAAAATAAATAAAGGAAAACTTCCATTTGTCAAAGACATTTAACTTTAAGAGGGGAGAGTTTGCAAGAATAACAGAGATAAAGACAAAGGTTCAGTAAGAGCATGTAGACAAGAATGATTTCAAAGAGTGCAATAGGATTGTATTTTCCACCTTTTGGTTACATTGAAGGGTTTGAAACCGTGGAGATAGGACAGCCAATATACCCTAGAATGCACATTCTGGTGTGACTGAGAAGTAGTGTCCCAAACTCTGTCAGTTTTGAGAATACAAGGGTCTGTAAGTCTTTTCTCAGCATCTGCATAAACCCTAGAAGAGGATTTTGTTCATAAAAGGTCTCTGAGGTTTTGGGATGATATGTTTAAGACTAGAAGGACTGTGTCATGGATCTAAAGGCCTAATGACGGTATGTAAAACTCTGTGCATGTAATTTTTGTATATACAGTCATATAGAAAGCCTGAGAGGAATTTAATATCATTGCCAAAGCTTAACGTTTCTCCAAAGAATAGGGGCACAGATAAAGTCACAATCCAAGCATGGAAAAGAGGATACATGATGAAGGAATGCATTGTCTCAGTCCACTTCATAACCATATGAGCACGAAAGAGCCTTAAAACACAGATTGGTATCACAAGAATATGTACTTAGCCATACAAAGTGCTAATTAAACATGAATGTAACAGTGAACATACAGTCATGTGCATGGTCAAAGCCCTCAAAATGAAAAGTCACAGTCTTAGCCCACTTCATAGCAAAGAACAAATAGTGCAAAAAATACAGAGTGTAAGTGTATGCCTGACAAAAGCTCTGAAATGTAAGGCTTACAAAGTAATGACAGGAGGTTTAGTGAGTAGTAGATGTCATTTTAAAACCAAAGGAGTTAGAATGTGATCCCAAATAAAAAAAACATTATGCCACTACCACCGAGTAGAAATAGTAAGGTAAGTGCCTTTGAGTTTTTTAAAGCCAGTTTGAAGGCAGAGGACACTGAAAAATGGAAGACATACTATTGAATCAAGTGTATTACTTACCATGGAAAGAAGATAGCTTCTGTAGTAGCTTCAGAATCTTCATAACCCATAGAGAACCCTCACACAGAGCAGCTGAAACCCTAGCATGGTAGCGCCACAGAGTCTCCTCACAAACTTGAGAAATACATAATGAGCTTGATTAGGGCAAGCTTTTACTTTTGGATGTGCATGCATGGGTCCCAAGAGGTGGTCGACCCCTTTGTGGGATATTTGTCACTTTTATTTCATAAAACCAAAAGGGGTCGTGGTCTAAAACTTGATCTCATGATGCCTAGTAAGAAGACATGGTGGCCAAGGGAGTCATAAGGTGTATAATGATGTGCTTTGAAAGGCTTAATGAGACTTGAGATAGGTAATACATGTGATGGCATGGGAGATATAATGATTGTGTTTGTTTTTATCATATCTGTCATTATCTGCAAATGTGGCTTTTGAGGACAAGGTGAGCTTTTTGACCTTATTACATGCCTTAGTCAAAATTTGGGCAATTTTTGAGACTATATTATCACATAGTGCATGATGAAGACATGAATGTCAAAGGGAGTCATAAGGTGTTTGTGTATTTGTTTTTTATTAACCAAGGGTGAAATGGTGAAAATGAAAATATGTAATTCCCCTTGAGTTTTCATGAGATGAAATGAAATAAATAATGTAAACAAATAATAAAGTAATAGTTTGTAAATTACTTTATTATTTGTCATATAAATGCAAAAGATTGAGCAAATCCATGACACCTAGTAAAGTAATTCATCAGTGATTACTTTATTATTTGTTCAAATTGATTAACTTCATGTCAAATCAAGCAATATCAGAGGAGAGGAGTTGAACTGGAGAGTTTGGTCCTAATTTTTAGTTATATCATGTGGTTTTAAGGTCAACTTTGGTCAAACTAATTGTGACAGTGAGTTTGAGTCTATTTTTACTCAAATTACATCAGTTTTGACCCCCTTTTTTGGGGCTTTTCAT
This sequence comes from Cunninghamia lanceolata, assembly GCA_027924645.1. Lineage (NCBI taxonomy): Eukaryota > Viridiplantae > Streptophyta > Pinopsida > Cupressales > Cupressaceae > Cunninghamia > Cunninghamia lanceolata. The sequence continues at coordinate 1,376,215 of BSBN01001191.1, read as the reverse complement.
CTTTGATCATGAGAGAGATTCATGGAGATATTTTGGAGTTGAGTGGACTTTAGTTAACCCAATCTGACTCATTGGAGTCATCTTTTGTATATAGGAGAAAAAAATTATGTTTTTTCCCAGTTCTTGCTATTTGCCTTTTGCACATTGCAGAGGCCATCAGTTTGTAACTCACATTTTCCATTCAGTTATTGATATTATAGCAGATTATTACAGGTTCATATCAGTTTTATGGTTACTGTTGCAGTATTTTCCTTAATGTTTTTAGCATAATCAAAGATTCATCTTATTAGTTTCAGGTGTCTTGCCTTGTGTAAGTGATTTGACCAAAGATTGTTTGTGTTTCATCACGAAACCTAAGATCCTGTTGTCTCATTTCATGAGTGCTTGTATGAAAGGTTTGGATTTTATCACAGGTTGCAGATTGTGTCAGTTAAATTAGGCTTCTCTGTGAAATATTTATATGGTGGAGTTGATCAAGTTGATTTGTGTGAGTAGGATTAGTGAAAAGTTGTTGTGAAATAGGTTGCAGATTGAGATTATTTGGTGCATCACCATCCATTTAAATTCAGTTTTAGCACATTCATTTTAGAGCCTTCTATCCCTTTTCCTTCAAAATCATTAATTCATTAGAAAATCAAAAGGGAACCAGCCCATAATCTGGGGGTTTACCTTCATTATAGGGTACCCACAACCTGAAGGTATTCCAATGTTACACAGGATTGTTGAGCTTTCCAGCTTTGCATCACGGGTGCAATCCTAGTTGATAACAATAACCTCTAGGCTGACCTAATAACCTATAATTGACTATAATAATGATTATATATCACAATTAAGAGTTAAGGTATCCACAAGCTGACTACTCATAACCCTATACACACTATAGGATTAAGGGTGTAGCATGCCCCCCTCTTCAGAGAAGCATTGTCCTCAGCACTGATCAAATGTGGATGCTTTGGCACAAAATCCTCATTTTCCTGTGTAGCTTCTTCAACTGGAGAGTTCTTCCATTTTATCATATATTCTATGATTGTCCTCATCCTCAGCTTCTTGGTGCGTGTTTGAATAATTCTCTCCAGATCCAAAACTATTCTTCCCTCCTCATTAAGCTCACGTAACTCAGTCTGTGCTATAACTTTTTTCGCAATAACCTTATTCAAGCATGAAACATGAAAAACTAGATGAATTTTTGTTGACATAGGGAACTCCAATTTATATGTTACATTGCTAATCTTCTGCAACACCTTATAAGGACCATAGTATTTGGGTGCAAGCTTGTTATCTTTCTGTTGTTGTTGTTTTAGAGACATTTGTTTATATGGTTGTAATCGTACAAAGACCTAGTCTCCCACTTTAGAAGTCCTTTCACTGCAGTATTGATCAACTTGTTTCTTCATTCTATTTTGTGTCATTGCCAAGTTCTCTCGAAGACTAGCTGGTACCTCTTGTTGATGTTGAATGTGTTCTTCAATTGTGTGAACCTTTGGTTGTGCCCGCAATGAAGAGGTGATTGATGGTGGATGGTGTTGGTTCCCAAAATTACTACAACCCAAATCCCTAAAACACTTTGCAATCGCCTGGTCCAGGAGTGTCAACAGGGTGATTAAAAGAAGTTTATCAATAGGCTAAGGGTGATTTTGGCCAACTGACAAGAGTGGGTAGGCTCCTCTACACTTTGAGCTCAGCTTAGACTCTAGAGGGATATTCCAAGGGGTATACCTAAATAGGTATTAACTTCAAACCAGATGAACAACTAAAAATAATTAAACAACCAAACCCAAATCACTTTCTTAGCCCCAAATTTGTCACTAAACTAAGAATAACTAGTTGTTATAAAACCCCTATATAGTTGATGAAAGAAATCCTACAGAACAAGGATGCTTAAGGAACTACTACTATGTCTAAAGATTTTGATATAAAGTTTTATTTTTAAAATTTTGGATGATCACGGGTTTCTCAGATCAGTGCCTATCCGTTGGGCTGCAAAGTCTCACGTTCAACAAAGGAACACAACCACAAAGAAATATATGACTACCTATTTGATGATTCAAATGCATGAAAATGAATACCACATCACTGAGAATGTTGAATAATCCAACACCACACCATGTTCTTTGTCATGTCCACATTTGACATGTGGTCATGAAACACGAAATATTTTTTTTTTCCAATCCGACTCTAAAACCCCCTCGTGCACAACATGCATGCTTGGTGACATACGCACATAATGAGGTTGTATTCACAACTCATGTTAGGCATGTCGCACAAATGCAGGGAAGTCAAACATGATGCAAGATAATGTAAAACTCCTTTTGCAATCCCTATGATGATGATAACAACTAAGGGGGTGTGCGTTGCAACAACCGTTGCTAAGAGGGGTGGTCTCCATCAAGGAACCATCCCTAGGGTTTCCTAGGTGAAGGTGAAAATCAGTTTCGACCTAAGTTGAAACCCCAACCCTAGAATAATCTAACAATTTTAAATAGATCTAAAATGCAGAAAATAAAGGAACTAAAGATAGATAAATTTATTTTAACAAACATTTAATCTAACCATGAAAATGAATAAATTTAAAGTCTTTTTAAAACATTAAACTGCAATAAGTTAAAGTGAGAAATCTTAATCAACTATGCAAATTAATAAATTAATCAACTCAACAATAATTGACATAAAATACTGCAACGCAGATACCATCTAAAATCCAAATCCTAATGTAGGGTCTTAGAAAAATCTGCCAGCATAACGCTTCTCGAGGAATGAATTTACTAAAAATTCAACAACATAACACCACTTAATGAACTATGCAAAAGTTAAATTAAAATTAAATAAACCCTTTCCAACTATAGAACTATAACCAAATAATCAAATTAATCCCTTAAGCGAGTTTTGAAAAGTAAACAAAGTTAAAAAGTTGGTTAAAGTACCCTAATAATTAGGGCAACACTACCAACCCTAAATAAGTTTATAAAAGTATGTCAAAACCTCATTTGTCACTCACAAGTTAATTGTTTGATTTGCAGGTTTGGAGGGAAAGTGGAGAGAGAAATCTCTTCCCACATGGGAAGACTATTTCTCCAAAGTTTTAATTTTCTAATGTTTTTATTTTCCAAGTTTTCTAGTTTGTAGTTTTCCCAAAAGTTTTGTTTCCAATTCTAATTCTAGTGTTCCACCTTTTTAATAAAGTTAAAAGCATTATCCCTTTTTGTTTTGTTTTGAGTAGTTTAAAATAAGAACAAAATGCATTTATTTTCTTTTTCTAACAAGTTTATAAATAGATAGATCAAAGCTCTCCCTTCTCTACCATAAAATTTTGCAAGCAATAGAAATATTAACATAAGTTTATATTTATTTATTACTATACTATGCTTCTCCTTTTTTTGTTACAAGTTAAATAGGATAGAAAATAATACCAGTACTACACACACACACACATAAAAATACTTAGAAATATTGATTAAATAAAAGAATAAAGGAAAGATACTATGTATATACACAGGACTATGTATATATAGAGAACTTTGTATATACACAGTGTTGTGTATATATAGAGGCAGTATATATATATACACACACATAACAACAAATATTAATATTAAAGCACAGAGGGAACTCTGTGGAAATCAAAATGCAGCCGACAAAAATCAGAAAAGTCACCGAACACAAAATACACATGAGGGTTTATCCCTTAGGGGATGGGCCTTGTGACTGCCACCCTGCAAACGACATGGTCCACAAGGCCCTTGCGGCCTATGGCCTGTGTCGGCCGCGGGGGTGGGGTGGAGTCCCCACCCCATAGGGTCCACGAGCCCTATGGGTTGGGGCCTCCGGCCCCTCCCTGCCCCCACGCGAGGAGGCCGAGGCCTCAACAAACATTTCAAAAAAAATTTCCTCTGTTGTGTTCCCTTTTTTTTCTTGCACTAAACAAAAATAATAACCCTAACTAAAACAATGCAATCCACTGCCTTTTGCTTTCATTTGGCATTTATAATAAAAATAAAATGTTAAACTTACTTTATTTCATTACTATATTTCATCACTATATATATAATTATATAATTAATTCACCCTCTGTTTTTTTTTTAATATATAAACAGAGATTTAATAACATAAATAAAAAATAGAATATTAACAACTTATATATATATATATATATATATACATAATAATATAAATATTTGTCTATTTAATCTCACAATCGAAACACATAGAAAACTAAGGAATGCATTTTTTTTTTCTTTTTTTAAACACAACTAAACAAGGATAAAAGCAATAATGTAACTATGTATATTTTTGTTTAGAAAATCTACTTACACAATCAATGAATAAATAGGTGTGAGATGAAGATTCTTATTTTTTTTTCTTTTTTCATAAGCAAATACAAAGTAGTAGATATGAAGTAGGATGGGAGAGAGATACATTTACGCAATAATTTATTTCCCAAAGACAACAAGATAGTTAAACTATAATGCCATAAAACTTTATTTACATATTGGAATTTTTTTTACAAGGAATACATTACAACAATAGGAACCTTCCAAGAGAGAGGTTTACTCTCTCACACACCTAACCCTTACAAAGCTCTAAAGAGCCAAGGCATTGACATTGCCTTAATTTTTACAACAAAACCAAAACCTACTACCACTTCATGAAACCTTCTCCCAAGCTCTTCTCCAAGAGTCAAACCTGCAATACAATAAACATTTTCCCAAGGCTAAGGGAAGCTCACCTTCCAACCATTGGCTTTTAAGAAAGCCACCCCCGAGCTAGGAGGCTCACAATATAATTGGGTTCATACTCACACAAGGAATTCCAAAAACACACACTCAAAAATAATACACATGAACACCCACCCAAGGAGACTCAACACACAACATCCATACAAATGGATTTCAAGGGAGAGAGAGTGGACTCACTCAACTCAAGGGGAAAACCAAACCAAACCAAAGTACTCAAAACTCATAACATCCAAATCTCATAGTCTCTTGCTATCAAAACCACTTATAACTCCAAAATATCCAAGACACTCTTGCCATACATAAAACTATCAAAACTTCCCACAAACAAGGCCATAGCCATCAAAACTATTTTTCAATGAGAGGTTTTCCCCGAGGAGGTTCTCTCCTCTCTTATCCAACACATGGTGAGCTCTCTCACATGGAGAGCTCACTACTACAACCCATAAACCCATTACAACACCAAGAAAATCACTTGAACCAAAAAACATAGCATAACTACAAGCATAGATACAAAATAAACAAACATAAGAAGAACTTGAAGCCTTGAGAACCTACCTCTCAAGTCTCAAGTGAAGAAGGATGTTTTGTGAAGACCTCCAAGATCCAACTCCAAGTTCCTTGCACAAATCTTCCTCTCTAAGACTAAGCTCCTTCCCAAAATCAATAACAGAAGCCAAAAGAAAGAAACCCTCTCACTTCTACAAGAGGGAGATATATAGTGTTTCAAAACCCATGCCAATGAATGAGGAGGTGACACTTGTCACTTTCTCATTCATTCTCACAAGCACAACTCCCCACAAGTGCTATCACACGTGTGAGATATGGAGGAGTAGTGAGGTGACACTTGTCAACCTCTCATTCCTCCTCCAAAGCACATTTCCCCATATTTCTCCTCACACATGTGTGAGGCATGGGGAAGAGGGAAGTACTTGGGGTTCACTTTCTAAGGGTTCTTACATTGTATGCTCACACATGTGAGACCCTTGGGATTCCCCCAAGACCTTACATGAACCTTGGGTTGTGGGATTGGATATGACAAGTCACCCAATCCTCAACCCAAAACCCTAATCTCGCCACCTAACTCCTATGCTTAAAAAGAGGGGTCAAATATGAGTTAAAAATCATGATTTGAGGTCTATAAGGTACCTAACCCATAGGTACTTGACCTAGTCCCCTTAAACACATGAAATTAACATTAAAAAGCTCAAAAAACATCATTTAAAAAGCCCTTAAAAGTTATGAACGAAAATAACACATGGATGACACTCATCATAAGCCAACCTTAAGAGACTCAAATTAAAAATCAAAAGCAAGTATTAACACATTACATTCACGCTCAAACAACAATAACCTTTGTCCACCTTAGGGACTAGGTTTGCTTCACAGGGATAATTACTTAGGGTTATTTGTATGATCTCCAGTTTCCATTAGCCATGGAAATTACCTGCACACTACACACACATCAATAGCCCAATGTATATCATAACCAAAGCGATTAAATTACACACACACATGATCGCACGAGTTCATACATTCTCAATTATATCACATGATAAATTCACTTTATTCCCAAATTAATTTTTACTTTCAATAACATAATCAGGATCATTAAATCATAAATTGACATAATATTTCATCAACTCAATTAGTTAATTAAATCATTTCATTTACATCAAATATTATAACACATTCATCGTCATAGATACATAATATAATCTAGCATGGAAAGATATAGCATCATCATATATTACACATCTATCTAAACAAAGCACAAAATAAAGCCATCGAATATCTAAATATAAGGGATCAACAGTCCCCAGAATGTCCAAATGTCAAAATATAATCCAAACAACAAGTCTCATAGTCAAATCAGGAGATGTAACAAAGGTGGCCTCGCATTAATTCACTAAGGATCTGGTTCAAGCACAATCAAGTGATATACCATCAATCCAAGCTAAGGTGTACATCTCCTACGAATACTCAAATCAACACAACCACCTTATAAATAGATCCACAACAACACCATATTGTCTCTCAAATAAGGTCACAATTCCATATACCTAACTCTTAGCCAAGGTGAAGCAATACAATTAGGTGTACTAGTGCAACTAAACGTGTTGCATAAGGGTGGGCCTCACATTCTTCCTTATATAATACTGAAATGATCGTTTACAGAGCCTGGAAATGAATTAAGAACTATCACATTCATTCAAATTAGAGCTTACATTCATACCACTAAATGTGCCAAGAGAAAACTATAATTGTGATTAAAGTTTCCTAAGAAGAACACCTACATTGGTGGAGAAAAACAATAATTCAATACAAAGATTGCAAAATATGTAACATACATTTCACAGTTGTCTCTTGTAGGCTGTAATGAAATAACTTGCACAAAAAGGAATGTAATAGGAAATATGTTGTAAATACTTGATAATAATTGGAAATAACAAGCCACTTCAAGGGGGAAAACCTCCAAATATCTCCAATGAGAGCACAATTTGCAATATGATGATCACAAACTTACCACGAGCTCCTATATATACCTACTTGGGCCTTGGCTGCCACCCAGGCCAACTTACATACTTAAATATAACCCCTAGCTGACCTAATAACCTATAATTGATTGTAATAATGATTATATATCATAATTAAGAGTTAAGGTAGCCACAAGCCGACTACTCATAACCCTATACATACTATAGGATTAAGGGCATAGCATAGGCACATGTGTATTTCAAATTGATTGGATAGGTGGCAAATTATTATTGTTTGTGAGGCAAAAATAGGTGTAATGGTGGGAAATTGGGTGGACCACCCTCTTCACAATGAAGTAGTACCCTATGAATGACTAAAATGTTTAGTTGGGATGGAGTAACAATGATGTCAATGTTTGTTATTATTTGTGAGGCATAGACTTCTTGATGGAGTTCATTAAGATTTTGTCTACAAGATTCAATGGAAATATCCAAGCACAGTCTCTCACTCAAAGATCTCATTTAAATGGGTTATTTTAATTGTTCATACTAGGTTGTCCTTGTGTTGGATTTGTTATAATGTTTGAGTCTATTCCTCTTCAATGACTATCAGGGTTGGTAAATTTTCCTTCAACTCCCCCAAAGTAATTTCCACCTCATCCTCTCTTACTTCTAAACACATAGGCATGATATGTCAAGTATGACCAAGAAAGAGAAAACGTGAGTAAAAAAAAATTGAAGCCTTGACTTGTGTGTTCCTAGTTGACTTCAATTTGTGTATGAATTTCGAGTTGTGTGTGTTTGTTGGTGTTTGATAGTTGGATGTGTGAGAATTTCAAACTAAGTTGGGAGCTGGTTTTGCTCAAATGGAAAGGCCCTACAAGTTTGTTTTGTTATTTTTGTGAGTTTTAGTGTTTGCAATAAATGCTTGAAATTAATCTAAATACTAAAATAAAAATGCAAGTGAATTGATTTTTATGTATTTTTTGAATGTGTTTGAATGCTTGGATAAATTGAATTTAAATGTTTTGAACTACACTAAGTGTTGAAATAAGCAATACTAAAGTAAATAATGCAACTAAGCTACTTTATTTTGTATGCTTTTATGTTTAAATGAATTAAATCTAAATTTTTATAGCTTGTAAAATGACTATGAAAGTAAACTATATTTTTGTGTTTTTATATTTTGTGATCATATGCATGAAAGAAATACTATTCTATGGTAAAAAGACAAATCTAAACACTAATATTAGCAAAACAAAAAAAATTCCGCTTTATGTATTAAATATAATTTGAACAAGAAACGTGCAAAGAATGGATATAATCAATTAATAACCAATCTAATCTTTCTTTTTTATTTCTTTTAAGTAAATTGGCACTCTTACAAATTGGAATGAAATGCAAATGCTCTAATTTTTCTATTGCAATGTTGATAAACATGGATGTTTATTTTACTTGTTAGTTGTTTTGTTGAAAAGGGATAAGTTGATTTGTTGATATTGTTTTATATTTTGAACTAGATTGAAAGAGTTTGACACTACTATTATAAAAAGTAACTCTTGAAGATGGTGAAAAGGCTAAGAGATGAAATAACATAAAAGAAAGCATAAACAAAGTGTTATACCTTAGATTCTCCAAGCCTTTCAATCTCCTTGATAAGGTAGAGGAAAGAATGCACCCAAAGAACTTTCCCAGCTATACCCAAATGGATGAATGTGGATTGCTCTTTCAAAAACCAACACAAAGGATTTAGCAAGGGATTGATTTGTGGCTAAAATTTGGCATAATTTGGATGCAAAATGGCTTGATGTAAAATGCTTGGGAGATGGCTTGTATTTATAGAGTTTTGGGGGCAATTTGGATCAATGGTGGAAATTCAAAGTTGAGATCTAAAGTTGGAGATGAAATGGTGAAGTGAAAGGCTAAGATTTGATCATCAAAAATGGAGGGATTGCATTATTTTTGAATTTTTAATTGATCTTGGGAAGGCTTTGCATTAATGAGGATTAAGACTTATGAATGAATTAAAAATTCATTCATATGGGAGAGGGTGTAATAAAAAATTAATGTTTATGGGTGAGTGAGATGAGAAATGACATATGCATGTTTTTGGGAAAGACATGTGTGAGCATTTATATTAAAAAATGCTCTTGCATGAAAGAGGAAAGGTGAGGTGGAGACACATGTGACTCCCTTTTAATAGAAAATTGCTTCTTATTCAAAGGGTGTGGGCAGATGGGATAATGGAGGTTTAGGCTAATTAATTAAGTGATTAACTTAATTAATATGGTTGTTAGAAATTAGTCGAGGGGTTAATTAATAGCTTAGATTAAGTCAAGTTTTACTTAATTAATTTGGGTTTAGGGGCATAGTAGGGTGTGATAACTAATTAAATAAATGATATTTATTTAATTAGGCTAGGTTTAGGTAATAGGCTAGGTGGATTAATCAAATAAGTGTGTTTTATTTAATTAATCTAGGTGGATGGGGAAAATCAATCAAATAAATATTGGGATATTTATTTAATTAATTATGGACAATGATTAAGGTAGGGTAATAAATTAATTTTAATTTATTATAGGTGAATGGTTGGGATGAATTAATTAAATAAATTGATTTTATTTAATTAATTGGCGAAGGGGAAGTTGGTGATGCAAGGATACAAGAAAGTGGCTTGCATGGTCAAGGCATTTTTAGGTGTCTACAACTCTTACAAAAACAACACTAATTTAATATAATAAAGAAAACTACTCTATCCTAAATTCGAGTTTCGATGCAGAGTGCAACAAAACTAGATCAATTGTATGACTAAACTAAACTAACAACAATTAATCTAATCTATTGTAACAAATGAACAAATCTAAAATGAAATGAAATCAATTCCACACCTAGGATGTAGAATTGATTATTGTTGGTAGCAAATAAGTGCTCAAGGACCCAACTACTCAATATCCTTCTTGTCCCAACTATGGACACTCCTGATGAAAGGAAGATAGGAAATTAAACACAAGGAGTGAGGTAACATAAAAAAAAAGGGGGCAATACTATTTGTGACTAATTTTGAAGCTTTAAAGCTAATAAAAATGGTGATTTGAGAAGCCTAGAGGTTATGTGTAGTTTTTGTTGTAGAAAGGATACAAAAATAGTTGGAATCGATAGAATTCTTCTAAATAAGAGCTTAGACCTACTACTGTGTGTAGATAATTAAAGGCAAGAGCAAGAATGTAATTCCTCGAGCTTATGGCCAAAACATTAATGGTTAAAAATAGGATGAGTAATTTTTTTGTGATACAAAAGTGACATACAAAAGCCACATTACACTCCTTTATACCCAAGGTGCCATAGAATCATACAATGGCACACTTAGCCTACACACGAATGCATAACACAAGGTGACACAAGTGAAAGGCTTAACACACCACATCCAACACACCATGATTAACTCAAACAACAAGATATGGAGGAGAGTTAGGGATCCCAAGCCAACTTATGAACCCCTGCAACTTTCCTACCAACCCACTCTCCATGCATCTCAATATTCAAGCCAAATAGGATAATTTTGCACTAGCTCAAGCTTCAAGGTTCAATCTTCCAAAAAATTAGGCTACAAAACTTGATTTACATTTCTAAAACTTCAAGATTCAGTGTGCATGTTGCATTTTACAACACATTGATCTTCAAAGTTTGACTTGAGAAATGCAACCTACAAAATAACCACCCAACATCAAGCCTTGGAAAAATTACAATTCAAGCCCTGGTCCCTAATTTATAAACTCCAACATGCAAAACCTCAAGACAACTTTGAGCCTTGTCATCTAAACCCTTTGAGCGTCAAAGCCCAATTTGCATCGTGTACTTCAAACCTTGGGGTCTGATTTATATTTTGCAGAACACGTAAATTATAGGGCCAAGTATGACTTTAACATGATCTCGCCTCAGACTTTAGAGGATAAAAATCAACATGCATCTTAGAATTTAGAGTCCAAGAAGCATCTAACACCATGCAAAATCTTACTCTAGGGCCAAACTTTGACCCTCATGAATTTTAGACTTCAAATTCTAAATTACATTCTACACCATAGGAAATTCATGAACAACTTCAAACTTTGAGTGACATGAATTTTGGACTTCAGAGTCTAATCTAAATTTTGTAACTTGCAAAAAGTTAACAAAACTTTGAACTCTAGGCCCTTACAATTCAAATTGTGGACTCTGATTCACAACTAGCAACCTATAGAAATTAGCAAGTCTAAAACTAGCAAACTCTATTTTCACCAATAGTGGGGCATAACTTTCTCCATTTTGTGTTATACAAAAATGACTTGGGCCAAACATCTGATAACCTATAGACTCTCTATTGGCCAAATGAGAATCGCCAAATAAGACATAGTTCCCAAGAAACAAGGTAAAACATAAACTCATGTTTCATTTACACAATAATACAATGAACAACATGATATTGATGTCATCAAAGCACTGAAAGCAAACTACATCTATGCAACATACAAGATGAACATAACCAAGATATTCCATTTCAACATGTAATGTATACACATCATAAAATGATAATCTAAAAGAATGTAAATGATATCTTCATCCCAAGTGGATGGTTTACCCTAGATTACAAGTTCAATTACGACTCCAAAATGCACTGAGCCAATAAGTGACAAAAGTCCTTTTTACACATTTCTAAATAAATGGTACAAGAAGGTCTACCATACCACAATGAACTTTAAATGCTCTCTGAGCATATTCATAGATATAGATAGCCCCAACTTGGAACAACACCACCCAAGCACGTGGAATCCTTAGGTCCACCCCTCTAAATTGAGAGATAGTTGATCAATCAATCAAACACACACATGTAATTCAATTATAGGGAATGATACAAAACATGGCATCACATGTACCAAGTACATACACATAGAAAATCAAGTACATAATCTTTAATTATAGAAATGACAATATTATCAATATTAGTGGTGTTATGATTACCTACTCATAGCACTTGAATACACATTAATTTTTGGGCTCCACTATTGTTTGCTACATTCAAGTAAGATTGAGATTGAATCATTTTTCCTCCAAAAGATTTGTTACCTCAGTAGAAAAAAAGTATTTATTATAATTAGATAATCTTTTTCTACTAGAAATATCTCTCTAGTTTGGCATTATCTATGTGAACTAGTAATATATTTAGTATATATAGGCATTTTGTATGCAACAATTTGAAAAGTTGCTCTAGTTATGGTCTCTGATACTTCACTTATTTCATAAAGTATTCAACCTAGTTTGATGACATATACCCAATATTCTGGAGGTCCCTTGGCTTTCCTCGAACCCATATGTATTTTTGTAGGTCTCATTCTAATAGGTTTATCAGGAAATATATGTATCCATATTTTTACGCCATGAAAGGCATAATGAGTAATTGCTCATTGTCCCTCTATTTGCCCAAATGTGATCCAAATAAGTTCCAAAAACCAAATGTGATTACCCCGAGAAGATACTCCATTGATTCTTCCCCTATGTTGGTGACGAAATTTTGTTCTTTTTAGGTTCTAGTTGATGGTTGTATGATATTATTTGAATCCCATATCTATTTTGATATAGGAAAGATTTTAGATTTAGAACAAAAACCCGTTACATAAACTAAAATCAAAGCAATATGCTGAAAATGACAAGAACTTCCATATCTAGAGTGACAAGAGATATCTCAATCACAGATGCATTAACAAAGGAATACCAATGACAAGATGAAAAATGATTTGAACAGAGACTCAAACCACCACTCTCCACTATAATACTATCGATGAGAGGAGTGACAAAGTTGTCAGAATTTGAGACATCACCATGTATTCATAACTGAAATCGCAACAGAAAACAAATAAAATGGTCATTAAAAGCCATTTCTTATTTATACTGGTGAACTCATACAAAATTATTGAAATTGCTGATCCAAATCAGGATCGTTCTCTTCCTATTTGCAGCTCAGATGGACTCTACCATATCCTATGATTCACCCCTATCCACTCTATACATTCTCTCGCTACTCTTACTTTCATCGCCAGTCTCTACGGCCAATATGAAGGCCTCTACTTGCTTCCCATATGGCCTCCTCTTCAGACTATATATCCATCAACCTCCCTCTACGATGTTATCCTCCTTCAATATACCTTCCAAAGTAGTTTTAAAGTTTTGCAGAAAATAATGAGAATTTCACCACGTTGCTGCCAATAGGGATATACCACGATGACCACGACCTGCCCAATGATATCTGTTGCTTAAGAAATTAAAACTAACTCTGCCAGAGAAGAATATCCATAATGCCAAAGATATGGCCATGCACACAACGATGCTAAGATTTAATGATAAATAATTGTTGTTTCTATTTTGGTCGCTCCACAAAGAATCTTCTAATTACTTTCTCTAGCTGGATCCACCCACGATTTGAGGCCTTTTAGTCCTAAATCTATGGATAATTGACTACCATGACCTTTAGATAGAAATTTAATAACTCAACAAAGGTTGGCAGAAATAACAACCAAGCAAGTTTCTGTCATAATGGCGATAGGAGCTGCACAATAAAGCCCAAAAACTAAAAATATATAAAAAAATATGTAAACCAAAATTGATGGAATGCGATGCCACTACATTAGACTCCCCAGGCAGAAAAATTCATGAGCTCCTGCTCATGAGGCCTATGATGCAAATTTCATTTCTATCTTTTTCCTCATCTTCCAGTTTCTTGATTCACTTCCATACTTGCATTGTTGCCTTCGAAGTTTTGCTATCTGCAATTGTCGGCTTCTTTCCCTCTATGCATATTTCCTCTGTCGATTCTCCTTATTAACTCCAAATCTCCACCATTCTGACTTAACATTACAATCATCTACTGGCATCATCTCAAATGAAAACAAAACTTCATTCTTACTAGGTGTAAAAGAAATTACCTCCTGAATCTTCATTTATGCAACCAATAAATCATCTAGACCTTCTCCATCTGTTAGTTTGTCTACTTCAGTGTTTTCTTTCTTTGATGTAATCACCTTTACCAAGTCTACACTTTCACCTTCCAAATGTGCCCTCGAACTATTCTGCACTTCTAGTTGTTTATCCTCATTTGCAAACACAGTTTTCTTTTCATTTTCATTACATTTATCATCTTTAGAAACAAAAGCATGAACTATAATTTTCCCAACATCAAATTCGACATTATTTTGATTATCAAAATGAACAATTTCAAACCTCTGAGAATCTATATTTTGGTCATTACCTATCACTTGATAATCTTCTTTCTTACCAAAATGTTCGCAGCCCTCATCAACATCCTCTGCATTCTCACTGTCAACTTCTTCTATGTCTTTTGCTGGCTTGCTATCTTTTGCTTCCTTCTTTCCTGCAATCACAACATCATTAGGAAAATAATACTTTTCCAATGCATCCATTCGACTTGAAATCTTTTGCAATTTCTCACTGAACTTTCTCTTCTCCACACCATCCCAATATCTATCCCACAATGGTAATACAACTGGTCTTCTAACTGCAATCTTCATCTCCTTTACTACTGCAATCTCTTCACTCACAACTACAATCAATCTTCTGTGCCTCCTTCTCTACCCTCTGCAGTTACAGGTCTCCTCTCTCCTACAACAAATTCTTCTAGGGTTTCCTCGAGACACAACCACTTGATTCTTTTCCCACACCCACATGCACACAGAACCTTTTGTGCTTTGATACCACTTGATAGGAAAGATTTTAGATTCATAACAAAAACCCGTTACATAAACTAAAATCAAAGCAATATGCTGAAATTGATAGGAACTTCCATAGCTAGAGTGACAGGAGATATCTCAATCATAGATGCATTAACAAAGGAATACCAATGACAAGATGAAAAATGATTTGAACAGAGACTCAAACCACCACTCCCCACTATAATACTATCGATGAGAGGAGTGACAAAGCTATCAAAATTTGAGACATCACCATGTATTCATAACTAAAATCGCGACAGAAAATAAATAAAATGGTCGTTAAAAGCCATATCTTATTTATACTGGTGAACTCATACAAAATTATCGAAATTGTTGATCCAAATCAGGATCGTTCTCTTCCTATTCGCAGCTCACATGGACTCTACCATATCCTATGATTTACCCCTATCCACTCTATACATTCTCTCGCTACTCTTACTTTCATCACCAATCTCTACAGCCAATATGAAGGCCTCTACTTGCTTCCCATATGGCCTCCTCTTCAGACTATATATCCATCAACCTCCCTCTACGATGCTATCCTCCTTCAATATACCTTCCAAAGTAGTTTTAAAGTTTTGCAGAAAATAATGAGAATTTCACCACGTTGCTGCCACTAGGGATATGCCATGATGACCACGACCTGCCCAATGATATCTACCACTCAAGAAATCAAAACCGACTCTGCCAGAGAAGAATATCCATAATGCCAAAGATATGGTCATGCACACAACGATGCCAATATTTAATGATAAATAATTGTTGTTTCTATTTTAGTCACTCCATAAAGAATCTTCTAATTACTTTCTCCAACTGGATCCACCCACGATCTGAGGCCTTTTATTCCTAAATCTGTGGATAACTGACTACCACGACTTTTAGATAGAAATTTAATAACTCAACAAAGGTTGGCAGAAATAACAGCCAAGCAAGTTTTTGTCATAATGGCGATAGGAGCTGCACAATAAAGCCCAAAAACTAAAAATATATAAAAAAATATGTAAACCAAAATTGATGGAATGTGATGCCACTACATTAGACTCCCCAAGCAAAAAAATTCATGAGCTCCTGCTCATGAGGCCTATGATGCAAACTTCATTTCTATCTTTTTCCTCATCTTCCAGTTTCTTGATTCACTTCCATACTTGCATTGTTGCCTTCGAAGTTTTACTATCTGCAATTGTCGGCTTCTTTCCCTCTGTGCATATTTCCTCTGTCGATTCTCCTTATTAACTCCAAATCTCCACCATTCTAACTTAACATTACAATCATCTACTGGCATCATCTCAAATGACAACAAAACTTCATTCTTACTAGGTGTAAAAGAAATTACCTCCTGAATCTTCATTTATGCAACCAATAAATCATCTAGACCTTCTCCATCTGCTAGTTTGTCTGCTTCAGTGTTTTCTTTCTCTGATGTAATCACCTTTACCAAGTCTACACTTTCACCTTCCAAATGTGCCCTCAAACTATTAT
The DNA here is from genome assembly GCA_027924645.1 of Cunninghamia lanceolata. Classification (NCBI taxonomy): domain Eukaryota; kingdom Viridiplantae; phylum Streptophyta; class Pinopsida; order Cupressales; family Cupressaceae; genus Cunninghamia; species Cunninghamia lanceolata. Next base: position 1,359,772 of record BSBN01001191.1, on the reverse strand, counting down.
GCACTTCTAGTTGTTTATCCTCATTTGCAAACACAGTTTTCTTTTCATTTTCATTACATTTATCATCTTCAGAAACAAAAGCATGAACTATAATTTTCCCAACATCAAATTCGGCATTATTTTGATTATCAAAATGAATAATTTCAAACCTCTGAGAATCTATATTTTGGTCATTACCTATCACTTGATAATCTTCTTTCTTACCAAAATGTTCGCAGCCCTCATCAACATCCTCTGCATTCTCATTGTCAACTTCTTCTATGTCTATTGCTGGCTTGCTATCTTTTGCTTCCTTCTTTCCTGCAATCACAACATCATTAGGAAAATAATACTTTTCCAATGCATCCATTCGACTTGAAATCTTTTGCAATTTCTCACTGAACTTTCTCTTCTCCACACCATCCCAATATCTATCCCACAATGGTATAACAACAGGTCTTCTAATTGCAATCTTCATCTCCTTTACTGCTGCAATCTCTTCACTCACAACTACAATCAATCTTCTATGCCTCCTTCTCTACCCTCTGTAGTTACAGGTCTCCTCTCTCCTATAACAAATTCTTCTAGGGTTTCCTCAAGACACAACCACTTGATTCTTTTCCCACACCCACATGCACACAGAACCTTTTGTGCTTTGATACCACTTGATAGGAAAGATTTTAGATTCATAACAAAAACTCATTAGATAAACTAAAATCAAAGCAATATGCTGAAATTGATAGGAACTTCCATATCTAGAGTGACAGGAGATATCTCAATCACAGATGCATTAACAAAGGAATACCAATGACAAGATGAAAAACGATTTGAACAGAGACTCAAACCACCACTCCCCACTATAATACTATCGATGAGAGGAGTGACAAAGCTATCAAAATTTGAGACATCACCATGTATTCATAACTAAAATCGTGACAGAAAATAAATAAAATGGTCGTTAAAAGCCATATCTTATTTATACTGGTGAACTCATACAAAATTATCGAAATTGCTGATCCAAATCAAGATCTTTCTCTTCCTATTCGCAGCTCACACGGACTCTACCATATCCTATGATTTACCCCTATCCACTCTATACATTCTCTCGCTACTCTTACTTTCATCGCCAATCTCTACGGCCAATATCAAGGCCTCTACTTTCTTCCCATATGGCCTCCTCTTCAGACTATATATCCATCAACCTCCCTCTGCGATGCTTTCCTCCTTCAATATACCTTCCAAAGTAGTTTTAAAGTTTTGCAGAAAATAATGAGAATTTCACCATGTTGCTGCCACTAGGGATATGCCACGATGACCACGGCCTGCCCAATGATATCTGCTGCTTAAGAAATTAAAACTAACTCTGCCAGAGAAGAATATCCATAATGCCAAAGATATGGCCATGCACACAACGATGCCAAGATTTAATGATAAATAATTGTTGTTTCTATTTTGGTCACTCCACAAAGAATCTTCTAATTACTTTCTCCAGCTGAATCCACCTACGATTTGAGGCCTTTTAGTCCTAAATCTGTGCATAATTGACTACCATGACCTTTAGATAGAAATTTAATAACTCAACAAAGGTTGGCAGAAATAACAACCAAGCAAGTTTCTGTCATAATGGTGATAGGAGCTGCACAATAAAGCCCAAAAACTAAAAATATATAAAAAATATGTAAACCAAAATTGATGGAATGCGATGCCACTACATTAGACTCCCCAGGTAGAAAAATTCATGAGCTCCTGCTCATGAGGCCTATGATGCAAACTTCATTTCTATCTTTTTCCTCATCTTCCAGTTTCTTGATTCACTTCCATACTTGCATTGTTGCCTTCGAAGTTTTGCTATCTGCAATTGTCGGCTTCTTTCCCTCTGTGCATATTTCCTCTGTCGATTCTCCTTATTAACTCCAGATCTCCACCATTCTAACTTAACATTACAATCATCTACTGGCATCATCTCAAATGAAAACAAAACTTCATTCTTACTAGGTGTAAAAGAAATTACCTCCTGAATCTTCATTTATGCAACCAATAAATCATCTAGACCTTCTCCATCTGTTAGTTTGTCTTATTCAGTGTTTTCTTTCTCTGATGTAATCACCTTTACCAAGTCTACACTTTCACCTTCCCAATGTGCCCTCGAACTATTCTGCACTTCTAGTTGTTTATCCTCATTTGCAAACACAGTTTTCTTTTCATTTTCATTACATTTATCATCTTCAGAAACAAAAGCATGAACTATAATTTTCCCAACATCAAATTCGGCATTATTTTGATTATCAAAATGAACAATTTCAAACCTCTGAGAATCTATATTTTGGTCATTACCTATCACTTGATAATCTTCTTTCTTACCAAAATGTTTGCAGCCCTCATCAACATCCTCTGCATTCTCACTGTCAACTTCTTCTATGTATGTTGCTGGCTTGCTATCTTTTGCTTCCTTCTTTCCTACAATCACAACGTCATTAGGAAAATAATACTTTTCCAATGCATCCATTCGACTTGAAATCTTTTGCAATTTCTCACTGAACTTTCTCTTCTCCACACCATCCCAATATCTATCCCACAATGGTATAACAATGGGTCTTCTAACTGCAATCTTCATCTCCTTTACTGCTGCAATCTCTTCACTCACAACTACAATCAATCTTCTGTGCCTCCTTCTCTACCCTCTGCAGTTACAGGTCTCCTCTCTCCTACAACAAATTCTTCTAGGGTTTCCTCGAGACACAACCACTTGATTCTTTTCCCACACCCACATGCACACAGAACCTTTTGTGCTTTGATACCACTTGATAGGAAAGATTTTAGATTCATAACAAAAACCCGTTACATAAACTAAAATCAAAGCAATATGCTGAAATTGATAGGAACTTCCATATCTAGAGTGATAGGAGATATCTCAATCACAGATGCATTGACAAAGGAATACCAATGGCAAGATGAAAAACGATTTGAACAGAGACTCAAACCACCACTCCCCACTATAATACTATCGATGAGAGGAGTGACAAAGCTATCAAAATTTGAGACATCACCATGTATTCATAACTAAAATCGTGACAGAAAATAAATAAAATGGTCGTTAAAAGCCATATCTTATTTATACTGGTGAACTCATACAAAATTATTGAAATTGCTGATCCAAATCAGGATCGTTCTCTTCCTATTCGCAGCTCACACAGACTCTACCATATCCTATGATTTACCCCTATCCACTCTATACATTCTCTCGCTACACTTACTTTCATCGCCAATCTCTACGGCCAATATCAAGCCTCTACTTTCTTCCCATATGGCCTCCTCTTCAGACTATATATCCATCAACCTCCCTCTACGATGCTATCCTCCTTCAATATACCTTCCAAAGTAGTTTTAAAGTTTTGCAGAAAATAATGAGAATTTCACCACATTGCTGCCACTAGGGATATGCCACGATGACCACGACCTGCCCAATGATATCTACCACTCAAGAAATTAAAACCGACTCTGCCAGAGAAGAATATCCATAATGCCAAAGATATGGTCATGCACACAACGATGCCAATATTTAATGATAAATAATTGTTGTTTCTATTTTAGTCACTCCATAAAGAATCTTCTAATTACTTTCTCCAACTGGATCCACCCACGATCTGAGGCCTTTTATTCCTAAATCTGTGGATAACTGACTACCACGACTTTTAGATAGAAATTTAATAACTCAGCAAAGGTTGGCAGAAATAACAGCCAAGCAAGTTTCTGTCATAATGGCGACATGAGCTGCACAATAAAGCCCAAAAACTAAAAATATATAAAAAAATATGCAAACCAAAATTGATGGAACGCGATGCCACTACATCATTTTAGAACTGAATATGAAAGTTTCTTCTCATTTGGCTCCTTGTGAAGAACCTATGGCAAATTTGGATAATAAATATTGAGATCATGTGTTATATAGGAATAAACTTGTATTTACCCATTACACATATCATATACATAATATATATACATATAATATGATGATACAAATAACTCTTTAATTATATATCAATACTACCCAATAAGTATCTTACGGGTGAATATTAACTCTTTCAGTATATGCCTCATGGGGTCAACTTATCGACTCCAATGAAATTAATTCTCTATTGGTTTGTTATGCCATCCTATCCAATGAATGATTCATATTTCTATATGATCTTATGCAATCACAGGTTCCATCATTTCCATAACTTTCAAATGGCTACTTAGGTTTACCCTTTGTAATGGAGCTCTTATTTATATTTCTTAGATGAATCAATTTTCTTAGTTTCCATTGATTTGAAGCTCTTTATTTATTTTGTTCATAAACTGAATATAAATAATTAGGATAATTCTTATGCTTTATCACACTGCTCTTTGGGGTGATTTATAACCCTTACAATATTGTAAGGAAGAAGATTTCATTTTTAATTTTCTCCTTCCTTCCCTTTTTCTTTTCGTGTAACCAAAGACTTTTTTTTGCTTTATGAGAGATATAGGTTTGTCTCTTCATGGAAGAAAGTCTTTCATTCATTTGATAGAACTATCTATATTTACTAACTAGCTTATTGGATTTTAGTAATTAATATAAAATAATTATACCAAATACCAATTTATTTTTATTTTGAGTTCTCTATCATTTTAGAAAAGAAGCAAGAGCTTGATATCAACGAGTCGCACACTAAGCATAGCACTGCTCCAAGATGGTTAAATATTTTAATTTAATCTTATAGAATTTAAGATTTATAATTGGTCAGATTATAGAAAGCTATTGCTCATCTTCAACAAAGATCCAAAATTTGATCCCTAATACTCCATAGACAATTTGAACCACATAATAACAATAATCAATTTTAGCTTGAAGCATCTATAGGGGAACTCTACCTTGCATAGTTGATTCTTTATGGGCTCTCTCAATTATGTTAAGATGTCCTTTAATTTTTATTTTAATACCTTCTACATCTGCCTTTTTAGCCAATTCAATAGCTTTTTTCATTATTTATCTTATTTCAACTCTCTCCTTTAGTTGTAGAGCAATATATTCCATAAGAACTTTGGGTTCTCTATAGGGTTTCTCCACTTTTTCTATAGAAATAAGAAGTTTTTTGTTTACATAATTAAGCATATTTTGTACTTCCTCTCTTAATTGCTCAATTTCTTTTTCTTAATCTTTTTCCTTCCTTTTTTCTTGGCCCTATTTTTCAATAAACAAATTGACAAATGTAATATATATGTTTACCAAAATCAATTCATTCTATTTCATAATCTTTATACATGTAATTTCTCCATAACTAGAATTTATGGAACCTTTGATATATTGTATATAATTTTCAATGCCATTATATATTTTCTTATCTTCTCACAGATCTTTGAAATAATCCCTTTCTTCAAATCAAAGGGGACAGTAGTTTTGAGTAAAACCAAGTTGATTTATTTTGTTTCCCATGCATATTTTTTTAGTACCTTTTTGTAGGTAGTATACTTGCAACATAGATGGATTATGATTCCATCTATTTGGATATTTTGTTTCTCTTTTTTCTTCTTAGAACTTAGAGTCATTTAGATCTTCCAATGCAATAGTTATATGGCAAGTGGGTTTCTGTGTTGCTGCATCCTTAGATGTTTTGATCTTTTAATATTCTAGTATCAAGCAAATGGTTACACCTATTACATAGATGTTAATAAGAATAAATGTTTTTGGATTTCACTGTGTGTGTTTCTTTGTCTCAACATTTCAGATCACACTCAGTGATCCATCATCAGGAAGAGGATACAATAAAATAGGATTGCAGAACTTTGTCTTATAAAAAGGAAGAGAGGGAGGGTTAGGGTTGAAGAGGTTGAAGGGAATCCAACTCATTAATTAAAAACCAAAGAAATAAAACAAACGACTAAATTAAGGTCAAAAGAGTAAAGTATTATATTATGATATGGAGCAATATAAACCAATATATGTAATAGGTGTATGATATGGAGCAAGAACAAAGAAATTTTCAGTTGGCCGAAACCTTTGGGAGACCACAGGAAGTGGCATGTTAACACTCGGTTGTGAGTCTCGATAAATTGTGTTGACAACACCAAAACGACTTCATTCAAGTTAGAATCAAAATCTAGAAAAACTTATTTAATGTTGATTGTTATCAGTAATGGTTCCCTATAGTATAGTGTTGACTATGTCGACTTTCATGTGATATAATTGTGGTGTTAATCATTTGAAGCTTTTGGGCCATAGTCCATCGATAAGCCAAACTTTATATCTCAAACCTTCGTGTCTAAGTTACTGTGTTTAAACGTGTTAATGTATTCATTTGGAGGTATACTCCAGGCCACGAGGTTGATAATGATATATATATATATATAACACAAGTTAATATTGACTATAATTCCTATAGTTGTTGCTCGAGCTCAAAACTACTGTAGCAAACTCATGTCGAGTGCCGACATGACATAATCGATAATAAGTTTAAAGATAACACTAAATCTCTCATGATGAGCTTGAGCCGATAGTGCTCATGGCATATCATGTGTAAAACCATTGTGTAAGATATATGTCTGAAGGCTCGGCCTACATGTGGCCGAGGCACCAACCTTGAACTATTATGATGATCTTTTGAAACTTTAATCTTAGACCGTGCCAAGAGCACTTAACTACAATCTTGAAACCATCATTCATTGAACTCAACTGCTTTCGAAGGGATATAAAGATAACTAAAGGCAATATTTTTTGACCCCTTGATTAAGGAGGAGGATTGTAATATAAACGATTATTGTTTAACTCTATGGCAGCTTTGCATGCATGTTGGTATATTAGAGAGGATTCTCTTCTTGTTGTTTATAACATTATGAGATGGAAAGCATAATTAGTTTAAGTCTTATATATATTAGAATGTGAATCAAAACCTCTTCTTTACTTGTGATTGAACTCCATGAAGGGAGTATTTAACGTTAAAAACTCACATGGGTATTTGAGTTATTGTCTATTACTAAAACCATTTTAATTTGTTAAGGCAATGTATACCTATGGTATTATGATCTTGAATTTAACCTATATAGTAGATCACTTTGAAACTAAGAACTATGGGTAGATAAACCTATGGTATTATGATCTTGAATTTAACCTATATGATAGATCACATTGAAACTATGAACCATGGAAGACCTAGGTTGGAAAACTTGGTTTAACTTTTAACATGGTTGAAAAATGGAACAAAGTGGCAAGGAGTCACAGGTTCCTCATTACAAAAGTAACCTATTATGTTTGATACACTCCTAAGACGGGAGTCGATCATCCTGGTATAGGACTATGAATCGAATTGAACCCACTTATACTAGACCTAAAGAGAGGTCGAATTAAGCATACTGTAGAATGAGACAACTTCTAATTCAAGTCAAGGTGGTGGACATACAACGACATTCATTGTATAATGTACATGTATGTAAATCTTTGGCTAAAGTAATGTATCTGTCTCTGCATGCATTGTTGGTCCACAGTGCTCCAAATGGCATAATGTCTCTAGTAGTGTCATGCATAGTTAGAGTGGATCTATAGTTGCATTACCGAGAGGCATTATGAAGGACACAACACCAGATACTCATATGTAAAACCTAATGTTTCCTTATATGTATACCTTCTGTGAAGGGTAGGGTCACTTCTAGGTAGGAAGTTGTGTGAGGGACCATCAGTCTGTGGTTGGAGGAAAAGCACTCGAATGATGCTCTCCTTCCCAAGCATGAGACAAGCCGAGGCTTATGAAGACAGATGTCAAGAGTTCCAAATGCAGTGATTTTTCATTATATGACTTGATAGTCAATTATTATGTATAATTTGATGCCTTGAGCATAGCTTTGTACATGCATAGTGAAGGTTATTCACTAATGAGATGTAATTAGACATTGTAATTGTAAGTTTTGTTATATTTTGGTTTAGAATAACATGCTTAATTATTGAAATGATAATGATTCATTCTTGTTTAACTCTGATTTGGGTAATCATGATGTATTCTAATTCTTCGTTAAGATTAATACTTATGTTAATTATTGAGCATTATGGAATGTGATGTTACATATGGTATCAGAGCTACCAGGTTCAATACATGGACCTATGATCTTACTACTTGATGATTATTTGTATCCAACATTTACATATGCTAATGTTTGGATGTTTTATGCCATAATGGTAAAGATTAGAACAACACCTCAAAAGAAGGTAACGAAACATGAACGTTACCTACATTATCAAAAGGTCTTGAGGGAGTGAGCCTCAAGAATGAAAAGACTTGAATAGACTGGTTGCTTGGTAGGAGCATGGTTGATTGATGAGGAGACCTTCGTTGACGCCGTAAAATGCATCAAGGAGTTAAGGAAAGCAATTAGGATTGTTGCTCCTAACTCTACTAATGCATCAACAGAACCCTATGTACCTAAAGCACCGGCTGTGGAAAACAATCCTAAGGGTTATGATGTAACCAAGGAGGTTGTGGAAGAGTACCTGTGTGTACATCCACCTCCTAAAACTAAAATGGTAAATCTCAAAGTTGAGAAATGAACATGGGAAGCTATCCCAGATTGAAAATGACTTGCAGTAGCAAGGTGTAAACAAAATTATGTAATTTTGATGGATTATATGTAATCCGATGAAAACTATAATGTAATTAATTTTTTTGACAATCTTTCCTTTCTTGTTAAAGATTACATGAATGAGAATAGATTTGTATTATGAATGGATTCAAGGACAAGGAAAAACTAATATATGATTAATCTGCAAAGTTTAGGAAGAAGTAGATTGTAGCAAAGGTTTGGATAAGAACCAGGATGGGAGATAGACAAGATGAAGGGCAACCTTTAGGGCACTCCGAAACTAAACTTGATCTGATTATTGCCTTGCTTCAAGACACAAGAGCGAGAATAGGAACTCACGAACAAGAGGTCAAGGGTTGGCAAGGACCCAGGCAGGATGCCTATGATGGGGGTTATGACGAGACACATCATAATGACACCACCCAAAGTGAGCACAGAAAAAATAACTCCAAGACTAGACAAGAAGAGGATAGGTGAAAGCATATGGCTTTGGAGTTGTCCCAAGACATGAAAAAGGTTATGTCTCCCAAATTTGATGGATCTATAAGCGGAGATGCCGTGGAGACATGGCTTATGGAAATGGAAAAGTATTTTGAAGTCAGAAACTATAATGAGATCACTAAAGAAGTATGGGGGGCATTTCAGTTGGCAGGTGAAGCATCCACATGGTGGATGAACAAAAATATGGAACTAGGCTTGAGGTCTACAAGCCTTACATGGGACAAGTTCGTGGACCTTTTTAGGCAAAGATGGTTGCCTCAGCTATTCTATGATCAGAAGCTTATAGACTTTTAGAATTTGAAACAGGCTGATTTGTCTGCGAATGAATATTGGGAAAAATTCACCCGCTTGCTTAAGTATGTGCCGCAATACCAATAGAATGATTCCACATTCAAAATTTTATAATGGGATTGAACACCCAGATTGGGGACGAGGTTGATATACGTGGTTCTACTTCAATGGACCAGGTCTATGTGAAGGCCATCAAACAGGAACAAAAACTGAAAGCTATGTCGGCTTATAGAGAAAGAAACCGAAAGAGATATAATTAGTCCCAATCCTCTCAATCCTCTAAGAAAAAGGGGAGAAAGTAGGATTTTTCTGAGAAAAATGATAAAGGGACCAAGCATAAGCAAACTAAGTCCAAAGTGGAGAAGAAGGGAAATAATCACTCCAAAAGAAATGGAGACAATTTTGGGAAACCTCAGGAGAGGTGAGGACCAGTGGGAGGGTGCTACACATGTGGTGAAGATCATTATGCCAACTAGTGTCCTAAAAAGACGCAGGGAACACAACCACGAGGGAACCCTCTACCCTCTCAACAGGCGGCATTTCAGCAACGCATTCATGTAGCCTTGGACAACAGGCAAGCTGAATACCAAATAATTCCCATTGAAATGATAGGTATTTTATATGGTCTTCCAATTTCAGTTTTGATTGATATTGGTGCTACCAAATGTTTTGTTTCCCCTAAAATTGTAAGCAAAATTCCTAGAAAGGTTGGATACATGGCAAACACATGGTCAGTGGAATATACAAATCAAACCAAGGCTCAGGTAGAGCAATGCTTGTTTGAGGCTGGGGTTGAAATTCCAAGTTTCTCCATGCAAGTAAATATTTATGTAGCCCCACTAGGCTCGTATGATGTTATCCTAGAGATAAAATGGCTATGGAGACATCGAGCCAAAGTGGATTGTTATGCCAAAACAATAGAATGTCTTCATGACTTAGGAAACAAAGTATTTCTACAAGGGAACCCTGGGTAAGTCAAACTAAGACAAATTTTTGCCCTGCAAATGAAAGGAGCTCAAAGAAAAGGATGCTAGCTTTTTGTTGTCAAAATGGAAAAACTAAATGAGTTTGAGAAAACCAATTTCCAAGATGATTTAATGTTTTATGAATCTTAGAAACTCAATGAAGTTGGGAAGAAGGACTCCATAGATTAGGAAAGATCATATATGGACAAGTATCCTTTCCTTAGAGATTTTGAGGACATATTTTCGGATGAGCTAATGGGATTACCTCCTAAAAGAGCCTTTGACTTCTCTATTGATATAATTCCAGGGTTAGAACCTATTTCTAAAGCCCCCTACAGAATGACCACCACAGAGTTAATGGAGCTTAAGGCTTAATTATAGGAATTGTTGGATAAGGGACTGATTAGACCCAGTGTGTCACCCTGGGGAGCACCAGTTATATTTGTGAAAAAGAAAGATGGCACTTTGCAGTTATGCATAGATTACCTCATGTTGAATAAGGCAACAATCAAGAATAAATACTTGTTGCCTCACATCGATGATCTTTTTGATCAAATGAGAGGTGCAATCGTGTTTTCCAAGATTGACCTTCGATCTAGATATCACCAATTGAGGTTAAAGGGTGAGGACATCCATAAAACAACCTTCAGGACAAGGTATGGGCATTATGAGTTTAATATCTTACCTTTTGGTTTAACGAACGCACCGGTGGCATTTATGAACCTAATGAATAGTGTGTTCAGGGATTGTGTTGGACAAGTTTGTCCTAGTGTTTCTTTATGACAGTCTAATCTATTCTAAGAATGAAGAAGAGCACCTTCAACATCTAAGGATTATTCTTCAGAGGTTGAGAGAGCATAAATTGTATGACAAGCTCTCTAAGTATACTTTCTTTCAAAAGGAAGTGTAGTATTTGGGCCACATAATTTTAGCTAAGGGAATAGTTGTGGACCCAGCTAAAATTAAGGCTATTTTGGAATGGCTGGTACCAAGAAATGTTCATGAGGTCCAAAGTTTCATGGGCCTTACAGGTTATTATAGGAAGTTTGTGAAAAACTTTTCAAAAGTTGCATACCCTATAACTTCCTTGCAGAGAAAAGGCAAGAGATTTGAGTGGTCAGAAAAGTGTCAGGAAGCCTTTGACCTACTGAAGGAAAAATTGACTTCAACACCAATTTTGAAGGTACCTAACCCAGAGGGTCAATTTGTAGTCATTACCGATGCCTCGGGGGAAGGCTTGGGTGGTGTACTAGTCCAAGATGGACAAGTCATTGTGTATGAATCTCGTAAACTGAAAAATTATGAACAAAACTATGCCCCACATGATTTGGAACTGGTAGTAGTCATTCATGCACTGCAAATGTGGAGACACTACTTTCTTGGGAAACCTTTTGAGCTAAAAACATATCACCAAGGACTCAAATATCTGTTCATTCAACCACATCTTAATGCTCGCAAATAAGATGGTTGGAATTCATCTCGGATTATGATTTCAAGATTAAATATATTTAAGGAAAAGAAAACTGGGTGGTAGATGCTTTGAGCAGGAGGAGACACATCTCCTCAATGATCTCCATACATTTTGATTTTAGGAATCAGGTACTACAGAAATCTAAGGGAGATGAGTTTTACGAGCAGGTAAACAGGCCCTTGAGGAAAACCCCCATAATCTGAGATATGAAGGATTCAACCTTGAACTAGATGGGTTATTAAGGTTCAAAGGAAGGATGTGTGTACCTAACTCTGTAGAGTTGAGGAATATGGTGTGGAAGGAGGTTCATTCTGCACCGTATTCTGGACATCCTGGAGTAACAAAGTTACTTGTTGATGTGAAACCCCTATATTTCTGGAAAGGAATGCAAAGGGATGCTGCAAATTTTGTAGCTACATGTATGGAATGCCAAAGGGTGAAGGCGGAACACCATCACCCGATAGGACTCTTATACCCTCATGAAATTCCTGAGTGGAAATGGCAAATTATAAGCATGGACTTTGTGCAAGGGCTTCCTATGTCAAGGAACAAGCACAATGCTATTTTGGTTGTGGTGGATAGACTCGCCAAAGATACTCATTTTATATCTGGAAACGTGACGGATGGGGCACCTGTCATAGCCCAAAAATTTGTTCAAGAGATTTTCAAATTGCATGACATACCTGAGAAGATTATCTCAGATAGGGATGCATGAATGACATCAAGGTTTTGACAAACCTTTTTCTCTTCACTTGGAACCTAGTTGAATATAAGCTCTTCTTATCATCCTGAAATGGATAGCCAAACTAAGAGGGTAAACCAAGTGCTGGAGGATTTATTAAGAATGTATTGCATGGACCAGCAATACAAATGGGAATATTATCTCCCTCTGGTGGAATTTGCCTATAATAATTCCTATCACTCTGCTATTAAGATGGCTGCATTTGAAGCATTATATGGATGGAAGTGCCAAACCCCTATAAGTTGGGACAAGCTAGAAGATAGCATTAGCCTTGGTCCAGAAATGCTGTCAGAGATGGAAGAGCAAGCCCATCTAATTAAGAGAAGGCTAGCGGAAGCCAATGATAGGAAAAAGAGTTATGCAGATGTTAAGTGCATCAAAATGCATTTCTCAGTGGGAGAGAAATTAAAACCTCATAAGAGTTCCATTAAATTTGGAAAGACATCTAAACTGGCACCTAAATATGTGGGTCCCTTCGAAGTTCTCGAAGAAGTCAACCCAATAGCATATATAATTGCTCTATCGCGAGCTCTTGCCATGATGCATAAGGTTTTTCATGTTTCCTATTTTAAAAGGTTTCATGCTGCAGATAATCAAATTCTTGTTCTTGATTGGAATGCTATATAGGTGAAAGACCCAAGGGTGGCGGTGATCGAGCCCATCAAGGTGCTTGAAACGCATAAGCTACACTTACGTAACAAAGAGATAACATAGTGCAAGGTCTAGTGGGACCAATATCCAGAGGAAAATGCCACCTGGGAAAACTATGACATTTATGCGAGATTTCCTCATCTTTTATGAAAAACTTTTTATTATGCTCTTAAAACATTTTCTTATTATGTTGGTTAACTTTTAAGACAATTAATCATTAGGGATGATGATTCTTATGGGGGAGATATGTTACATCCCCAACTTATGATTTGACTTAATCTTAACTTTGTGTGGTAATCAGGAGGATTAACCATAGTTTGATTAGATGTTGTGGAAATATCTGATTTAATCATTGATTATGAGAATACTGACTAATGATAGTTAGTTATGAAATTACATGTTCATATGAATATTTGATTATTATGAATTGTGAATTAGATGATGATGCACTAATCATGGTTTTATGATGGTGAGTGTGAACAGGAAATGAATCTTCCTTCGAAGACAAAAGGAGAGTATCATCTGGGAGGAAGAGATAGATGTCAGGAAATGGGTCCAATTGCCATATGAGTATCATACTTTATGTCCTTATGAACTCTTGTAAGTTGGCATAAGTTACGTCTTTTCTTTGCTAGCTGATTATCTATACGTGTCGTCTTGTCGATTGAGTCATTTTGACAATGTTTGCATCGACTCAACCAAATGACATTCTTAGAATGTCAACGTGAGTCAAGAGACAGTCTCGCCAAGTGGCGGAGTACCTTTTTGTTTCTCTATTTATTCGTGAACCGAGATTTTGAAATTATTATTCTTGGTATAATATGCTTTGGGTTTATAGCGAAGAAGGGGGAGCGGTGCTCGACCCCTAAATCACATCTTGACCATGCCACCATGCTGGTGATTATGTTGTATAATGACATCTTGATTGTTAAGAGTATCTTCATACATCAACAAGATGTATGGAAATAATATTATGCTATGACTATTTAAACCTAATATCGAATCCCATGTTAATATTAATATGGTTATTTGTTTTGTATTTTGGCTGACATCACCCATGGTAGTGGAGTGATGAAATGTCATTTTGGACCAATGGGAGCTTTATGCTTACAGCCCACTTGCATATAGCAAGTATTGGATCGAGAGTCTCCTTAGAAACTGTGGGTGGCAGAGTGGAGAAACCACCCACCACTTTATGGGCACGGGTGGTAGTTACCTTGCATGCTCAGCATGCCAAGAAGACTGAAACCTAGCTGTGAGCAAGAACAAGGAATTTTTCAGTTGGCTAAAACCTTTGGGAGACCATAGGAAGTGGCATGTTAACACTCGGCTGTGAGTCTCGATAGACTATGTTGACAACACCAAAACAACTTCATTTAGGTTAGAATCAAAGTCTGGAAAGACTTATTTAATGTTGATTGTTATCAATAATGATTCCCAATAGCATAGTGTTGATTGTGTCAACTTTCATATGATATAATTGTTGTGTTAATTATTTGAAGCTTTCGGGCCATAGTCCATCGATAAGCCAAACTTTATATCTCAGACCTTCGTGTCTAAGTTACTGTGTTTAAATGTGTTAATGTATTCATTTGGAGGTATACTCTAGGCCGCAGGGCTGATAATGATATATATAACACAAGTTAATATTGATTGTAATTCCTATAGCTGTTGCTCGAGGCCTTTAAGGTCGAGCTCAAAACTACTGTAGCAAATTCATGTCGAGTGTTGACATGACTTAATTGATAATAAGTTTAAAGATAACACTAAAGCTCTTATGATGAGCTTGAGTCGATAGTGCTCATGGAATATCATGTGTAAAACCATTGTGTAAGATATATGTTTGAAGGCTCGACCTACATGTGGCCGAGGCACCAACCTTGAACTATTATGATGATCTTTTGAAACTTTAATCTTAGACCGTGCCAAGAGCACTTACCTACAATCTTGAAACCATCATACATTGAACTCGACTGCTTTCGAAGGGATATTAAGATAACCAAAAGCAGTATTTTTCAACCCCTCGATTAAGGAGGAGGATTGCAATATAAAAGATTATTGTTTAACTCTATGGCAACTTTGCATGCATGCCGGTATATTAGAGAGGATTTTCTTGTTGTTGTTTATAACATTATGAGATGGGAAGCATAATTAGTTTAAGTCTTATATATATTAGAATGTGAATCAAAACCTTTTCTTTACTTGTGATCGAACTCCATGAAGGGAGTATTTAACATTAAAAATTCACATGGGTATTTGAGTTATTGTTTATTACTAAACCCATTTTAATTGGTTAAGGCAATGTATGCCTATGGTATTATGATCTTGAATTTAATCTATATAGTAGATCACTTTGAAACTGAGAACTATGGGTAGATAAACCTATGGTATTATGATCTTGAATTTAACCTATATGATAGATCACATTGAAACTGTAAACCATGGAAGACCTAGGTTGGAAAACTTGGTTTGACTTTTAACATGGTTGAAAAATGGAATAAAGTGGCGAGGAGTCACAGGTTCCTTGTTACAAAAGTAACCTATTATGTTTGATATACTCCTAAGATGGGAGTCGATCATCTTGGTGTAGGACTATGAATCGAACTAAACCCACTTATACTAGACCTAAAGAGAGGTCGAATTAAGCATATTGTAGGATGAGACAACTTCTAAGTTAAGTCAAGGTGATGGACATACGATAACATTTATTATATAACGTACATGTATGTAAATCTTTGGCCAAAGTAATGCATCCGTCTCTGCATGCATTGTCAGTCCACAGTGCTCCAGACGGCATAATGTCTCTAGTAGTGTCATGCATAGTTAGAGTGGATCTATAGTTGCATGGCCAAGAGGCATTATTAAGGACACAACACCATATACTTAGATGGCAAACCTAATGGTTCCTTATATGTATACCTTCCGTGAAGGTAGGGTCGCTTGCAGGTAGGAAGTTGTGTGGGGGACTGTCGGTCTGTGGTTGGAGGAAAAGCACTCGGATGATGCTCTCCTTCCCAAGCATGAGACAAGTCGAGGCTTCTGAAGACATATGCCAAGAGTTCCAGATGCAGTGCTTTTTCATTATATGACTTGATAGCTAGTTATTATGTATAATTTGATATTTAATGCCTTGAGCATAGCTTTGTACATGCATAGTGAAGGTTATTCACTAATGAGATGTAATTGGACATTGTAATTGTAAGTTTTGTTGTATTTTGGTTTAGAATAACATGCTTAATTATTGAAATGATAATGATTCATTCTTGTTTAACTCTGATTTGGATAATCATGATGTATTCTAATTCTTGGTTAAGATGAATACTTGTGTTAATTATTGATCATTATGGAATGTGATGTTACACTACATATACATTGTCTAAAACAATACTTATTTTTTTATCAATTGTAGTCAAAAGAATAGCCCTCATAGGAGCACAAATATGAATGGGTAAATATAGTCTAGATAGTCCATGGATAAAATAAAATCAATTCAATTAATGAGGAAAGAACCATAAAGATCAATTATTGAAATTTTGGGTTCACACATTCAAATCTACTCATTGATAAAAATAAGGAATCAACTTGTTTAACAAAGTTTATTTACTAGGCTATTGAGCAACGATGTAGCATCAGATCCTAAATATGTGAAGTCCTCTCCTACCAAGAAAGTATTATTCAAAATTTCTATATAGAACATAGATAGTTACCTCTTTAAAAAAAATATTTGGATAATCTAAGGTAGATCTCTTTATTTCTATACTTCATCTTTTTTAGGGTGGGAGAAAAGAGAAAACCTGATCATTTATCGAAAGTGAAGTTTGAAGCTCATGTCATTGACCCATTATGTTCTTGTGGTTGACCTGAATGTATTTCCAATGAACTGTCTCCTATTTTGGAAGTTTGGGTAAAAAACTAAATAATAGTGAATTGAGTTGTATGAGGTAGGAAACTCTCAAGTATAGTTCTAAGGGTAGAAAACTTTTACAAGTTGATCTATCTCGACTGAGGAGAAAAGGCCATTCGATAGGGAGATCCTGAAATTATGGAAGCTTGGTTTGATCAAGTTGTCGAGTATTAGAAACAAGCCATAGCACTTGCTCCAAGCAATTGTATTTAAGCATAAAGTTGGTTAAAGGTTATAGGACATTTTGGAGAATGACGATCTCTTGATTACCATACTCAAAAAATTGTCAACATTATGAAATCTATTCAAGATAAATCAATGTTTCATACTATTAGAGCAAATTAGATCTTCTTATTGTATTGCCATTATAGAATATTCTCACAGTTCCTAATTGAAAAAGTAATTAGAGAATAGAACCCCCAATAGAGGCTGGTATGATTTAATTCACCGTTTTATTCATTTAGGTTTGCCTGTGTCATAAATAGCTCCATTATTTAGTTTATATGAAGTTTATCATTATATGAACTACATTGTTGATATTGATCCCAAGAAAAAAATCATAGGTACATCTAGCCTGTGAACAACCAACTATCTAATTGTAAAAATTAGATTGGTTCTATCTATAGTCATTAATACCTCCTAAAAAGGTCTAGATCTAGTAAATTCATCGAGTTGCTCTAATGAATCGAAATGACCAATTGCTAATGGAATCTATTGTCAGCTTTCTATGAAATACTCATTTGGCCAAGGGCTCCTGAATATATCATAAGTTAAACCCGTACTAACAAATAATTGACCTACAATGAATAGCTCGAAGGTATAATAATGCTATGGATAACCCAATATCAAATACTATTAATAATGTCAGCAAACACACCTTCTCTTAGGCTTGGGATGCTCTTGCATCAATAATAAAACAACACAATCTCACATGTGCCTTCATAATCATATCTTATCTATTTTGTACCTTCATGTTTATTTATTGATGAGACTACTTATTACTAATTATCACACAACATTCATCTGGTAATTGAGGGCCATCTTACCTTATCATATGGGTTGTTATACACTATTTAGGATCTTGCTTATGCCCATTACACTCTTTGTACCTCATCACACTATCTTGCCCATGTGGGGGTAATCATTTTGAGATGTACTCTCACAATCACATTTTACATTGTTTTGCTTGCATGAACTAATCATGTTCTAAGAGCTATATTATAACATTAGAGGACATCGTGCATTATGTATCCCCTCTCACATCATGTGCTTGTATGGCTTAACCATGTTCTAAGAGTTACACTAAGAACACCACTAGCTTTCTCTCCTCTATCGATTACATGTTATGTCATGTATCAAGATCTCTACTACCACAAGGTTCTTATGACCTTGCCTAACCAATGTGTTCTTGTGCTCTTGGATACAACATTAGAGGTGTGTGTTAGCCTAGTGATCCTCATACCTACACTTGTGTTTCTACCCATTGGGGGCACATCACCACTTTTACCTGCCCATGTTGGGGGCACTCTTATTCCTTGATATTATCTCTAGCTCATGTGCTTACGATGCTAAATAATTCAACATGTTTTAATTGCTTATGACATGATGCACTTATTGTAGTTATTATTTTAATTGATTTACATGCTTATATTACATTTACTTTTCATGTATCACTTTTCCCTCTCCTCTACTCTATTGCATTTGATGGATACAATCAATTGAAAGGTGGCATATCTTGTAGCTAACACTCTTATGTTAAGGTTGTAGATAGTTACATGTATCTATATAGTGACTCGTCACTTTGTTTAGATGGAGCATTATCACATACTACAACATGGCGGTGCCCACTACGCCATGTCATCATATAATTGTACCACCAAGTGAAGTAGTATCACACCACTTCCTTATGAGTAGAATTATTCTAACCCCACTCTCACTACATCTTTTTCATGATTAATGATAGTAAAAAATTAACTTCTAGTTGTCCTTATTTTTACTTAATTGATAGAAGCTACTCATGGCACATTTTTTATTTTTATTTTGTAAGTTCTCATGGAGTACACATGTTAGATGTTGGACTTACATGATGAGATTTGGTGGGGTCCATTACTTTATATGAGCTCAATATCCTTTTGTGTTTGAATATTTACTTTACATGCATGTTTGTGAGTGCTTGCATACTTTGATAGACATGATCATTCTAGGATTCACATGCTGCTCAAAGTGGGGGAAAAATATAAGAGTGAAATTTGTATACCCATGCTAATGCCCATTTAGTTTTGTTCCCATTTTGAGAGAATCGCTTAATACAATTATATATCAACAAATGACACAATCTTCTATGAAGTTGGACTCATTCCTAGATCCTTCATTGATCTCCATTTACACACATTCCCATACATTTACCCTCACTTTATCCATCTATACACATATTCTGATATATTTACCATGATTATCCATTTATTACATGTATCCATGCACTTATTCCCAAAGATTCCATTCCCACCTTGGTTCTAGCACATTTTTTCCCAGGTCAATCTTGCAAGTGTGGGAGTGATCCTATACCTATGGAATTGAACCCCCAAAATTTCAAATTTCAAATTAAAATTTTGGTTGACTCCAGCCCATTGCTTTTGTGACTAAAGCCAACTAAGCACGTGTTTGCATGATTATTACCATGTGCTTGTACCTAAAGGTGTTTAATTACATTTATTCTACACATTGAAACATTGGGGAAAAGTCTTTTACATTTAAGAAAGGAGCATGTTAGAAACACTTTAATTGGAGAACATAAAAAGAATCTAATTTTGCATCATGCCATCCTAAAGCATTTGCATGTTTGAAGCTTATTGTTGATGTAGGATCATCCAAGGTGTAAGAGTAATCTTGCATCAACCAAAAACATTTTTTTTTTCATGTTTGTTTGTTTATTTGTAGGTTTACAATAATGTTCTAATTGTCATTTGGTCACCATAATTCGTGGTTATCATGACAAATGCATATACTCAGTTCTAGACTCATTATAAAACATATTAGAGTTTTGTTCATAGTCACTATTTTTATTATGTAATGACCATATGAGATTTGTGGTAACACTTGGTTATATTTGTAAGATAATTGGTCCCAAGTAAGTTTGTGGCATGAACCACATCAAGATCCATGGCATGATTCACATTGTTCGCTCTAGAAGGTTCCCCTCTACATGTTTCATCTTGCATTGAGCTTTGCATCATGTTGCAATCAACGTAGATCATTCCTAAGGTTAAAGGCTCACTGTATAAGCATCACTCATGATCATTTGAAGATAGTTAAAGAGTCAAGAAATTAGAGATGGAGAATTAGAGGTTGATTAGAATGTTCGATAGCATAACAACTTTGTATTGCAATATCATTATAAAATTATGTAATTCACATATATTAGTGCCCATATATCATTGAAGGCTAAGGCCTCATGTTGTAAGTTACTACGATAGTTTGTAATGTATTTCATGGCTGTGAATCAATAATGATCAATTATATTATTTGTTGTTTCATTGAGTTCCATTGTGTGTGTTAATGCATTTTTCTATATGGTTGGATATCCTTAATTGGATCCTCTGATTGTGACTCCATTAATTGGTATTAGAGTATGTTTTTGAATCCTATGAAGTTTAGGGGTTTCTATTTGTAAACAAATCACTAAATTTGATGTAGCCTACAACTTGTAAACAAAGTGTTGATTGTACGATAGTTTATAGGAGTGATTATGGATAGATTGTCGACCTTGAGGTAGTTTGCATTAGAGCCAAGGACAAGATGCCTCCACAAAGAGGTCAATGTGTTGTTAATGTTGTTGGAAGGATGAAAGAAATTTTTGAAATGGCAAGATTAATGAAGATCCTATTGGATATTATGGAAGAAGATAGAAGAAGGGGCCATAACTCTAAAAATGATGTTGAGGAAACTAAAAGAAGATAGAATGTACTAGATACCAAATGATATGTAGAAGACCAAGAAGAAGAAGAAATATATCAAGTAAAGATGTTGAAAGATATCTCTAAACTTGGTGGAAGACCTAGAGTTGATATTGTTAGCTATTCTAGAAATTTGAATCCCGAGGAATTGAATGATTGGATAAATGACCTCGAAGAATATTTTGAGTATGAGGAAATTGTATATCCAAAAAAGGTTAGATTTTCTATGATTAAATTGAAAGAACATATTGTTACATTTGGTGGAAAGAAATATAATTGGAAAAAAATAGAAGAGGGAAAGAAAAGATAAAAAAGAAGCAGGATGATGGAAAAATTGAAGAACCAATTCATACCTATTGATTATGAGTTAGAATTGTTGAAGAGATTTCAAAATTTGAGATAGAAGGAGAAGACTATGAAGGAACATACTAAGGAATTCTATAAGATGATTGTAAGGATTGGAAATAGTGAAGCGAGTAAGGAAAAGGTTGCAAGGTAAGGGCCATAACTCTAAAAATGATGAAAGTGATGATGAGGAAACTAAAAGGAGATAGAATGTACTAGCTACCAAATGGTATGTAGAAGACCAAGAAGAAGAATAAATATACCAAGTAAAGATGTTGAAAGATATCTCTAAACTTGGTGGAAGACCTAGAGTTGATATTGTTAGCTATTCTAGAAATTTGAATCTTGAGGAATTGAATGATTGGATAAATGACCTCGAAGAATATTTTGAGTATGAGGAAATTGTATATCCAAAAAAGGTTAGATTTTCTATGATTAAATTGAAAGAACATATTGTTACATTTGGTGGAAAGAAATATAATTGGAAAAAATAGATGGAAAGAAAAGATAAAAAAGAAGCAGGATGATGGAAAAATTGAAGAACCAATTCATACCTATTGATTATGAGTTAGAATTGTTGAAAAGATTTCAAAATTTGAGAAAGAAGGAGAAGACTATGAAGGAACATACTAAGGAATTCTATAAGATGATTGTAAGGATTGGAACTAGTGAAGCGAGTAAGGAAAAGGTTGCAAGGTAGGGGCCATAACACTAAAATGATGAAAGTGATGATGAGGAAACTAAAAGAAGATAGAATGTACTAGCTGCCAAATGATATGTAGAAGACCAAGAAGACGAGGAAATATATCAAGTAAAGATGTTGAAAGATGTCTCTAAACTTGGTGGAAGACCCAGAGTTGATATTGTTAGCTATTCTAGAAATTTGAATCCTAAGGAATTGAATGATTGGATAAATGAACTCGAAGAATATTTTGAGTATGAGGAAATTGTATATCCAAAAAAGGTTGGATTTTCTATGATTAAATTTAAAGAACATATTGTTACATTTGGTGGAAAGAAATATAATTGGAAAAAAATAGAAGAGGAAAAGAAAAGATAAAAAAGAAGCAGGATGATGGAAAAATTGAAGAACCAATTCATACCTATTGATTATGAGTTAGAATTGTTGAAAAGATTTCAAAATTTGAGAAGGAGAAGACTATGAAGGAACATACTAAGGAATTCTATAAGATGATCGTAAGGATTGGAAATAGTGAAGCGAGTAAGGAAAAGGTTGCAAGGTAGGGGCCATAACTCTAAAAATGATGAAAGTGATGATGAGGAAACTAAAAGAAGATAGAATGTACTAGCTACCAAATGATATGTAGAAGACCAAGAAGAAGAAGAAATATATCAAGTAAAGATGTTGAAAGATATCTCTAAACTTGGTGGAAGACCTAGAGTTGATATTGTTAGCTATTCTAGAAATTTGAATCCTGAGGAATTGAATGATTGGATAAATGACCTCGAAGAATATTTTGAGTATGAGGAAATTGTATATCCAAAAAAGGTTAGATTTTCTATGATTAAATTGAAAGAACATATTGTTACATTTGATGGAAAGAAATATAATTGGAAAAAATAGAAGAGGGAAAGAAAAGATAAAAAAGAAGCAGGATGATGGAAAAATTGAAGAACCAATTCATACCTATTGATTATGAGTTAGAATTGTTGAAAAGATTTCAAAATTTGAGATAGAAGGAGAAGACTATGAAGGAACATACTAAGGAATTCTATAAGATGATCGTAAGGATTGGAAATAGTGAAGCGAGTAAGGAAAAGGTTGCAAGGTATGCTAATGGATTGAGAAGGATTATTTAGGAAGGGTTGAGCCTAATAAGATTGTAGATAATAGAAGAAGCAAAATAATTTGCATTGAAAGTAGAAGAGAAATTGAACAAAAGATTTGAGAGTAGATAAAATTGACAAAAAGGAAGAGAAGGAGGAGTTCCAAGAGGTGGATCTCAGTATAGTAAGAGAAGATCCTAAAATGAAGATATATAAATAAGAGGGATTGGAAGTCACATTGCAATGTTGATATTACATACTGCAATGAAGGAGGAAGTAGTATTTCTCACTACAATGATAATATTTCATACCATGTTGAAAGAATATGGATAACAAAGAGACAAAGGAAGATATGGTAGAGGCATAGTGGAAGATCTTTCAAAGGATCTTGTTTTAGATGTGGAGCAAAAGGTCACAGTGCATTTGGGTATTCCCAAAGTCAAGGAAGTGCTAATAGAAGAACCACATATGTTGATAACAATAGATGAACCGAAGAGAGGTGAGTCACTAATCCTGAAGAGAGTTTGGCTTAAACTAGAAGGTTTGGAGGAAGAACCAATGTAGAGGAATAATTTGTTTGGGACAATCTATAAAATTGAAGGTAAGTGTTGCAAGGTTATAATTGATAGTGGTAGTATATATAATCTAGTATAAGAAGAGATGGTTAAGAAGTTGGAATTGAATAGGCTAGAACACCCTAGTCCTTATAGAATGCCATGGTTGAAGGAAGAACATAAAGTGTTGGTAAGTGAACAATGTTTGGTGAAATTTAAGATAGGAACATATCATGATGAAGTTTTATGTGATATTATGCCATTGGATATATGTCATTTGTTATTGGGTAGACCATGCTAGTATGATATAGGAAAGCTATCCATGATGGGAGAAATAACACTTGCACTATGATGAAGGGTGATAGAAAGCATACTTTAGTATTTTTAAAGAAGAGAGAAAAGCAAGTTTGTGGTAGTGCTAAAATTTGTTTGGTGGATGGAAGGAAGTTATTAGATGCTCTAAGACATGAAAACATGTGTTTTACATTGATTCAGGTAGAATATGTAGCATTGTAGATGCAAAAGAAGCGTTGTAGAAGGAAGTTGCAAAATTACTGACAAAATATAAGGATATAATATCAGACAATATACCAAATAGATTAGCACCAATAAGGAGCATTAGTCATCATATGGACTTAGTTCTAGGAGCGAGTTTACCAAATAAGGTAGCACATGGAATGACACCAACAAAAATTGAAGAACTAAACTAACAAGTGCAATAATTACTAAAGAAAGGTTTGATAAGAGAAACTTTAAATTCACGTGTGGTACCTAGGGTACTATCACCAAAGAAAGGAAGTGAGGAGAATTTGTACAAACTCTAGAGCACTAAATAAGATCATAGTCAAGTATAGATTCCTGCTGCCAAGGAGGGATGATATAATGGATTGTTTGAGTGGCACAAAGTACTCCACTAAGATTAATTTGAAGAGCAATTATCACCATATCAAAATCAGAGAAGGAGATGAATGGAAGATTGCATTTAAAACAAATGAAGGATTGTATGAGTGGTTTGTTACGCCTTTTGGGTTGACTAACACACCTAACACATTTATGAGGTTGATGAATGAAATATTGAAGCAATATTTGGGTAAGTTAATGATTGTTTACTTGGATGATATTTTGATTTTTAGTAAGACTAAGGAGGAGCATCTAGAACATGTCAGATTAGTATTATAAAGATTGAAAGAATAAAAACTATTGATTAATGTGAAGAAGCATGGTTTCATGAAGTCAAAGTTAGTACACTTGGGATTTGTAATATCAACCAAAGCTTTGAAGATGGATCTAGAGAAGGTAAGAGCAATTGTTGAATGACCTACACCAATAAATGTTGGGGAGGTAAGATCTTTTCATTGATTAGCTAGTTTCTATAGGAAATTTATTAGAAATTCAATGGCATTTGTGCACCAATAATTGAGACTATGAAGGGAGACAAGAAGGAAATTAAGTGGACATTAGGAGAAAATAGAAGCTTTGAGTTGCTAAAGAAGAAAGTGACAAAACAACTGGTACTAGCATTACTAGATTTTGACATAGTATTCTATGTTTATTGTGATGCAAGTGCTAGTGTAATAGAAGTAATACTAAGTTAAGAAGGTATACTAATAGCTTATATTAGTGAGAAGTTGAATGATCATGGAAGAAGGAGATGTTCAATACATGACCATGAATTGTATGCCATAATTCAAGCATTGAAGAAATGATGACATTACTTGTTATGAAAAGAATTTGTGTTGTATATAGATAATCAAGCATTGCAATACTTGCATAGCCAAGGTAAGTTGAATCAAAGACATGTGAGATGGGCAGAATTCATGCAAAGTTATACTTTTGTGTTGAAGCATAGAAATGGAAAGTCAAACAAGGTTGTAGATGCACTAAGTAGGACACAAAATTTGTTAACAAAGATGAGAGTGGAAGTAGTAGGATTTGAGGAATTGAAGCATTGGTATGAATTTGATCTTGATTTCATGAAAGCATGGAAGGCATGTAGAAACCTAGTAAGTCTGAACATAAACAAGTGGCTTGATTATTTGATTCAAAATGATATGTTGTTTAATGAAGCCAGTTGTGTATTCCAAGAAGCTTAATGACAGTGAATTTAATCAAGGAGAATCATGGTGGTGGATTAGCATAACATTTTGGTATAAGATAAGATAGTGACGAAAATTAGTTTTGGCTACAATTGTACAAAGATACAAAGAAATATGTTCAAGGTTGTAGGATTTGTCAAGTTGTAAAGGGAAGTAGTCAGAATGTTGGCTTATAAAAACCATAACTAGTTGTAGAGAAACCATGGGAAGATATAAGTATGGATTTTATGTTGGGATTACCAAAGACTTAAAGAGGCCATGATTCTATATTTGTGGTAGTTGATAGATTCTTTGAGATGGTGCACTTCATAACATGTAAGAAGATAAATGAAGCAGTACATACAACTAATTTAATTTTCAAGGAAGTTGTTTAAGATTGCATGGGTTTCTAAGGAGTATAGTTTTACATAGAGATACTAAGTTTGTTGGGTAATTTTAGAAGACACTATGGAAAAAGATGAAGACAAATTTGCAATTCAGTTCAACATATCACCCATAGATAAATGGATAGACAAAAGTGGTAAATATGAGTTTGGGGAACTTGTTGAGATGTTTAGCTAGAGATAAGATAGGGAATTAAGATATGGTATTGACACAAGTTGAGTTTGCACATAATAATCCGGTGAATAGGAGTATAGGGAAAACACCATTTGTGGTAGCATATGGGAGTAGTCCAAGAAATGTTTTAGAATTGAGAGATATGAGCAATGAATAGAAGTGAAGTGCAGAAGCTGAAGAATTTGAAGATCATGTGAAAACATTACATGAGGAAATAACAAATCAATTGAAAAAGATGAATGACAAATATAAGGAGAAGCCAGATGAGAAGGAGACACAAGGAATTTATGATAAGAGATAAATCAATCGTATATCTTAGAAAGGAAAGGTTCCTAGTTTAGACATATAATAAGTTAAAAATCAAAAACTTTGGTCCTTGTAGAATTATCATAAAAATTGATTATTGTAATGCATATGAGATAGAGTTGCCCGAAGGTTTGGGTATACCCCAATATTCAATATTACAGATTTGTATTAGTATCATGAAGGAAATTGAGAGACAATAGTGCAAAGGTAAAATGGGAAAATAAATACTACAACAAAAGGAAGAGGAGATTGAATTCTTTTTGCATAGTATAATTGGGAGAAGTGCAAGAAATAGGTAGTATGAAGAATATTTGGTGAAATGAAAAGGAAGGCTAATTGAAGATCTGTCTTGGATTTCTAAGGTTGAGGTAGAGCAAATTGGCTTCCCTCTAGCTATCGAAAAGTAGGGACTCACTTTTCAAATTAGCTCGACTATTTTTTGTAGTAGCATCCAGGTTGTAAGAGTAATATTGCATCAATAAAAAATGTTTTCTTTCACATTTATTTGTATGTTTATAATAATGTTTCAATTATCATTTAATCACCATAACTTCTAGTTATCATTGCAAAGGTATATAATCAATTCGAGATTCATTACTAGACATATCAGAGTTATATCTAGAGTCACTATTTTGATATATTATGCGATGATTGTATGAGCTTTGCAACAACACTTGGTTGCATTTCAAAGCTTATTGGTCCCAGGTAGGTTCATGGTACAAACTACATTGAGATCCATTGCATGATTCTCACCGTTCATTCCATAAGCTTTCCTTCTACATGTTTTAAGGCTGCACATTCAAGCATTAAGCTTAGCACCACCTTGAGGTTGACACAAATCATTCCTAAGGCTAAAGGTTCACTATATAAGCATCATTCATGATCATTCAAAGTTAGTTAAGAAGTCAAGAAATTAGAGATGGAGAATTAGAGGTTGATCAGAGTGTTTGATAACAAAAAAAAACTTTGTATTGCAATATCACTAAATAATTATGTAATTTGCACATATTGGTGCCCATATATCATTGAAGATTATGAATCAATAAAGATCAATTCTACTATTTGTTACATTTCATTGAGTTCTATTGGGTGTGTTTGTGCATTTGGTTGCATGGTTAGATATCCTTAATTGGACCCTTTGACCATGATTGCATTAATTGTCTTCGATCCTTAGCGCGACTGTAAAGTCATTATTTTTTGGGGGGTTGACTTAGAAGAACTTGTTCCCTAGAGATTTGGCAAACCTCTTAAGGTATTCTTAAATACCACTAGTCCAAATAACAACACATAAGGCAACTAATTAGATGAACTAGAAAGCAAAAGCATGTAATTAGTAGGAATTAGATCCATGCAATATAGAAGATATTCATGCTTGTGGAAGTGATCTAGTTCGATGGAATTGACCTAGAAAATTATATTGATCTCGTGTAGAATCTAATGTAGATAACATAACATTAATTATTTAATCATCACTCTTGTAACTAAAAATAAGTAATCTAGATTAATTTATGCTTATGCATATGCATCTTATTTGATTAGCCTAGATTAAGCTTGGGAAAGGTTATTTTTCTTTACAACTATTATTGTTTAATTATTTTACCTTAGGACTAAACATCCTTTTATTTGTCTTAGAGGAGAATCGGTAACACCAATTTTCAAAGGGCTGCCTCTATAACTCTCCCCCTACCTCAAAAAACTTAAATTGTTTAGACGAGGACAAATGAGAGCCCAAATTTTGAACAACTAACCTCACACTAAAATGTCACTTAATGTAACCCCATCCTTCTCCAAGCGAACTCAAGACCATCATTCCTTTTCACTTATAATGTAAACATTTATTAAATTTTTATTTTTTACTAAAACCGTTCCATAGTCGTCTATCCTCCATAGAAATGAAATGAAATGAAAGATTTTAATAACGTCCACGAGGCCAAGCAACCTAAGGGGCCCGAGAAACAACTCCTCAAGATATTTTCAATCTCCTTTCGTGATCAGATATTCTGCTATGGATTTTGATCAACAAACCAGCCGTATTGAGAATCCGAGCTTCCTCAAATAACTCACTAAGGCTGTCCACATTCCCCCTGTTATTCACTAACTCCCTAACTCACTGAAGTTGTCCTCACATTCCATAGAATAGAACCACTCTCCACATTCCATAGAATAGAACCACACGTTTAGAAAACTTTCTCCAATTCGTTTCTTCCTCGACCGACTTGAAAATATTCCGTCGATTCATTGACAAAAGTCTGTCGATTTCTTTTTATCCAAGCCATTAAAATACTTATCTAATATACTTCAATTAGTTTTAGCCTCGAATCATTTTGATGCTTTGGCGACTTTCTTATCAAACCCTTATAAAAACATCCAAGCGTGAAGCAGATTTGGAAAACGATTTGATGGAAAGATCGAAGATGAAGCGAGAAAAAGGAGGAGGAGGAGGAGGAGCAGCCGCAGCAGCAGAGAACCCTAAAAATGGTGGAGGCAAAGGCAAATCAAGAAGCAGCCGATGGGATAAAGAGCAACCCAAGGAATCGAAGCCAAGTTCCTCCAAGACGCAGCCATCAGCAGAGCCCGAGGAAGCCAAGGCGGCCGCAGACCCTCAAGATTCGAACCCTCGACCTTCAGAGCGCACACAAGCTGGAGCATCGGCATCTTCTCAGAACCCTCAGGCGGCAGTTGATGCAAACGGCCCTGCGCAATGGAAGGCAGTACAGGCGCCGCCTCAGATAGGCTTCGAGGTATTGGAAAAGCGATCCATCATCATGTCTGATGGCACCTCCCGCTCTTACTACGCTGTACCTTCCGATCCCTCACACCCATCGCCCTCCTTCGCAGGTAATCACCCTACTTTTTTGCCCTATTTTCTTGCCATTTTTGTACAAATGTGGGATTTCTGACATAGGTTAGATGGTTGTTTGGATTTGTGATATATTTTAGATAGCACATCGAGATTGGTACCTTTTGGCGTTTCTATATAGATGTATACACAATTCGATGTAAAAATGACTGTCAAATTAATGGTGAGGCTTTTTTATTATTCACTCACTCCATTACAACATCCCCTGCTCCCATTGTAGCTGCTTTAATCTGTCTAATCACCAGAGTATTCGTGGTATTGAGAGCATTAAGAAAATCACCAAAATATACACGCACCGATACAGTAAAACTTGTGTCCTTGTATTTCAGAAAAATATTGGGTAAATTTTTGTATAGCACGTACATTGAATTATTAGATTCACCCAAATGGTATTTTGGCCTGGGTTGATTGGTTGAAGCGGGGCGTCGACATGCTAAAAACCCATATCTGAGTCCTTAAGAGGAAAAATCCCCTAATTATCTGGTAGCTTTTTAATACCCGGCAAAGCTTGACCTTTTTATAAAAATGGTTTTGCTGCCATGGATGAATCCTATGTTTTTCTTTAGTATCAGGTTGTAAGGCGTACACTTCTTTGTTTTTTAGTTGAAAGATTCGCATGCCATTCCATAATTGTAAAAGGTATTCATTCCTAAAACTTTTCCTTGCAGGTAACAGTACAGCTGTCCCCCACTTTGATAATGCAAACTTCGGCATCCGCGATTCAATCCCTGGACCTTACCCTGGCCAAGAAATAAGTAATCCATATAACCGGCCTGAAAATCATCTTCTAAGGGAAGCTGAGATTGAGAGGTTTTATGCAGCAAATCCCACAAGACCTGGCGGCCCTGTTTATGAGCCTTCAGCTTTCAATGGCCCAAACAATCCATTTGGTGCAAATAGCGAGTCGTTTTCTAGAGAATCCCCGGCTGTGGAAGGTTCAGTTCCTAGGGATAGGGATCCTCAGTATTTTGAGGTTGGGCGTGATAGGGATTTCTTCAGGCCCGAGGGGCCCGGAAGGGAAGAACATCTTTATAGGAATTCGGGTCCAGCAGCTTCTGGCAGTGACATGGAGTATATGCGGCAGATGCGAGAAATGGAGGCACAGGATTATTACAGCAAAGAACAGGAACGGGCAAGGTTTTCCCGTTTGGAAGATGATTCAATGAGACAGAAGATGCCTGCAATAGCAAGATCATACGACAGTCCACGTGGGGCATCTGCATCAGGGGCACTGCCCCATGATAGGGAACAGTGGATTTCACCATCCCGCATGGCGGGACCCAGTGGATTTACAAACAGAGGGAGGCAAGATTTGCAGTATAACAACAGTCCACTGACTAGGAAAAGGGAGGAGGATTATGATTATCAGCGCCCTTCCAAATATCAAAAGCAGAATGATGGTTATGATAGGGCACCGGTTGATGGTCGACCCCATGATAGTGATGTGCAGTTTGGTAGGGAACCTGTGCACGCTTTAGGTTCGGCTGATAGCAGTGAGGATTTCAAGCAAAAAGTTCATAAAGCCTTTCTTCGACTGTCAAAAGTACTATATGAAAATCCAGACCAATGCCACAGATATGAAGAGGATGGAAAAGCTGGTCAAGTGCGGTGTGTTGTCTGTGGCTGGTATGTGGGGTTATTATGTACATTTCTTGTACTTGCATTTTTCCAGTTTCTTGTATTTCTCAATTATGTTGTATGTTAGGTTTGAATCAGTATGTGGTACCCGTTAAAACTTGGATTGTTCTTTGATGGATTTGTGTTTGTTGTGGGTTTACCATTTGCCATATTCTTTATCAGCCACTGCCACCCACTATCTGTTTAATACTTTCAGCACTTGATTGGTTTAGGTGATTGTTTTGCCATGGGAGCTTGAAATAAAGCAACATAAAGGCAAAAAAGGAGTGCAAAACTTGGAGGAATAATATTTTGAGGCAAAACATTTTGAAAAAAACTTGAATTGGGAAGGGAAGTATAAAGAAACAGTCTGTTTGACTGTTCCTCATAGATTGTCTGTAGGTGTGAGCAAGATTGGGACAGGACTCGAGATATAGCAAATATGTGTATTGTATAAAACTTAGATGCAATGCACCCATTTGCACTAAAACAAGCACTTATGTTATCTCTCTGAAGGTTAGGGTACATCTCAATCTCAGGACTTATATCAATGTGTAGTCACTGATTTTCTAATATTAAGCAGTGTTGTATATTGAAAGAATGCAATTGTATCATAAAGGTCTGCGATTCATTTCCTTTAATTATATAGTTTGAAACTTTGAAGCCTCTGATAATATTATTATGAAAATCCTTTGTCTTCTTTTATATTCTTCTTTTTTTTGAACTTGTAGAATTTGGATGGATGAAGTGCATCCTGGAATATTAAAGAATTTGTAATGCAAAACCCTATAGTCACAGTCATAAGAACAGTTATCTATAAAGATTAACATGTAGATTGTAATTCTCGGACTGCAATAGCTGTGGTCTGTGTTTAGCATTGTATCGATGGTGATGCTTCATTAGAATTTTGTCTGTTTTAAATTTTAATAACTCTCAGTAATATAGATCCAAAATAGTGCTTAGGGTGCTTCATTAGAATTTTGTCTGTTTTAATAACTCTCAGTAGCATGTTAATATAGATCCAAAATAGTGCTTCGGATGCCCCAGATGTTATCTGCAGAACTTGAGTAATATGCTGTCTGCCTCTACATTACTCACGGATGAGCCTCTACTGTGAATAGCGTGCTTCAAGCATTCTACGTATTTTGAGTTGATTTATTAGGTTTTGTTTTTCCATGATCATCCTTGACCTTTTGATTTATAGAGTCCCTGTAATTGAATCAATTTACTGGTTAACTTTAAAGATGCTAGAATGGGAATTTGTCCACACTTGATTTAAGTAATTGAAACTTTTGATAACAAGGGAGTCAGCTCAATTTATGATTATGTTTGTTAGTGGTTATTTCTCAGACTTTTGTATTGATTTGGTTGTCTAAGTTGCACTGGTTGCTATGTTTTGCAGGCAATCAAAATTTTTTACGGATACTCATAGCCTTGTAATGCATGCATATAATGCCGAGAATCCTGGACTGCGAACAGATCACTTAGGACTACATAAAGCATTGTGTTCTCTGATGGGATGGAGCCATGCCTTGCCACCTGACAGTGCAAAGTCATACCAGTCTCTCACATCACCTGAAGCAGTAGCAAACAAAGAAGATCTAATTTTGTGGCCACCCTTGGTAATTATTAACAATGCATACAGTGGAAAGAAAAGAGATAGCATTGGAAATCGAGAGATGGAGGAGAAACTCAAAGGTGCACAAGAACAACTTGGAAATTTTCTCATTTGGTTTCTCTTCCTACTTTGTTGTATGAATATTCAAGCCTGTTTAAATAGCGATTTCTTGTATGCTGGATGGGGTCTGTCTAACATGCACAGGAAGTTTCTTAACTTTTCTGACAATAATGCTTCATTTTGCTGCACATCTTTTTTGCGTAGTACCTTTGCCCTGGCTTTTGTATGCTTCTGTGCTAGTTGATTCTTTTTATATCTTTGAATAATCTTTTATTAGGCTTTGTGACTGAAGGGAGGAAAGTGTCTCAAACAGAAAGATAGATTTTACGTAAATAGGATTTCAAACCCAATTTTGAGCTGTTATGTAGTCAACACAAATGGAAAGATAACTTGTCTGTGATGAATTACCAAAAAAAGTGCAGTGATTGCTACATTTTGGTAATGAGTGTGCCATGAGAAAAGCAAGCAACAGCAAAGAAACTCCTCTAATCTCATGTAACAAACTTTAATGGTTGAGTTGTGAAGATGGGCTATATGCAGATAGGGTGGTTCTTCTTTAGATTTTGAGATATCCAAGATATACCTATGAAATTTAATGATTATATGGAGTGTTAAAGCACTGCACAATATTAAGTTGAATAATAAGAGATGAAGAATGCCCCATAAGGACCCTGCCATTCTCATTTATTATTTATGTTTCTCTGAGTTTTGGGATGGGTGTATGGGGGATATGAGGATGCATTTATTGCATGGCAAAAAAATTCGCTGAATTTGGCAGTGGTGGGGGGAGATTTGGGAGATGTCAGGATGTTCTTGGATGTGCCAGGGTTATCACAATGTTTTGCTTAAAACAGGAAACATTCCTGGGATGTCGAAAAAATTCTTAAAATATATAATTCGAGAAAAAAATTCAGAAGAAAGGGGACGTGGGGATGTCTTCTCCAAATCCTCGTGTCCCAGAAATGTCTGGGACAGCCCCAGAGGACAAGGGATGCATCTGTGGTATTATGCTGTATCATAGTAAAGATGATGCTTATTACTTATTCCTGTCATTGTCTTTGGATGACAGTTCTTATGGTGCATTATTTAAGAAGTTTAGATTAAACATGTTACTAAATGTACTATTCGGTTTGATGTTCTCTGTTGTTATTGAACTTAAGTGGATTAAAGTTTAGTTTTATATATTAGTTCGTTAGAAGTTTAGGGCTTGTTTTGGAAAGCAAGCTTTCCATTTTTTTTGGGCGTGCTTGTAAAAGCTATGAACCATGTTGGAATCTCCTGCGCTCCAACCCATTGGAGCATCCTGAAATAGTGGACATTTGAGAATTTCATCCCTACCAACACATCGATTTGAAGGCCTACAATTAAAAAAGTAAGCCTTTCATTTGTTCTGTAGATACTTTACAGACAGGCTTATTTAGTTTGATCTGCATTTTGTGTCAATTAGATCCTAGCAGAGGACATCGTTGATTGACATTTAGCTAGATTTTAGTTTTTGATCAATATGTTTCTGCTGTGGCTTTAGCCATATCACTGGTTTTGGAATTGCAATTTTAAATTGAAACATGTATGCCTGTATTTTTTTTTAATACGACCCAGCTACTGCAGAATAATTTAAAGCTCTATTTGAGCTTTCCAATTGCTCTATTATCATATCCAAGGAGCAGCTTTTTCCAAGAGTTTCCACTTACTCTCATAACTACACCAGGAGAAAACAAGTTCCTTTCATTCTATGTGAAATTGAATTCAGAGATATCTAATAGACAAATTTCATAATAATAAAATATAAAATTGCAAAATTAGACAAACTTGAAATAGTTTGAAATAACTCAATAAATCATCCCTCGGAAATTTTATAAATACTGCAATCTCCTTAGATTTGTCAATTAGGAAATTGACCTAGTTTAGCAGTGCCCATTTTTTATCTCTTGAAGGCTTGAAGCAAATAATTTGGGAAAATCCTTTCTAATCTCTTCATTGCTAACAAATTGAAGAACAGGTAATTTGTCAGACCATGCTGTCCATAATGTGACACTGGGGGAATTTTGTTTTTAAATTTTCTTTTTTCTGATCAAATTACTGCTTTGAAGTTGAATTTTATAGAGGATCTTGGTGTTTCTGCCAGTTAAACTCCTTCATTTTGCGAAAAGCAACCTAATATTAGCAAGTTTTGACAATGGCGGCCTTATGCTCTCTCAATATCTCATGCAGCATCTTCAGCTTCTTATCAGTCGTTGTCTAGTGAGCTCTCTTGTCATTCTCTAGTGCAAATCCAAGATCTTTATGAAAACCTATGATAAATCTTGACCTAAGGATCACACCATCATAAAGTTTGCACTAGGAGCTTTGAGTTAATATATGGTATATGGTATGTGTATGGTTAACCATTAAACAATGAGAAACTGGCATGCAGTAAGCCATCGTATAATTTTAATCTGATAGCAGAACTGAACTTTTTAGTCTCCATCTAATTGGAGTTGACCTCGTTGGTTCAACACATTAATAAAAGATAGGAATAGATGGGGATATGGATGTGCCTGATACATAGCCATTTTTCTATATGTTTCTGGTTAGTGAAATTGTTTCCCATGGTTTGACATAGAAATGATGTAAATTTCCCAGTCTTTGACCATACTATTTAACAGTTCTATGTGGAATCCAAGGGTACAGTGAATATTTCCAGATTGAGGGCTATATTTCTTATTTGAGATTGAGAACTTATGCCATGGAGGAGAGGGCATCTGTAATTAGTAACCTAAACTTCTTATTGAGTGTTAGTAATTATAAAGTATGTATCATGTGAATGCCTATATGGTGAAATCTGAAATATATATATGCCAAGTGGAGTTGACCTTGTTGGTTCAACGCATTAATAAAAGATAGGAATAGATGGGGATATGGATGTGCCTGATACATAGCCATTTTTCTATATCTTTCTGGTTAGTGAAATTGTTTCCCATGGTTTGATATAGAAATGATGTAAATTTCCCAGTCTTTGACCATACTATTTAACAGTTCTATGTGGAATCCAAGGGGACAGTGAATATTTCCAGATTGAGGGCTATATCTCTTATTTGAGATTGAGAACTTATGCCATGGAGGAGAGGGCATCTGTAATTAGTAACTTGAACTTCTTATTGAGTGTTTGTAATTATAAATTATGTATCATGTGAATGCCTATATGGTGAAATCTGAAATATATATAAGCCATGGATACATGCCTGGGATGAATTATTAGTTATTTTCTAGTTACACCTTCCCTTCTATGATGATTTCATATATTTTTTAAATTGGCCCTTTTTCCTGGACTTGGTGGTTGCAAAGACCCTCAGATGTATTTGTTTTATTTATGCTGTGCAAATATGATGTTGGGAGGCCTGAAGAGAATAGTTGTTCAGGTGACTGTATGAGATATTTTGCTGTGCTTTTTTAGGGGTATTGTAGTGTGAGTAAAAGTGATATGGGGGTTTGGTGAGAGCAATGGATTTGTGAGCCCAAATAGCAACGAGAGGCTGCCAATAAATGTTGAATGTTATGTACTAATGATTTCTATAATGCACCAGGTGATGACCATACTTGAGTCATCACAGTGTCCAGTAGATTACCTATTAATCTCTATAAACATTTGTGCTTGATAGGATTTCGTTGCACACTAATGCCACTCACAGGCGTGCACACAACTGTGTTCATACAGACATTCTTATGCTCATTGCATGTGTTCACATTCATACACAACAACCCATGTTCACGACACTCCAAGTCCAACCCATTTTCACACATGCAGTGCAAAATAGCAAACACGTGCACCTAAACCTGCATTCTCACATGTACACACACTTATGTACATAAGCACATGTTCTCACATATTCGTGCACACATGCAAACACCTACATTCATACACAAACACGTTGGGACACACAAGAATATAAACACACACACACACTCACACAATCACACGCCTTCAACCCAATTCATACACATAAACATAAGGGGATAGAGAGGGTCATCAATTTACTCTTGCGATGTGTGTATGCAAGTATAAACAGGGGGTCCATAAAAGATGTGTTTTTAAACATAAATATTGGTCACATCGCTACAATGGTATTTGAACATTGTTCAAAGTTAGATTTTATACCTGCTTTAAATGAATGAAATATATATTACATATAACATGGTTAGCAAATCACAGTTCTTGATATTATACATAATGTATACTTTTATGCTATGTTGCTGGTTAGGGTTTGGTGTTTTGCTGATTTTCGTCCCCTAGGTTTGGCATGGCTGGGTTTGGCAGTAATATATATATATATGTCCATTGTCAAATGTTAAAGATAAATCAAAATGGGTTATATTAGCACATCTGCATCCGACTCTTGATCCAATGATACATTGTGAATTATACCCTGTAAAAGAAGTGATGAGCCCATCAGGGTTGGGTCAACATGACATTTGTCAAGGAAAACAGTAAACAAATTTTGACAGTGGATCAACAGATGCCATACCCAAACAGTATATTACAGGGAACCTATAAATGAAATTTCACCATTATTGCAGATTAATCATATTGGTCCTCTTTCTTAAATCTGAGAGTTGAATGGATGTTAAAAGAAAAACAACTAAATAGATCGGCAGATAGCCTATGCTTTCCTAGACTAACATAACCATGGGAGCTGCAAAAACCCACAGACAAGAAGGTTAAAACAACTTCACATTTAGTTCTTTCATACCTCTAGTTGTGAATCACTTGAACAGGGTACAGGACCCCGGTCAAACCTAGGCAGGACCTGGACCAGGATCAGAAACCTGTCCGGTCTGGTTCAGGTTCAGCTAAGGTTCCTACAGAACCTGGTAACATAGCTTTTCTGCAATGCTTGTAGTTTGAAACATCTAGTCAACTTAAGTTTTGTCTTTGTAATTGTCAAAAACTCTGCAAAGGGCATTAACAGTAGAAGATAATGTGAGCTTGTCAACTTTTAATAGTCAGTAAGTGTTAAAACCCAGATGAACTGGCACTGCCAAAGTTATTGAAGAATGCAAGAAGGATAACCAGTTGAAATTGCAGGATGAATGGATTAGATGTTATAATTGTCCACCTAAACAAGTTTACTTGGTTTAATCATCAGTCAAGGTTCATTGTATCAATGAAAATCAAGAATGAATATGTTTTACATACAAAGAAAATTGCTATCTTTGCATCTGAATCACAGAAACACTACCTCTACAGTGGCACACTCACTAGCAGTTTGAGCTTTTGATTTAGTGGCAAAATTGTAGTGTGTTAACATGTCTGGCGACTCTGCTTGGGAGGGTTTGATTCTCGCCCTTGGCAGTTTACTCATCTTGTGGTTGATTGCCTCCCATTTGTCGGAGCTCTTGGTTTGGCGAGGCTAAATTGATGAGTTATGGGACCCTCAACCTTGCCTTTGGGTGATCCCAGTTTCTCTAACCTCCATGTTGGCACACAAACTCACAGTTTAAGCTTGGTGTATTGGCAAACTTGCAGTGTGTTAACAATAACCAAGTCTTTTGACTTAATTCTAAGGAAGAAAGGTAATAAGAGGGTGATTGCAAGGCATTTTTTGGTGATGGACACACATGTCCACAAGAAACAAGCCTTTTGACTTGAGATTCTAGAAAGAGAAGGTATGGAGAATGTGATTGTAAAGCATTTTCAAGAAAGGGTGGTGCCACACCAAACTGTGAGATTCTAGGAAAAAGGAAATAAAGAATGTGTCTGCAAATAATTTTCAAGGGATAACTCACCCATTACACCGAAATCATGGTGATTCTTGAATGATTAAAATAACTCAGACAGGTATATCAAGTATGATGATGTTAGTGCTTGTAAAATAATCAACTTCCCAACAAGAAAAGCAGCTGAACTAAAAACAAATGGTCTCCCAAATTGAATGTCTATTACAAGGATTGTGTTTATCTGGCATCACCTTTTGAAATTTAGGCCAAAGTGTTTTGTGTGTTTTGATGTCATCATCAGTAGGCATGTCAGTTTCCTTGAATTCTGATTGCCTTTGTAAATTTTCACATTTGAAGGACGAAGTATCCTCCTTAACCCACTGTGTTAGCGGGCATGACATTAATGTGAGATAAAAGACTGACTTTACTCCAATAGATTCCTCTGAATAATCCATTAGTAGGAAAACTAAGTCTGGAATTCAAGGTGCTATGTTCTGTGTGTTTTGATTTGTCGGCCATGAATATTGGATTTGAACTTACCGCCCAAAGCTGAAAAATCAAAACATGTTGAATGGATTACTCTAGCAGAATTTGGTGTAGCAGAATCTCCATTTGTCCAATAGGCATGCTACAGTTGGCACCTTTCTGAATGGATAGTGGATTAAAATGCATGAGTGTTATTGTTGAGGGGATTTGATCTATGTTTCATTATGAAAGTTGAAACAAGCCTCACGAAGGATTTCGTTGTAAGATATTTCCCTCATGGTAAAATAGAGTATAAGTTATGTTACAAAGAAATTGGAATTTTGGCAGAGATATGCTAGTTTTTCCATGAAATTGTTTGTTTAAGAAATTTTCATTTTGGTTGTCATCATCACCATCTATTGAAAAGGGACCTAAATTCTGTAAATTTAAGTGGACATTTTGTACAATTATTGCTTTCAACAGGTGGTTGAGCAGCCTGATAAAAAATGGAAAATCTAAAGGGTGGTTGAGTAGCTGTGTGTCAATGTCTATACTTCAATGTGCTAACCACCCCGTCTTATCTTCTCTGTTTGTAAAGTATCTTGCTAGGGAAGTGAAATCTTTTGGAAGGACATCAAGGCAACTTATTTTATGGCTCCTTGAACTCTTTGGATATATATATATATTCACACACACACACACACACACACTCACGGGAAGTGAAATCATTTGGAAGGAGATCAAGGCAATTAATTTTGTGGCAACTCAAACTCTCTGGGTAAAGTAAATGGACACACCCACCCACATGCACCTGAATACACACACACACGTATACATACACACATACATATACGTACATACACAGATAGACACACACGGGAAGTGTAATCTTTTGGAAGGACATCAAGGCAATTTATTATGTGGCTCCTCAACCAAATACACACACACACACAAATCCACCCACCCACACATATATATGCAGGCACACACACAGTCACACATATACACACACAGACACACACGGGAAGTGAAATCTTTTGGAAGGACATCAAGGCAATTTATTTTGTGTCTCCTTGAACTCTCTGGGTAAAGTAAATGGACACTCCCCACCCATGCAACCAAATACACCCACCCACCCACACATATATATGCAGGCACACACACAGTCACACATATACACACACAGACAGACATGTGTATGCGTGCTTGTGTGTATTTAATGTGGATGATAAAATTCCTGTTTATTGAAGGTTATATGGGCCATTGTTTCTTCGAAGAGCACAATGTGTTTCCTCATTTTTGTTGTCACTTCTATCTTTTGGCTGTGGCATGATCACATCATTCTGAACAGCAATTTAGATTTATATATTTTATTATTGTATTACAGTTATTTTTTATTGCGTATGTGTTTCGAGTGGTAGATGAAGCCTTTGGATATTTTGCAACTTACTTCCATAAGTAAAGATCCTTATGCTTTTGCATGCTTTGACAGTGCCTATGTTTAAATTGCCTGATTTATCTATAACTTTAAATATCTCAGAAGGTTACTGCATTTTTCATGTATACATATTACATGCTTCTCCTTGTGCATTTAAGGAATTTATTCCATGCTCTTTATCTTGGAATGTAGAAAGTGCCTAATTTTATTGTAACTGGGATGTTAGTACTTTTCTTGTCAGATGATATTTGTGTACTCTTAATATGTGTACCATACATAGCAGTGGATTTTTAAACTTAGATTTATCATTACACTATGAACAAAGTGGTTTGGCCACTTTAAAGGTTCACAAATCCGGGATTTGATCTTGGATGAATTTCATTTGAATTTTGATGAAACTGATGGTTATGATATTCAAAGGAAAATGTGCCTATTCATTTATACATTTTAGCCTCAGAAGATCATTAGCCCTTCTGTGTTTTTAACTCATTGTAACCAGCAGAACACAGTGGTCTTTCTGGCATTTTCAAACTAAGTATGTAGAACTTATGCATCTAAACTGCCTATTTCAAAATTTTGTGGCTGCATAAATGTCTTGAATTACTTTGGAAAGTGTAGCCTACTAAAGATTCAAATAACTGATTCTAATGTAGGAAACTGTGATTTAGCTTGTGAGATTATGTTTGTTGCTTACTGCTTGCAGAACTTGGGTTTAGCGGTGGAAAGGCAAAAGCACTGTATGGAAAAGATGGCCACTATAGAGGCACTGTAGTAGTTAAGTTTTCACCCTCTTCTTCTGGGATGCGAGAGGCAGATCGGCTGGTTAAATATTTTGAAGTTAATAAACATGGACGAAAAGATTGGTTACGTGTGCAGGCTTCAACAACAAATCAAGAAATTGATGATAAGAATCCAGATTTAGTTGAGATTGATGAAAAAACTAAGATGGAAAAGAGGGTCTTGTATGGTTATATTGCGATTGCTGGGGATCTGGAGAAACTTGATTTTGATATGAGAAAAAAGGCAATAGTAAAAAGCAGGAGAGAGATTGATGCCACAGCAGATGGTGTGATTGTGTCAACATAATATGATCACCTTTGTCGAGGTGCCCTAGATTTCAACATTTGCTGGGATGTGTTGAAGAACTTAATGTGTGGTGTGGTATTTCATGCATGTTTCTTAAGAGTTTAGTGATTGATTTTGTTGTAGACTATGGATTCTTCTAGCATGGAGTTGGCTGTGTCAACAAACCGTGAATTTGGTTCGTGAATTTTCAAGTGCTTATCATACAATTCTAAGCATGTGTCCCCTTGATTATTGGTAAATTTGCAGTTTATAAATGTGGATTGTACCTGCTGTGGGATGACATTGTTTACTCAATTTGCTGGGAACCTGGGTTCTGATTATTTTTCGTTTTGTCAAATATCATGGCATTTACCTCAGGAGGAATTGAATCAAATAAATGCGGAAGTTCCAAAGGCCCTTTATTCAAATTGAAAACTTAGTTAGCAATTGCATCCTATATATGCCTAGTTTTATACAGTGGCTGAACTTATGTCACATTACCTGTCTCTTTTTCAAAGCATAAGTTCAAGTCCCAATATTGTATAATTTGCTGCTTTTATTACACTGGAACTATTCCACTTTAAAAATATTAACCACTAAGGCAGAAAGAATTTAGGATTCTGTGTTTGGATTGATGGAGTGCTTCGAATATTGCTATTGTGCTGCGTCTTTAAGACTTTCCTCTCAACCGATCTCACTTATTTATTTGAGGACATCATGAAGGGCAAGTATTAATCTTTTCATTCTTTTTCCATTTCTTCAGCTGGTTTTTGATTGTTTCCATTTTGACATAATTTCAGCTGACGTTGTTTTGGTATGCATGTCTGTTTTTCTGGTGGTGTGATTGCATGTCTCTTTGTTTGCATGGTTCTATTACATCTGCTCCTAGTGTCCTTGCAAACGCCTTTTGCCTGTATGCTTTATTTAAAATGGTCGCTATTTTTTTATACCTTAGCTTGGTGAATTGCCCAAACTTGAACTTTTTATTTTTATTGCTTTCTTATATCAATAAACTAATAATACGAACAGAATCCTAAAAGGCTGGTAGGGATTTACTGCTGTCTCCATTTGGATTGCTGGAGTGTTTTGAATAATTCTATTATGCTGCATCTGTCTTTCAGACTTTCCTCTGGACCTGTCCCATTTTTGTCTTTAAGGACATCATGAAGGGCAAGATTTTAATCTTTTCATTCTTTTTATGTTTCTGCAGTGGATGTTTGATTGTTTCCTTTTTGACATCATTTCTGCTGACACTGTTTTACTACACGTCTGTTTTTCTGGTGGTGTGATTGCATGTCTATTTGTCTGCATAGTTAGTCTTTCTATTACATCTGCTCCTATTGTCCTTGCTTTCACCTTTTGCTCATATTCTTTATTTTAAATCAATTGCTATTTTTTTTATATCTCAGCTTGGTGAATTGCCTAAACTGGAACTTTTATTTTTATTGCTTTTATATATTAATAAATTAATAATACAAACAGAATCCTAAAAGGCTGGTAGGGACTTTGCTTGTTAGTAATGGCCTTGAATAGGGTGAGGAGATGATCAAGTAAATTAGGCAGTCCAGGATTATCGACAATTTAATTATTATTTATCATCCAGCTTTGGTCGCTTGAAGCAAAACAAGGTAGTGCTAGTCAAGTGTGTTGCAGATTTGTCTGGTCCCTCAAAATATGGGTAAAGGAGAACATACAGAATCACTTGCTTGTTTGCGCAGTGAAGCGATGCAATAAGTAGAGACACTTCAATGGATTTTGTCAAGGAACATCACAGATGCTGCAGCGATTTTGATTTAATTTTGTTGTATAGGTTGTATGGGAAGGTGCGACATTACTGCAATATACCTTTCATTTTAAGAAAATTCTGTTCATTTGTTGTAAGACAATTTCCACGGAAGCTGTTTTTGGTAAGCATTCAAGTGGTGACATCTATGCCATGATACTCTTGAGTAAATTTACTTAGGTTGCTCTCTACTCTCCAAAGTTCCCTTACAGTTAGCTAATGGTTTAATTTCGTAAGTTATGCTTTAGTTAAAATTATTATGCCAAGCGATGTAACTACAATGGCAGGAAGGGGTGGATATAACTTTGCCGGCCATTTATACATCAAATTAACAAATAGTAATTAATTATAGTATTTAAATATATATAGGGTATATGAATATTTAAATTATGTCTTTTACATTATGTTCTACTTAAAATTTACACAACATATAATCTGAAAGATATAATTTAAAAATATAAATGCCTTAGATATATATTTAATTGATATATTTATTTATTAGTTTCTCATCCACAATCCACAATTAGCCACAATTAGCAATGGACGCCTACACTGAAAGGAAGCAAGGTGTGCGGAAAAAGTTTCCTACACTAATCTTAGAGGAGAGTATTGTGCAAATTTTCAATCTTTACAATTACATGAAGTAGAATCACATATAAACTTAAAATAAACAATATACCATAACACAAGGTGTATGTGGTAAAACCCTTTTGGGATAAATACTCCTCACTTCAAAGCAGTCCAATGTATTATTCAATAGTATAAATAAGTTTACGATACACTTACAAAGCAAGTCTTTACAAGAGTATCGCCAACATTTAAATTTGAAGAGATTTCAACAGCATTACGGTCTCTGCAAATTACATCGTACAAAATACAACTACAACTCCAAGCACCAATTTATAGGAGACGAACAAACTAGAAACCATGAATGGTTTAGGAAAACCATTTGCAAAACCATAAGAAGGTATGGTGCCCAAACTTCGGTTCAAATTCCAACGCCTGTTCTTTGTCTTGGTCCTCTTGGCTATTTTTAAGAAATTCAAAAAGATACTCCATGAAAGTGTCCACCCGTCATAATACTGGTCGAGATTCCAATGTAACTCTTTACATGCTCCTATGTGCCATAAAAATCTGTCATATGCAACTCTTATCATGATGAGCTCACACACACCACAAGATGCCAACACATGGTAAAGATATGCAACCTCAATGTGGGATGCCTACCTTCTTATGTGAGGACAAAATCCACTAAAAACGAA
This sequence comes from Cunninghamia lanceolata, assembly GCA_027924645.1. Taxonomy (NCBI): domain Eukaryota; kingdom Viridiplantae; phylum Streptophyta; class Pinopsida; order Cupressales; family Cupressaceae; genus Cunninghamia; species Cunninghamia lanceolata. Next base: position 1,315,220 of record BSBN01001191.1, on the reverse strand, counting down.
ATGCATACAAAATGTATTAAAATGAACATTGAGACACCTTTTCCCAACACACACATAGGATTGGCAATCTTTGAGGAGCGGCAACCACCTCAAAGGGCAGTCTCACCTAAGGCACCCCGATTGTTTCCTGCTATGGAGATGCATACATACCTAGTAATTTATAATTATATGAGCAATATATTATATTAATTATATTATATTGACATCTCTCGGTGTCTTTAGATAGATTTATTTAAGATATCTATATTAGTCTTATTAGGTCCACCAGAAATCAGAAGTCTCAATCACTGGCCTTTTGAAGTTGACACCTTGGATGAATATCCTTTTGATATTTCTGAAGATCAACATGTGAAGGTTTCTTTCAATTTTGTTTTGCAGGGATTTGCTATTTCTAGCAATGCTGATGCCTTAACTTACACCTTAATGTTTGAGATGCATGAAAATTGGAGATTCAGAAACATGATAATTTTCTATTATTATGATTCAGAAAATAGCTTGAGGATGCGTTTATGTCAAAGTAATGCTTGAAGTAATTTCCCTTATTCAAGCTGTGGCATCACATCCATGAAGTTGGATCACATATTTTATGGAAATTGACACTCATTTTATTCTTAGTGTAATCATTTTTTGATAGGTGCATACAGCTTATGAGCAAATACATTTTGTTTTGGCTCTTCTATTGGTAGAGGAAATAGTAGCTAAAACTTTTTTAGTTGATCTGTCTAGAGATAGTGGCCATAGGGAATTTCTCTTGGGCATTAGCAGGGCAGATCATTGCCATCAAGGTTGTGCAGAAACTGCAACGTCATCAGGGGAAATACACCTCATTTACCTTTATGATAGTACTGAACAGGACTCAGCACAGAAGTGGGCATTCAAGAAACGAATCTGGGCAGATCTCATACATGCTTTAAAATGGAAGTTTGAACTTGCAAATGGTATTAATTTAAGCAAGAATGCTTTTTGTAGGGTGGCAGTTCGATCCGCAAGCCCAAACATAAGCAATGCATGTAGAGGGATACTTGTTTTTCAATGGGGAATTTGAAAATAAAATACATGGACAAGGTGACTAAGGGGTTTAAAAAAACAAAATAGGCATAGATGTTGAGTTGATTTGTGACCATTTGGAAGGTCTTGTCACAGTATGTCCTTCAAAGAGTTTGTTGAGAATCTGGAGATTGATTTCTTGTTTACATGTTTGTTGAGATTTGTTATTCAGGAGCCTAGTTTTATGATTTCACATAGTTTATTAATGTCAAGGAAAAACCAAGAGTACTGGTTACCCAACCATTTAGGCAATCTTCATGGTCCATCATGATGTGAGATTTGACAGTATTGTCTTCAATTCTTGATGCTGTACATTCAAACATGTAAGATGGTGGCTGGTACTTGGAAGGAAAAATTTCCACTTATTGCTGAAATGATATTTGAGGTTGTCAAAGTGATATTTAGGTTGCTGGTGTTCAATGTCAAATCCAATATATGCATCACTATGTAGTTTTATTTGAATGCAGCGGATGATAAGCTGATGTGACTAAGTTGCATGGCGAGTAGGATGCCACAGATCACATTGTTTAAGAACGTTGTGAGGAATCTAGATGTTAGAAGTTAATATGATGTTTAATTATAATGAGACAGTGGGTAGACAAAAGTTCTTCTGGGCATTAGCAACAGAGTAATTTCCCCGATTTAGGTTTTGCAGCAGTTGCAACTTATTAAGTAAAAATGTTTCCCTTGTAAATGCTTTTGCAGGTATTACACTGAGCTATGCTAAGAATAGAGTTGGGTTTCACATTGAACTATGTTGAAAAAAGAAGAATTTAACATTTGAAACTGACCAAATAATGATGATACTTTAAAGTGGCAGTTTGTGACCCTGTACTAACTAATACTATAGTGTTAGAAAATGTTTGCCAATAAAAATCATATCGTACATGAGCCTATTTATTTCATAGTTCCATGGGGACACGCCCCCCCCACCAAAAAAAATCAGCCTTTTCCCAGGGGGGGACGTCCTAGGGATGGGGAGACACCGCCGAAACGCCCCCCCCCCCCGCCGCCTCTGAAACATCTCCCGTCGAGGAGACTTCTTGACGTCCCCCGAATTTAATTTTTTAATCTTTTTTTTAAATCATCAAAAATAAAAACCTAACTTTATCATATGCATTTTTAACATTTCATTTCAAGTTTTGTGGCTTGTGCATATTGGATATCCTGGGACTCTAGAGTTTTTGTCGATGAGACTAGACAATGAGACATGTATGCAAAATGTGGAAGCATAGACAACTTACAAGGCACATTGTGAAGTGTGAACTGTTTGACAGAATGCCTCAATTGGAATGTTTGACAGAAATTAGAATGCATTTCAACTTTCAAGTGAGCTTAACACTTGTTTGCATAAAGCTTCTCAAGCAAAACATTTCAGAAAATTTGATATGTCAAGACTCAATTTCTATGCATCAGCTTAACCACAGAAGTGCCTCTACAACACAAACAGGCCAAAATTTTGTAAGAAACTTGTATGGGAGACATATTTCTTTTAGGCATTCTGTCAAACAGTTCACGTGCCTTGTCTATGCATCTACAGTTATACATCTTTTTATAACTAATTTTTCAAGTATTATATGTATTTCAGCGCACTGCTCCCCCGCCACCCCCCCCGCCGCTGTCCCCAAATTTAGGCCCCCCGCCCCCCCCGTCCCGGAAACGCGTCCCCACCCCCCGTCCCCGTCCCTGAAACTCCATGGAACTATGATTTATTTTTAAATCAGTCTTGTATATTAGACAAAACTTAGTCTGTGTATCACATCTGGGAAATTCTCCGGTGTTACTGAAATCACAACTAGATATAATTCTATTATCATGTTACAATATATCTTTATTTGTAGGCTTCCTGCAACTAATGTCAATAAGAGTGGCTTTTGTGTAGTTTGCTGATTACTCTGCAAAACCGAACAATAGTATTTAAAGATGAATACATGGAGAGAGAAATTTTCCTATTGTGTTGGGAAGTCAAACTAAATTTAAAGGGTAGAAGTGACAGTAGAAGTTAGTGTTCTGTTGTTTTGTCATCTGAGTAGTTGTCTGTTAATTATTTGTTTCGTGTAAAGAGAGTTGATCCAATCTAAGTGTTTTTGGCAAAGGCTTTTCTGATAGAATATTTTTCTGAGAAAGTATTTACTTTTGTTTGCACCCACATCTCTCAAGGGGCAAGGGAAAAATTGTCAAGAAATTGTCTTTTTGGAAGCTCAGGCTGGTTGTAACTTCCTCTCTAACTTGCAAAATTGAGCATGGAGTATTACTTTCTTAATATTTCGGGTAGTTGATAGGGTTAAGATATTATCAACGTTGTTGAGTGGATATGAAATCATGAAGTTCTAATTAGTTAATACATCACTGACTTTATTGACTCAATGATTGTGCTCAAGCATTAGTGCCCAAGCCAACATGCAAAATGATGCACGATAGAAAGAGCTTTGATTTGGATTTTTTTTTTGGTCATTTGAGTAACATATTCTCTTATGATTTCATTGTTGATTGCTGTATAACAAATTGGGAACAAACTTTCTTCCAAACTAATTCTGTGCATATTGGCGGTGAATTGGTAGTGTTATTTGTTGTAGAACAAAACCTACTGTTGCATCTTCACCCAATAAAAGATTATGCTTTTTGGCCATGCTTTTTGGTCCCCAAACATGCTACCATATGCCAGAATTATGTGTTCAGGACAAATACTGAAAAAGATATACCTATTTAACTGTGCTTTTACCATAAGCTTTATGGCCATCTCAGAACAGTCATCAAGTTCGGAGAATAAATTCCAGGTATTAAGATCCGTCAAAAGTTCCCATTTTATCATTTGTAGTCTGAAGCCTAGTTGGGGTTGAAAGATTTATATATTCTACAACACATGAAATTATGATAGTGATAAATATATTATAGTCTTGTACAAAGACAAATCTCATTCTGTCATAACTTGGTTGTTGTGGATGGCAATAAAGGGTTTCAAATGAGGCAATTGAATTCCACGCGTCAAGCAACTGTCTTTTTAATACTGGAGCCCTGATACATGTCAAGTACTTTGTGTAAGAGGATAACTGTAATATGTACTAAATCGTGATACATGGTAAGTTCTTGATAAAATTAGATACAAATAATATATATTAAACCCACCATTAACCGTAATCTTAAGTTCTTTAAGGCTTCGCAACATTTAAAGATATTACCTTTCCAAAATAACTTGCTTTGAAGCATGGCAAGATAAAAATATTGTTGTTTGACGCGACTATGAGGAGGAAAAAGCATATATTGTCAAACCTAGAAGGATGAGTACTTTAGAATACATTTACGAACTCTGGAGTCTTGCAAGTTTTAACTAGTGCAATGCAATCCCTAAATAATATTTGTGCATATTTGCCATTTGAAATCCAAGATTTTAGTCAGTAGTCAATATGTGAAGAATATGCCACAATTAAAAAGAAGTAGGGAAGTCCTAATCTTGTTCCCCATATAGGATTCATGAAGGGTTTGAACTATTTGAACAAGGCTTGATAATTGAAATAGAATATGTTTCAAGGCCTTGGGAACCTTTCTCGGTTGAAGTACTTAGTAGAAATGCTTAATCTCTTAGATTTGTGTTCATCTAAATTGGGCATTGACTATCAAATACAATGGTGGTGTTGGTTTAAGAACTGTTTAGCAAATTTTCTTCTACCTATGTATGTTAAGAGGATAATTATTGGTTCTATGCAGAAGGCATATATTGAAGTTGACTTTTTGACATCTTCAAAATGTGTATCAAGTCCGTTCCAAAATTTAGATGACTTTGTAACTAACTTTGGTACCCACCATATTTATGGGCCTTAATTTTTTGAGCCATTAATGTGCCATGTTTGGTGCTGTCTTGAATTTTGATTATATTATGTGGGAATATCGATACTGTTGTCGGGATGATATGAGTAAATGAGTAAGGAGACGTTTATATTTTACTTTTTTACGTAAGTGTAATAAACAGAAATTGTACACGGGGATAGGGACACAGGACGTGTTCCTATAACCGAGTTCCTAGTAACTATGATTTGATTTAGCTTTATAACCATGATATGATTTGGTTTGTAGTCGTAAAAGTGGATCAATTTCTTTCTAGCAAATACAGTACAATGGTGTATCAATTGGCTTTTAAAATTTGCAGTTTGGGAACTTTGCTTAAAATTCAAAGTTCAATTTTATCGTCTTTTTTAAAATTGTGAAACTTTTTAATGCAATTTTTGATACCATGATAGTAAAATGTTAAAAATTGTTGAAATTTGATGTAGTAGAAAATTTTGACCATCATTTGCATTTAAAGCTTTATCTTTTTCACTTTGCTCTAAAGATTTGTTACCAGAATTTTTACATAAAAAGAAGTCAATTGCTTAGATTGAAGTTCGCTTATGCTATTATTATTGTACTTAAAGTGTCGCTGTTTTGGATTTCTTCAAATTTGTTACAAGAGGAAAACACATCTTCGAGAAAGTTTTATGATTTGAGTGGGTAGGAAATTTTAGATGTATGGCATAAAATGTTATCTTTTTTAATCTATTTTTAACGGCTTTCATTTTATGATATTATTCACATATAAGCATGTGCGTATGCATGTTAGTCAAAGTCTGGTATGAAAATAGGCTGTGTAACTGTAATCTTTCAATGTCTTAATCATGAATATCAATATATCTTGTTACACATCAAGTAGAACACTTGTAAGGGAATGCAGATCTTGAAGGTTGCCAATCTAAAATTATTAACATCAGAAATTGAAATTCCGGCCGAAGCTCCATCTCACTCTTCTATAGTTACAAATAAGGGCAACTTCTAATGATTGGAAATGCAGATTTGATCATGCAAATATATGGATTTTTGGTTTCCTGGACGAACTACCTATAAGGTGAATTAACCAATGGGTGGATGATAGTAGACTCGAGGCTAAAGGTCAAGCTGGATTAGAGAAGTTAAGCATTCTTATAATTTGATAAACATGCTATGATTACTGATCATATTGTGCCATTTAGTATTATGACAAACAAATCATATTCTCACAATGGTTATTTTGGAAATGTATGAACAAAGTGAGGATTCTCCGTGGTCTTAGAATAGTGGTATATAGACAATATGAAGAGTGAAAGATGGAAGCAACCGAGGCAGGCTAAGGGAGAATCGCTATAGCGTAAGAGTTGAACAAGGATGGCCTCTAACCACTTCTCAGAATATTTATACTAATTTTAATATATGTACCTAGAAGAGCAAAGATTTAAAGAGATCTAACTTAGCAGCTAGACGGATGACACCGTTGTTTTCTGCCTGGAGTATTTGTTCAAAAAATCATGTGTCCTTCAACTTTTGCAATAGGTTGGGGGAAATATTACATTATTGATAAAACTAAGAACCATGATAGCAAATGTTAAAAATGAAAGTAGGTTACAATTTCCTTTAATAGCAAGCAAACACAAGAAGTTCGTTATTGCAATTGCCTTGGACATAAGTTTAATTATAAATTGAACTTCGATCTTAATATGAAAAAACTAAGTTTATTCAGCTTAGAAATTTTAATTTAGTTTAAAAAATAATATAGAAGATGTTGAACTTTGAAATTAGTATTTAAAAAACTATTATTCTAAATATCAGGTGGCAACGTCATTCATCATATACAATTAAGAAGGTGTATATATTAAAACCATCGATTAAAATTGAGCAAAAATATACCACGTTATATTCAGCTGAATAAGTCAGTTCTATCACTTGTTAGGAACGAAGCCTTGACATGTAACATATGAAATATTGTCACCGTGCAATCATATGTAAATCCATATTTGTGTAATAGGAAAATATTGAGATAACTGATTGAGGTTGTAGAAGTCAATGAAAACGTGACACTAATATGTTTTTTTGATAACCTGAACATCCAAACTGAAATCCCTGACAACACTCAATTTAAACATCATAGGCTTTCAGTTATAGAGCTTGAAGACGGGCATTCAATTTTAACATGAAACAGTTTAATGGTCAAATATAGAATAGTCGATAGTAATTTTAAATGATAAATACTTGTATAATTTTTGTGGCAAAAATTTAATTTAACTATTAAACTCTTTGATATCTAAGAATAGGCAAAAACATATATAGATGAGAAGAAAACTTTCTAAAGCAATTTGCAACAACTCAATATATAGTTGAGAAAAAAACTTCATAATGAACAATCTGTTGCCTTCGCCAAATAAGGATACTTGGACGTCTGATCTGTCGGATGGGGCTGTTGGCCTTGGCCCAACCAATAAAAAGATAAGTTTGATTAGGCCCCTGATTAGGCCTATAGCTTAGGGGCCTTTTTAGTGCTCTTTGAAAAAAATCAGTTTCAAACCTCCGTGAGTAGGTTTGTGAGTTTCAGCCTTGGGTTGCATGTCATGACTGACGACTGTTGGCCATTATTTCGGTCTTTGAGAAGCTCTTTTGCTGTCATTTGGTGGTTTTAGTTCCTCTTGCTTGACCTGCTTTGGGTGTTAGGCCTCCTATTGTTTTTGTATGTCCTACTTGCTCTTAATGTTTTGTCTTGTGGTTGTACAATTTTAGGTCCTTTGAAAACCAATTTATCATATGAAAAAATAACTAATATTATTTGATGATGGGTAAAGATAGGGTTTTTGAAAGGGCCATAACCCCTTTTTATAAAGATAGATAAAAAGGCCAAAACAAGCTTAGCCGTGATAAAATAACTAATATTATTTGATGATGGGTAAAGATAGGGTTTTTGAAAGGGCCATAACCCCTTTTTATAAAGATAGATAAAAAGGCCAAAACAAGCTTTAGCCGTGATAAAATAACTAATATTATTTGATGATGGGTAAAGATAGGGTTTTTGAAAGGGCCATAACCCCTTTTTATAAAGATAGATAAAAAGGCCAAAACAAGCTTAGCCAAATGATAAGAAGCAATATTAAGAAACCAGCAACACAAAGATTGCAACATGGCAGCAACAAGACAGAAACAACCCAATATTATAGTATATTCGAAGTTTAGAATAAAAAACATTATATTTATTATTGTTGAAGGATGTTTAAAGGGTTGACTATTGACTAAATTTATTTTCTATGGGAATTCAATGCAAATATAATTCTTGACAATTGTTCTTAAGAAATAATCAAATCTTCCTATTGCTATGCCTTTGCATAATTTTGATAACCTTAAAAGTAAATTGGAAGAATGATCACCTCTCCATTAGGAAGATTCAAGAACAATCGATTGGAGGACTGTTTAATTATAGGCTTATTTTTATATGATCTGTACGAGCTGTGAATTTTATAGATCAAGGAGCAATTAAAACAAGAATAATAAGGGGAGGAGAAACGTCTAGAAAACAACTTATTGATTCCTAATTAACCCGAGACCATACGCGACAAAAGGGAGTGTATGCAAACCCAACACATCAATCTATTCAGATGTAATATTCTCTTCAAACTGGTGTAAATCCACCTATAATTAGAGGGCAGTGGCTTATAATATTATCTAACAATCCAACTATTAAAGCTAAGGGTAAAGGTTTCGCTTAGCTTCAAATATACTGTCAAGACAATTTCCATAGCATCACAAGATTATGAAATAGAAGAGGTATAAGCAATAGCTAGAAATTTTAATGTCTCGTTTGGCGTCTGAAAGTTTAATAAAACATACATTCTTTCTCTTGAAAATGTTCACCATATATCTTTGTCATGTCATGTTCTTGCAATGGCTTCTTAGTCTTTCTTTATTTATTTTTCTCTAGAATTATTCCTTGTATGATGTGTAGTGTCTTCTAAAAGGCCATGGGTGTCATTTTATAATATTTTGGTTGCCAATAGTCCTTTGTACGAGGATCTACTACATGATTAGTATAATTGCCCTAAAATAATTATAGGTAATACTAATATGATAGCATATTTTTATTCCATATAAAATATATATAAATATGTTTATTCATTTATAATATCTTTTGTAATTGTAAGATGCAATATTTTTACACATTTATTTTATGCTAAATAGGTAGTCATAACATTCAACTTATTCAATAAATTAGTTGACTCCTACCCTAAAATTGATACAAAAGAACCATAGGGTTGGCACAATTTTGTATTGCTCAAAAGCATTTTTTTTTTACTTTGATAGTTGCTTCATCATAAGCTTGTTAGTATTTTGTTTGTGTGTTGGTTAGTTTTGGAGATTCAACACAACTTTCACTTTGAGGTGCAACATGTTTTGCTTTTGCATAATTCCTATTGTAGTGATGCAAATCTTGTATGAGTGTGCAGACACCTAAAATCATTCACCCACGGTCTCATCATTATTCATTCGCAATTAGGACATCACTAGATTGCTTTCTTCTAAAATTAATTTGATAAATCCTTATTTAGACAATTAATTATCCAATTCCCCTTTCGATTTCCATTTTTAATTATTTAATTAATAAATTCATTATTCATTCACTATTCATCTGTCCCTCTTTCTAGCATAAATGAATAATCATTTATCATCATTCTTTCATAGTCAACCTTAGGTAAATAAATCCAAAAAATTATTTATTTTAGCCATCCCCACCTCAAAAATTAAATAAATATTACTATTTTGTTCACTTTTCATTAAGTTGATTAAAATCAATTGACCAACTTAATCACACGCTTGGACATTCCAAATTCATGTTTAACCCATTTGAACCCTTCACATTTCTTAAAATGTACAAAGGCATGGGTCCTTACACAAATCACATGGGTTCTTTTTCAAGTGTATGGCTAAGTACCTTGCACATCCCTTGAAAGGGTCCTTTTGTCCTCTTTCAATTCCATCCATCCACTTTATTGAACACACTTCTCCATCCTTGATCTCTCCTCAATCCAAAAACTCTAATTGTCCTCCAATCTAATCATGCCACTTGGTGGCCTCTTATCAACCCAATTTTCTCAATCAATATGAGTCATTGATCTTCCAAATCAATCTTAACCTTCCAATCCTTCATCTAAAAATGTATAAATAACCATCAACCCAAGCCATTTCAAGTCTCCAAGTTATGCAATGTTCTGTTGCTAGTTTGAAGATCAATCATACATCTAACATCAATGAGCAAATCCAAAACAATCAAGGCTTGCATTTGTAGTTAATTAGTTAGTTTTATTTTATGTTTATGCATTTTTTAGCTCAATCATGAGGTTGCATTAGATGTGAATGGAATAAGCTAATTTAGGTTAGCTTGTTCTACTTTATGTTCACATTTTTATGTAATATATTTTGGCACGATGGGACCCCATGGTCCTTCTCTAACATCCTTTTGGTGGTTTCAAGCCTTTCTTAGTTTGCAGGGTTTACTCGAGTGCATTCATGCCCTGTTGAGGTGTTTTTGTGCAAGCTTGAAAGTATCTTATCACAAACAAGCACCTTTGTATCTACTTGGGCGCCTTTGTGACATACTCAATTGCCTCTGTATTAGGCTTGGGAGCCTGTTTTCTCAAAATTTCAAATTTTCATTTCGGGCTTTCTAACCATCATTTAGGCTCTAATCAGGCGCTTTTGTAGGGGTTTTTCATCCTTAACATCTTATATATCATCTAACCCCTTCATTTTGCATTCTAACCATCTTTTTGTAGCCCAAAACATTATTTTTTTGGCCTTGGTCACAAATGAGCACCTCTTTACGTTTCTTGAACAAGTGCTTTTCTAACAAGGCATCAAAAACATCATTTTTACAACATTTGATAAATGTAACTTTGTTTTTGATAGGGGTGACTTTTACAGGGTGTTACAATGTCAAAATTTCATCAGAACATCTCTTTTTGCACATCTAACCCCCTTTTTTGTTAGTATTTTGTTAGGCTTGTTTTCATACTTGAGTCCCTTTGTAACGGATGAGTGCCCTTGTGGCATAAACAAACATTTCTGTAATTGAGCGTATGTGTAAAACTTGAGTGCCTATGTAGGGCAAACACCCATTTTCATAGATAAGTGTTTATGTAAAACTCAAGCCTATGTAAGATTGTTTAAGTTTTTGTGTGTCTACATAATCATAAGTCAATTTTTTTTGGGAATTTAATCAAGCTAACCTTTGGACTAATCATTTTCTTTGTTTGCCTTGTCATGTAATATCATTTTGTGTAGTAATCATTTGTCCAACACAACATATCGAATGACTTATCATTTATCACTAATAATTAGGCACCCTTCATATTCTAAGGGGGTTTAATTATTGTATGCCATGTTTGTGATCAAGTCATAAGTGTATGCTATCACCTCATGCCTTTGGGTGACCTTAGAGATTAAAAGCTTTGGCTTGATCAATCTTTTATCGTTTTCAATCTCAAAAACATATGGTGCATATGCTCTTTCTTCAAATCGAAAGATGAACTTAGGGATAAAAACACTTAGGTGCTTTTCCTTTTTACGAGCTTGCCTTTGATCACCTTAGGGGGCACTTGTCACTTTTGGCTTAGCTTGCAAGAATTTTATGCTTGCAAAATGGAGAGTTGGTTATCTTCTCGAACCTTGTGTATATCGAGGATGCCCCTAGAAGCCATATTCATCCTAGCTTAGGACCTTTCGACCGTATATGCTTATAATATATCAGATACCAGTTAGACCCAGAAAGTTACTCATGGCAAGCAAGTGCTTATGTCTCCTGGAAATGGACGTGCATGCTGTGTATGCTCTCCCCTCGTGCCTTTGAGCGATCTTGGGTGATCAAAAGTGATTAGTTTCCTCATCATGGGACTTGCACATTACACCTAAACAAAGGCATCAAGGTGGGTTTACAAGTGTATACACACCTACTTGAATAATTTAGGTGATTCATGTGGTAGGCATGTACTATTGTTAGAACCCGTTTATGCCCTTAAATAAAAAATCCAAAAATTAAAATCTTTTGCAAACTTGTGCATATTGTGTGAAATTTATTGTTTGCAAATTGCCCTAAGGTCAAGAATCCAACAAGCCATCCTAATCACCCAATCCACCTCATCCTAATTATCCTAATTATCTAGTATCATCCATATAATTCCTCAACCTTGCTTAAGACATTGAATCATTATCCCAATCAGTTATTTAATCTAAGGTTTAAGCATAATCCTTAAGCTAATCATCCTTAGTCCCAATCCATCATCAAGGACTCAAATCCAATTAAGGTCCTCCACCAAATCCATCCAATCTACTCAATCAACTCTTTAATCATCATCACAATCCTTAATCAATCCCATCATTGAGCTTTATTATCCATCCACTAATCACATCCTAATCCACTTATCCCTAATCCAAATCCCATACGCCCTAATCTAATCCAATCCAATCATCCCTAATCAAACCCCATTATCATCCCCATTCTAATTAGTGTCATCCATCAAATCCCCAATCCAATCTAATCATCATCTGAATCCAACCCCATCTATCCATCTAATCCCTTTTCATCCAAACCCTAATCCATTCCATTTTAACCTTCACCCTTTATCCCTAATCCATTAGCTATCTATCCATCTCAATCAACATCGAAACCCTAATCCTTAATAAAATATCATTCGTTGAAAATCAAAATTGGTTAAGGACTTAACCCCTTCAACCTTCTCCAAATCCCACATCAAATCACCCAAACGCTAATCATAATCCATATATTATCCATCATAATTATCATCCAAATCATCATCCAAGGGTCTTGGACTTAATTCTTTAAATTTTGGCAGCTTAGGGAGAGGATGTGGTAGTATGACATGACAAATGTTGTAGTCAAGAGACTCCTTTAAATACTTGAGGTATGTTCCTAAGAGGGAGTTGTGTAGAGGGTCTTATTCCTCTAAACATTAGCCCTTGTTACACTTGTTGAAAGGGGATGCTTGATTGTCAATACCCTGAAAAAGTTGGATAACTGGATGGTGTCATGTTTATGTCTTGAAAACTGGGTGGGATTGTTTGTGGTTGATTTCAAGTCATGGGCATCCCACCTATTCGATTGAAACTTGTCATGTTGAATGATGAGGGCAAAGGAGGCATGAATGCTTTGTTGTCATGAGAATTTAAACTTAGATGAGGGGGATTTTAGGTTGCCCTCTGGTTTGATTTGATTTTGTCAATGAAAGGATTTCCCTGTGCCCTAGGTCTTTCCTCGATTTTGTTTTGGCAATATTGTTCAATCTTTCTAGCCTCAAGGGTCTTGATTCGTTGGACCAAGGTTGCTATAAGGTCTATGAGTGAGGCTTCGTTTGTTCTTTGCATTTTGCCACCTTGTGATGGATTGCTTTGCTTTGGGGTTTGAGTGGCCTCATTTGTTTTTTCTGATGACACTTGACATGTCATGGATCTTTTATCTTGATGTGCTATGTGGAGGGATTTTTGTGCCTCCTTAGCATCTTGAGAGCTCCCTTGATGGCTCACCTCATTGTCCATTTGGGTGGCCATTTTATATGACTTGTTTTTGATTAAGATAAGCAGCAAACCAGGGTACTGATCTGTTTACACAAAGGCCCCCAAGGGCATAGCAAAACATGCCACAAATAGACTGGCAACAACACAAACAACAAAAAAACATCCCTGTTGTAGAACAAAACAAGGGATCTAAACAACACTAGATCCCGAGGAAGCAAACCTAACTCCTTTAACCCTTGGTCACGAATCAACAATAGATTTGGGGAGTCCTTTATTTTTTTGCTAAACCCCTATCCAGGAAAACTTTGAGTATAGATCCTTAGAGTGAGGTGAGAGGAGGGGACCCTTAATAGATGCCGCAACCAAAGAGATCTCACACACTGAACCAGAAGCCGACAACACAGAAGATAAAGTAGGAACTGATAAACAAGTAATCTGACTCGAAGTAGATGGGGCCGGCAAAGGAACCAAAGGTCTATCAAAAGTGACAAGAGAAGTCGAGGGTCAAATAGCCGAAGAAACCCCTGGAGCCATCGAAGGAGACCTGACATGATTAGATATGGCTTGTTATGGGTTGATCTTCTTGATGGATTTCAGACTGAACACTCACTTGGCATGTTTTGATTTGGTCGAAGTTGTGGGGCTCTTGTTGGATGCCCTTTGAATTTAAGTCTTTGGGGCTGCAGGAAACACCGCAGAATGAATGAGATGAACATGGAAGCAAAAGAAAGAGGAATAGAAGAAATGTGTGCAAATGTGAAAGAACCCATCCCAAAAGGATTCATGTCAGGTTCACCAAAATATATATGCTTTGAAACATGACTCAAGCACAATGCGAATGAGTCAGCTCCAATATCACGCACAAACCATCTCCTTGCAATGGGTGCCCTCCAAGTTTACTCTCGCTCTCTTGGCAAAAGCCAATTGAGTGGAGGCGTAACCTGGGGGTGGTTTTGCTCGCGTGGAAGCAAAAAGTTGCGTAGGGCAGTTGGCCAGTTTGTGGGCCAAATATGTATTAATGCTTTATGAGCATGTTTTATGATCGTTTTTGTGGAGATAACTATATGACCTGAAGGGTCACTATTTCTAAGTTTGCTGCTGGGGTTTCATAAGTTCCAACACCTAGTGCTAAGACTGTTTTGTTTGTTAATTATCCTAAGGCGTTCTAATATGTTCTCGTGTGCTTGAGTGACTTGTGTGTTGTTCTTTTCCTAAATGACTCTAAGAGTGTGTTCTCGTTCTTCAATCATTTGTGGTGTATGTTATGGTCTAGGATGGATTGCCTCTATCTCTTTGAGAATAACTTTAACCCAATGCCCTCTAATCCCTAGGCACATCGAATGCTTGGGTGAGAGTGAGAGTTTGTTGACTTAGGTTTGACCAAGTGTTGACTTTGAGTTGACATTGTGTTTTAATCAAATGTTTGCTACACTTTTGTTTGATTGTCAACCTCGCAAGGAAACCGAGGAGTTTTCAAGTTCTCTTTGTGTTTTTCTTTTGTTTTCTATATTTTTGTAATTTTTATGTATGCAAGTATTTATGAATGCAAAACAATTTTTTTGTTCTTTTATTAATTTTTGAATGTTCTAATTACTATGATGTAAATATGAATGCAATCTAAGATGATTTTTCTTATGCAAAGTTTAACCTATGTTTTTTTGTGTTTTCGTGAATTGATTTTTTCATCTAAGCTAATGAAAAGCAAATAACAACTAACTTAATGCAATGAAGGAAATTTATCTAGGAAAGCAAATAATGTCTATGCTATGTAATGAAAAGCAATTCTATTCTAATAGTGCAAATCCTATCAAGAGAATACCATCAATCAATATTAGTTTCCCAAGAGCAAATTGGCGATCTAATTAACTATTAAGCATATGAAAAACTTGGCATGAATTCGACACATGAGTTCAACGTCTCCTCTGCAACAATGGTGTCCTCTTGTCAACAGGGATGAAGATAGAAGCAATGGATTCAAGTATGAATTGAGCAATGATGCTGTGTTGAGATGAGTCGAGCTATGGGAGCTATGGGAGCACTATGGCTTGGGCTTTTGAAAGCAATTGGAAAGCATAACGATGCTATGAAGCTATTGAAGCTTGGGCAACTAAACTAAAGAAGAAAACAAAAGGCTCACGAAGTCCTGTAATGAACATATAAATGCTATGGAGAGCAAAAATCAAAGCTTGAATGAATGTGCAATAATGAATTTGCCTCCCATAATGCATATAGGAGGGGGTATTTATAGGTTTGAGAAGCTGATGAATGGTGGAATTGATTGGAGAGTTAACAATGTTGATTGGACAGTGAATTGGGTTGATTAGAGAGTGAACAAGCTTTGAAACTTTATCACTGGAGGAACAATGGAGCTAGCATGAGATGGATAGAGAGTTAAGAATATCTTAGTGGGAGCTAAGAATAGAGTGATTGAGAGTTTTGAATTAGTTAGAAAATAGATTAGGCTCTGTTAGGGTTGAAGCTCCATGTAAACTGGAGCAAAAACAAAGCTATTTTGGGCTCGAATTGGAGAGAAACACGCATGTCAAAACACGACAGGGTCACCTAGTTTGTTAGGGTAGGTCGCCCTCGGGGGATTGACTTAAAATGCAAGGTCATCCTTAGGAGATTCAGAAGTCAAAGTGGGTGACCCACAGGGAATAGGTTCACCAGGGTGTAGGCCACCCCGTGGGATCCACTTCAATGGCAGGGTCACCCTCGGGAGATCCAGAGTCAAAGTAGGCTACCCAATTGAGGAATTGGGTGTTCAAATTGATAATTGGAGATGGTCTGGGAGGTCAATTGAAAGTCTTTAGAGGGTTGAAATGGTTAAAAGGGGCTTAGGGAAAGTGAATTTCCCATCTTGTGAAGCAGGTAGGTCATGTTGACAAGGCTAGAAAGTCACATAAATGAATTGTCGACATAGGATAATTGGTGAAGATGTAGGACTTTAGAAGGTTAGTTAGGGGATAGGATAGGTACAAACAAAGTGAAGAACATCAATCCACATTTTGCCAAGAGGAATGTTGTTTTGAGGTCATATTTACACGTTTACATGTTCATGTTTATGACTACAACTCATCATCAGATTACCATATAGGCTCATGCATTTTTTTAGTGCTTAAGATTTAGAGGCCACTTTTGTGTATATAAGACAAGCCATGCTAGACAAGAGATACTATTGACTGAGTTTATGTAAAGATGAATCTATGACTACTAGTTTGTTCTTCCAAGAGATAGTGTGGTTGCATTGGTTACCACAAACCATTAGATTAGATTTAGATATGAACTTCTTATCCATTTTTGATGCACTCTATAGAAGAAATTGGGCACACATCTCAAATATAGTTCTATATAGCATCCATAGATAGAATGATAAGGGTTGTTAATTGAAGTCTTGCAACTTGTTTAGAAGTCTAGTAGAAGAGAAGCCTATGTAGTGGGACTGTGTATTGATGCAAGTAGAATTTGTGTACAACAAAATGAATAGGTTTGACTTAGAAGACACCATTTCAGGTAGTGTATGGCACCTTGTCAAAAGCATCGCAGATTTGATGAGAGGAAGATGGTAGGTGCATAAGGGTAGAATTTGAGAAATTTATGCAACACACGAAGGACGTTCATGCCAAAGTCAAGAAGCAACTCGAGGAGAGCAACATAATTTGTAAATTGTGCATAGATGAGCATTAAAGGGAGACAACTTACTCTAAGGGTGAGTTAGTAATGGCACATATGAGAAAATAGTAGTTGCTTAGAGGAACATACAACAAGCTAAAGCCCAAGAAGATTGGTCCATGTTGCATCTTTTATAGATTTTCTAAGAACACATACAAGATTGAGCTGCTTGAAGCATTGGCAAGATGCTTGAAGGATTGGATAGCTCCTTGATATTTAACGTCTTTAATTTATATTCCTATCATGCATTCGAGGAATTACATGTGCAACTGGAGGAAGCACCATATTGGAGAAATGAAGTATTAGAAAGATAATGACAAAGAATTATGCAGATCTTAGATATGCGCATTATCAATAAGACCTTGTAGAACAAGTATAAAGAATATCTTGTTTGTTGAAAGGGTAAGGGGCCAGAGGAAGAATCATGGATTTTGAAGCTTTAATTGGGGTGTTTAATGGAAGAGAATCCTATGTTAGCACAATCTTGCATTACCCAAAGACATTGTATTTACTTTGATAGTTTTTTGTTGGTAGACTTAACTTGTGTGCGTGTTTTTTCTATTTGTGTGTGTTGGGTAGTTTTAGAGAAAAATGTACCTTTCACTCTGAGGTGCACCATATTTTGTTCTGGTGCAATTCTTGATGGTCTTATTGCAACCCTATTTGAGCACATCTCAACTTGAGTGCAAGTCCTCTTTGTGGAAGCATGGTGCAAGACTCACTTAAGCTCTAGAACAACCTTGTGTACAAGATCCTTATATGTGCAAATCAATTGTGTACCACCTTGGAAAAGTCTACAAGTGTTAGAAGG
Source organism: Cunninghamia lanceolata (assembly GCA_027924645.1). Classification (NCBI taxonomy): domain Eukaryota; kingdom Viridiplantae; phylum Streptophyta; class Pinopsida; order Cupressales; family Cupressaceae; genus Cunninghamia; species Cunninghamia lanceolata. The sequence goes on along the minus strand of BSBN01001191.1, from coordinate 1,297,342 downwards.
CTTGGACACATGGACAAATGCTAGGTCAACTCTTGTGAGATGTAAGTTATTGGATTTTATACAAGCTTGTTAGGTCTACAATGTTAGGAAGACATCAAATTTAGAGTTAATGAGGAATGACCCAAATCTTCTATTCTATATCTACACATTCTTTATACCCTAGATTAGGTTTCCTCCTAGGTGCACATTAATGCCAAAGTAGCATGTTGTAGTTTTGGGATTCAAGTAAAATCGGGTTTCTTTCTATATCTAGGTGTTAATTTATATTTAGATCACACAACTAGTTAAGGGTCAATACTTTGTGTTGATGGACTAAAAGTCTTTTTCAGATAAATGTGCCATGCATAATCATCAAGGATGGAAAGCCTCCTAGATGCAGGACAAATCAGTGAGTCAATCTTTAGAATTACCTCTTTATCTATTCTAACTTAAGCCTAATTGTGAAAATAAAAGTGAAAAAAAATGAAAGAGAACAAATAACATGAAATGACAAGGCTCACCAAATAGATTTGGTCTTATAATCAACACAAAATTTGTAAACACATGGTGCAATAATCAACATAAATATTAGTAATAAAACATATATGTATGAGACAAATGCATACACATAATTTCAAGAATAACCTCTTAAATTAATCTTTTGATATTATTGAATAACTACATACAATGTAATATCACTAAATCTGGGCACATACATAGAGGTTTCCCTATCTGATTACAAAAGAAGTGAGAAAGTGTCTTACACACAAGGCTCAATAGCTCATCTATATAAAACAAGATCTAAACTATAAAGGGCACATACCACTAGATATATAGAAATACTCGATGCACAAAGAGATTTTCTCCCCAAAACTTTTTGAAATTCAAAATTTGAGATTGATAGAAGCAAGGATCCAATTGTAATTCCAACACCTTGAATGCCCTTATAGGTAGCTAGAGTACCTTGAAATGAGTGAAAGGTACTCAACTCATTAAGTTTTAGCTAGGCATGAATGCTGCATGGTACCTACGAGTTTGAATTTGAAATGGATGAGCCAAGACTCCTGCTTAATGCATACCCTACACATGGAACTGCTTTGGAATGTAGAGGAGAGATGTACATTAAAATTAGGTTATTGGGCATTGGCACAATTGAGAAATACCAAGGAGTAGCCTTGTACCTCACAGACTATTTAATGAGATCAAATGTGGAAAAATTAGTCGGTTCACATTGTCCCTAGGGAAATGTATTCTACCATTTCTCTTGAACTTCAGGGAGCACACCACATGGCACTTATTAGGAGCCAGACAAATAAAAAAATGATGGAACCAGAGATGGGCCATGATACTACTAAAAGATAATCAACACAAAACGGACTGGGCCATTGAACGACATTGACCAATGGTGGGGCTTGTCATAAGAAAACTAAAACTATTGCACATTGGATCCTTGTGCATTGTTAGATGAAGGCTTACATGGCATGATCATACGATACACCCTAATTACAACTACAACACTTATATAACTATTCTGTGTGCACAACAAAACAAGATAACCAAAGGGAAGAGATTTTTGTATTTGCGAGCCATGAAGAACACAATTTGAACTAGATAGAGAGAAATTTATCACATGTAGTGAAGAATTCACTATAGGGAAACAATGAAGGACCCAAGAAGAAATATCCATTGGGTGTAGAGTCCTAATTTTTTAAAAATCTACTCAAAATTGGTAAAGACATTTGCTACTTACATGTTCTTCAGAGAAGCCATGAGCTTCTAACATTCTTTATCTAAGGGCAGATCAAGCTTCCATACGATTTTGAAGTAGTGCTCCACTTTGATTGTACATTCGTATGATACTTTTTGCACTTGATTCATAGATATTTGTACAAATGTCTCCAACTTTTCCATTGGCTTGATCATTGTCCACACCTCCTTAATTGAAGGAATTGGGGTCAAGTTATTGAATTCTAAATTATCTTATCACTTTTGTTTGATAAACTCCAAAAAACTTCTTGTGCGAGAGCATGTTTTGATTCTCGTCAAGGAATGAGAGCAATCCCTAGCGCACCATTTCATGCATGGGTTTGCATACCTTGCACTGTCTACCCTATGACATCCAGGTGCACCTTGCATTCTTGATTTGCTTTGTCTTTATCTAGTATGTCATTAATTTTTTGTGTTGTACTCGTCCTACTCATAATTCTTTCTACCATAAGTCCAGCCAGACGGGAACTGTTGAGCTTATTGACATTTGATTTGGTATCTTCAATGTAATGTCCCCATTTTCGAAGTGATCACCACACTTGGGCAGATTTGGAGCGCCCATCTTTGAGGGCAATTTCACTTTTTTGGAGGGCGATTTGTAGCAGCAAACCCTAGACGCACCTCATGGAGAATTCCCCAAGCTAGGGTTGATCATTTGTTATCCATTTTGCGTGTATTTGGTAGGTACAATCATACTTTATAGGTCTGATTTGTAGTGCAGAAATCTGGACATTGTTTGGCATGTTTGTGCCCTAGATTTTATTGTAAAAATTAGATCAAAATAATTAGATTTGTAGCAGCAGAGTTTTCTATAGAAAATCAGAATTGTTGTTGCATTTGGATGCCTTATGTTGTACTTTTCATGGTGGATTTCATGCTTGTTATGAATGTCAACTTGTAGCATTGCTTTGCCATCTTTATTTGTCATGTTTGGGCATATATATGTTTGCTGTGATTACATGTTTGAAATCAGAAAGTAGGGTTTTGAGTAGAAAACTTAAGTGCAGAAAATTAGGACAGAATTTAGAAATTTATTTTCAGAATTTTAGCGCAAATCCCATTAGGGATATTACAGTGGTATCATAGCTTTGATCTTTGAGGGCAATTTCACTTGTTTGGAGGGCTTGTAATATCCCCAATGGGATCTACCCTAAAATTTTGAAAATAAATTTCTGAATTTTGCCCTAATTTTCTGCACTTATGTTTTCTCCTCAAAACCCTAGATTCTGATTTTATTTTGTGATTTCAAACATACAATCACAATGAACATATATATGCCCAAACATGACAAATAAACATGGCAAAACGATGCTACAAGTTGGCATTCATAACAAGCATGAAATCCACCATGAAAAGTACAACATAGGGCATCTAATTGCAACAACCAATTCTGATTTTTTGTAGAAAACTCTGCTGCTACAAATCTGATTATTCTAATCTAATTTTTACAATGAATTCTAGGGCATAAACATGACAAACAATGCCCAAATTTCTGCACTACAAATCAGACCTAGAAAATATGTTTTTACATACCAAATACATGCAAATTGGATGACAAATGATCAACCCTAGCTAGGTGAATTCCCCATGAGGTGCGCCTAGGGTTTGCTGCTCCAAAATACACCAAAATCACCCTCCAACATGGGCGCTCCAAGCTACTCCAAATGTGGCTCTCAATATTAGGGCGAACCCTAGTGCAATATGCTCACAAAATGCCACCAAAGTGCTACTTCAGAATTGATCTTCAAATCTGATTAGGCAATGATGTTCTTCTCCTCAAAATGTCTCCAATGAAGCACAAATAGGACTCCATGATGAATCCTGCACAATGATGAGCTAGGGTTTCGTCCAACTCACCACATTCGCAAGGGTTTTCGTTCTTGGAATGAAGGGCCAACCTAAGTTGCAGCCAAGAGTATAAAATCAATAGAAAATGTGATGTGAATGATGATGAAATGCCTCCAAGTGACCTTGTATTTATAGCCAAATCTTTTCCTCCTCCAAGCTGGCTAACCACCTCCAGATGTTTCCTTTTTTTTTCTTTTTTTCTTTTCCCATGAGGTTGACCTCATGCTAGGCACCCAAGACAAGGTATTTTATTTTTCTTATTTATTTTTCCTTTCTCCAAGATGAGTGACCCACCTTTGGCACTTAATATTTCATCTTTTGACCTTATACTAGGTCATCCACCTCCAAATGGAATTTGTTTTGATTTATTGTATTCTTCCTTGGCATTACAAAAATATCAAAAGCATATCCATGCTTTATTTTCTCCTTCCCTTAATTCCTTTTTCTCTCTCCTTGGTCACTCACCATTAGGGCAAATTATCTTTTTTATTTTGACTTAGTCATCTCACAAAGTCATCTCACATCATCAATTTGACCTAATAAAATTGACTAAGCATGATATCCAATCAATTAGGTTGTTCCCTTAGCCCTCAGGCTTAGCCTACGGGAATGGGATAGGCAAGCCAACACCATTAGGTGATCACTCAGAAAATGGGGACATTACAATTCTCACTTCCTGAAATTGCTTGCCCACAAGCAATTGCAAGCCTGAATACTACAAAACATCCTCAAAAAGCAAGTCTCCCTGTCCAATCAAGAACTTCATGATCCCTGCTCCTCAAAGGACTTAGGAAATGAAGGACTTAGGAAATGCAAATCAGATTCTTGGAATGAGGATACACAGAGACAAAAAGAACATGAAAATTTGGTTGATACAGAAGACTTATGTGGAGAAGATTTTGCAGCGCTTCAATATGCAAAATGCTCAACAAGTTAGTACTCCATTTCTTGCTCATATTAAATTGTCTTCAGAACAGTGCCCTAGCACAGAAGAAGAGAAGACACATATGTCTTTTGTATCGCATTCATCAATAGTTGGTAGTCTTATGTTCGCTATGGTGTGCACCAGACCAGGCATTGCACAAGCAATGGGAGTAGTCAGTCGTTTCATGGTGAATCCAGGTTGTGATCATTGGACAACTATGAAGTGGATTCTCAGGTCTTTGAGGGGCACTTTTGATGTTGCTATTTGTTATAGTGGGAGTAGTCTTCAGGTTAATGGATATGTGGATGCGGATTTTGGTGGAGACATAGATAAGAGAAAATCTACATGTTATGTTTTCTCCTTAGCAGGAGGTGCTGTTAGCCGGGTTTCAAAGTTGCAGATAGTGGTGGCTTTGTCTACTATTGAAACAAAATATATGGTAGTGACACAGGCTAGTAAGGAGGCAATCTGACTTCATAGACTCTTAGGTGAATTGCAGGTAAAACAGGATAACATGGTGTTGCATTGTGATAGCCAAAGTGCTTTACATTTAGCACGAAACTCATCTTATCATGCCAAAATGAAACATATTGATGTACAATATCACTTTGTACGTGAGGTGGTGGAAGGAGGACAAGTCTCTTTGGCTAAGATACACACTGATATAAATCCAACAGATATTTTGACAAAGCCTACTAGTAGAGAGAAGTTCATTTGGTGCAAAACTTCTCTTGGCTTGCACATCACTTGATGATAGGTAGCAACAATATTGGTCTCTCAATATGAGGAGTTATTCGCAAGGCAGAAACATGACTTCAAGTGGGAGATTGTTGAAATGTGAAGTCAGTTTGACTTATTCCAGTAGTGACGAGCAGTCGACATGAGATCTCATCTCGAAATTTTTTTTGGCCATGTTCCACGTGTACACCATGCAAAATTGCATGCGGAAGTGTCACTTACGCTTTTATGCATGTCGATCTATCTTTAGATTTGATTGGTTTTTGCATGTGCTTTTTTGTGATTACTTAAGGTTGTCAAGCTTGAATCCCAAGGGATGAGAAAAGTTTTGTAACTGTGAATTTTCTTCTGAGAACAAAATTTAGAGATCTTTGCCCGTGTTTTTTTCCTGCTACATTACCTGGTTTTCCACGTAAATCTGTGTTGTCTATTTTTTGCTTTTATTGCTAATTCACTGTTATTTCAATTCTGCACTACTTATATTTTTCTAACAGTTGGCATCAGAGCAGATGATTTTGTGTAGAAATTGTTTTGTGGGTTTTTTCCATCTTTGTGAGAAGCAATGACAGGAGGCACAGTTACTAGATTTGAGGTTCAAAAATTTGATGGTTCTAATTTTGCTTTGTGGAAACTAAAGGTTCAAGCCTTATTGGTGAAGGGTGGATGTGCCTTGGCTCTCAATGGGACAACGTCAAAACTTGCATCCATGAAGCAAAAGGATTGGGATGAGCAAAATAACATGGCTAGAGCTACAATTTAGTTATCTCTAGATGATCTAGTTTTATTCAATGTTGGAGACAAGAAAATGGCACATGAATTGTGGACTAAGTTGGAAAAGCTATATGAGACCAAGTCATTGGCAAATAAAATTATGTTACGACAATAGTTGTACAATTTGAGGATGGATGACAGTTCTTCAGTCACAGATCATCTCAATAATTTCTACACATTGATTAGCAAGTTGGCTTCAGTGGAGGTGAAAATTGAAGAAGAGGATAAAGCGACTGTACTATTGTGCTCTTTGCTTGAAACTTGGGATCAACTAGTTATGTAACTCAACACCGAAGGGGAAACTTGTTTTTGAAGAAGTGGTAGCTACAATAATTTATGAAGATTCAAGGTGGAAGACATCTCAAGGGACTTCTTCTTCCTCTGATGCCCTTTTTGCAAGGGGCAAAACTCTGGAAAGAGAGAAAGCTGAGCGTAGATAGGCTAGGTGAAAATCCAAGGGGCGGAAAAGAGTTAAGTGTTGGAATTGTAGAAAAAAAGGGCATGTAAAAAAGACTGCAGGCTGCCAAAAACAAACAAAGAAAATCCTAGCTCACAGCCATTGGAAGAAAATACAATAGAAGCTGAAGCACCATTGGAAGATGGAGAGGTTTTGTCTTCTAATCTGAGAGGTTCATTAAATCATGTTTGGATCATTGATTCTGGTGCCTCTTTTCACATGTTTCCTCACAAGGACTGGTTTTCTTCTTACCGGTCATGTGAAGGAGGTATGATTTACATGGGAAATGACAAACACGTGTGAAGCTATTGGTGAAGGAGAGGTCAAAATCCAAATGTTTGATGAGATTGTAAGGACTCTATAGCATGTAAGACATGTACTAGGCTTGCAAAAAAATTTGCTATCACTTGGAGTATTTGATGAGCAAGGTTACTGATTTAGTGGAGAAAATAGCTATTTGAAGGTAACAAAGGGAGTATTGGTGGTGCTAAAGGGAGAAAAGGTTAGCAATCTCTACAGGCTGGTTGGAGAAACTTGAAGTGGAGAGGCTACAATGGTATCAGATGTAGAAATGGATTCATTATCTACTTGGCATTAAAGGCTAGGCCACGTGAACAAACATTGTCTAAAGGTACTACTAGATAGAAATCTTCTCCTAGGTGCTAAATCTAGAGGTTTGAATTTTTATGAGCATTGTTTGTTTGGAAAACAAAATAGGTTGAGTTTTTCTAGTTACACTGCCAGAAGTAAAAAAAATTCTAGATATAATTCATTCAGATACTTGGCAAGCACCTGTTACATCAATTGGGGGTTCATCATATTTTGTTTCATTTATAAACGATTGTTCCCGTAAGGTGTGGATTTATATGTTGAAGAAGAAATATGATGTATTTTCTTATTTTAAGAACTTTAAAGCTTTGGTAGATAATAAAAAAGGTAAGACAATCAAGTGTCTTAGAACAGATAATGGAGGGAAATTTTGTTTAGGGGAGTTTAATCAGTTTTGCAGTGAGTATGGTATTGCAAGGCAGTTGACGGTTCCTAGAACACCACAACAAAATGGTGTTGCTAAAAGGATGAATTGTACAATTATGGAAAGAACTAGATGCATGCTAAGCACTACTGGATTGGAGCACAAATGTTGGGATGAGGCTGATAATACAACCTATTTCTTGATTAATAGATCACCCACTACAACTCTAGATCGTCAAATTACTGAAGAAGTTTGGATAGGTAAACCTGTTGATTATTCCTTTCTTCGTATTTTTGGTTCTGATGCTTATGCTCATATTCCTAAAGAGGATAGGAATAAGGTGGACGTGAAGTTCACGAAATGTATTTTTCTTGGCTATGCAGAAGGTACAAAGGGGTACAAGTTGTGGGACACTGCTGCTCACAAGATTATTATTAGTTGAGATGTTTTATTTAATGAAAAATTAGTGCAATGAAGTAAAGAACAACAAAGTACATAAATTGTTCCAGTAGAGGTGGAAAAGTATGATGCTAATTTGGAGGTGCTAGATGAAAATCAACCACCTGTTCATGAAATCAGCAAGATAATAATCAAAATCAGTTTTTTGATGAGGTTGAACAACAACCAAATGAGCCAAAGGGTAACACATTACCCCTCCTGAGGAGATCCACTAGAGTTATCAAACCACCAACAAGGTATTCTCCTAATTGTAATTGAGCTTATGCTTTACTTACTGATGTTGGCGATCCTAGCTCATATCAAGAGGCTTGCGAAGATGAAGATGCAAATAAATGGAGAGAATCCATGGATGAAGAGATGAGAGCACTACATAAAATAAAACATGGGAGCTTGTGCAATTTCCTAAGGGGCGAAAAGCTATTGGCAACAAGCGGGTCTTCAAATTGAAAAGGGATATAAATGATAATGTGGAGAGATATAAAGCTCGGTTGGTGGCCAAGGGGTATGCACAAAAATCTGGTATTGATTTCGATGAAATATTTTCACTAGTGGTGTGGTTAAGTACAGTTAGAGTTGTTTTGGCTCTTGTTGCTAGTCTTGATTTGGAGTTACAACAGTTAGATGTTAAAACAACTTTCTTGCATGGTGATCTTTCTGAGGAAATTTATATGCTACAACTGGAGCGTTTTAAGGAAAAAGATAAGGAGACCCTAGTATGCATATTGAAAAAATTGTTGTATGGTTTGAAACAGGCGCCAAAGTGTTGGTACAAGTGATTTGATTCCTTCATGATGAGTTTGGGTTTTATTAGATGTGAAGCTAATCATTGTGCCTATTTTAAAAGTATGAAGATGATAGTTTCATTATTTTGCTTTTCTATGTAGATGATATGTTGTAGCAAGTCCCAATATGTAGAGAATCATCAGGTTAAAAACTCAGCTTGCTAGGGAGTTTGAAATGAAGGAATTAAGAAATGTAAATCAGATTCTTAGAATGAGGATACATAGAGATAGAAAGAACATGAAAATTTGGTTGATACATAATACTTATGTGGAAGATTTGCAGCACTTCAATATGCAAAATGCTCAACAAGTTAGTACTCCATTTCCTGCTCATATTAAATTGTCTTCAGAATAGTGTCCTAGCACAGAAGCAAAGAAGAGAAAGATGTCTTGTGTACTGTACTCATCAGTAATTGGTAGTCTTATGTTCGCTATGTATGCACCATACTAGATATTGCACAAGCAGTGGGAGTAGTAAGTCGTTTCATGCGAATCCAAGTTGTAATTATTGGACAACTGTGAAGTAGATTCTCAGGTATTTGAGGGGCACTTCTGATGGTACTATTTGTATAGTGGGAGTAGTCTTCAGGTTAATGGATATATGGATGCAAATTTTGGTGGAGACAGAGATAAGAGAAAATCTACTATAGTTATGTTTTCTCCTTAGCAAGAGGTACGTTAGCTAGGTTTCAAAGTTGCAGACAATGGTGGGTTTGTCTACTACTGAAGTAGAATATATGCAGCAACACAAGCTAGCAAGGAAGAAATCTAGCTTCATAGACTCTTGGTGAATTGCAGGTAAAGAAGGATAACATGGTGTTGCATTGTGACAGCCAGAGTGCTTTACACTTAGCACAAAACTCAACTTATTGTGCCAGAATGAAACATATTGATGTACAATATCACTTTTTACGTGATGTGGGTGGAAGAAGGACACGTCTCTTTGGCTAAGATACACACTGATATAAATCCAACAAATATTTTAATGAAGCCTACTAGTAGAGAGAAGTTCATATGGTGTAGAACTTCTCTTGGCTTGCACATCACTTGATGATAGGTAGCAGTGGCATTGGTCTCTCAATATGAGGATTATTTGCAGGCAAAAACATGACTTCAAGTGGGAGATTGTTGAAATGTGAAGTTAGTTTGACTTATTCCAGTAGTGACGAGCAGTCGACATGAGATCTCATCCCAGAAATTTTTTTGCCATGTTCCACATGTACACCATGTAAAATTGCATGCGGAAGTGCCACTTACGCTTTTATGCATGGAGATCTATCTTAGATTTGATTGGTTTTTGCATGTGCTTTTTTGTGATTACTTAAGGTTGTCGAGCATGAATCCCAAGGGATGAGAAAATTTTGTAACTGCGAATTTTCTTTTGAGAATAAAATTGAGAGATCTTTGCTCATGGTTTTTTCCTAGTACATTACCAGGTTTTCCACATAAATATGTGTTGTCTATTTTGTGCTTTTATTGCTAATTCACTGTTATTTCAATTCTACATTGCTTATATTTTTCTAACACTTACCATTATCATCCTCATGTGATATAGCTGCCACCTCATGATATGTGAAGGTAAAGGATTGCTGTTCCTAATTAGAAAATTAGAATTTACCTCATACCTTTTTGTGATGTCTTCATAGATCTAAGCACCTCTCCCTCCATGGTTGGATGCTCATCGACAAGTGCTGGTCCAAGAGATGTATCCAACTAAAAAATTACATGCCTCACTAGTGATGATGTTTATGCAAGGCTGATCCAAACCTCCATCCTCTTAGCTGTCACGTCCTTAGGTGTACCATTGTTTATTGCCTTTAATATTATTTGCTTGCCCTTTGATGTGAGCTCAAGTTCCATATTTTGGAAATCCTAAATGTATCTACCAAGAGATTGTAGCCATTGGATCCCCAAAATAACCTCTGTCTCACCAATTCCAACTACATAAAACTCATCAACACATGTATAGTTATCCAATTCAATGCTCAATTATGAGATCTTCCTAGTGCAACTCATCTTGAGCCCATCCACCAACATGATACTAAATCTAGGAAACTCCTCTACATGTAGTCCTCTCTTGACCACAAAGCCTAAATCAATGAAATTATGTGTTGCACCACTATCCACCAAATAAGATACTCTTTGTCCCTTCACAATTCCTCTTACCCTAAAAGGATGGTACTTAGGAACACCTGATAGGAAAGCAATTGTACCTTGTGCCATGTCATCAAGCTCTAACTGTTTCTCCTCCTTATAACTATTTAAGGTAGTGTCTGGAACCTCCTCACAACATTAGAAGTGACCTCAATGTAGTATGCCTTGCCTTTCCCAAGGCATCTATGACTGAGCTCCCAAGGCTCTTTGCATGAGAAGAAAAAATTCTTTCTCCTTAGCTCATTCTTCACCTCTAAGTCTGGTGTTGTCTTCTTAGGTCAACCCTTCTGAAAATTCTTCTTTAGGTCCTTTCTAGATGAAGAAAAAGGCTTACTTTGAGAGTATGGCTTAGATGGCGATGAAAACTTCATACCTCAAGCCCTCTTGATGGATTCTCTCAAATATGGTGGATCTAGGGCCTTCACCCATCCATGAAGTGGCTCCTCAAGACCCTCAATGAAAAGATAGGTCAATCTAGTCTTTGAAACATTAGGAATCAACACAATGAGCTTTTGAAACTTAGAGAGGTATGTGTCCACAGACTCCTTTTGCTTGAGTTGTGCCAACTCTCTGTAGAACTACTCAGGATTTGACTCATCAAATCTATCAAGTAACCTCTGTGAGAAATCCACATAAGTAGTAACAAGGCTATGTCCTTGAGTCACCATACCATTGTACCACCAATCAATAGCATCTCCCTCCAAATGAAGTGTAGCGAATGACATCTTTCTCAAACATAGGGCTCAATGTGAAGTAGTTATCTAATTTCTAGATCCATGCTTGTGCCATGATCTTACCCTAACCATCAAAATGAGTGATGTTCACCTTACCCAATTTCCTTTACAAATCATGATTATTATTGTTGCCTCTTTCTCCTCTAGGTCTATCTCTATTTCTGTACTTAATATCGCAAAAATCATTCCATGGCAATGCGTCTCGACATTCTTCACTTAATGCTAACCATTCTCTTCTGTAGTCATCAAAGGTCTAACCTGCAACTTGCGGATCATTCTCTGTAGCTCTTTGTTGATCCAAGTAGGTAGGTGTAACATCCACATTCTATAAACATAGTAGAAACCAGAAATTTACCATTAAGTAATTTAAACAAGGTAAAATGAGATAGAAATTTTTTCTTTTTATTCAATATAATCAAGTAACTGCAATTACAAGATTTCTCACTACTAAATATAGTAAACCATATTGTCCTCTCAAGTTCAATGTTTACAAAAGTAAATCAATTACAAATATCTGCTTTAAATAATGTTTTACATAGTCTCAATAAACACAAGTCTCAAAGATATACTACATCTAGAAATCTGACATCTTTATCACAAGACTTGGCATGTCTTCTGCTAGAGAGAGAGTATCTTTCCAGTGATTTACCTCCATCCACAGATCGATGGTCTCCCACACATCTTCCACATAGGAAGTGGCCCTACCCTTCACAAGGAATATAGACCAAAGCTGACCAGTGGTAATTTGCCTTTCCAAGTACATAGTGTTGTATCTTACACAACTCTATCAACCATACAACCCTAGATACCCTCTTGCTAAGTATGATTTCTGATAGGTTGTACAATCCAGATACAGTGAATCGACAATGCATGTAGAGACATATGCATTACTATGGCCATAGTTTCAATATAAATTGACATTCGCAATGAATGTTGTCGTAATGTTCACCCACTCCAACTTGACTTGGATACTATCATATTCCTACAGTTTGACTTGGTCAACTATGTTTAACTTATGAAGTCATGACTTTTTCATTAATTTAGTCTTCCCGACCCATACATGTTTTCTTTCACTATCTATATCCCATAGACCTATTCATCTTTCTTTCATTACGAGGACTCTCATTGCATTATTGCAATACCTGAGGTCCACGACTTATTGACTCATAAGAATTATAGATTGATTAATAATAACTAAGATGATAACCTTACCTAGGTTAAGCATTATACTCTAGGAAACTAATTCCCTTCTTACAAGTAAGAATAATTATACATAGTTAGGGCACTTGACCCTTCAATCACAATCTATATAATGATCTCAATGATTTAATATAATAATTACCATATCTAGGTTAAGTTAAGATTTAACTGAGTTTTACCTAACTCAAACCTAGTCTTTCTGACTTAGGTGGATTCATAAGACACTGTCATTGCTCCATTGACCTTTATTGGATGACTATCCATTCTTGGGTATCTCTCTTTGCATCTTTGCAACATTTGAGATTCACCCCTTATTGACAAGTAATAGCTAAGAGAAGTTGTGTCCAATAAGATGTAATACACTTTATGGTTGACTAACCATTAATAGTACCTCTTGCATGCTTGCAAAACTTGAGGCTTATGACTTGTATTTCAAGTTGACTTGTATCCCAACAAATAGTTTTCCCCTACCTAAGGTTAAACATTATCGACTATAATAAATCTCTTTCAATAAGACAAAAGAAACATTACTATTCAGGGTTCTCGACCTCTATTATCTACCCTCATAAAATAGTTAAAATAGGTTATAACCATGAAGGTGTCTTCAAATAATCTTTAACCCTTCTAGTTAAACTAGGGTTTTATTTTACCCTTGATAATCAAAATATTCCTATCTCAATACAATGGAATAACAAGTATATTTATTCTAGGAAGTAAGATTATCCTATAGAAGAGATTATTCCCTAGTCTTTCCTGATTACGAAGGAATTAAATCTCTCAAACCAAGATAGTTCTTTATACAAGTATATCCTTAGATTAACCTAAACCAAAGGTTTTATACAGTTTTAAACTTTGACTAAGTTTGGTTGATTTAAAAGACGATGAACTAATTCTAATCGATAACTGAAAGAATTCTATGTTTAAGTTTCTCTCTATTTTGATTCAAATTAGCCATGTTGAAACCAATAATGTTCAAGTGTTTCCATCTAAACTAGAAGTAGGGAAACATCTCATATGATGCACCCTTAAAAGTAAAGTATACTCATAATTATAATACTTAATGTTTAGAAGTAAAGTATCCTCTTATGGTAAAAGAATATTATTCCAATAATATCCTAATATATATAAATTCTACATTTCTAAATTATATTGTTTTAAACAGAAACCTCTAGCATAAAGAAATACATAGACATGTATATAAATTATTTATATATATATAAACTTATCATTTATCTACTTTTGACCATCAAATTCCTAGGCTAGCCGTCATTTACTCGGCCATAATATACATTATGACTGTCGACCTAAAAGAGATCGAACCATTGACTCTAACTCAGTCATAAAATATTACAATAACAATAAATCCGTAATGGAGTCTTTTTAGGCAACAATTGATAGATAGATGGGGGGCTTTTGTGATGAGAAATCGCGAGAATAAAATTGTTTAAACATTGTGAGGTATAGAGAACATTTCATAGAGAATATGGGTCTAAGAAAGAAATTAAAATGTGCAGATTAACCATGGTTTTTAGCTATGATACTCAGTTAGTGTGCAAAGCTTTCATAGTGAGTTTGGAAGGTTTAGAAGTGTCGCCATTAGTGGAGTTCAACCTTCCAAACTAGTTTAAAGCTTTCATGCTTTATAACATCCAAGCATAGATTATGTGGGGCACATGGAATAGATAGCCACGGTTATAATCATCATTGGGTTTGTGTTTGAATAATCTTTGAGTGCAGATAGTATACAATCTATAGAGAAGAGAGATTAAGCTAAGAAACTTTGACTATTATATAGGAACCCTACCAATGCATAAATCCGTAATGCTTTCACTATTGTCTACGATTCAACAAAGGTACTATTGGTAAAGTTCATGGTGTATGTAACTCTCACTAAACCTTCCTTCAGACTCAGCACCATTGATTCTCCTACCAGTCGACTCTTGGTTCTTTTCACCACCATAACAAAATATCATTATTTATATCTATCAAAAATTGTAAGACATTTAAGCTTCGGCTTATTATGTCATCGACCTTAGCAATGTTTCAATGTTTGAATGAAACTAACTTACAACTCAATTAACAAAACTAAGAAATCACTTCAAATAAGGAGAGAACCTGTTTCATACATTTCTTAAAGCCTTATGACTGGCTGTGCTCATCCATTGTGGGCTCTAGCTTACACAGCGGCTCGCTTATTCCTGCATACTATGTTTCTTACTCTTCACTCAACTTGGATACTCATCACTCCAGATCTTCTCTTTGTCGATTCTCATAAGACATTTTCCCCCACCGCCATCCTCTCTAAACTCTAAGCTTAACACTTTTTATCTAGCCGTTCTCTTAACTGTCAGCCATTTCTTTTATCCATGACTAACAATTCATGCTCCCGTCTAAACCTACGGTTGCACGTCTTGGCAGTTACATCCACCACTTTCGATGCAAAGACTCCATTCCAAGGCAATTGGTAACAAACTCTCTTAGAAATAGCTAGGGCTCTACACATGCTATGCCTCATGGTGTTTCATCACATCATGAGGGAACACATAGTATATATTATCACTTATCGCTTAAGAAATATTGACATGCTAAGAACACATGACTTAAGATAATTAAGTCATCTTAAGTGTCATAACTACCACTTCATTCGGTTAACACATTTACCACTAATTATGTGAACAACTACTCTAAACTCAAGCACTGGTTATAAAAAGACTACGTGGTATTTAATCCAATCATCATACCAGTAAAGGCTCTACTAAACTTAAGCTTATGGTTTCCCTCCATACCGTCGAATCATAAAGAGGTATTATCCTCTTATGATGCAAAGGCATCTATGTGTATATATTGATTACATCAATAATAATTATATTGATTACATAAATTATAAATCTCATATCTTCGCCTATTTCATTAGGAAGATACAATTTATTCATTAATAAGATATTATTAAACCAGGGGATACAAATATCATGATTGGGTTGAGCTGGTCTCCCCATCATAATTCGTTAACAAATGTCACATATTAATAACTTTGACGAAAACATCTTAATGTTTTACGAATAGTTAATAACACATCAAATATCTTAATAGTATTAATAAGACTATCATTTGACGACAAAAACATCGTAATATTTACGTTAAACGTAAATAGTTATAAATCAATCTCAAACCACGTCGTTAACGCTATTAACAACTAAGACGACTTAATACGACTTAGCATGTTTTGCGAACAATATCGACTATCTGTCAATTTGGTTCAAAAGTAAATTGATAAGACAAAGCTTACCTCTCACGACACTTTAGTTCATGTTTTCGGTAAACACTTTATTCTCAGTTTGGCAAATAAATCACTTGTAACCCAAGGTCTCTATCTCTCTCATTGAAAGATACTCTCTCTCTTCTTTCCTTCGAGAGTCATCTCACAACTTGCAATCCTGTATCAAACTTGTAACCAACAAATTATGATCAGTGCATCGTTAGTCAAATGATAAACCAAATCTCATAGTGCAATATTAAAATGATAATAACCCAATCATTTTCATAACTTGTAAATGAAATTCAATATAACTCCATGTTTTTCCTCAACATTACTCTAAACATCAAAATACATTTGCTTATGTCCCAATAAAAGTAAAAATATAGCAAGTCAAAAATTAGGGATGTAATATATCCTTCCCCTAAAGATTCATCGTCCTCGATGATATAAAGTATCAAAAAGCAACTTAAAAGGCAAATTCATTGTTTAACTGCTATAAGTGTAAAATAAATGAGGAAATTTTCTACTAGAATTCATGGTAATTCCCCCCCCCCCCCCCCCCCCCCCCCCCCATGTAATGCTATTCTATGCATTTTGGTCCCACTGGACCTTACACTACATAACCTCTACGTTACACAAGCATTGCTTGCCAACTCCAAGCATTTAAGAAGCTTGATCATAACCTTTCCTAGGTTTTGTACTTTGTAAAACATTCCTAGAATATAATATTCATATATTACATAAATATATTTCTCATATATAAATCATAAAAAGCATTATGCCTCCTGGCAATAACTGGTAATAGATCGATTCTTGAAATCAATAAAATTTATAGTCTTGAAAATTTAGAAGAGTCCTTTATACTTAGGATCTGGTTTGGAATACATTCCATACTTTATGAAACGTTTTCAGTGGATTAACCCTTAAAAGAATTTTTCCTTTTCTAAACAAGAATTGTCTTGGTGTACACTTAACATCAACGTAACTTTTCTATTTATTATTAATTTCCACTGATCTTTCCTGATCAACTAAATCTTTTCATCCATTTCTAATAACATTTCTGGACTAATGCTAATCCTATGTTCTAGCTTAACCAGCTTATAGGAGTTTGAAATCTTTTTGTCCAATGTTTCAATTCAAGCCATCATAATAGAAGAAGTTAGGTATTGTAAAAAATTTCACGTGATAAGTAGTCTCCCTACTTGTATTGTTAGTCCATACAATATATTTGAAACAACTCTTTCAAAACTTGGTTAACTCTTTTAATCATTTGTTCTCAGGATGATAAATTATACTCTTATTAGTTTTTAGTCATAAGCATAGAGAACAAAATTTGCCAAAACCTTGACATTACGTGCACATTTCTATCCAAGACAACCTTCTCAGGAACCCATGCAATCTAAATACCTCTTGCACAAATTTGCGAGTTAACACTGATGTTCCATTAGTCCAATTCTCTGGTATATAATGTGCTACCATCAAGAGTTTTCAACCACAAAATGACATCGTGTCTAGTTCCTGACATAGGAAGACTTTGTACAAAATCCATACTAATAACTTGCCATTTCCACTCTGGCACGTCATGTGGGTACAACAATCCTACAGGTGTTGATGTTCTACTTTTTCCTTTTGGCACTCTAGACAATATGCTACAAATCTGGCAGCATCATTCTTTATTCCTTTCAAGAATTAAAGAGGTTTTATATCTGTTAGTAGTTGGTTACCCCTAGATGTCCTGGGTATGGTGCAATATGAACTTCTTTCCACACCAGTTTTCTTATTTCAGAAGAATTAGAAACACACATTCTTTCTCTGAAACTCAATAGTCTGTGAGACTCAAAATGAAAACCTATCATACCTTGAATCTTTAAGATTCACCACAAGAGCTTGCTTAATTTACTCATCATGTAAAGGTACACCCCTTAAACCATCTCCTAAGGCATCAGTTTTTACCTCAAACTGTCCTTCAAAACAGGGATTCATAGCATTGGTACTATTGTAATTTTTCTTCTAATAGATCAATTACCTCTTTCCATCTATCTGACCACTCAAATTATTTCTCTTAACCATTGCAGTACCACTTGCACATGTTGGTAATGTTGTCCTTCATTTTTAGAATAAATAATTTATATCTTCCAGAAGACTAGAACAAACATGTCTAAAACAATCTCTAAACACACTATTCATGAGATTCATGAATGCGACAAGGCATTTGCAAGTCCAAAAGGCAACACTGCAAACTCACAGTGCCCATTCTTGTCACAAAGTTGTTTCAAGGGTACCCTCATCCTTCAATCTAGATTGATGATATATTGATTGCTAATCAATCACTTCAGTTCCATACATCTAATCAAAGAAGTCATCAATACATGGTGAAGGATATTTGTTTCTTATCATTGTTTTAATGAGCATACGATACTAAATACACAATTGTAGAGTTATGTCCTTTCTCTTGACAATGATAACTAGTGCACCCCATGGTAAAATACCGGACCTAATTTAAACCTTTAGCCAATAATTCTTATATAGGGGGCTTTTGATTCCATTAACCCTATAGCTGTCATAAGGTAAGGTACTTTTCTAGGTAACTCATCCCATAATTCTAAGAGAAATAAGATTTTTAGTTGATTCAATCACTATTCCATCAACTTAGGCGAAATGACTTTCTTCAAACCTAGGTCAGTCCTAAGGCAAGCCTATCCTTTGTTTCCTTTTAGGGTCTATGGTTACAAGATTTCCATTACTCACTCTATATTCTTAGTGATTTTCCTTTCTCATCCCATGAGAAATCTCATTTTCCCCCTTCAGGGTTTCTTTGACCTCATACTTTCTTTTCCAAAATACTAGGTATCTCCTTAGTTTTTACCAACATGGTTAGGATTGCCCCTTTTTGTCAAAGAGATTAACTAATGGTTTATTCTCTTCTAGACTCTCACCCTTGTTTGGTTCTTGAATGAAACATGTTGTCATTTTCCTCATGCCAGATAAATAAGTTATCTAATAGTTTTCTGAATCTAAAGTGACTCAAAACATCAAACATATTTATCTCATAACAATCAAAAGATTGATATAATACATTGTCATCTTTATTATAAAGTATTTAGGAGTAACCACATCCTTATTTATATAGTTGATATGACAAGACTATATGTCACTATCGATTTACAATCTTCCAATTTAACGACATAGAGGGTGGATGTACACACAAGTACTCCTCCAACACCTTTTTCCTAAAACATTAGCATCACATCTACCTTCGAGTGACATGTTGTAACTGGCTACAGTTTACTAGGTTTTTCTACACCAGTAGAATTAGTAGGATTCTTGGCCAGCTCAAAACATTGTTTTCTTTCTAGCCGAATACGCTTAAGCGCATCAGCAAAAGTCTCTGAATCCTGCAGCCAAGCACCTTCAGAGTAAACAATATGATGTTTAAGTTCAACCTCCTCAATAGGTTTCTTCTTAACCACTAATTTAGGCAAATGCTGGGGAACATACTTCCTAGCTGTTTTCTTGGTTCTCCTCCACGCCATTCTGGCACAAGAAAATTTGAACATTAGCTAACTGCATAATGTTGACTACAGGTTAGCACAATGGACTCATAAGCCCTAGTGTTGAACCCGGTAGCTCTGATACCATATGTAACATCCACATTCTATAAACATAGTAAAAACCAAAAATTTACCATTAAGTAATTTAAACAAGGTAAAATGAGATAGAGAATTTTTTTCTTTTTATTCAATATAATCAAGTAACTACAATTACAAGATTTCTCACTACTAAATATAGTAAACCATATTGTCCTTCTCAAGTACAATGTTTACAAAAGTAAATCAATTACAAATATCTACTTTAAATAATGTTTTACATAGTCTCAATAAACACAAGTCTCAAAGATATACTACATCCATAAATCTGACATCTTTATCACAAGCCTCGACATGTCTTCTGCTAGAGAGAGAGTATCTTTCCAGTGATTTACCTCCATCCACAGACTGACGGTCTCCCACACATCTTCCACATAGGAAGTGGCCCTACCCTTCACGAGGAATATAGACCAAAGGTGACCAGTGGTAATTTGCCTTTCCAAGTACATAGTGTTGTATCTTACACAACTCTATCAACCATACAACCCTAGATACCCTCTAGCTAAGTATGATTTCTGATAGGTTGTACAATCCAGATACAGTGAACCGACAATGCATGTAGAGACATATGCATTACTATGGCCATAGTTTCAATATAAATTGACGTTCGCAATGAACGTTGTTGTAATGTTCATCCACTCCAACTCAACTTGGATACTATCATATTCCTACAGTTCGACTTGGTCAACTATGTTTAACTTATGAAGTCATGACTTTTTCATTAATTTAGTCTTCCCGACCCATACATGTTTTCTTTCACTGTCTATATCCCATAGACCTATTCATCTTTCTTTCATTACAAGGACTCTCATTGCATTATTACAATACCTGAGGTCCACGACTTATTGACTCATAAGAATTATAGATTGATTAATAACGACTAAGATGATAACCTTACCCAGGTTAAGCATTATACTCTAGGAAACTAATTCCCTTCTTACAAGTAAGAATAATTATACATAGTTAGGGCACTTGACCCTTCAATCACAATCTATATAATGATCTCAATGATTTAATATAATAATTACCATATCTAGGTTAAGTTAAGATTTAACTGATGAGTTTTGCCTAACTCAAACCTAGTCTTTTTGAGTTAGGTGGATTCATAGGACACTGTCATTGCTCCATTGACCTTTATGGGATGACTATCCATTCTTGGGTATCTCTCTTTGCATCTTTGCAACATTTGAGATTCACCCCTTATGGACAAGTAATAGCTAAGAGAAGTTGTGTCCAATAAGATGTAATACACTTTATGATTGACTAACCATTAATAGTACCTCTTGCATGCTTGCAAAACTTGAGGCTTATTATGACTTGTATTTCAAGTTGACTTGTATCCCAAATAATAGTTTTCCCCTACCTAAGGTTAAACATTATCGACTATAACAAATCTCTTTCAATAAGACAAAAGAAAAATTACTATTCAGGGTTCTCGACCTCTATTGTCTAACCTCATAAAATAGTTAAAATGACTTATAACCATGAAGGTGTCTTCAAATAATCTTTAACCCTTCTGGTTAAACTAGGGTTTTATTTTACCCTTGATAATCAAAATATTCCTATCTCAATATAATGGAATAACAAGCATATTTATTGTAGGAAGTAAGATTATCCTATAGAAGAGATTATTCCTTAGTCTTTCCTGATTACGAAGGCATTAAATCTCTCAAACCAAGATAGTTCTTTATACAAGTATATCCTTAGATTAACCTAAACCAAAGGTTTTATACAGTTTTAAACTTTGACTAAGGTTGGTTGATTTAAAAGATGATGAACTAATTCCAATCAATAACTGAAAAAATTCCATGTTTAAGTTTCTCTCTATTTTGACTCAAATTAGCCATGTCGAAGACAATAATGTTCAAGTGTTTCCATCTAAACTAGAAGTAGGAAAACATCTCATATGATGCACCCTTAAAAGTAAAGTATACTCATAATTATAATACTTAATGTTTAGAAGTAAAGTATCCTCTTATGATAAAAGAATATTATTCCAATAATATCCTAATATATATAAATTCTACATTTCTAAATTATATTGTTTTAAACAGAAACCTCTGGCATAAAGAAATACATAGACATGTATATAAATTATTTATATATATATAAACTTATCATTTATCTACTTTTGACCATCAAATTCCTAGCCTAGCCATCATTCTCCTGGCCATAATATACATTATGACTGTCGACCTAAAAGAGATCGAACCATTGACTCTAACTTAGTCATAAAATATTACAATAACAATAAATCTGTAATGGAGTCTTTTTAGGCAACAATTGATAGATAGATGGGGCTTTTGTGATGAGAAATCGCGAGAGTAAAATTGTTTAAACATTGTGAGGTATAGAGAACATTTCACAAAGAATATAGGTCTGAGAAAGAAATTAAAACGTGCACATTAACCATGGTTTTTAGCTGTGATACTCAGTTAGTGTGCAAAGCTTTCATAGTGAGTTTGGAAGGTTTAGAAGTGTCGCCATTAGTGGAGTTCAACCTTCCAAACTAGTTTAAAGCTTTCATTCTTTATAACATCCAAGAATAGATTATGTGGGGCACATGGAATAGATAGCCACGGTTATAATCATCATTGGGTTTGTGTTTGAATAATCTTTGAGAGTGTAGATAGTATACAATCTATAGAGAAGAGAGATTAAGCCAAGAAACTTTGACTATTATATAGGAACCCTACCAGTGCATAAATCCGTAATGCTTTCACTATTGTCTATGATTCAACAAAGGTACTATTGGTAAAGTTCATGGTGTATGTAACTCTCACTAAACCTTCCTTCAGACTCAGCACCGCTGATTCTCCTACTAGTCGACTCTTGGTTCTTTTCACCACCATAAAAAAATATCATTATTTATATCTATCAGAAATTGCAAGACATTTAAGCTTCGACTTATTATGTCATTGACCTTAGCAACGTTTCAATGTTTGAATGAAACTAACTTACAACTCAATTAACAAAACTAAGAAATCACTTCAAATAAGGAGAGAACTTGTTTCAGACATTTCTTAAAGTCTTATGACTGGTTGTGCTCATCCATCGTGGGCTCTAGCTTACACAGTGGCTCACTTATTCCTGCATACTATGTTTCTTACTCTTCACTCAACTTGGATACTCATCGCTCCAAATCTTCTCTTTGTCGATTCTCATAAGATGTTTTTCCCATTGCCATCCTCTCTAAACTCTAAGCTTAATGCTTTTTATCCAGCCTTTCTCTCAACTGTCAGCCATTTCTTTTATCCATGACTAACAATTCATGCTCCCATATAAACCTACGGTTGCACGTCTTGGCAGTTACATCCACCACTTTCGACGTAAAGACTCCATTCCAAGGCAGTTGGTAACAAACTCTCTTAGAAATAGCTAGGGCTCTACACGTGCTATGCCTCATGGGGTTTCATCACATCATGATGGAATACATAGTATATATTATCACTTATCTCTTAAGAAATATTGACATGCTAAGAACCCAGGACTTAAGATAATTAAGTCATCTTAAGTGTCATAACTACCACTTCATTCAGTTAACACATTTTCCACTAGTTATGTCAACAACCACTCCAAACTCGAGCATGTGGTTATAAAAAGAGTACATGGTATTTAATCCACTCAGCATACCACTAAAGGCTCTACTAAACTTAAGCTTACGGTTTCCCTCCATACCGTTGACTCATAAAGAGGTATTATCCTCTTACGATGCAAAGACATCTATGTGTATATATTGATTACATCAATAATAAATCTCATATCTTTGCCTATTTCATTAGGAAGATACAGATTATTCATTAATAAGATATTATTAAACCAGTGGATACGGATATCATGATTGGGTTGAGCTTGTCTCCCCATCATAATTCATCAACAAATGTCACATATTAATAACTTCGACAAAAATGTCTTAACATTTTACGAATAGTTAATAACACATCAAATATCTTAATAGTATTAATAAGACTATCATTTGACGACAAAAATGTCGTAATATTTATGTTAAACGTAAATAGTTATAAATCAATCTCAAACGATGTCGTTAACGCTATTAACGACTAAGACGACTTAATACAACTTAGCAAGTTTTGCGAACAATATCGACTATCTATCGATTTGGTTCAAAATTAAATTGATAAGACAAAGCCTACCTCTCACGACACTTCAGTTCATGTTTTCGATAAACACTTTATTCTCAGTTTGGCAAATAAATCACTCGTAACCCAAGGTCTCTATCTCTCTCCCGGAAAGATACTCTCTCTCTTCTTTCCTCCGAGAGTCATCTCACAACCTGCAATCCTGTATCAAACTTGTAACCAACAAATTATGATCAGTGCATCGTTATTCAAATGATAAACCAAATCTCATAGTGTAATATTAAAATGATAATAACCCAATCATTTTCATAACTTGTAAATGAAATTCAATATAACTCCATGGTTTTCCTCAACATTACTTTAAACATCAAAATACATTTACTTATGTCCTAGTAAAAGTAAAAATATAGCAAGTCAAAAATTAGGCATGTAATAGTAGGCATGAGAGGCCTAACCATGGATGCATGAGACACATGAATAGGAGTGCCGCCATTAATTTCAGAAGTGCTAGCATCATTATTGCCATTATGTCCATTGCTTCTATTACCTCCATTGCCTCCATTATTGCCCATATTATTCCGCATAAGTTGAGACATCATTTGCACTAGATTTTGCTGTCCTCTAGCAAGGTCTCAGAGGATATCCTTCATGCTAGATTCTTCATCACTTTTATCACCCATGTCAGCTTCTTCTTCTTCAAAACTTGTATCAACAAATCACTACCTTCTTCTATATGTGATAAATTCTCTATCTTCAGGATTCATACATCAACATTAGATAATGACCAATGCAAAACACACATATAAACCCTCTAGGATGGCAAGATCAAATCTCTGATACCACTATAATATCCTCAATGGGATCTACCCTAAGATTCTGAAAATAATTTTTTGAATTCTGCCCTAATTTTTTGCACTTTAGTTTTCTTCTCAAAATCCTAGATTCAGGTTTTATTTCCTGATTTCAAACATACAATCACAACGACCATATATATGCCCAAACATGACAAATAAACATGGCAAAATGATGCTACAAGTTGGCATTCATAACAAGCATGAAATCCACAATGAAAAGTACAACATAGGGCATCCAATTGCAACAATGAATTCTGATTTTATGTAGAAAACTCTGTTGCTACAAATCTAATTATTCTGATCTAATTTTTACAATGAATTCTAGTGCATAAATATGACAAACAATGCCAAGATTTCTACAAATTAGACCTAGAAAATATGTTTGTACATACCAAATACATGCAAATTAGATGACAAATGATCAACCCTAGTTGGGCAAATTCCCCATGAGGTGCCCCTAGGGTTTGTTGCTCTAGATACACCAAAATCAACCTCTAAGATGGACGCTCCAAGCTACTTCAAATGTGGCACTCAATATTAGGGTGAACCCTAGTGCAATATGCTCACAAAAGGCCACCAAAGTGCTGCTCCAAAACTGATCTTCAAATCTGATTAGGCAATGATGTTCTTCTCCTCAAAATGTCTCCAATGAAGCACAAATAAGACTACGTGATGAATCCTCCACAATGATGAGCTAGGGTTTCATCCAACTCACCACATTCGCAAGGGTTTTCATCCTTGGAATGAAGGCCCAACCTAAGTTGCATCCAAGAGTATAAAATCAATAGAAAATGTGATGTGAATGATGATAAAATGCCTCCAAGTGACCTTGTATTTATAGCCAAATCTTTTCC
This sequence comes from Cunninghamia lanceolata, assembly GCA_027924645.1. NCBI lineage: Eukaryota > Viridiplantae > Streptophyta > Pinopsida > Cupressales > Cupressaceae > Cunninghamia > Cunninghamia lanceolata. The sequence continues at coordinate 1,271,844 of BSBN01001191.1, read as the reverse complement.
TCCACCAAGTTGGTTGATGACCTCTAAATGTTTCTTTTTATTTTCTTTTCCCATGAGGCCAACCTCATGCTAGGCGCCCAAGACAAGGTATTTTACTTTTCTTATTTATCTTTCCTTTCTCCAAGATGAATGACCCACCTTTGGCACTTAATATTTCATCTTTTGACCTTATACTAGGTCGTCCAACTCCAAAGGGAATTTATTTTAATTTATTGTATTTTTCCTTGGCATTACAAAAATATCAAAAGCATATCCATCCTTTATTTTCTTCTTCCCTTAATTCCTTTTTCTCTCTCCTTGGTCGCTCACCATTAGGGTAATTATCTTATTTATTCTGACTTCACGAATAAACTCACAAAAATACACAAAGTCATCTCACATCATCAATTTGCCCTAATATAATTGACTAAGCATGATATCCAATCAATTAGGTCATTCCCTTAGCCCTCTGGCTTAGGCTACGAGAATGGGATAGGCTAGCCAACACCATTAGTTGATCACTCAGAAAATGGGGATATTGCATTCAATCATTGATGCAAGGGTAACATCCTTGCTACCAATTTCCTTCTATACCATGGCACATAGTGTTTGCACCCTCTCCATAAATTGCAAGGTCATGACAAAAGATGATACACTTAATTATTTTCTAGTAAGATTTACGCAAGGCCTTAATGAATGTTTGAGATTTTAACATCTATTACAGTTAATCGATAGATTGGGATGAAGGATACTTAAGATTATGTATTTACAAAATAGTCAACAACCCTTGGAAAATCTATCTAACATGTATAGAAGTAAATGGAATAGTATGTATCCACAAGATTACACACAAGACTCAAGATTTACATGGAAAACCCTTTTGATAAAAAACCCACCACTAGAAGACATTCTTAGTTATATTATTCATAATAAAAATAGATTCAATACAACAAGATATTATCAACGTCTTAATCTAAAACATCTTCTACAATCACTCTAAAGTTCCACACCAATAATATACAATCCAAAACTATTTTTTTGACTTGTCTAACCCTCTAACATTCACATGAAGTGATACATATAGATGGTCTCATGGGAATACCAACCATCTGATTGTCCAACCACATGCAAAATACCAAGAGTCATGAAACTATAATCCAAACATACATGATGTTAGTGTTGTCACATAGATTTGCATCCAGTGTTGAAGGCTTTTAGGGCTCCAACAATCTAGTGAAACATTGAGATGACCTCCAGGTGTGGGACCCTATAGGGATGCCAAATCTCTAGAGAGGCTGGTTCCTTTGCTGAATATGAGATTCAGAGATCCTAAGACTAAATCTAATCTGTCCACCTATTTATGAAAAGAGGAAGGAGGAATGACACTGAAAGTAAAGAAGGTGATACACCAAGTTTGAATATGGGAAGGCCCTCAAAACAACCATGTATGCACAAAATAACAATATCCAACATACCAACATACACAAATCATGAACTACTTGCAGAGGTAAGAGAAGCTAAATGAAATCCAAGAGGAAATATGCATTGACATATGGAGATCAAATAGAAAAATACACAGAGCAAAGAACAATTCATGAGAAGGTAAAAATCTGATGTCTATTCTCAAAGAGGCAAGGTTACAATTGCAAGAGATATGGTTTTTTAGACCAAAAACCAACTGGAATACATTACATATCATGCTTTATATAGCATTTATAATGGAGCACCATTACCTACTGTAATGAATGTGCCCATGGGCCTGCCATAGATATTTCCTTGCCAGAAGGGACGTCTACTTGCAAGAATTCATTGTTGTAGAAAATATCTGAATCCATCGAGCAACTGGAAGATATTTGTGCCATTAATACAAACTGCTAAATCATGTACTTGCAATAATTAATGGAAGATATCTGCCTTTGAAAGCTTTCACAACACTTTAAGTCAGTCTCTGATATGTCTTGTCAGCTGAGGCTACACATTTCCCTTCAGTCGACAACTTATCCTGATATCTAGATATGCACATCCATATCTGGATCATAATTTTGAAGGTGTGGATATCCCTCAAAAAGCCCACCAAATGAAAGAGGATGAAATTCTAAGCAAATTTGTCTTTTGGATCACGTAGAAATTCCTCAGGATGAAGAAGATATTTGTGGTCAAAGTTGCGGTCAACGGGCATATGGATACCCATGAATATCCCCAAGGTCTGCACATTCACAAATATCTGGATGACATAGCCGGGCTAAACACAATAGTCTCCATATCCTGATATTCAGATGCACCCGTCAAATTTACCTCAACGGTTATGCGGGCTGTCATCTGCATGAATACCTGATGTCTAGATGTTAACTTTATATCCAGATATTAGCTTAATATTTGGATGCTTCTTTAAGTCCATGCCGTGAAACTGACATCCATATCCTCATGACGTCACTGCATATTGGGAGGGTCAGGATATTAAGACTTGCCAAATATCCATGCCAGAATGTCCTGATGATGCCATCGTCATAAGGCACTTCTTTGGAAAGGATCTGGATGACGTCATCAGGACATTCACCTTAAGGATCTGGACATTAGAAGATATTCGGATGTTGGGAAAGGTTCAGATATCGACTAAGGTCCAAATACAAGAAATATCAGGATCTTAGTTAAGGTTCAGATATTAAGGTAATATCTAGATATTAACTAAGATTTGGATACTTGGAAAATATCTGGATATTCAAACAACAAATATTTATACCTAGAAACAACTAAGTATGAAGATGGAGAAAAGTCTGCAAAGGCATACTTTGAGAGCTAAAGATTTCTAGGTTTTTCTGGGTTTATTGTAAGGATTCTCCAAATGGATTTTTAGGGATTTTTTCTAGGCAGAGCATTGGGATTTGAAAGATTCAGAGCTTGCAAGGCTATATTCCAAAGCATTTCAAGGAGATTTTCAAGGTGAACTATTGGACTCTGGGCAGAGGAAAATAGGTCAATAGTTAGCATACCATAAATAGTTATTTGCCTCCATGTGGATAGTCACCTTGTATACTTAGCCATTTCCATACATTATGAATCAATAGTTAGAACCTTTACATTGTCGATATACATACATATTTCTATTATAGCCACCACTACTATCTCCTTACTTGTGGTAGCACATACGAATAGAACTTCACTTTTGATTGCTTGTGATACATTGTGCCATCTTCTAAAATATTATCCTACTTTTAGAGTGTGCCTCACAGACTATAGTTTTTCTATAAGTGCTCTTGCATCACTATTCATGCTTCTAGCAAACACTAATTTCATATGCAGTTGTGAGTTCTTCTTCTAAATGACTTGTGGTTGTCATAACAACACCACATGTAAACAAGCCATGTATATTGCACTATAACTTACTGTGAGGACATTACCACATGCTAGTCAACATAAATGTTATATTGCAAAACCTGAAACTCATTGCATTTCATTGCAAAGATATCACTCAAGTTGTAACATTCTCCCACTTCATATTTAACACAAGAGAGAGTGTGGTATTCAAACCCAAGATATTAACCTCATGCTTCAAAATGGGGTAAGCCCTTTCCATCCAACATGAACTTATTTATTTGGAATTTCTTTCTCGAAACCATCTCCCTCACAAAATGATACTGCACATCAATATGCTTGGTTCTAGCATGATAAACAAGATTCTTGGCCAAACAAATTACACTATGTGAATCACATTTGATCACTGTTTGAATTTTAAAATTAATACTATCACTCAACCTCTTTAACCACACTTCTTCTTTACATGTGTCATGACCATATATTCTACTTCAGTAGTGGATAGGGCAAATGTTTGCTGCCTCTTGCTCATCCAACTCACTATTCCACCAAACAAAATAAAAACATAACCGCGTGTTGCCCTTTGATTATCAAGATCTCTAGCCAAATCGCCTAAATTTTATGAATTATTGGTCAAATACATTTCAATTCACTACCAATTTATTTTATTAGGCATTTGTAACTAATATTTTTGCCACAGTAACCTATGCGTTTCTAACAGTGATTCACTTGGAATTTCGGAGTCATGTTTTAATTTGCCTACATATTCACTAATAACATTACAAAGTTCATCGTGTATGAGGACCCATTTTGCCAACACCATTATAACTCGATGCTAATTCGAGGGCCATAATCATCTTGAAAATTACAATGTATGTGTTTAATCAAGGTCTGATTCACCCAACATTTATATGCACCATTTTATAATCATGCGGGATTCACCATTTAATTATTACTACACTATTTAAAAATTCCGTGGAATTTGCTAAATATAGATTGATATAATACAATTGAAACTCTGATTAAACTTTTACACTTTTTTTTTTGCTCCAAGCTCTCGATTCAGCTCGATTTAGATCTTAGGCAAGTTACAACTACAGGCATTAGCAAGTCAGTGAAAGCCTAAAGGTAAGTGATCATTTCTTTATAGTGTTATAAGATTATTTATCTCTTTGGTAGTGGTGCAGTCATGGATGGAGGGTTCAAAGAATGAATTGTCCAAACCATGCAGCAAGAGTAAACACAATGGAAACAACACAAATATATAATGTAATGGAAGATTCAAATGCTCAATATATCAGATAATCAAAATGCTTATATGTCGGCAACATGCGGGCTACAATTAAAGGGATCACAGGCTTGCTTTCCGGGTTACAACATATATGCAAGATTTGGCATTGAAGTGCCTTCCAGAAAGAATTTATCTTCTAAAACTACTCAATTGGAGAAATGACTTCCTAATACATCTAAGAGCTATATATATCATCTTCAAGCTTATAGAATCCTTTGCGTCAGCCACAAGAGGTCAGAAACTTCAATGAATGATGAAACATGTAGAAACATGTAGGTCGGCCTACAACACATGGTATTGCTCTACAAATTAATGAAACTTGGTGCAGACCTCAAGGAAGGTCTGTCTGGTCCTTACGTGCCGTGTATGATGTTCCATTAGGCTCCATAATTCACAGAAGTGCTCTGCAAACCTTCTCCTCTTAACTGTCTTCCTAAATGCTCTACTCTATGAAGCTGATGATCTTCTGAGAGTGATAACTTCCTATAGACGAATCCAAACCTCCTAAAATATTAGTATGATGTAACTAACATGGCATAGAAGATAATTCCTAGTCCACGAGCTCTGATATAAAGATGTGGCAAAATGAGGAAGAAAATTCTGACCTGCAAATCACTGAACTGTAACTGAAATGAAAGGAAACAAAAGAATGCAAATATTTCTGGTTGATGCAAGATTGCTCTACAACATGGGATTCTCCTGCATCAAAAATACAATCTTCACGTAGCTGCAATTACAATTACATTACCTTTCAAGGATATAAAGATATGTAATTTCTTCAACATAACCACCACCGTCAAATTTAGAAAAAAATAGATTTTTCTCTTAAGGAAAAAGTAGATTTACAAAGATAAGATTTTTTTTTGTGTATGAGGAAAATTGAGTTCAATAGATCAAGCATGAATATCAAAACTCAAACCTACAACCTTCAAGAAATCAATCTAAACAATAACCTAAATTAAATGCAAACAAAACAAAGAACGAAATCACCTAGATTGTATGAATTCCTTGGTTTTTTGTGGATTGCTCTCTAAATTGCATAACCATGGTTGCAACTAGCGGACGTAGGTGATGTGTTCAAAGGTTCGATAAGTTTCCTCAACGACGCGAAGTATGCTCAAAGCTTAATGATCGAAGATGATTTGTGAAGAGATGAATGGACGTATCTATAGCTTTCAGGGGAAGATCGATCAACGATGGAGATAAATCAATGATATGGATGGTTGAGATAAATTAAGAGATCATGAAATAATGTGCACACGACAAGTGTACATGCAAAAAGATGTTTCATTGAGTTAATTGCTTTTTTAGATAAAAATAAGATGCTTTTCATAAAAATAGAATGCTTTTTCTATTTTATGAGTTGGGTGATAAAAACAATGATTTAAAGCTAATTAATTGAACTTTTGTTATGGTTTTTGACATGCTAAAAATAAGACTGATTGTGCACATAGAAGAAAAGATTATTTTTAGAGGATATGAAAGATAAAAACAAAATAAATAAATAAATTTATTCAATTTATCTTGCATGATGGAAGAATAAGAAGATACGAGAATTTAAACAAATAAATTCATTTAATTTATTTTGCATGATAGAGGAATATAAATAAAATATTAGTTTTATTTATTTTTAGAAGATATTAGAAAAGTCAACTTAAATAAATTTGAATAATTTATTTAAATTTAGAAGGAATAATTAATTAATTAAATAATTAAAATTATTTAATTGTCGTGGATAAGAAGAATTTGGATGATGAATTAATTAAATAATTGATTTATTTAATTAATGTGGATTTGAAGATTTGAAAGAGGATAATTTAATTAAATAATTAAAATTATTTAATTTAGAAGAATAAAGTGGTGATTTAATGAAATTAATTAAATAAATAGAATTTATTCAATTAATGTTGGAATTAGGGGAATTAGAAGAAATTGATGAAATTAATTAAATAATTAGATTATTTAATTAATGTTGGATGCAAGTGATTTGGAAGAATCTGATGTATGCAAGGTGAATAATGCAAAGGTCATTTTTAGGTGTCTACATTTTGCCCCTCTTTGATACAATGCATTTTACAATGTTGTTTCAAAGAAAATATTGATGATGATATGAATTTACAACTATGTCCCAGTGTAACTGGCGTAAGATGCCCCCTTGAGAGGGAAGACAGGGAAGCGACAAAAGGACTGGGTTGACTCGCGACTAGAAGAAAGGGAAAGTGACATGACATAAACAAGCTAAGAAGGGCCAGATTGGAGATTGGACGCGGACACAATGGAGAAACAAGGTTGACATGAAGAAATACAATATGATGGGAGGGAAGAATTAGGGTTGGGACTCTATAAATAGGGCCTAAGGGGTCACTTTCATCTCATTTGCACACTCAAAGTTTAGAGATTTTAGAGCCATTTGTCTTCTTGTGCGATTTGAGTGCTTAGAGCCTTAGAGAAGACTTTAACAACAGAGATGCCACCCATTCCCTACCATGAGCATCAAGGTGAGCATGTCAGGACCTATGGTCGATTAGCAGGAGCCCCAACACCGATATGTATCTCAAACTTGTAGCTAGGTGCATTTATTAGGGTCATAAATACAGTCCAAAAAAATTATAGCCTAAGGCGAGTCAAGTTTAAAAGATGCACATCTGGTCCATAACAATGCGCTTTTAAGAAAATGAAGCACATATGGGTGGCACAACTGCGCCTTTGGCAGAGTTGATGTGCTTTTGGCAGTAATTAGATAGGTTAAAATGTTGATGCACTTTTGGAGGAAATGAAACACCTTTGGCACACAGAAGTGTGCCTTTGAGCGACAGAGATGCGCCTTTGGTGCGTAGATCTACGCCTATGGCAAAGATGACACGACTTTGGTGCCACTAAGTGTTTGACCAATTTTGACTATTTTGACTAGGTTTGATTATGTTTGACTAGGTTTGTCGAGGGTTGACTTAGCTTTTGACAATGTTTGACTAACTAGGGTTGACTTGCTTTTACAAGTTGTTTGGCTAGGTTTTTGCAAAGTGTAACAATTTGACTTGTGTGGATGTAGGTCATTTTTTCACCTTTGATATCTAGGGCGCATCATCTCGCTGGGTTGGACCTGATGGCCAACCTAGAGTGGGAGGAGGAGATATTCCTAGAGGTTATGGGTCTATGGCATGTGGCTCATGTGACTCCAGTTTGAGCCCATCTATCACTGATGACTGCATTAGTAGAGCAATGGTGCAACGAGCATAGCTCCTTCCTTCTTCCGACTGGAGAGGCGGCGATTACCTTAGAGAATGTGTGGCACATCCTTAAGATTCCCTTTCATGGAGTTCAAGTTGATTATGATACTGACTTGGGAGAGATAGCACTCAGGCAGGTATTCATGACTCCAGACTTAGGGATTGAGGATCATGAGATTGATGGTGACAGATTCACAGGCTTTGTGATAGGATATAGTTGATTATCGTTAGATTGATTGGGGGCTTTCTAGTACCTAACAAAGGCTCACGTGGACTTGCTACTGGATGGGGTACTATCCTAGAGGGCATGTTCACCTATGGGATCAGATATGCATGGGGGCCATGTGTTTTGGGGCAATTGTTGTTGAATACTGAGAGGGGGGTGAATTAGTATTCTTAAATTTAAACAATTAAACCAAATACCAACTTTAATAATCAGAAAGTAAAGTAACCAAAAAAATACAAGCCACAAAAACATGACACATAGACACCATATTTTTACGTGGAAAACCCAAGAAAGGGAAAAACCACAGAGAGGATTAGCTCTCAATATATATTGCAATCGTTTACAAATGGTGATGTTCAGGCTTGGTCACTCCACGAGCCTAGAACATGCTGGCTCACTGCCATGAAATACAACTAGGTCTAGCAGGCTTACTGCCACAACCCTAAACCCAAAAAGATTACAATGAGGGCTATTAAACCCTACTGATTAATTACAGCCAGGCTCACTGCCAAGTACAAGTGAAATTGTATAAGAAATATGAATACTACAACAGCATCTGTCAATATGCCAGGGTGCAATCATTTAACAACTAAATACTAAATCCTGAGTCTTCATCATCACTGATCTTCTATCTCTGCTCTGCTATTCTCATGCTTCCATCAATCATATCCACACAATTCTTCTTCGCATTTTTCACTCTCACACGACACACCCAAAAATTGAATTTGATCCCATATATATATCTGCAACACTTAAGATCTTCATATTAGGTCGACATACTCAGATGAAGCATCTAGTTAATAAACTTGTAGCTTGTCGTCCAAATCTATTCATCAAAATACATAACATTTGAAACATCTTCTCATATGTTGGCTCCAACTATAGAACCCCTTAGGATAAAGTTCTAATCAATAGAACTTACCGCACATAAATCAAACTATCATGTCAGCCTTAAACTCAGACTGCTACTGGTTCAGATCAACTGTCAGACTACATCTTTTTCTGCGGACCATAGGGATTGCTCAAAATCATATCAAGGACTCCTCAGACATCACCAATCATACCTTCAGAACCACAAAGAAAAATATTCTTTAGGGGCAAAACGCGGACCATCAGAACTCAAACTCTGTCACAATCAAACTCTATCAAACACTGTAGCAATACTCAGTAGCTTGTAACTATCTTTCCGGTGGACTTCAGAACTTGCAACTCTAGATTTAGACACTTTATATAAGTTTTTACAACACATCAAAATTGTATAATAGAACATGCACTTGCGGATAAATGTGGACCCTTTTATTTTTTTACTGTACACTGTCCCTGTCTTACTTCTATTCATCCATACTTAGACATTTCTTTAAATGACTTCCAGAGGAAGTCATGACCTGAACACTAGAATATATCATCATCAAGTAGCTATGAGTCAACATTTGCTGGTCTTCATTTGCGGAGGCATACTAATTCACTTTCTGTCCTTACTCTGAACACTGTCCATACTTAGTCATTTTGACCTTCCAAACTTGAATACTTTTGTGATTAGTTGCCAATCCAAGTTGGTCTTCTGGAATGATGTATTCTTGTCATACTAATGTACCCTCTTTGCCTTGTTTCCATAAATGACAACACTCAATTATTCAACATAGCAGTGTCTTTTGCCAACAATCTCCCCCTTTGGCATTGATGGCAACACTTCGTGAAAAATGCTTGACTGTATTAATTGCTCCCCCTTTCTATATAAACTCTATATTTCTTCTGCTCCTGTGATGTTTGCCCATTTTTCACTGATCTTCTTCTCCCCTTTGACATCAATGGTAAAGGTGAAGGTTTCAGAGCCAAAAATTGTCAAAACTACAAAATTTGCTATACTCTGTCGCATATGTACAGGTACAATCTTCAACTTTATTTAACATGTGCGGGAGGATGTCATTGAAAATGTTCTTTATTTGGGCCAGCTCACCATCCTAGTTTTTCTTGGAATTGTCCAAAATTTGAATATGACCACTGAGTAGAAAACTACAGTCTTTGTCTTGTGACGATCAGAGGGTGTGTCAGTTTGTAAAGCTACTTGTGCTTCAGCTGCTAGATTAAACATAGAATCTAACTTGGGACAGATTGTTCTTCTTAGATGAAACATTTTATTTCTGATTTTATCCCTCTCACTTATTAGATTGTTCAAGTCATCATGAAGGTTGATGACTTGACTTTCCTTGCTACTTACTGATTTTGTCACCGAATCATATGCCTTAGAAGTGTTCATCAGTTTCTGCTCCAACTCCTTGATCTTTTCTTCTATTTTCTTTGTGACTTTTGGCTAGGATAAACAAAATTTGTATATGTCACCAGCTTCTTTAATGGCACTTTGAATGCTTTTTATTCTATTGTCTAGCTGGGCTTTGTCATTAGTTATCATTTCCTTCAACTCATTCAATCTCTTCTCATTAAACTCATGCCTAATTTTTATGTCTGCAGATTTCTCAAAGGATTCAAAATTTTTACTTACAGAGTTTATAAGTCCTTTGAGATGATTTTCTGATGACAAGAAAAGTATCCTTCTAGTATGTTAGCATCAGCTTCTCCAAAATGCTAGATGCTTCACCAATAAGCTCACTATCCTCTATGCGAGACTTTAACATTTCCTCTCTTGCCTTTGCCTGTGCAATTGATGCCAATCTAAATTTTTTTATAGGGGACATTGTGTCCAAGTTCATCCAAAACTTCTTTCTTTCTCCAACAGTTCTTTAACCGATTCTGTAGTGTCTCTTGGTGCAGTAGAGACTTCTTCTTTTAAGATTTGCTCTAGATCATCTAGATCTATGTCCTTATTAGAGTCCTTCTATTTCGGTGAAGGATTTTCCTTTACGTGTTCCTCCTCAGTCCTCTCCTTGTCAATTTTATCTTTAGCTTGATGTTCCAGAGAGAATCTTGTTTCAACAGGAACTTGTTTCTTCGCAGTCACTTTGACACTTTCATCTATTTCTTGATCAAGTTTTACTTCCAGAACAGATGTATCATTTCCAGCATCTGTTTCTTCATTGTCATAAATGGTTGGAAGATTGAATTCTCTTAATACACCCAGAGTGGCTTCTTTAATTTCCTTTACCACTTTTTCAATTTCTCCTAACATTAGAGCATTCATTCTTTTCTTTGACCTAAATTTGCTGTGAATTGCTTTGGATAATTTTACTTTTTCTTCTAGAGTGATTTCCGGACATAGTTTTATTAAAGAGTGCTCTCTTAGTTCAGCATCCTTTGCTTGGGCCACTTCCTTTCTTGTAGACATTATGCTTGCCAAGCTATGTGGAAGATCATCAATTATTTTAATCAGGGCCCTGTTGTAGATGTTCAGATACTTTTCAACAACAATCTCAATGATTTTCTTGTCCGGATCATTATATTCATCATATAATTGTGCAATAGGCTTCAGATTGCTATCCACTGTTATGGCTTTGAGAACATCTTCAAGATTTATGGTTGCTTCTTCTGTCTGAGGTACATTTTGCTTTTGCCTTTTCCTGGGTTTACCCTTACCAAAGGGTTTCTTTTTACTAATTCCAGAGGCTTTTGTAGACTCAGGATTTACCTCTTCATCAGATTCTGTTTCTTCTTCATCAACTGCAATGCTTACATGCATTCTTTTAACCTTAGTTTTCTTTCTTTTGTGGCTAGTAGCAGGAGTTTCCGCACTTACAGATGGTGTAGAACTAGAGGGAACATGTGCAGCTTCTTTAGAGGTAGATTCTCTGGTCTTCCTTCTTGATGCCTCTGGTTTTTGTGATTTATCCTTGGGTGCTTCCAGAACTTCAACAGATTCACTTTTCTTCTTTTCCTTTTCTTCCTTTTCAGCTTGAGCTTTTTCCCTTGCCTTTGTCACTTGTTCTTTTCTGAACCCATATTTCAGGCCAATATCTTCTGCCACTTTCTTCATTTTCCTAGAGATTTCAGATTGTCTAAGTTCAACATGGAGTTTCACAGATAGCTCTTCATAGATTTCAAACCTTTCTTCTTTGCTGTCTTTGAGTTTTCTCAGCATGTGTTGAGCATAGTTTTCTAATATCTGTCCATCCACTTCAGAACCCATTGGCATTATTTAAACTATCCTAGGCTCAACAACCTTCATCAAGCATTGATCTTTTATAACCATAAAACATATAGTATCCTTATACTTCTCAACAATTTTCTCAAGGATTCTCTCTCTTGAATGCATCATGCTTTGAAAATTCTTGAAGTACCCCCATAGGGATGCTTTTTGCTCATCATGGCTTCCAATGCTATTTAAATGATTCCTAATTTAGATAGCTACTAGTTTGCTCATTAACTAGAAGAGACTCTTCATACTTGGAAATTCATTCATAAAATATAAGAATAGACAGATAATCAGCATACCAAATTTGAAGGGATAGTTTTTGCTTTCCTTGATCTTCTTTATATTCTCCAGTAGTTGGATTCTCATCAATTCACACAAATCATAATCAACATTCTCTTTGACCATTTGATATGCGGTGTATATCACAGTACCGGAGACATAGTTCTCCTGGTTTGAGAAATAGATCTTGTAGCCTATGACCATAGAAGCAAATCTTACTGCATGGTCTGTGATGTCATTTATGGTTAATTCCCTCTTGTCAAATTGGGCTCCGATAGCCTTTGTAACAGTTTGATTCTTCACATCTTTCAACAAGAGTACACCTTTGGTGGAATTTAACCCTGTTATTGCCCTAATCGCTTCCTTGGTTATTTTGAAGGGCTGCCCTAACCACATGAATTCATCGTGAATTTGACTTAGGATATACCGGAGCCATTCATCCTCTGCGAATGTAAGAAAATCTACATACTGGATGAATTTCTTCTCTTCTAAGACTTTGTATTCTTCCTTTAGGTCAAATTGATCATTGCTTAAATGCTTTAGGTATAAATCTGAGAATTTGTCACCGCCAAGCTCATCTAGGGCAACATGGATATATGCCCTAATGTCTTCTACATACAGAACTCCATATGGTATTTTTGAAAATGCACCCATTGGATCAACTTCAGTTTCTTTGAAGGGATGTTTCTTGAATTTGGGTCTTGGTTGCTCAATAACATCAACAACTTGTGGGGTTGCCGTTGTAAAAATTGAATAAAGTTCCAACGGTAAATACCTTGTTATGCCAAATTAGGGTTTTCTTTGCATGGATATCTCTGAGTTCTTTGAAACTCTATTGACACTCAAATCTCACTTCAATCTCTCTTGGATATCTGATAGCCTGAATGAAAAGTGAATATAGAAGGCAAATGAGTTTCTTTTTATCCTCCGCATTTGACCTAGTCATAAAAAATCATTCACAAAAAGCTACCTGACTTTTCTCTGATAGATACAGTCAATCAAAATTGCTCCGTAATGTGCCACATTGACTCATTTTCTTCTGGATTTTCTTCCATAAGATCTTCCATATCAGATTCTACCACATATCTTCGTGCCAGACTCCAGCACTAACTATCTGGCTAGGGGTTTGGATTTTCAACATTGCTCCCTCTGAGCCAAAGCTCCCAATTTACTTCCTGGAGGAAGTATCTGCACCAGATGCTGGTGCAGATCTATCCTCTTCTTTAATTACTTCCTTTTTGATCTAGATCTTGTCCATTTCCTTCTTGGTTTCAACCGGATCCACCTTTTCTTTTCCTTTATCATTCCTTTAGTCTGTTTTCCTATTTTTAGTATGGTAGTTCCCTTTCACATTTTTGCCTCTACAAAATCTTGCAACATTTCCAAATTTGTTGCAATTGAAGCACATAATGTTTCCTTGTCCTTGATTCCTTCCTCTAAATGAATTCATCCTTGATTTGCATTGATTAGCCATATGTCCAAATCTATTGCATGCAAAACACTTTCCATTGAATGATTGACTATTCCTTGCATTGTAAAACCCATTTCTTACCAGATTTTTGCATTCATTTGATTTGTGACCAATTTTCTTGCAATTGAAACATTGACAAGAGAATGATGGAACATTCTGATTTATTCTACTCCTGCATTGAGTAGCTTTATGACCAAACTTATTGTAATTAAAATAATGGCCATTGAAGGATGCATACCTTTGAGCATTTGGTTGTTTGACTAGAGGTCTTCTAGGTCTTCTTCTTTGATTTCTAAACTATTTTCCTCTGTTTTTCTTTAACTCAGCATTTGTTTGACCCAATTTTGAGCTTTCTCCTTTCTCAAATCCCAAACCTTGCTTATCATCAACACTCTTTTGACTAGCAATCATCTCATCAAGCTTTGCAGAACTTAGCTTGAACTTTTCTTCATAGCACTTGGCATTTTCCAAGTCTGCCTTTAGACTCACAATTTATTTTTCAAGTTTGGCACAATCTTCTGATTTGCTTTTCATCATTAAATTCATATCTTCTTCTGCTTTTGTTCTTTATATAACTTTATCTTCTAAATCATTCAGGGTTTCATTTGCAGGTGTCAATTGATCACTAACTTCTTTGTATTTGTCTTTGAACTTCTTAACTTGTTCTTTTAATCTTGAGATGCATTCATCAGCTTCTTGTAAGTTATCCTTTAGGTCCCTAACTTCTGCTTTAGATTGTTCCAGATCAATAAGAGCTACTTCTAGTTCCTTGTTGCTTTCATAATTTCCAAATCTTCTTACTGCCATGATTATGCTACCCTAGATCTTCCTTAAGCTGTTAAACTTCTTCCAAGGAACCTTGCTTTGATACCAATTGTTGAATACTGAGTGGGGGGTGAATCATTATTCTAAAATTTAAACAATTAAACCAAATAAAAGCTTTAATAATCAAAAAGCAAAGTAACCACAGAAATACAAGGCACAAAAACATGACACATAGACACTAGATTTTTATGTGGAAAACCCAAGAAAAGAAAAAACCATGGAAATATGAATATATATTGATTGCTTAAATCCAGGCTCACTGCCAAATACAAGTGAAATTGTATAAGAAATATGAATACTGCAATAGCATCTGTCAGTATGCCAGGGTGCAGTCATTTAACAATTGAATACTGAATCCTGAGTCTTCATCATCACTGATCTTCTATCTCTGCTATGCTATTCTCATGCTCGCATCAATCAACTCCATGCAATTCTTCTTCACAATTTTCACTCTCACACCACACACCCAAACATTGAATTTGGTCCCATATATATCTGCAACACTTAAGATCTTCATATTAGGTCGACATACTCAGATGAAGCGTATAGTTAATAAATTTGTAGCTTGTTGGCCAAATCTATTCATCAAAATACATAACATTTAAAACATCTTCTCATATGTTGGCTCCAACTATAGAACCCATTAGGATAAAGTTCTAATCAATAGAACTTACTGTACAAAAATCAAACTATCATGTCATCCTCAAACTTAGACTGCTACTGGTTCAGATCAATTGTCAGATTACATCTTTTACTGTGGACCACAGGGCTTGCTCAAAATCATATCAAGGACTCCTTAGACATTGCCAATCATACCTTCAGAACCGCAAAGCAAAATATTCTTTAGCGGCAAAATACGGACCATCAGAACTCAGACTCTGTCATAGTCAAACTCTGTCAAACATTGTAGCGATACTCAACATCTTGTAACTATCATTCTGGTGGACTTCAGAACTTGCAACTCTAGATTTAGACACTTTATATAAGTGTTTACAACACCTCAAAACCACATAACATAATATGCACTTGTGGAGAAATGCAGACCCTTTTAGTTTACACTATACACTATCCCTGTCTTACTTCTATTCATCCAGACTTAGACATTTCTTCAAATGACTTTCGGAGGAAGTCATGACCTAAACACTAGAATATATCATCATCAAGTAGCTATGAGTCAACATACCTGAACTACATTTGCCAGTCTTCATCTGCGGAGGCATACTAATTCACTTTTTGTCCCTTACTCTAAACACTGTCTGTTACATCCCTCTTTTTGGAAACAATTATGCTATTTACTTTCTTGCAAATTTCAGTAATTTAATATGTTGTGGACGACATGGAAACTGACAATTTATTTTACAAAGTTGTTATGTGAAAATTTGGAATCTATTGATTACGATCAATGTGATATTGTAGACTAAATGTCTTTTTGTTAAATGCAATGATGTTTTGGATATATTATGATGTGATTAGGAATATAGGTGCTTTGACCACAAAATTGTATGTGAGACTGTCGTTGCAGGAACAGGTGGACCGTGTTAGAGGGAAAGAGAAAGTATCTTCGAGAGAGAGTATAGACTCTGGAAATTAACCATGGGTGTTTGTTAATGAGAACGCTAAGCAGGTAGATAACCTTGAAGCCATTATTATAGTCTTGTTGTTCGACTTGGGTAGTTTAAGACTAGATGTTGACGTCAGAGGATAAAGTGTATCATCCTAGTCGAAAGTCGTCATAAAGAATCTTGGAGTCGTCGATGTCGTCGTAAGTTCTCCATAGCAAGTTGACTTATATAGACGTTTATTATTTTTGTTTATAAGTATTTAATGAACTATCTTGTGGCGAAATTGTAAATCACGCCTCGTAGTTAAGGATGCGAGAAGTCGTTTTGTGCATTAAAACGATTTAGTAAACTTTGTGATGCATTACGACCAATCCGTCGTGATTGTCGTCAAACGCGTCGAACTTGTGTTGTGAAGTTATTCTTTTCTTGTAGATCGACGAATGTCGATTTGAAGCCATAGCGTGAAATAATTTGTTATGGTCGTCGTTCAACATGAGTCTTTTCTTTTAGCTTTAACCGCGAGTTATTTTTGGTCTGACCTTGAGTCTCTTATCTAGAGTGGTCTTTATCTCCTTTTCTTATTCAACCATAGAGATGCCTTATGCATTTGTTTATCCGCCACCTTGTTGTGTTTAACTCCTCGATTTAATCTTTAAGTTGGTCTTGGAAAAGTTAGATGCCTTTTTGTTTTAATAAGGACGGAGTTGTATGTCCTTTAACAAGCCATCACCGAAGGAGCTTTAATCTTTTTGGTGAACGTAGTGAGTAATGAAGTCGGCTATACTCAGTAAATCGTCTTCCTTGAGCTTAGGCATGTTTTCGGGAGTCATTTAAATCTATAACTACCTTCACCATGGCGTGAGGGAGAGGTAGCTACGGTTGTGTAGGAGTATAACCGTAAGCTTTATGAAGATACTCCGGGGAGCTTAGTGGGTAGCGGTGGTTGTTGTGAAAGAAATGAAAACCGCAGGCAGAGCGGAGCCTTTTGCTGGGCGGTTGAAGAGATTTGCTGAGTGGGAGTTATGCCGGGGGGTTTTTAGGAGAATTACGGTTGAAGGTTTTACGAGATCATGGTGAGAGAAAGGAGTTGTGGGAAGTGGTAGTGGAGAGAGGGAGGAATATACTCCAACGTGTGGAGAGAAGGAGGACGACAGAAAGAAATAGGATTGAGGAGACTGCGGATGGTAGAGAGATAGGGGGTTCTGAGGCTGTCATTTGGAGAGCGGAGTAGGAAACCAAAGAGGTTTTTGGGTTGAGCGGAAGGTGCAACTGGAGAGAGAGAAGAGATTGAAGGCTTCTTAGTGCATAGCAGAAAGGAAGTGTGGGCAGTCGTTGTTTGGAAACGGGAAGTAGGAGATTACGTGTGGGTCGTCAAGAACTCCATCAGGTTCATGATTCTTCTTTAAGACTGTATTTTTTATTAGTATAGTATCAAATCAATGTTCAATTCTTTTGTCATGCGGATATTCGATTAATAATCATTATATGAAGAAAACTTACAACTGTCTTGATGCACATTCCATTGTATCATCTGTTTAATTCAGTTTTTGATTACTTGTGACTGAAAATGATGGTGGAGTTTTTATAGTCTTGTTTTCATGACACGCATAGGCTGTTAGAAGATCGATCATCTTGAAAAGATGGGAGCCTTGTTTTGAGCTAGGAGTCTTAGTTTCCAATGATTTGCTTGAGGATTAATACCTTGTGGCTATAATGCAGATAGTCATTTTTGCCTGATGTGGCATTCCCCGCGAGTGAAAGGAAGATAGTTTGTCCAAATGTAAATTTATCAAGACCTTAAACTATTGCATAGGATTCCGTTGACTGCGCTAAAGATATAAACTTTCTTTTGTTTGAGAGACGTCAAAGATAGTAAATAAGGGTTTGAAATGAATGAACTAATCTTGCTCTATATAGATTTTTGGATTTAAATCTTCTTGAGGATTGTTTTGGAATATTGCAGCCATCCATGGAATCATAGAAGTTAAGAATCTCAACTTATAATGATATCGACTGTGTCTCGTTTAGAACCAAGAGTTTTATTTATACAATAGGCAACGATGATATTACATTGAATTAAGAAATCCATTATGTATAAGTTCTAGTTTCCTTTATGACTGAGTTACCAACATCAAACCGCTTTTGATGCACTGGAAATGATAGTTCCATAGTGAGAAGATACATTGTTCCACGTACATGTGTGTAGGAGTTAAAAGCCTCAGATTTTAAACATGTTCTGACGTAAACTTTCACGTGTATGAGAGTCGATGATGTAGTTATAACCGGCTAGTGTCATTTCGGCTTATATCTTTAGTTAGAGGTCATGTGAAACAATTGACTTGGAAAGGGGAATAGGGAGTTAATGTTTTCATGTTGGTCGAAAACCGTCATGGTCTTGTAACGAGCAAGTAGAGTGGGAAAACCTGCATTTTGAATCCAGATTACGTTGCATGCGACGAATTCTAGAATCGTTTTGTAGACCTTAAGAGTCTGGAACCCTTGAATTTTGGGATAACGGGAAATTGTTTAAGATACTTGAGTGGGTTGTGCAAACATGGGAACCGAGTAAACGAATATGAAACCACTTAGGAGTGGGCGCATATAAACAATGTATATACATGAATATGAGTTTATGAAACTAAGAACTCAGGATTAGAGTAAATGTTGCGCCATGCGCTATTACAGGAGGAAATCCTAAACCTTTGAGGTCATCAAGGTCGTTAATTGGTTCAAACTATACAAATAGGAAACTGTAGGATTTCGATCAGTTCAAGTCGAGTAGGGTGGGTGAACCAAGTTCTTGCGTTCTTAGAACGCTAATTAAAAACAAATCCTTTGGCCAAGGTGGTGTACTATCCTCAAGTGCATCGAATGTTCACCGTAACTGGATGGCGTTTCTTGTGGAGTGTCGTGCATGACTAGAGGGTATCTAGGGATCTGCATGATAACAAGACATGTAAGTTACAACACCAGAGCTCAGATGGCAAACACCAATGGTTATCCTAAGTCTATCCTCTTGAGTAGGGTAGGGCCACTTCCGGTTAGGAAGGAGTGTGGGAGACCGACGGTCTGTGGTTGGAGGTTAAGCTCCTTGAAGATACTTTCTCTTCCAAATATTGAGGAATGCCAAGTCTTGAATGTGAAGGGTCGACAATCGAGATGCATGTAAATGGTATGTTTCCAATATTTGTTTGTTTCAAGAAAATTTCATATTGTTAGAAAATAAAATGTTTAATGTATATCATTTCTTACAGTTTTATGAAAATGAGATCATGTTTATTTTAAAGTGAAAAATGTTATACTTGGTAATAGAAAAGTTCTTTTGTATTTGATTACCTAGTAAAAAAAAAAAAAATTATTTTAGTTGTGAAAACCTAGTTTTTCTCGTCTTTACAGATTTGGATGTTACATATGGTATTAGAGCTAACCAGGTTCAGCACTAGGGCTGATGAGTCCACTAACCTGATTAGGAAATCATCATTATGCGGGTAGCTAATGATTTGGTTTATTGTGCCAGGATGGTATACACCAAGAAAACCGCAAGAAAATCCTTCACGGGTAAGAAGCGTTATCTGCAAGCTAAGCAGAAACGGCTTGCGATGATCAAGACCATAGAGAAAACTAATAATGAAAATGACATTTGGCTTGATGATGTGGAAACCTTAGCCAATGCAATGTCACGACTTAAGCGAGTGAGGAGAGAACTCTTAGAGGGAGCAGCGACGGTAGCTCGAATCATGATCAACCACTGCGCCTGGATTGTAACTGAGAGTGTACCTATTACTATACCCATGATCACTAGAGATCCTCGTGTAGTACCTAGAGATGAGACTATTGAGTTATCTTCTGATAGTGAGTCTGAGGGGTATACACCTCGTGATTATGTGTCAGACAATGAATCTGAAGGATACACTCCACTAGTTAATACTGAGTAAAAACATGAGATATGTCTATCTCTAATGATGTTGAAACAATTTTGCAAAATGAATAAAGACAAAATTTTGGTTTGAGAACAATTATGATTATGATCAATTGTTGTGTTCTTTTGATGATGTTTAATGTGATAAGTGTAAAACTGATTAGTATATGTTTAAACAGGTGTGAAATTAAACTAGCATGGACCAATCAGGGTTTAACGAGGGGGAGGATCAGGAAGGTCATAACTCTCGGGAAAACTCCACTGACAAGCTGGATAGGATTCTAATCATGCTCACTGAAACCAAGGAAAGGTTAAACAAACTAGAGAAGAAAATGGATGAAACCGGCAACACAGAGGGTGGAAACGAGAACTCACATTATACAAGCAAGAGTAAACATTGGGAAAATGGCATGTCAAGTGAAAATCCTGACGACAGTGAAGCCCAAAGAAAAACCAAGGATAAACTTGCATTAGAGTTATCTAAGGATATGAAGAAGGTTAACTCTCCAAAGTTCGATGGAACAAAAACCGGAGATGCAGCAGAAGCATGGTTAACGGAGATGGAGAAATATTTTGAGATCAAAAACTACTCTGAGGTTACTAAAGCCGTGTGGGGAGCCTATCAGCTATCTGGAGAAGCGTCCACTTGGTGGATGAATAAGAAAATGGAGCTGGAATTAAGTCCCTTGAAGGTGACATGGGATGAGTTCGTGGAACTATTCTAAAAATGGTGGTTACCTTAGTTATACTTTGATCAGAAGTTAACGGATTTCCAAAACCTCAGGCAAGGTGAACTATTTGTGGTCGAGTATGCAGAAAAATTCACTAGACTACTGAAGTATGTTCCTCAATACCAAAAGGATGAAAGGTTCTAAATCAGAAAGTTCATCATGGGACTCAATCCTCAGATCGGCGGTGAGGTGGAGGTGCATGGTCCAAGCACGATGGATCAAGTTTATGAAAAGGCAATAAAACAGGACCAGAAGATTAAATCTATCTCTGCTTACCGAGATAAGAAATGCAAGAAGTTTGATAAGAACTACAATGATCAGTCTTATAAAAGGAAAAATGAGAAGAGATATGGAAAAAGGAGGTTTGATAAGGGAAATCGAAGAATCAAGGAGGATTTGGTAATGAGCGAAGAGGTGAAGATTTTAAGAGAAATGTAAATTTTAAGAAGAATGGTGATTCTGCAAGTAGGCTATCTGAGAAGTGAGGACCTATAGGAGGATGCTTTTCTTGTGGAGGAGATCATTATGCCAACCGTTGCCCTAACAAGAAGCCGAATGGGAGGCCTAGGAACACGGAGCTTCCTTCACAACAGGAAGCCTTTCAGCAAAGGATTCATGCCGCTCTTGACAATCAGCAAGCGGAGTATCAGATCACTCCTATTGAGATGACAGGTACCTTATTTGGAGTCCCTGTTTCTATTCTATTTGATACTGGTGCAACAGAAAATTTTGTGTCACCTAGAGTCTTAAGTAAATTTTCTAGAAAAGCAGGCTTTATGTCAAAACCTTGGACAGTAGAGTATGCAAATAACTCAAAGGCTCAGGTAGAGAAATGTTTGTTCAAAGCTAGGATTGATGTTTCTAACTTCACCACTGAGGCAAATTTGTACATAGCACCTTTAGGGTCCTACGATGTCATCCTAGGAATGAACTGGTTGTGGAAACATCGAGCCAAAGTGGATTGTTTTCATAAAACCATTGAGTGTCTGGATGAGACAGGCAAAACAGTGAATCTCCAAGGAATTCAAAGGGAAATTAGGGTTAGATCCATTTTTTCAAAACAACTAAAACAGGCTAGGCGAAAGGGATGTCAACTTTTTGCCGTTAAAATGGACCTAGTAGAGGAAACCTTGGAGAAACAATCTTTTGAGGAAAGATATCCATATCTATGTAACTTCAGAGATGTATTTCCCGAGGAATTACCAGGCTTGCCTCCGAAGAGAGCATTTGACTTTGGCATAGATATTAAACCAGGATCGGAGCCAATCTCTAAAGCTCCGTATCGTATGACTACCACCGAACTTATGGAATTAAAAGCTCAGTTGCAGGAATTTTTGTCTAAGAATTTGATTAGGCCAAGTGTATCACCGTGGGGAGCCCCGGTTATCTTTGTCAAAAAGAAAGATGGAACTCTAAGGCTGTGTATAGACTATAGGATGCTTAACAAGGCAACTATAAAGAACAAGTATCC
Organism: Cunninghamia lanceolata; assembly: GCA_027924645.1. NCBI lineage: Eukaryota > Viridiplantae > Streptophyta > Pinopsida > Cupressales > Cupressaceae > Cunninghamia > Cunninghamia lanceolata. The sequence continues at coordinate 1,249,467 of BSBN01001191.1, read as the reverse complement.
CTTGCCACGAATTGATGATCTATTTGACCAAATACGTGGCGCATCGGTCTTTTCCAAGATAGATCTGAGATTTGGATACCATCAGTTAAGGTTGAAAGACGAAGACATTCCCAAGACAGCTTTTAGAACGAGGTATGGTCATTATGAGTTCACGGTGTTGCCGTTTGGATTGACCAACGCACCTGCTGCTTTCATGAATCTCATGAATAGTGTTTTCAGAGATTGTCTTGATAAGTTTGTGTTAGTTTTCATTGATGATATTCTGATCTATTCCAAGGATGAAGAGGAGCATGCACGACATCTTCAAATAGTCTTGCAACGATTAAGGGAACACAAATTGTATGTGAAACACTCAAAGTGCACCTTCTTTTAGAAAGAAGTACAGTATTTGGGGCACATAATATCAGCCAATGGGATATCAGTTGATCCGGCCAAAATAAAAGCTATTATGGAATGGCCTGAACCTACCAATGTGTCAGAGGTACGAAGTTTCATGGAGATGGCAGGATATTACAGGAAATTTCTGTTGAATTTCTCAAGCATTGCTAGCCCAATTACCTCTTTGCAAAGAAAAGGAAAAAGGTTTGTTTGGACGGATGAATGTCAAAAGGCTTTTGACTTGTTAAAAGAAAAATTAACAACCACTCCAATTCTGAAAGTTCCTGATCCTGAGGGAGAGTTTGAGGTTATCACTGATGCCTCGGGGGAAGGATTGGGAGGTGTGCTTATGCAAGATGGCAGGGTAGTAGCCTATGAGTCAAGGAAGCTGAAAAATTATGAGCAGAACTACGCTCCTCATGACCTCGAGATGGCAGCAGTGGTTCACGCCCTTTAGATGTGGCGACATTATTTGTTGGGAAGGACTTTTATTCTAAAATCTGATCACCAAAGCCTTCGCTACATATTCACACAACCTAATCTCAATGCAAGGCAAAGGAGATGGTTGGAATTAATATCAGATTATGACTTTGAAATTTCTTATATCAAAGGCAAGGAAAACCGAGTAGCTGATGCCCTAAGTAGAAGAAGGCACATAGCCTCTATAATCTCCATACATGCTAACTTTAAAGACTTAGTATTGCAGAACTTATCTGGAGATGAGTATTATGAACAAGTGAAACAGGCTCTGCACTCAAACCCTAAGGACCCAAGATATGACGGATTCAGTTTTGAATCCAATCGATTGATGAGATTCAAGGGAAGAATTTATGTTCCTGATTCAGTAGAACTTAGAAACCTTGTGTGGAAGGAAGTCCACTGTGCTCCTTACTCTGGACACCCTGGTGTAACAAAACTGTTAGCGGATGTCAAGCCATTATATTTCTGGAAGGGAATGAAAAGTGATGCTACAAAGTTTGTAGCTAGTTGTTTGGAGTGTCAGAGAGTTAAGGCAGAACACCAACATCCTGCTGGGTTGTTGTACCCACATGATATTCTGGAATGGAAATGGCAAGTTATTGGTATGGATTTTGTCCAGGGGTTACCAATGTCTAAGAATAGGCATGATGCAATATTGGTTGTTGTGGATAAACTAACCAAGGTCGCACATTTCATACCTGGAAACTTGACAGATGGAGCACATCTTTTGGCTCAAAAATTTGTGCAAGAAATTTTTAGGTTGCATGGGGTACCTAAAAAGATAATATCTGATAGAGATGCTCGAATAACTTCACGGTTTTGGCAAACCTTATTTTCTGCATTAGGGACTAAACTGAATGTAAGTACTGCATATCATCCTGAAACTGATGGACATACAGAAAGAGTGAATCAGGTATTAGAACACCTTTTGAGAATGTATTGCATGGATCAACAATATAGATGGGAGGAATATCTACCTCTTGTCGAATTTGCCTATAACAACTCCTATCATTCTGCCATTAAGATGGCACCATTTGAAGCATTATATGGAAGGAAATGCAGAACTCCTATAAGCTGGGATAAGCTGGAAGATAGGATAAGCATTGGACCTGAAATGCTTGCTGATATGGAAGAAAAAGTTAAAGTGATTAGGAAGAGGTTGGAAGAAGCCAATGACAGGCAAAAGAGTTATGCAGATCGCAAACGAGTGCCTAGACACTTCTCTGTTGGCAAGAAAGTGCTTTTGCGAGTGAAACCCCAAAAGAGTTCTATAAAATTTGGTAAATCTTCGAAATTGGCTCCTCGTTATGTCGGACCTTTCGAAGTTCTTGAGATTGTCAATCCGGTTGCCTACAAAGTTGCTCTACCTCCAGCCTTGTCTAAGATGCATAATGTTTTTCATGTTTCGTATTTAAAGAAATATTTTGTAGGTAATAACCATATCCTTAATTGGAATTCCTTACAGATGCAAGAACCCAGGGTGGTTGTGATCGAACCACTCAAGGTGCTCAAAATGCGTAAACTTCGTTTACCTAATCGAGAAGTTTTGCAATGCAAGATACACTGGGACCAATATGGCGAGGATAGCGCCACTTGGGAAGATTATAAAGATATTTACCAAAGATTTCCTAAACTTTTCAAAGACATTAACGTTGCTTTATAGAAAGTTGGTTTTAAGTTTAAAATTTTGCTTGACAAACTTAATCATCGGGGACGATGATTTTTAAAGGCGAAGGATATGTTACATCCCTCTTTTTGGAAACAATTATGCTATTTACTTTCTTGCAAATTTCAATAATTTAATATGTTGTGGACGACATGGAAACTGACAATTTATTTTACAAAGTTGTGATGTGAAAATTTGGAATCTATTGATTACGATCAATGTGATATTGTAGACTAAATGTCTTTTTGTTAAATGCAATGATGTTTTGGATATATTATGATGTGATTAGGAATATAGGTGCTTTGACCACAAAATTGTATGTGAGACTGTCGTTGCAGGAACAGGTGGACCGTGTTAGATGGAAAGAGAAAGTATCTTCGAGAGAGAGTATAGACTCTGGAAATTAACCATGGGTGTTTGTTAATGAGAACGCCAAGCAGGTAGATAACCTTGAAGCCATTATTATAGTCTTGTTGTTCGACTTGGGTAGTTTAAGACTAGATGTCGACGTCAGAGGATAAAGTGTATTATCCTAGTCGAAAGTCGTCATAAAGAATCTTGGAGTCGTCGATGTCGTCGTAAGTTCTCCATAGCAAGTCGACTTATATAGACGTTTATTATTTTCGTTTATAAGTATTTAATGAACTATCTTGTGGCGAAATTGTAAATCACGCCTCGTAGTTAAGGATGTGAGAAGTCATTTTGTGCATTAAAATGATTTAGTAAACTTTGTGATGCGTTACGACCAATCCGTCATGATTGTCGTCAAACGCGTCGAACTTGTGTTGTGAAGTTATTCTTTTCTTGTAGATCGAAGAATGTCAATTTGAAGCCATAGCGTGAAATAATTTGTTATGGTCGTCGTTCAGCATGAGTCTTTTCTTTTAGCTTTGACCGCGAGTTATTTTTGGTCTGACCTTGAGTCTCTTATCTAGAGTGGTCTTTATCTCCTTTTCTTATTCAACCATAGAGATGCCTTATGCATTTGTTTATCCGCCACCTTGTTGTGTTTAACTCCTCGATTTAATCTTTAAGTTGGTCTTGGAAAAGTTAGATGCCTTTTTGTTTTAATAAGGACGGAGTTGTATGTCCTTTAACAAGCCATCACCGAAGGAGCTTTAATCTTTCTGGTGAACGTAGTGAGTAATGAAGTCAGCTATACTCAGTAAATCTTCTTCCCTGAGCTTAGGCATGTTTTTGGGAGTCATTTAAATCTGTAACTACCTTCACCATGGCGTGAGGGAGAGGTAGCTACGGTTGTGCAGGAGTATAACCGTAAGCTTTATGAAGATACTCCGGGGAGCTTAGTGGGTAGCGGTGGTTATTATGAAAGAAGTGAAAACCGCAGGCAGAGCGAAGCCTTTTGCTGGGTGGTTGAAGAGATTTGCTGAGTGGGAGTTATGCCGGGGGGGTTTTAGGAGAATTACGGTTGAAGGTTTTACGAGGTCATGGTGAGAGAAAGGAGTAGTGGGAAGTGGTAGTGGAGAGAGGGAGGAATATACTCCAACGTGTGGAGAGGAGGACGGCAGAAAGAAACAGGATTGAGGAGACTGCAGATGGTAGAGAGATAGTGGGTTTTGAGGGCGTCATTTGGAGAGCGGAGTAGGAAACCAGAGAGGTTTTTGGGTTGAGCGGAAGGTGCAACTGGAGAGAGAGAAGAGATTGAAGGCTTCTTAGTGCACAGCAGAAAGGAAGTGTGGGCAGTCATTGTTTGGAAACGGGAAGTAGGAGATTACGTGTGGGTCGTCAAGAACTCCATCAGGTTCATGATTCTTCTTTAAGACTGTATTTTGTATTAGTATAGTATCAAATAAATGTTCAATTCTTTTGTCATGCAGATATTCGATTAATAATCATTATATGAAGAAAACTTACAACTGTCTTGATGCACATTCCATTGTATCATCTGTTTAATTCAGTTTTTGATTACTTGTGACTGAAAATGATGGTGGAGTTTTTATAGTCTTGTTTTCATGACACGCATAGGCTGTTAGAAGATCGATCATCTTGAAAAGATGGGAGCCTTGTTTTGAGCTAGGAGTCTTAGTTTCCAATGATTTGCTTGAGGATTAATACCTTGTGGCTATAATGCATATAGTCATTTCTGCCTGATGTGGCATTCCCCGCGAGTGAAAGGAAGATAGTTTGTCCAAATGTAAATTTATTAAGACCTTAAACTATTGCATAGGATTCCGTTGAATGCGCTAAAGATATAAACTTTCTTTTGTTTGAGAGATGCCAAAGATAGTAAATAAGGGTTCGAAATGAATGAACTAATCTTGCTCTATATAGATTTTTGGATTTAAATCTTCCTGAGGATTGTTTTGGAATATTGCAGCCATCCATGGAATCATAGAAGTTAAGAATCTCAACTTATAACGATATCGACTGTATCTCGTTTAGAACCAAGAGTTTTATTTATACAATAGGCAGCGATGATATTACATTGAATTAAGAAATCCATTATGTATAAGTTCTAGTTTCCTTTATGACTGAGTTACCAACATCAAACCGCTTTTGATGCACTGGAAATGATAGTTCCATAGTGAGAAGATACATTGTTCCACGTACATGTGTGTAGAAGTTAAAAGCCTCAGATTTTAAACATGTTCTAACGTAAACTTTCACGTGTATGAGAGCCGATGATGTAGTTATAACCAGCTAGTGTCATTTCAGCTTATATCTTTAGTTAGAGGTCATGTGAAACAATTGACTTGGAAAGGGGAATAGGGAGTTAATGTTTTCGTGTTGGTCGAAAACCGTCATGGTCTTGTAATGAGCAAGTAGAGTGGGAAAACCCGCATTTTGAATCCAGATTACGTTGCATGCGATGAATTCTAGAATCGTTTTGTAGACCTTAAGAGTCTAGAACCCTTGAATTTTGGGATAACGGGAAATTTTTTAAGATACTTGAGTGGGTTGTGCAAACATGGGAACCGAGTAAACGAATATGAAACCACTTAGGAGTGGGCGCTTATAAACAATGGATATACATGAATATGAGTTTATGAAACTAAGAACTCGGGATTAGAGTAAATGTTGAGCCATGCGCTATTACAGGAGGAAATCCTAAACCTTTGAGGTCATCAAGGTCGTTAATTGGTTCAAACTATACAAAGAGGAAACTGTAGGATTTCGATCAGTTCAATTTGAGTAGGGTGGGTGAACCAAGTTCTTGCATTCTTAGAACGCTAATTAAAAACAAATCCTTTGGCCAAGGTGGTGTACTATCCTCAAGTACATCGAATGTTCATCGTAACTAGATGGCGTTTCTTGTGGAGTGTCGTGCATGACTAGAGGGTATCTAGGGATCTGCACGATAACAAGACACGTAAGTTACAACACCAGAGCTCAGATGGCAAACACCAATGGTTATCCTAAGTCTATCCTCTTGAGTAGGGTAGGGCCACTTCCGGTTAGGAAGGAGTGCGGGAGACCGACGGTTTGTGGTTGGAGGTTAAGCTCCTTGAAGATACTTTCTCTTCCAATTATTGAGGAATGCCGAGTCTTGAATGTGAAGGGTCGACAATCGAGATGCATGTAAATGGTATGTTTCCAATATTTGTTTGTTTCAAGAAAATTTCATATTGTTAGAAAATAAAATGTTTAATGTATATCATTTCTTACAGTTTTATGAAAATGAGATCATGTTTATTTTAAAGTGAAAAATGTTATACTTGGTAATAGAAAAGTTCTTTTGTATTTGATTACCTAGTAAAAAAAAAATTTAATTTCGGTTGTGAAAACCTAGTTTTTCTCGTCTTTACGGATTTGGATGTTACACTATCCATAGTCATTTTGGCCTTCCGAACTTGAATAATTTTGTGCTTAGTCGCTAATCCAATTTGGTCTTCTAGAATGATGTCTTCTTGTCATACTGATGTACCCTCTTTGCCTTGTTACCATCAATGACAACACTTAATTAATCAACATAGCAGTGTCTCTTACCAACAACTGTATCATGATCTACATGATTGTACTTACAGATATGGTACCAGTTTATTAGCATGGGTCACTTTGTTACATGTTTGGGCTTGGGAGAACACTCCTTTGACCAGGCCTATCTCACCTTGCTAGTGATAGGGTGGTGATCCTTTTGTACATTTGTATGATGGAGCTCTAACTCAGAGGAGATTAGGCACTTTGACCTACTGGAGATGATAATTTGATGAGCTGGATACATTTGTTTGGCGGTGATGGTGCGACTGCGAGTCGTGGGATGATGATGCTGAGCAACTACTATACTATAGACAGGCTAGATATATATTTGGACGCATTATATACACTATAGAGAGGTACCTCCTAGAGAGGGTACTTTGCCAATTTGGGTTGCCCCAGCCTAAGCCAGTAGGGGATGCTATCTATGCGAGAACACAAAGGGAGGTGTCTGATTGGGGACCTGAGATAGTGGTAGCCACAACCCTTGCAGAGCTTAGAGGTCTTGCCCAAGTGGCATGGTAGTGGATTTTGGGACCAATAGATGCAAGGACTACCCTTGAGTATGATGTGTACTGGCTATAACACAGGTCGACGTGGTTTACTATACCAAGTGAGGTGGGCGAGATAGTAGCTAGGGGCCATGCACCTCGGAGGGCACAGAGACAATGACAGGTACTGGTGCAGGTTCAACAAGCTCCAATACATGGTGTTTAGGATGAGCAACTAGATGTTCAAAGGCCAAATGTGTAGATGGGAGTTGGAGCAAAACAGGGTGCCCCACAATAGGGAGAGACTGAGGTGTAGCGCCTGTAGAGGCTTCTATAGGCAGAGACAACACAACTCACTCATTTAGAGTTGTGATACCTCAGAGTTAGGTAAGAGAGAGACATTGTGAGGGTAGAGCTGAGGCAAGCCTAGACATGGGCACAAACCTAGGTACAGGTGCTAGGACAGGTGGACAATGGAGTGGTAGCTCAACTGACTGCCAAGAGGGATGATGCTATGCAAGCCAGACAAAGAGCAAAGACATCCTTACAGAGAGTGATGATAGAGAGGGACATAGCCAAGCTACACTAGGCACTGACCAAGCCACTATGACACTGGTTGGGAATTTGACTCGTGTTCAGGGCGAGTTAGCTACAACTGGTAGAGAGGCAAAGTACTATAGGGGACTATACTATGGGGCTATGCCGGTTGAGTAGAGAGAGCCTAGTTTCAAAGAGAGGAGCAGGACAGGAGCATCTTCCTCTTGACGGTCAGGTTCATCAGTTATGGGGCCACCTAGATGATCAGCAGAAGGGCCTTCGCCTAGTACAGGTGGATCCCAGGGACAACACCCTACCGGGAGCTCTTCACACAACCATGGATAGGGCATGTTATATATATATGATGTACCATTTTGTATTTTTGATGTAGACTATGATGCTTGCGGGCAATGATGTATACTTTGGTGGCTCTTTGATAGCCTTTTTGTACTATATTGATCCATTTTGTATGTATATATGAGACACGATTATTTTCGATGACCTTGATGAGATGTATATGATATACTTATGATGTTCTATGATGATTCATGATGATTCTATGGATGTCTATATGCTTATGATGATGATTTATTTCTATATGCTATGGATGTTTAGATGCTTATATTTTATGACATATATGATGATGTTATGGATGTGATGACATAGACTATGATCATGGATTCATGTGAAGATGTGTTTACTATGATGTTTTATACACTATGAATATATCATGATGATATGTATATGCTTATAGATGTATGGATGAGATGATAGATATTAGGATCATGGATTTATGTGATGGTGTGCTATGATGTTTATGATCATGATGCCTAACATGTATGGTTTTGTAGGAATTGAAGAAGACAAATGATGATGTTAGCATGGATATAAGAAATGATTTATAGATTCAAGAAAAGGATGAAAATTGATCGATCTTGTATGAAAGCTATAATTTTATTAGGATAGATGGATGGGTGGATGGATAGGTAGTTGCAACGGTTATGCTTTAAATATATAAAGAGTAATCCTTATTTTTGATAAAGCATATGGATATGATGCACCAGGGTATTTAAGACCAAGGTGGTGATGTATCTAATGCGAGGACATTGACTCTGCAAACACATGGTTTGAACGTACATCCACTAGACATAATAGAACCTTGTTGGATAATGTGAATAGAAATTAGTCATAGCGTAGAATGATCTTAATACACACAAGGCCTTTACAAAACCTTAGATGCAAAATATATTGATATGCAAGATGCTTATTCCAACACAAACAAGATACATATTAGCCGTAGTAGGATAATAAGCTCATCCCACAAACACAACATACGAAAGCAATGACTATGCCCCAATCCATACTACATCACAACATACCAAGATATAGAAAAATCAAGGTAGTCTTGAATAGGTATTAGAAAGGAACAAAAGATAAACCAAAAATAAATTGACTGACTGATAAAACAAAAACACAACCAACATATTCTCTTGCCAAAGAGGGTGCTCATGGTAGATTGGGCCTTATTGTAGGAACAATATATCCGTTAAAGGCTTTGTTGTTGGATAAGATGGATTGTAGCAGATGTGGCAAGTGGTATGCATGAAATTATACTGTGTTAGGAGTAGTCTTTTGCTTCTGGTTTGATAAGTACTTGAGCTTTCAAAGGATGCATAGTTCATATTCTGCTTGAGTTAGTCAAGTCAGGGTGGATGGGATGGATTATGATAGATGGAGGAAGAGAGAGATGGAAGTGTTGATGGATTGGGATGGAGAAAGGGTGTATTGTATGTGCCTGAGTACTGGATACTTCCTTCGTATTCCAGACTGCCTACATGCCTTGTATCCATGACATCAAGGCACATTACGATGATGATGATTATGATGATATGTAGTTTTGGTTGGTGATGATGTGGGATGGTTCGGGGTGAAGGTTGAATGATGACATCTTATGTACCTGAGTACTGGATACTTCCTTCGTATTCCAGACTACCTACATACCCTGTATCCACAAGATCAAGGCACCTTAAGATGAGGGTGATGATGATATGTAGTTCTTGTTGGTGTTGATGATGTAGGATAGTGAGTGATGATGGGGTCATACCTCGAACACAGATCCATTCCTAGACCTAGGTTAAGGAAAAAGTGCCCCCATTCAGGTAGAGGTTTTATTATGGAAAATGATGGATGAACTGACTATGGATGATGCTAATGGACGAACTGACTATGGATGAACTGACTATGGAAGATGATAACTATGGATGAACTAACTATGGATGATCAACTGACACTGACAATTTCCATGCCATGATAGATGGGAAAGTCGAAATGCGAAGTCAATATGGATGGATGAATGCTTTATTATGAATTGATACAGAACAAGATGGATGTACAACTTAATAGATGGTGGATACTGACTCTACACATAGTGCCTATTTGCTAGGTTTTCACTATGGTACTTATCCAAGGCGCCTGTTTACCAGGTTTTTACCAGAGGACGTATTATTTTTGGATTTTTCTATTTTTTGATTTTTTTTGGATTTTTCTAAGGATACTTTGAGGATCAAGCATATAACTTCTTAATATGAACACTATTGATGGGTTCATCTAAGGGAATTCCTTAAGGTGTTGACAAAGTCTCCTGATCCATAGACTACTGTGACAACATACGGTCCCAACCAATTAGGCTCAAACTTACCCTTCTTGTCTCTATCTTGTTGGTTTTGTTGATTTTCTTTAAGGACAAGGTCACCTATCTGAAACTGTCTTTCCTTGATCTTCTTATTATAGTTATGATGGAGGCAGTTTTGATAGACATGAAGATGATTAAGCACTATGAGACACCTCTCATCTAGTAACTCTAGCTCAGTCAATCTAGAAATTTTGTACTCCTCTCCATCAATAAGATGCTACATAGATACCCTGAGAGATGGGAGCTCGACCTCGATAGGTAAAATGGCTTCAGTGCCATAGACTAAGACATATGGGGTAGCACCATTTAGTGTTTTGATACTAGTGCAATAGGCCCATAAGGCGGGGTTGAGTTGCAGATGCCAATCACGACTAGCTTCATTGACGACTTTCTTTAGGATTTTTAATATGGTTTTATTGGAAGCCTCGTGTTGGCCATTACTCTGAGGATAGTATGGAGTGGAAAAGTGATGCTGAATATGGTACTGTGTGCACAAGGCACATACATCTTGGTTCTTGAATGATCTACCATTATCAATTGCTATAGCTTGAGGAATACCATATCAACAAATGAGGTAGTTTAGGATAAACTTGGCTATTTGTTTGCTAGTGATATAGGTCATAGGAATAGCTTCCACCCACTTCATGAAGTACTCAATGGCGGTAATGATGAACTTATAGCCATTGGAAGAGGATGGATGGATTTTACCTATGAAGTCGAGTCCCCACTGTGAAAAAGGCCATGGAGTAGTAACAGGTTGTAGCTCATGTGCTGGTGCATGTATCAAATCTCCATACTGCTGGCATTGAAGACACTTCTTGGTAAACTAGAATGCATCTTGTTCTATTGTGGGCCAATAATAACCTATATAGAGCATCTTCTTAGCTAGATTAGAACCGGTGGAATGTGATCCACACACATCTTCATGTACGTCTTGTAAGGAAATGTTAGCTTCTTTTGAGTTAAGACATCTAAGGAGGATACCATCGAGACTCCTGCAGTATAAGGAATCTCCAAGGATAGTAAAGTGAGAGGCTCAGCAGATGAAGTTTTTGCATTGGGTAGATGTAAGATTGGAGGGGAAAGTGTCATGAAGATATTCATAGATGTCTTTGTACCAAGGGGAATTGGGACCAACAAGTTTGAAGATAATTTCAGTTGGTGGAACATCAACGGTCGGTATCAACAACTGCTCGATCAAGAATTGACATCGCTGAGTGTTTGTAGGCATGCATATCTACAAGCAATCCAATAATAGCCATAGCATCTGCAGATTTATTATGTACCCTGGGGATTTGTTCAAAAGAGATGCTAGAATAATGTTGCTTGTAGCTATCAACCAAATGTTTGTAGGGTATCAACTTGTCATCCTTTGTTTGATACTCATCTATGACTTGTTTGATAACTAGTTGAGAATCTCCATAGACTTGTAGTTGTTTGATATTCCATTGGGCTGTTATGCGAAGATCTGTAAGTAGTGCTTCATACTTGGAAATATTGTTGGTGCAAGGAAATGCTAGCCGATATGATTTTGGGATATAATCATTATGTGGTATAACAAAGAGGACTCTAGCTCTTGAACCATGTTGTGTGTAGGAACCATCAAAGTATAGTTTCCATTCAACTAAGGTAGAAAGATTGAATATCCATTCATCTGGAAAGTCAAAGAGCATAGGGTTTATATCTATCATAGGAGACTCTACTAATTGATCTACAAGAACTTGTCCTTTGATAGATTTTTGATCAACATACTCTATGTCAAACTCTCTCAGAATCATGACCCATTTAGCTAGTCTACCTGTGAGGGCTGCCTTGGATAAAAGATATTTCAGTGGATCAATCTTAGAAAGGAGCTTGGTGTGTTGGTTTAGCATATAATGTCATAAATTTTGGGAAGTAAACACTATTGCTAGACATGCTCGCTCCATGGAAGTATAATTAAGCTCATAGCCAACCAAGGTATGACTGATATAGTAGACTTCCTATTCTTTTCCTAACTCATCATGTTGTTCTAGGAGAGCACCTAATGTTGCCGATGTAGTAGAGATATACAAGAGTAAAGGTCTATCTGGAATTGGTGGCACCCAAACCAGAGGTGTAGCTAGATATTCTTTGAGTTGATCAAATGCCTATTGACACTTACTATCCCATTGGAATGAGACATCCTTTCAGAGAAAGTGTAGAAATGGTTAACATTTATCTACTAGCTATGAAATGAACCGTCTAATGGACTATAATCTCCCTTGACAACTCCTTAATGTATTTAGATTCTTGGGTGGAGGCATTTCAATTATAGCTTTGACCTTGGCAGGATCCACTTCAATTCCTCTACGATATACAATGTTCCCCAACAATTTCCCTGAAGTGACACCAAAGACACATTTCTTAGGATTGAGCCTCACTTGATACTTCTCTAGTTTGTCAAATATCTGCCCTAGAACTTGGAGATGATTTTTTCTAGTAGATTCACCTAATATATCATTGACATTGTCCTCCATAATAGTATGAAAAAGGTCATGAAATATTACTATCATTGCTCGTTGATAGGTAGCTCCTGCATTCTTTAGACCAAAAGGCATGACTTGCTAACAATAGGTGCCCTAAGGACATGTAAAAGTTGTTTTATGTTGGTCTTTTGGTGCTATCATAATATGATTATATCTAGAGAAACCATCCATTAGGGAAAGCATTTCATGACCTGTTGTCAAATCCACAATGATATCAATGTTCGGTAGTGGAAAGTCATCTTTGGAACATGCTTTATTGATATCTCTGAAGTCTGTGCAAATGCGGATGCCCCCATTTGGTTTGGTAACAGGTACAAGGTTAGAGACCCACTCTATGTAATCAATAGGTCGTATGAACTTCAATCTAGCAATTTTTGAAGCCATGCTTTTACCAATAGTACTATTTGTGGATGCATCTTGCAAAGCTTTTGTTTGATGGGCTTGGCATTTGGAGATATGACTAGATGATGAACCACTAGTGAAGGGTCTAACCTAGACATGTCAGCGTATGTCCAAGAAATATTGATTGTCCTTTGCAAGAAGAATTTTGTGAAGTCCTTCCTCTCTTGTTTTGATAGTGAAGCTGCTAGGAATGTGATTTTAGGATTCTAAACTGTGCCTAGATTCATCTCTTGTGAGTCTTCTACCAAGAGAGAAGATTTTTCCTTATACTTTATAGGTAAGGGTAGGTCAAATCCTCCATCCTCGGTTGCCTCGAAGAGGTTTTCACCATTGGATACTTCCTTTGTTTTTACTTTTTTATGATCAAGAGGTGCCACATTGTGGTTTTCACCTAGGGATCTATTTTTATTCTCTTTTGTGACTGGAGGATTTGGCTTTCTCACCAAAGTATGTTGCTTGATCTAAATCCATGACAAACCCAACTTTATGATCACCAAGTAGGATACCATCCCGAAGTCCCATGAATTTTTCTATAGCCTCATCATTCTGAAAGATGCCAAGAACAGGGGCCTCTTATTGGTCCAAATCAATGAGTTCAGCGTAGATGAGTGGGAGATTAGATGGGTTTTCATGTTAGAGGTGAGGGAAATGGATGATATCATGAATATTGAGGTTTCTTGGAATAGGTCTATGAGGTGTAGGTAAGAGTCATCGATAGTATCCTCTTTAGAGATCAAAACTACGAGAAAAGCTTTCGTTACCTCTTCGAGAATAAACTCGATGTCTGAGGAATGTGGTACCTCCTTACCGTATCCTAAACCTTGCTTGTTGTATTTCTTAGTCACAATAACAGGCTCTAGATTTCCTTGACCATGTTTTCCAAGACCACCTTGGCCTTTATATCCCATGTTTTTCACAATTTAGAGACCTATACCATATTTTGCAATAGGTAGTGTGACTAGATCCTTTTCTTGGAATATCCATGAGGAGATATCTTTAATAGATTCATCTTCTAGCAATCCCTAATTGGGGAATATTGTTAGGGAAGTTGGTATGTTTGCCTTTTTAGTGACCTTTGCTATGGTTGGTTTACCATATGATTTTGGTGAAAGAGGCATCCTCTCCACACAACAAGATTTTGAAATGTCATATTCGCCAAATCCTATGTCTTTGTATCGGACCTTGATCTCGGGAATGGGTTTATCATCAGAGGCTTTTTGCAAAGTATTTGGGTCAATGTATAATGGAGATAGTGGGGCTTCAATACTATTTGGGATTTGTTTGCTATTTCAGTAACGCCCTTACATGGTGTGGCAAAACTCAAAAGCATTAGGATCTCCAAGGATTGTGATTTCAGTACCATTGAATGAGAATTTAAGACATTGATGGTACGTAGAAGGTATGACCTGCATGGTATGAATCTATGGGCGACCTAGGATGATATTGTAGGGTAGATCAAGGTCCAATACTTGGCATCTTGTTTCTAATATGGCATAGCCTACTTGAATAGGCAAATGTATCACACCTTCTGATTAGTGCTCAGCATCATCATAACCTTTGATAGTGATAGACTGTTCAGGATTAATGCTATCCTCATAGTACCCTAGTTGTTTTAGCAATTAATGAACAAATGTTTAGACCAACACCACCATCTATAAGTATACGTTTGATCTTGCGTTGATAGATGAATACTTCAATATGGAGCGCATCATTACGGCAAGGATTATGAGATGGGAGGTCCTTATCAAAAAAGACCACGTGGTACGGTGATGTAATGTGACCTATCATGGCTTGAAATTCTATGACAACTATGTTGTTTGGAACCAATGATTCTTTGAGGGCATTTCGAAGCACTACTTTATGGGTAGGTGATGACTTTAGGAGATCTAAAATGGAAATTTGTGCAGGAGTCTTCCCTAGGTGTTCTATGATATTGTATTCGAAATTGATGGGAGTATCTGGTGTTCGCCCACGAAGGGTAACATGACCATGTTGAGTTGTGACAGCACAATTAGGGCTTTTTCCCTTGATGGTATGGGTGCACTTGACTTTCTTCAAAACAAACCACAATGGAATCATAAGAAGAGAAAGATTTGTTGACACTTTTGCCTTTATTGGGGTTACTTCCTTTACCATGGGGAGGGAATGGATCCTTGTACATATCTAGGTCTTTGTTTGTGGTATGGGTTTGAGGATCATCAACATTGACTTCTCCTCTGTCTATGAGATTCTGGATTAAGTTTTTTAATGTCATGTAGCCAGGGGTTTTGTGTCCTTTAAATCTATGGTACTTGCAATACTCATTATCTTTGTACCAAGTGGGTTTGAAAGTGGGTTCATCATATTGACGAGCGTCTAGCAATGTGATAAGTCCACTCTGTATGAGTTTCTTAAGGATAGATTCAATAGGTTCTCCCAAAGGAGTGAACCTACTCTAGGGGGATAGTCTTGTTTTGGTTGCTCCCGAGGAGTAGATGGGATAGTCTTTGATTGAAGGTTGATTGGTGTTTGGAGAGTTTGAACATGTTTAGAATCCACAACACCATCATTGATGACATTCTTGTTTTTGGAACAAAATTGAGGTTTGTCATTAGAGGTTTGAGGATTTTATTTGGTCTCCTTGAAGATTTTGACTAACCCCTTTGCTATGAGGGCTTTTTCAATGTTGGTTCCCTTGGAAATGATTTCATCAAACGAGTTAGCACATTGGATTTGTAAGTGAAATCCAATTTCAGGATTGAGATTTTGAATGAAGATGCTAACAAGTTGCTTTTCTAGAATAGGCCAAGGGAATTTACCAGCCTTACTTCTCCATCTTTGCAATAAGGAGATGAAATTTTCCCTATTACATTGTTTATTATTGCACAAGTCTGTCATGGAAATCTCATGTTCAGTATTGTAAAAAAAGTGGGTTGCAAACTTTTTGGCTAATTCGTGAAATGTTTTGATACCTGTGGGTAGATGAGAGAACTATTCTATGGCTTGCCCTCCAAGACTACAAGGGAAGAGGCACATAAGATAAGTTTCATTATGAGCAACCTCTAAGCAAGCAATATACCTATCTAAGATGCTCTTCTAGATCACCTTTTCCCTTATATTTGTCAAATTTAGGCATGTCAAAGTTGGGGGGAAATGGGATCAGAAATAATGATCTATCAAAAGGATAGGGACAAACCTCCTCCAAGGAGAAAGTTTTCTTTGTGTGTCCAAGTGTTAGATTGGTAATTTGCTTTTGTAGATTTGAAAATTTAAGATCAAGTTCCGATATGGGTGGTTGTGGAGCAAGGTTTAGTTGAATGAGTGGTCATTGTGGTGCCCCATAGGAGAGATTAGTGTTGGATGTATATGAATGGGTATTGTATGGATCATAAGAATGTTGGGGATTGTTTTGGGGAGGATTTATGTAGAAGTGTTGGTTTTGTGGGTTTTGTGGAGGAGTTATGTAGGAGTGTTGACTTTGAGAGTGTTGAGGGGGATTGGTGTAAGAATGTTGATTTTGGTATTGTTGGGGTGAAATGGTATAGGATTTTTGATTTTGGGAGTGTTGAGGTGGAGTGATATAGAAATTTGGATTTTGGGAATGTTGAGGTGGAGTGATATAGGAGTTTCGAGGAATGGGTGCTTGGACTTGTGACACTTATGGAGGAGTGACATAAACAAGATTTGATATGGAAGTTGGCACTTGTGACATCCATGGTGGAGTGGTATAAGCAAGATGAGACATGGAAGTTTGAACTTGTGACATTCGTGGTGGAGTGACATAAGTGAGATGAGATATGGAAGTTTGAACTTGGGACACTTGTGGGGGAGTGGCCCTAGCAATATTAGGGATGGGGGTTTGGAATTGTGATATTTGTGGAGGATTTCGAGAGGGTGTAGGTGTAGATGTGTTGAAGAAAGGGTTTGCTTGGTTTGCTTGATTTGCGAGGTTTGCTTGTTTTATTTGGTAAATCTCTGTGGGGACAATAAGAGGTTCGCATGATGTGTCTCCCATGGGGGCTTGATAAATTAGGTTGATGTACTTGTAGGTGAAGGGGTTCAAAGGTACCTCATGTGAGGGTGAATCAGGAATGAGAGATGATATGGTAGACATAGTTTGGATGGGGGTGATTTATGGTTTACCCATGGCAGCGATAGCATCATTGATGGGATCTTGCTCCTTGAGTGTAGATGTGTCAATGTCTTGAGGCAACTTGGCCTCTTTTTTAGCAAGTAGATGAAAGAAATGATTTTGATTGGAAGCCAAGAGTCTATCTAAAGCATCTAAGATTTTGGGGTCTTGCAAGTTTTCATCAAGGTCTTGAGATACTTCTTGAGATGTTTGTACTTGTTGAGGGAGTCTATGTTGATGAGATGAAGATTGACATATGGTATACCCTTGTGCAAGAAATTCATGATGATCTAACCTTGTGGTAAATTGTGTAACATTTATCAATGAATGATTACCATCTTGAGGGTTGGTTTGGGTATTGCTTTGAGGACTATTTTGGGGATTTTGCTGGGGGTTGTTTTGGGGATTATTTTGACTAGCCTTCATGGCTAATCGATGCTGGTTTCTAGTCATAGTCATGTGAATTTCTATAACCAAGATATGGATGGATTGATTTTGGACATTTGTGATAGAGTTGAGACTACTAAGATGATGTGTTTGATTAGTTTCTTGGTGGAAGATTTGTAGAACCTAGATCAATTTTTGTTGGGATTTGGATGATCTTCCAAGAGGTAGACTAATGACCTCAAGGAAAGACATATATGATTAGTGAGTTCAACCAACTCAAGAGAAGCCACTCTCCTAAGTGAATAAAAAGTACTAAAGGATACTAATTTATCTTCAAGCATCTAAGAGACAAACTTCTCAAATCAAAGACAAATTAGGAGATGTGATCTAGATTCTATGATAAAAGCCAAATTGAAGCTAAAAGCTAGATAAAATTTGGGCTTGTTTAATGTTGGTGATGATGTTTGTAGTCTCAAAAGGATAAGAGCTCTAAAAATCCATGTTTTTGCTATAAAGATTGATGGGAATGATCTGATGGTGGATGGACGGTGTCTAGATGGATCGTAGGATAGTGGATCTATTGTTAATTTTTCTTGAAAGTAGATAATTTTTAAATCTCAACTCAAAGAATGACTGTTGACAAACAGAGACCAAAGGCGCAAGACTGTACGCTAGAGGTGAGTTTCTGTTGCTCAAATGTGATGG
Source organism: Cunninghamia lanceolata (assembly GCA_027924645.1). Lineage (NCBI taxonomy): Eukaryota > Viridiplantae > Streptophyta > Pinopsida > Cupressales > Cupressaceae > Cunninghamia > Cunninghamia lanceolata. The sequence goes on along the minus strand of BSBN01001191.1, from coordinate 1,231,175 downwards.
CACGATAGCTCAAAGGCACCAGCCTATGGAACAAAGGCACAACAAAATTGGCCAAAGGCGGGCTACTGCTACTCAAAGGCGGGTCACAATAGCTCAAAGGTGAATTTCTATTTATACTGTGAAAAATTGAACTAGACTAGATGCAGGTTTCTATGCACCAGAGGTGAGCTTCTGTACGCCAAAGGCGAGGTTTTGCGTGCCAGAGGTGAGTTTCTGCAAACCAAAGGCGCAAAACTATCGGCCAAAGTTAATATAGTGCAAAAGCGAGTTTCTGTAGTTCAAAAGAGGGTTTTTGGAATAGTGTGTTTTTTGAGATAAGATTTTAGAATTTTTGTTTTGGCAAGAGAAAACATAGTAGACAAAGTGGTTGTAGTCTGACTTTGCGAGTTGGGTGCGCGAGGCTATTAACCTTTGCGGATAAACAAATGGTGAATACTTGGTAGATCACATGAAATACACGCTGAACACTTGTACAACCTAGAATTATTCAAGTAGGTGTATCATATCTCACAGATTCACTTAGGTGCGGCTTCAACCCCCACTATTAGATAATTCTGATTTCCACCCCCTTAATACCATCTCATCGTCACTAGGATAGATAGGGAATGTAAGATCATGTACCACCTTACACGCCTCATTCTTGGAGACACTTAAGTCTATCCAAAAGCATATTCCATCTCTAATGAACGGAAGTACAAGCGTGAACTCTTCTCCCCCACTGCTGGCAGTAATACACCAAAGATATGATGGCTGAAGGTCTTAGCTAGGATCACAAGATGTCTAGGGAGTTCCCCAATATACACAAGGTACGGGGGGATACAAATATGTGAATGAGGGTGTCCAATCAACTGACGCTCAACCGTATGAGTCTTGGTGGACCAAGTATCCAAAGGTTTTTTGCTTGGAGGTGAAAGGGTCTTTCCTTTGAAACGAGTCTTTCGGTTCTCGTAATGTTTGAATACCGCACCAGAACATGCGGTTGAGGTCATCCCTAGAGGTGATGAAATCCCCTAGCAGGCCCCCTAGAAAGGATATCGAGTACTTTTGATTCTCAAGATCACATTTCGATGCGAGAGAAGAACATACATACGACTCTCAAGTCCCTGGGAATAAATAAAATAAAGTAGTAAGTGAATAACCTAAGTATTTCTGATTTCCAAGATCACCTTTCGGTGTGAGGAAAGAGCATACATACTAAGGTATTCAAGACAAAGTATACAATCATAAATTCCCTTTATGAAATTGAAGTGTTTCTAAGACTTAGTCTAAAATGTAGGTCCTTTGACAAGCGTCCTACACCAAATATGTTAGAATTTTACTTCTTAACTCCTTGCTAGATGATAAGAGGTTGCACAAGTTGATATATTAGTTCTAAAAAAATCAATGATTAGGGAAAGCACATTAATAGACCAAAGGCACAGAAATAGAGTGCAAAGGCGAGTTACTATGCTACAAAGACGTAGAGAATTTTACTAGAGGTGAGATTTTACAAACCAAAGGTGAGTTTTTGCTATGCAAAGGCGAGCTTCTATGTTGCAAAGGCGGGTTTCTACTGACCAGAGGTGAGTTTTTATGATAATCTTGCAAAAAGTCAAAAAATTAAGTCAAACGTGCAATCGATGGATAGATAGATAGATTCCTAATGGGCCAGGGAGTTGGATGAAGAGGTGGATCTATAATCCTACACCAAAATTAGACAACAAACTAAGTTAATTGATCGATTAGTCAAAAAGCAAGACGGTACCCACAAATAAATTAGCTTCAAGGTACGATATGATAAGTGTTAGCAAATACAACAACTTGCAAACAAAGAATGAGACCAATAGATGGCAGAGATCACTGCTAACTTCAAGACAAGTCAGAAAAACATTAAAACCAAAGGTGAGTTGTTAGTGACCAACGGTGAGTTTCTATCACTCAAAGGTGGGCTTCTGTCGACTAGAAGCGTGCTTTTGTTGACCAGAAGCGTACGTCTATCGACAATAGGCGAGGTGAGTTTCTACATATCAAATGCGAGTTTCTATGTTGCGAATGCGTGGTTCCGTACCTGTGCTTAGAAAAATCAAATTTTCTCAAAAAAAAAGTCAAATCAAGTTTGTGGGTCCCATTGGGCGTGCCAAAATGTGTATGAGGAAAATTGAGTTCAATAGATCAAGCATGAATATCAAAATTCAAATCTACAACCTTCAAGAAATTGATCTTAACAATAACCTAAATTCAATGCAAATGAAACACATAACGAAATCACCTAGATTGTATGAATTCCTTGGTTTTTTGTGGATTGATCTCTAAATTGCATAACCATGGTTGCAACAAGCAGACGTAGGTGATGTGCTCAAAGGTTCGATAAGTGTGCTCAACAATGCGAAGTATGCTCAAAGCGCTATATGAATGCCCAAAGCTTAATGATCAAAGAGGATTTGTGAAGAGTTGAATGGACATATATATAGCTTTCAGGGGCAGATCGATCAACGGTGGAGATAAATCAATGATATGGATGGTTGAGTTAAATTGAGAGATAATGAAGGAATGTGCACACGACAAGTGTACATGCAAAAAGATGTTTCCTTGAGTTAATTGTTTTTTTAGATAAAAATAAGATGTTTTTCATAAAAATAGAATGTTTTTTTCTATTTTATGAGTTGATTGATAAAAATAATGATTTAAAGCTAATTAACTCAACTTTTGTTATGTTTTTTAACATGCTAAAAATAAGACTAATTGTGCACATAGAAGAAAAGATTATTTTTAGAAGATATGAAAGATAAAAATAAATTAAATAAATAAATTTATTCAATTTATCTTGCATGATGGAATAACAAGAAGATATGAGAATTTATACAAATAAATTCATTTAATTTATTTTGCAAGATAGAGGAATATAAATAAAATATTAGTTTTATTTATTTTTAAAAGATATTCAAAAAGTCAACTTAAATAAATTTGAATAATTTATTTAAATTTAGAAGGAATAATTAATTAATTAAATAATTAAAATTATTTAATTGTTGTGGATATGAGAATTTGGATGATGATATAATTAAGTAATTGATTTATTTAATTAATGTGGATTTGAAGATTTGAAAGAGGATAATTTAAATAAATAATTAAAATTATTTAATTTAGAAGAATAAAGTGGTGATTTAATGAAATTAAATAAATAAATAGAATTTATTCAATTAATATTGGAATTAGGGGAATTAGAAGAAATTGATGGAATTAATTAAATTATTAGATTATTTAATTAACGTTGGATGCAAGTGATTTGGAAGAATCTGATGTATGCAAGATGAATAATGTAAAGGTCATTTTTAGGTGTCTACAGTTTTATTTTTCTTTCTTTTTTAAATAAGATTTTTACTTTCTTTGTTGTCACAAATCCAAAAATCTCCATCTTGACAACAATTTACCTGCTATCTTGTTCATGCCCATTCATCACCTTTCCTACAAGCCAAGATAAGCCAAACACCACCTCATCTTTTGTAATAGTATTGGTTTTGTAAACATGTCTACATAATTTTCTTGCGTATGGACTTTCTCAAGAGCTACTGCACCTCCATCAATAGCCTATCTTACAAAATGGTATTTAACTGCAATATATTTGGTCCTGCTATGATAAGATAGATTTTTAGCCAAATAAATAACACTCTGGCTATCACATAATACATTCACCTTATTTTACATTTTTCCAAACTCACCCAAAAGACCTTTTAACCAAATTGCCTCTTTGCATGCATGTGAGACAACCCGTCAATAGTGGACAAAGCAACTTTTCCTTGAAGATTTGACATCCAACAAGCATACCCTCCTACAAGAGTAAAGACAACCTGAAGTAGATCTCCTTTTTTCCAAATCACCTGCAAAATCTAAATCAACATATCCACAAACCAAATCATTGGGACCATTATAGGTAATACAAAAATCACTTATGCCTCTGAGATATCAAAGCACCCATTTCACTGCTGCCTGATGCTCTTTACTTGGTTACCATAGCGTACAATAAACTTCCTATTGTGCTAGCATATGGTACACGAGACATATAATCCTTTTCTTCTTTATTACTAGGACATAAACTTGAAGAAAGCTTAAAATCAGAAGCCAAAGGTATATTTACTAGTTTCACATTCTTCATATTGAATCTCATGATGATCTTGTCCACATACTGATAACCAAAGCTTACCACGTTTCCTGTCTTTGTGTATCTCCATGCCCAAAAATTGTTTTCTACTCCTAGATCCTTCATATCAAATGTCCTAGCCAACTGAGCCTTTAACCTGATGATCTCAACCATGCATTTACATACTACAAGCATATCATCAACATATAACACCAAAATAATGAATAAACTATTTTCTAAACTTTTGAAGTAAACACAATGGTCATACTCACTCCTTGTAAAATTTTGGCTTACCATGAAGGAATCAAACTTCTTGTACCATTACCTAGGTGATTGCTTTAGGCCATACAATGACTTCCTGAGTTTGCAAACAAATCTTCTTTTACAATCCTGAACAAACCCTTCTAGTTGTTCCATATATATCCTCTTCCAAATCTCCATGTAAAAACATTGTTTTAACATCTAGCTTCTCTAACTCTAGATCAAGTAAAGCAACTAGTGCTAATACTACTAGAATAGAAACAAGCTTAACAACTGGTTAAAATTTTTCATGGAAATCAATACCTTCATTTTGAGCATACCCTTTTGCTACCAGTTTTGCTTTGTACCTTTCAACTTTATCATCAACACCTTTCTTCAGTCTGTAGACCCATTTGCAACAAACAATTTTCCTACCCTTTGAGAGTTCTACCAAGTCCCATGTTTTATTCTTCTCCAAGGCATCCATTTCTTCTTTCATTGCTATTTTCCTTTTATCACTTTCAATATCATATATTGCTTCCTGATAACAATGGGTTCCCCATCATTAGAAATCAAAGCAATAGATAAACTATAATCATCATACCTCTTAGGAGGATTTATGACTTGTGTAGATCTCCTTAGAGTTGGTTGTGGCATTTCCACATTTTCCTATATATTTTCTACATCTTCTTCTTCATCTTTAGAAGCTTCTTCCTACTCTTTTTTTGTAGATGATTGAGTTTCCAACTAAATTTGTTGATATTGTGGTACTTGTTCCTATTTCATTTCAGATTCTACTATGTCTACTTTTATGAGAGGAGATTCATCAAATACTACATCTCAACTAATGATGATATTGTGGATAGTAGGATCCCATAGTTTATATCCCTTAACTCCATCACCATAACTAACAAAGATATAATTCTTTGATTTGAGGACAACTTAGAATGTTGATCTTTAGAATAAGAGCATAATCATCACAACCAAGATATACTTCTTTGATTTGGGGTCCAACTTAGAATGTTGATCTTTAGAGTAGCATCATAAGCATCACAACCAAAAAATTTAGATTTGACTAATCACAAGAATTACATGTCCATGGTGACTAATTTATCAGATAACATTTTGTATTAACTGCTTCTACCCACAACTCTTACTCCAAGTTGGCATTACTGAGCATGCTCCTTGGTCTCTCTAGAAGAGTCTTGTTCATGCGTTCAACAACACCATTTTGCTGAGTATAAAGTATGGTTTTATGCCTTTTGATCCCAGCTTCCTTGCAATAAATTTTAAATTCCAGAGATGTGAACTTGCCCCCATTATTTGTTCTTAAACACTTGATTGATCTACCAGTACTCTTTTCAACCAAAGCTCTAAACTACTTAAAAACACTCAACACATCAACTTTCATTTTAAGAATATAGACCCACACTTTTCTAGAGTAATCATCTATAAATGTCACAAAATATGATGATCCTCCAAACAAAATAGTAGGTGATGGCCCATAAACATCTGAATGAATATAATCTAGGATACCCTTACTTGTATGACTAATTGTTTTAAACTTTTGTCTACATTGCTTTCCAAAGACACAATACTTGTAGAAATTCAAATTCAAATATTTTAAATTTGGAAGTAACTTATGATTTACCAATACCTTTATCCCTTTCTCACTCATATGGCCCAATTGTTGATGCCATAAACGAGTAGATTCATTTACATTTTCAGATACCACCATTGCTTCACTTATTTCAATACTCCCAAGTAACTTGTAAAGGTTCCCAATCTTTGTAGCCTTCCTTATCACCATAATTCTCTTGGACACTTTCTATTACATCCCCAACTTTGACTATATTTAACTTTTACTTTTTACGAGATTAACTAGATTAGTAACCATAGAATAATGATTTGACGTTTGTGGAAAATGTCAGGATAAGTCATTGGTTATATGGATTATGATTAATGTTGTTAAATTAGACATGAGATTACATGTAATTGAGATTATTTTAGTACGATGCATAATGATTTGATGATGATACATTGATCATGGTTTTGAATGATTGTGAGTGTAACTAGGAAAAGAGAATTCCAGTTCTAAGAAGGGAAGGAGAGTATCACCAGGGAGAAGGAAATAGATGTTTTGGAAAAAGACAGTTTACCATCTAAAATTTCAACATTGTTCTTTACGTGAACCATTGCGAGATTGGGTATGTTTTAGTCAATCTCTCTTGTTTAGTTGATTTTGATCGGACTAATTGTTGCCATGCCAAGTTAGCTTTTCTCGACATCTTTTACATTGATCTGACTAAATTAATGTTCTTGGAACATTATTATTAGTCAGAGTTAACCTTTCTCTTTGTCAGGGCTATCCTATATGTTTATTTATTACGTTTGAGTTTATCGATTTATCTACTCTAGATATTTTCCTAAGATTGCGAAGTGGGGGAGTGAACCTCGACCCCTCATTCGCAATTTGGCGCTTCTTGATGCTATACCATGTTGTTGGTAATGCTATCTTAGTGATAGTATAGATTACCATATTGCACTTATAGTGTACTTTTGTGATGTATGTATATATATGTATTATGTGGTTTATCATTAATTTTCACCACCTTTTGCTATGATAATTATCTAGTGATTTATCATCACTGTGTACTCATAGCTTGTGCAGCCATGTTCCTCGAAGTATGGAGGAGTGGGAGAAGTGCTTGAGAAAGCCCAACCAAACCATGTTTGTAGCTCAATTGAGTGTTGCATGCTCTCAATGGGAGACCTTTTAGGTGATAGTGGAACTATTCCCACAGGAGTGGGAATGAGAGTGGAAAACTCTTGATACCTCTACTGAAAATGAGACTTTGGAGTTAGTGTGTTTTGGGGATCGAAAAAGAATAGTGAACAAAGCTCTAAGGAAGAGTAGGAAGCTGAGAGTAGTTTAAAGCTCAAAAAAAGCATAAGCTTCGCATACAATTGTTGACAGACTGCACATTAGTCTTAGGTACTCTACTGACTATGTAACACACATTATGATACAGTAATACGGCATTTAAGCTGTTACTATTGGCCTTAAAGGCCAAAACCTTTAGTTAAACTTTGTTTTCATTGTGATAGCCCGTCGAGGCCAAGTTATCTTTGTTTTCACTGTGATCTAGCTCGTCGAGGCTGTGAGGATGAGGGATGGTTATCTTTGTTTTCACTATGATAGCCACTTGGAACTCTATTAGTATCAACTGAAATCTTGCCTATGCCTTTACAGTCGGGACATGATATTTCAATAGAAGCTATGGAGGTCGATAAGGCTGATAGCATATTACATTGCTGTAGTGGTATTTGAATATAACAATGGCCATGGTAATGGCCGGTATCCAAATAATATTTACTCGAGATTGTGAAGTCTTTAGTCTTTCTATAAGGTGGAATCAAAAGCCTATCTCTAGCCATGCTTTCGAGCTAAGGGAAGATGGTGTATTACTTTGTTTACTTGGTAATTGTCTGAGAGCCACTCCACTTATTCTGTGTGCTATATCTTTCTCAAGAAATGCTGTAGACTGAACTTTAAGGTTCTTGGAATAAGATATATAATATAAAGATTTCTTCATAGATGCTTTCTGTACGTGCATTCAATTGTCTCTTGATAGAAAGAGAGCAGTATGCTCTTCTTTAGTCATTAAAGATGACTGAGTTGGTAATGATAACATTATCACACTATGAATATATGTTATGAACCTTGGATATGAGATAAGATGCATAGATATAATCTTGCATTATCTTGGAAAGAAATCAATAGAGTAGGGTAGCTCAATGATTGTGTTATCTTTTTGAGTATTATTTTTAAAGATGGAAGGTATTATTATTACTTATCAAGTCTCTAGTAGACTATGAATATTTCTATGACAAAAGTTGATATATTTATTGTTATCTTGAGATAACTAATGATTTTATAGTGACGTCGGGACTAGGGATGATAGCTCTCTAAGTACACCCCAACACTTATGGTAAACTATGAAACTTGTTTTACAATGGTATTGTCGATTTGAATGAACCATGTTTCAGTCGACAAGGATCAGATGGAGATCGATTAACCTAAACATTTATTCAAATTCATCTCATAGAGATGTTATCCACAACTGATTTTGTGGTAAGAAACCAAGAACTTATGTACTTAAGAAAGGAATAGAGTGACGGGGAGTCACAGATTCCATGTTGTAGATGCAATGAGAAAACTAATGAAATTTACTCTAGGAAATGGAGTTAGAAGTCCAAGAGGATGGACTAAATTTGTGACTAGGAAGGGTCAACCAAAAATATTGTGGGATGAGATAACTTCTAAGTTGAGTTAGAGGTGTGTGAACATTCGACTACGTTAATTGCAAAACGTTTATTTACATTAAAACTTTGGCCAAAGTAATGCATCTGTCTCTGCATGCATTAGTCAATTCACTGTACTCTAGATGACATAACCATCCAGTAGTGTCATGTATAGCTAGAGTGGATCTATAGTTGTATGACCATATGAAGGACACAACACTAGAACTCAGATGGAAAACCTTATGGTTACTTATATCTACTTCCTTCATGAAGGTTAGGGCCACTTCTAGGTAGGAAGTTGTGTGGGGTACTACCAGTCTGTGGTTGGAGGAAAAGAACTCAGGTGATGCTCTCCTTCCCAAGCAGATGACAAGCCAAGACTTATGAAGACATATATCAATACTCTAGATGTAGTATATTCTATTATATGACTTGACAACCAATTTTTTTATGTAAAACTTATCATTATTGCCATGAGAAAAACATTATGATTCTAAAGTGAAGGAATTCACTATTATGTTATCTTTGAATATGTTGCAAATTTCAGTTTTGAAATTATTTAGAAAAGATACACATTTAATTATTGATTATGAATTTGATTATTATTAAACAGAAAAATGACTATGTTGATCATGACTATTTACTTGATGGTAAATTGAATTGATAATCAAGGTAATATGAGATGACATGTTACACTTTCAATGCTCCACCTTGACATGTGTAAATTTATAACCTCTAGAATCTAAAACATCTAAGGAAATTAAATTCTTTTTGAGTTCTGGTACATGTCTTACCTCTGTTGATGTCCTCACAATACCATCAAATATTTTAATCTTAATGCTCATAATCCCAACAGTCTTACAAGAAACATTATTTCCCATAAGAACAACACCACCATCAATAGTTTGGTAAGAATAAAACTGACTCCTATGTGGACACATGTGATGCGAAGCACCAAAACTCTTCATAATATTGTGAGCTTTTACAAACAAATAGTAGTTCATCAACCATACTTGAACTTGTCTCAACTAGATTTGCTTCCTTTTTGGAGTCATCCTTGTCTTCTTTCCTCTTTCAACAATCTTTCTTTAGATGCCATGTTTTGTTGTAGTACCAACATTTTCCCTTACCCTTCTTGCCTTTTGACTTAGATCTTGATATACCTCTTGAATTCTCTGCCTTTATTGTGGATCAACTTCTAGCCACCATTGCTTCAGGAAATGAACACAATAACGTAACTACCTTGTCTTCATCTCTGATTTTTACATCCATACTAGTTAATTGGCACATAAGAGTATTAAAAACATTTAAATGATAAACAATTTTGGTACCTTCCTTCATTTGTAAATTGTACTGATGCCTCTTCAAGTAGATTCAGTTTGATAAGGATTTTGTCATGTGTAGGCTTTCCATTCTACTCCATTAGCCTTCTACCCTTTCATCTCCAACAATATTGAAAAGAACATCATTTTCCAAACATAACCAAATTGTGCTAAGAGCCCTTGTATCCAGATATTCCCAATCCTCATCAATTATATTTGCAGGTTTCTTTGACGTGTGTACCGGCGTCTTTTACAGTCCTTGTTGCACCAACAAATCGAGCATCTTGAGCTTCAACAACTCAAATTTATTCTTTCCATTGAACTTCTTCACCTTGAACCTTGCATTTGAAACCTTCACCATTTGATGTTGTAGAATAAACACCGAATCCTAACACAATCACTACAAAATAAAAGCTCTAATACTATACACTCAAAAACATGACTCAATGGCTTGGGGAGTTTAGTTAGCTTTGGCGCGCACATGGACCCCTCTCCTTGCCATAGGGTGAACCTCCATGTCACTCTTGATCTCATGGAAGTAGCTAGGTGAGAGGAGGTGAGACACGGAGACGGTCTGGCTCGCTTGAGACCTGGACTTTGCAAAGAGTGGTTGATCGGTCCTGGGGCTTTCTTGACCATTGTAGTTAAGATAAATATATGACCCAAATGGTCACTAGTCACCATTCTTTTGTTTGGATTCCTAAGGTTCCAATGTTGTGTAGGTTGACGATTATTTTTGTTGATACTTCTGTTGTATTGGAGTTGTTGTTCGAACTATTGGATGATAAACTGTGTTTAGAATGTCCTCAACCTTTGTTGTTGTTGTTGAATTATTTGTTGATCTTTTTGTGGTCTCGGGTGGATCTCCTCTATCTCATCAAGGATTGCCCTCACGCACTCGCCTCTAATCTCTAGGCACATTCGTGAACCCAAACCAAGAGAGAGACAGTTGAAGTTGACCTCCATTTTACTTAGGTTTTTGACTTGGGGTTTGTTTGACCTAAGGTTTGACCTTGTGTTGATCTTGCATTGACCTTGTGTTGGAATCAAGGGTTTTGCCTAATGTTGACCAAAGTTGACCTAGTGTGAGATCAAGGGTTTGTGAATGCTCTATGATGCTAATGTTTTTGTGCTTTTCAATTTTTGGATGCATGCAAGCCTATATGAGTGCAAAACACTATTTTTGTGTTTTTTCTATTTATCGTAATAAAGTGCTTTTTTCTATTCTAGGAATTAAAATATGGATGCAATCTAATATGAAGTTACCTAATACAATTGATTTATGTTTTTGTTTTATTTTTCTGAATATGTGGAACAATTAATCTAGGAAAAGGAAATTGGTTTGAAATAAATCTAATCTATGAACTTTTAAAAGTAAACTATTCTAATAATGCAAGATCTACTTAGCCTATCAAGGAAATGGCAACATGCATTTACTATTCCCAAGATCAAATTGTGATTCTGTAATTACTATGAAATAAAAGTGTGAAGGAACCTAGAATAAGAGATGCGTGTGCCTCCACTACCCTCATAAATCCTTGTATGGGCAACCTCTTATCCTCTTGCAGCAGTGGGGAAATCCTCTTGGCAACAATAAGAAAAGGGATGCAAAAAGAAGCTTTTGAAATGTTGAATGAGAGCTCAATGTGAGCTTGTGAGCACTATGGATTGTGATGTGGGTAGCGTATTGACACTAGATGTAGCTTTTAGCAAAGCTTGATGAGACAACAATAAAAAGCAAAAGGCTTGAATGTCCTATATGAGCATATGGATGCTAGTTGGAGAGCAAAAACTTGCACGGACTATGTGTATAAATGAAATTGCCTCCCTTTGTGCTTGGAAGAGGGGGTATTTATAGGTTTGAAGAGGCTAAAAGAGGTGGAGAGGAATGGAGATTTAACTCCCTTTGATTGGAGAGTTAACTTAGAAGACACAAGAGTGATCTAGGCTAATTGGGGAGTGAACAAGCTAATATAGCTTATCACTCAAGAAGAAATGGAGTTAGAAGAATGCATGGGTTGACAACTAATGATAAAAAAAAGAGCTAAATATGCATGCTTGGGTGCATGAAATAGTTAACTCTAAGTTTAGGACAAAATCCCTTGCAAATAGAAGCAAAAACGAGTCAAAACAGAGCTATTTTTGGCCAAAAAATCGAGTTGTTTCATGGATGGGAAAGATGACAGGGTTGCCACCTGGTCACCCCTTTCACTAGTCAAGGTCACCCGGGGGCGACCCATGGGCAACCCACAGAGGAGGGGTCCTAGGGTGAAAGTCAGGGTTGGAGATGAACAAGGAGGTGAACTACCTCTAGAAACTTGTCAAATAGGGGTTAAAAACCAAATCTCCACTTGTGCAAAAGATGGATCTCCCGGGGAAGATTTGGAAATAATAGGGGGAGATTTGTATTGGTTGATTGGAACTCAAAACCAAAGGTTGGAGATGGCTTGGGAGGTCCTCTAGAGGGCTCCTAAGGGTGGGAATGGATGAAAAACACTAGGGAAAGGTTAAACACAACAAATGGATGAATACAAGGCTTAGAGACGAAGTTGCAAGCACAGGAAATGAAAATTGACAAATGTTGAAAAGTGTCAAAGGCAAGGAAAGAGTTAGCAAGACAAAGGGGAAACAACAAAATGAAGAAGAAACCACATGCTACCAAGGGAATCGCTACTGAGAGGGCATTATTCCACACTTACATGTACGTGACAAGGATTGCGAGTCATCATCGGGGTCCTCATGGAGGCTGTGCGTGATTTTGGTGCTTACATATTTGCCCTCTCGGGGATGGTAGTCTACATGAAAGGTAGGTACTGTTCCTGAACTAAGCCTTACTTGTTGTCAATTTTTCTGTAATATTATTTTAATAACTAGTATTAGTTTGACATTTGAATATATCAAAACAAGTAGTGAAAAATAAAATGACGAACATACCATAGATCTTGTGAATTTGCCTAATTGTTTACCTTTGTCGAAGAGACCTGTAGGGATGAAAACACACAAAATGAGAGCATGAGAGATGCATAAAAACAAGAACTACTCTAAAATGCATAATGCAAACTAAGATAAAAGAGGAAAAGAGTGAATAAATTAGTGTGATTGGAGTGAAATGTTGACAGAATCAATCATGTAAGCAATCGTTGGGAAGATATCACCGAGTAGATCACAAAGATGGCCGCTTCTTCTTCTACCATTGAGAGTCAAGTGTACAATCAGTAAAAAACCCTTCTCTAAACCCTAGTTTTCATTTTGTGAAAAATCTCATGAAATTGTCAAGTTTTGTTTATTTTCTCTATTGCATTGTGTCTGTCTCATCGTTTAGAGTAGAACTGGTCTTTCGTTTGTCAAAATCAGTAAAAAATTGTGAGTTTTAGAGCATTTTTAGCATTCAAGGGAAAGCAAACAGGGTCCCCCCTTTTTCTAGTCTAGGTCACCCGGGGCAAATTTGGTTGAACAATAGGGTCGCTAAGTGGAGATCTACCTGTACAATAGGGTTGCCTGAGGGAGATCCTTCTAAACACACGGGTCGCTTGAGGGAGATCCAGTTTGATGAAAGGGGCGACCATGACAGATTGATTCAGACAAAAATTTTATGTTTTTTGATGTTTAGTTCACTTCATTTTGGTCTAGTTTAAACACTGAATTCGTCAATTTATTGCAAATTTGAAGGTTTTATATGCTTTTTTTGTGAAAGTTTTGCAAATTTATATGATTTTTAGGGATTTTTTGAGTTGATGGGATCTAATCGAAAGTTCTTTTCTGATGAGAGGATATGCACATTCGTTGGAATGTGAATTATGAGCAGTTATGGCCCTCTAAGATGTATGATTCAATATCTCCTAATGATCTTGCTGTCTTGAAGAGGGTAGGTTTGGTGAGGATTTTCCATGTCCTAGTTGTTCATCTTGTTTCATGCATCTGCTGTGACATTTTGGCCTATTGGGATGCCAATAGGAACACTTTCAAGTTTCCCCAAGTCTCATGGGAGTGGCCTATTACCTTGTATGATGTCTATCACATTCTTAGAGTTTCTGTGAGAAGGCATCCTCTTGTTCTACCTGCTAGTGAGTCCCCTGAGGATAAGGCATCCTGGGCTTTGATTATGGGGGTGAGTTGTCCTAAGGACTAGACAGGGGTTCATCTTACTATTGTATTGCAACTTCACATTCCTCCTTTGAGGAAGTTCCTGATTAGGTTGATTGTATTGAAGTTGTCTAGAGACAAGGCTTCAGCCCATCTGCGATGGTGTTGGACACCCATCATCCAGTGCATTGAGCAGGGTACTATTTTTGCATGGGGTACTGATACTCTTGTGATGGTTTACATAGACTTCTACTGTATTGCTCATCATGGGGATCTTGCGTTTAGCCACTCCGCTTTGATCATGACCTGGATCTTTGAGCATATCAAGCCATATCAGAAGGAGATTCCTCTTCTTGATCATAGACTTCTAAGAGCCAGTAGATGGGCCAATGTGGGCCACTTTGATACTTCATTGCATGTTGTGTCCACTCTTACAGATGCAGATATGATTATTGACCCCTATGTGGACATGGAGGGTACATGGTCTCATGACAGGCAGACTTGAGACTACTGCTGCAACATTTCAAATCTTTTGGATTGCAATGATTTCATGGAGGTTCACCGCATAGAGCGAGTGCTTCAATAGCTAGGAGGTGACTTTCCTGAGGACCTACCCCCAGTTCCTACATGCTACCAATCTGTCCAGGAGATGGGCAAGGTTAGCTAGAGATCTGTAGTTTGGACTCTTTTGACTCCTGGGGTTTTGATTACCAAAACCTCTAGGACCTCAAGAGGTGGACAAAGGGGAGGGAGAGGAGCTCCTTCCCATGGACTTGTTATCGTGGAGGACTTAGACTCTACTAATGAGGACTACATCCCTGATGGAGATGATAACTTAGATGATGGGTTAGTTGGAGATGCTTAGAAGGCTGACTCTAATGAGGGGGAGATTCCAGAGACTTCTTCTTCAGGTCCTATATCTCCTCATTTTGGATGAGGCAATGCGACACTTTGATCCTTCTTGGAAGCTTGGCGATCCTCCTAAGTCTGCTTTTGCTTTCAAATTTTGCATTGTCCTTATTTACTCAAATTTATGAATCATCACTCCTTTTGTCTTTCTCTTTCAAGTAGTGTCGAGGAATGAAGGACTTTTGTCCATGAGGTTTCTATTGATTTGATCAGTCCTTTCACTGGTTTACCACGAGAGAAACTTCTAGTTGATCCTAGTGTGCCTACTAGAGCTAGCTGACATACTGACATCTTTGCCCCTGCCTACCATGGGTTCAAGGAGAATGCTTCCATGAGATTAGAGACTCTCATCCTTAGGGATGAGAATATCATTTTTCATGAGATGGGCCCTGAATCTAGCACAACAGGTCCTTCTCATTCTCAAGCTCAAAGCAGGGTTCCTCATTCCCATAGATCTCATGGAGATTCTAGTGTCATTCAAAGGCATAGGAGTAGGAGCCCCGATGGTTTGATTAGAGGGGGCCATCCTTGAGGCTTTTGTCTATTTGTTTCATCATTGTGCCCCCTTGCATGGGGAGCCTTACTTTCATTTTGAGAGCATTTTGTCTTGGCTTTTGTACTCTTGTAAAACTTGGAACCTTTGCTTTATCTATGAAATATCGTCTATTTATGGTTACTTGCTTATCGTAAGAATGCTTATCTCTTGTGTACTTTGGAAGTTTTTAGAACTTTTTGATTATGCTTAAACCTTCAACTCTAAGAATGCAAGCATGATAACGATGATATGTTTTTAGTTCTTTTATATATATATATATATATATATATATATATATATATGAATGCAGGGGATGATATGAAAATGCAAGAACACAAGTGATGCTGGAATAAAACTTCTATCTCTATTGAATGCCATGAGTTATGACATTGACTTTTATTGCTTTAGAACTCTTTTTCCAATTTTAGTATGAATGCATTATGGAACAAACAATATGACTGCTCTTTAGTATGATTTTCAATATAGGGGATTGTAGGTTATCCTCATGTAGGAGACCTATTCAAGTTTGTGAGATAGGGATTTATAACTCAAGTGGGGAGTGGGAAGGAGATGAAGTGCTTCTGAAGTTTAGGCTTTGCTAAAGGCTAAACATTGATCCTTATCTAGATAAGACAATTTGACAAGCTTTCAACTTGGACAAGCAACAAATTTTATTGGTGTTCACTAGACTTAGATCATAGATGGCAAGTGAGACATACCCGGGGTAAAGGAAAAATAGGGATGAATTAGGGTCCCTAGATAGAAAATGGTCCTCAAGACTATTAGATTGTTGGCTTTGCTCAGCGAGTGCATGTGTGTGCTTTGTACCTTTCTCTTTTAGTTCCTCTTATATAATGTCACCCTTGAAGCTTCGAGCTTAGACTTATCTCCACCCAAGGGTACAAACATTCAACAATCTTATCTCTATCACTCTTTTTTTGTAACTCTCTTTTTTTATATTTTTTTGACTTTTATGAAAATGGATGCTTTTGAACTTTCTGAGTATTTTAGATATGCAACAAATTTGGTCTCTCTATTCTCACTTTTCTCATCACTCTTATTTTTTTTATCACTCATTTTTTTATTCACTTGTATTTTAGATTGCTTCCTTTAGAGTTTTGATCCTCCTGACATTTTTGGCCAGGAAGGATAAGGGGCTAGGTGCCACCAAAAGTTTTATAATCTAGTTAGACTTCCTTTCTACTAGGGAAGAATTGGGAAGGTCTACTTGCAAGATTCCTTTGAACACTGTGGGTTTGAATATTGACTTTGCTTAGACTTAACATCATGACTCATTAAGATTGGGATCAGTGTAAAGCTAAGAGCTAGGCTTTGATTAGAGTCACTGGGAATGAAGGGGGAATATGGTGATTGTGAAAATAGGGGAATCTGAAAACCTAAAAGGATCACCTATACTTAGGCAACCTTAGACTCCTTACTGAAATATAAATAATATAAGAGTAAGTCATTCACTAAAATGCAAGATGGACATAATGATGTTGAAATGCAATAAATAATTTTTTTGTTATTTTTTTTAGTTTTATAATGTTTGATTTTTTTGTGTTTTTATGTTATATGATTTTTATGATTTTTAGACATAATACTTCTTAAGGTGAAAGGCATTGACCGTCTCGCCAAATTCCTCACCTTCCATTGTGTACAAGAGATAGGCACCATTACCAACATCTTCCTTAACCATGTAGGGACCTTTCCAATCCTTCGTGAATTTTTTCGTTTGTCTTCTTTTCTTGTTTTTCATGCTACCTCTTCTCAAGATGAGCTCTCCTATTTTGTAAGGTTTCACGATATCATTTGGCTCTAACCCTTCTAACTCCAAGGTCTCTCTTGGTAACGTGATATGGAGTAAATCATGGAAAACTTGTTGATGAGAGGGAGTCCTATATAATATTCCATCACATCTTAGTAGCTCCATAAGCATATCAAATTGGTCCTACGTGTAAATTTTTACTTCCTGTAGATCTTGAATAATTTGAAGGAATTGGAACAACTCAAAGGGAGTTTGAGGTTCCCTTTGCTTGTCAGGAGGAGCAAAGCTTATACTCATCCTTCCGTTGGGATTAGGTCTAAAATCCATGGAATACCCTATACATCTCCCTGGTAACTCAAAGATGACAGAATCATCAGTTCCGACTGTCACTCGTATTTTCCATTCTTTGTTAAATGTTCCTTCACTTTCTTCATCTTCATCTGGAAGCTTCTCAACCATCTCGATATGTACCAAAGGTGCTTCCCATTCACCAAGCTCATTTAATTGTACTGAAGCAGAGGTTTTGGGTTGCATGTGGGGTTGAGAGACTATGAACATCTTTGGGAGAATTCCTATCACATTGGTCGACTCGTTATCCATGGAATTCACTTGTTCTATTGGCATCATTGGTCTATAGGAATCTTCCGACAGTGTGAGTGGCTCATATGACTCACTTTCTTCTAGTGTCTTAGGGATACATGACTCGCTTAGTGGTGTCAACGGGGTGTAACTTTTAGTTAAGTCTTCCTCAGGATCTGAGAAGGTGTGAGGGTCTGTATTTCTCAGATCTAACGTAGCTGTTTCAAACATTGGTCCTTAAATTCTATGAGGTTTTTCCCCTATGCAAGGAAAGAGTTTATAATCTGGATGCACATCAATCATAAGGATTTCTAAAGGGAAATGGAGAGGTCCATCTTTTTCTATCCACTCCATGATTTTTGTTGTCATTTCCTTGGGGATAATCTCTTTCTGTTTCGATTGTGCCACATTTTCTAAGGCCTTCATTTCTGCATTATTTACCATTTTTTTTGGAATTTTTGTCCTCTTGATACATATCGACTGTGGAGTAGGACTAGGGACAAAAAGCTCATTCGTGGGAAGCTCGTAGTCTATGGGGATGCCTATCTTCTTGTTTGCTGTATTAGATTTTATCATGCTAAAAGGCTTTGGATCCCATTTTGCAACATACACCTTCCCAAGATGTAGGAATCAAACTTCTTGAAATAGGGTAGATGGCACAACTTTCATCCTGTGTATCTAAGGTCTTCCAAGGAGCATATTATACCCTGTGTCCTTATCAATGACGTAGAACATGGTTGGGACTGTTTTGGTCCTAAAGTTATCGAAAGTGTTATTTTCCCTATCGTGGCAGCCTTTAAATTATCGTATCCACTTAACGTGTCTCTAGATGCGATGATGTTGGTGTTCCCATAACAAATTCTTTCTAAAAGAGAAAATGGAACTATGTTCACTGCTACTCCATCGTCGATTAACATTCTCTTGATGCATGTGTCATAAATCCACACTTGTAAGTATAGTGCGGGATCCCCTTTCTTTGTTAATCCTGCCTTAGAAGGCATTTGCTTTAGATCAAAGAAGAATCCTAGATCCTTGAGTTCAGAGTTTGGTGGGTTTACATCAAATCCACATGGTTGACTTGTTCACTAGGCAACGGTGTGATTTGATCCATGTACTTTAACCCTATCACTTTTAATAGTGTTGAGCGATGTGAGGGAGAGTTCTTGAGGAGGTCAATGAAAGAAATATGCACGTATGTTTTCTTTAAATTCTCGATGAGTTCATAGGGTCCAATAGAGGTTGGTATTAGTTCCACCACTGAGACCATGCTTTCATGTATTTCTTCTTGCCCCTTTTTGAGCTCTCTTTCTTCTTCTTCATCATGTAATATTTCAACCAGTCCTAACATCATGGCTTCTCCTTTTTACCCTAGTTGCGGAGGGATATTTGTGTTGGTACCTTGGACGACACTATTTTGATTAATCATTTCTGTGTATTTGTGTGCAAGAAATGGGTCCTGATAGATTCTTATGTCTACATTTTGCGAAGCTATTAGCACTTGTGTTTTCCTTGGTCCTTTGTTATCCAGTGTGACCTCTTGCGGATTTAAGAACATCTCTATGAATAGCCATTGTTGGTCTTCTAGCAACCTTGCTATGAACCTGTTGTATTCCCTACAAGACTATATGTTGTGCCCCCTAGTCTTGTGAAAAGAACATAACTGATTATACTCGTAGGGGAGCCTTTCATATCTTCTGTCATTCCCATTTCCATTCTAATTCCAAGATTGATAGTTACCCCATGGGTAGTATGTATTATTTCTAGGGCGATCAATCGTGTTGACATTTGCAGGATAGTAGTCCCTTCCGTTGTAATCATCCCTAACTTTCTTAACTAGGGGTTGATCTATTACCCCGTCTATCATCATGTTCCTATTATTTTTGAGGATCTTAATGGTAGATGCATTGTTTCCATTTTCCTCATTTATCAGCTTCTCGTTTGACCCATAAGTCCTTCTGCCACTATCGATGGCTGCTTGGTCAATCCACAAAGCACTTTCCAAAGCTTCTTCATAGGACTTGTAAGGCAATTTTTGGACTTCTTCTCTTGTATCCCTGTTCAAGGCATGCAAGAAGAGATCACACAACTCATGATGATCCATGTTTGGAGCACTTGTCGATGAATAGAGAACTTGTCTCCATGGAGTGACGAAATGGGCTACCGATTCATTTGGTTCTTGTTTCATGGTCAAGAATTCTCGGATCCCTATCTTCATGAGTTTGTTCATGTTGAAAGCCATGACAAACTCTCCTATTAACTGTCTGAATGAGTGCATCGAGGCCTTCGACGGGTGATAATACCAATCCAGGGCTATTCCTTCCAGTGTCTCAGGGAAGATTTTTACGAAAACCTCATCCCAAGGGAGGAGTTCTCTTATTGTGGTTGTATAAGCCTTGATGTGTGAATTAGTGTCTCCTTCTCCTTTGAATTTTGGGAGATGTGATAATGGTTGCGGTAATGGAACACTTCTTATAGCCATGTCTCGTTTCTCTTTTAAATACTCCAAGTATGTGCCCAAAAAGGCAATTTGTGATTGTGGAGTTGACAACATTAACCCCATGGGTGGGTTTTGATAACCCAATGCTATTGTTTGATTCACTTGATTTCCCTGTATTGCCTGCGTGTTTTGAATGGGAAGGTTCCCATTTGGGAATGTGTCATTACTCCCATTTCATGAGTAGTAGTTGAGGTAAGGGGGATTATGAGATCCCCCTTGGTCTTGTTCAATTCTAACGTGTTCGATTTTGTCTTCTTTTTGGAACATGTTGTTCTGCCTCCAGAGTCTTGATTCTTTGTACTAGCATTGCAATGAGGTCTGCAGGTGTAGGACCTCTAGGCACTTCTTCCACTAGTATAAATATGGAAAATAAATAACCAGGTGACAAACTTTTAGTCAGGTGACCAAACTTTTAGTCACGTGACTAAAACTTTTTGCAACACCAACTATAAATGAATAAATAAATGACTAATTTGGTCATCGGGCAAAAAACACAACTAAAGTAGATAATTAAAAAAAATATGTCAAATTGAGGGAGTGGGTTGTATTATAATATATAATATAATAATAATATATTATATTACAATACAATATAATATAATATAATATATATATATATTATATAATATTATATTATGAATATTACAATATTATATTTATATTATAATGTATTTAATATAATATATATTATAATGTATTTAATATTATAATATTATTATATATAATATAATATATATTATATATATATAATATAATATTATAATATTATATAATATTATAATATTATATTATATAATATTATAATATTATATTATATAATATCATATTATATTAGCCCAACGGGTTTGGGTCTAGTGGTGGGGAGCGAGGAGTTTCACACCATAGACCCAAGTTCAAATCCCACTGGGTAGGGGCTCCCTTGTAGTGGCCATGCGGACACCTGGAGGTAGGGGTCGCACTTATGGCAATGCATGGACCAATGCCCACCCCCATGTTTCGCCATGGGGGCACCTTGAGGTAAGGTCGAGTGTAACCATATTAAGGAACCAAACCCACCCCCATGTCCTCTATGAGATGCCCTCCACTAGCTCGGGTTGATGTAAAATTTTTTGAGGTCCCCATGATCTTGTATCCTGAATTACTCATGACATGTGGAGTGGGGCATTTGCATGTCACCCAGGGGGTTCATCCCTAGTCTAAATTTTGTGAACAAGGTTGTGCTTGAATGGCAAAGGCCATAAGGTTCTCACGATAGAGATCCAAGTTCGAATCCCCCAAGTAACATATGTGGCTTCTAAGTGGATTATGTGGTTTCTATGTTGGATATGTTGATGGGGAGGAGGTCCCCCTTGTGACCTCCATGATTATGAATATAATTTTTTTTTATATTATATTATAATATAATATAAAATTTATATTATATTATTAATATTATAATATATTTAATAATAATATTATAATATAATATAATATAATATAATATTATATAATATAATATTATATAATATAATATTATATAATATAATATTATATAATATAATAATAATATAATATTATATTATATAATATAATATTATATTATATAATATTATAATATTATATTATATAATATAATATTATATTTATATTATATAATATTATATTTATATTATATTATTAATATTATAATATGGGCGCCAAAATTATACATGGGCTACCATATACATGTATTTCATTTAAATTTCACTTTTGGCGTTGGCGCCCACCTCTATTTCACTTTTGATGCCCGTTGCTTGAAGTTGAAACCCTAAAGGTAAACCCTAACTTGGAAAAGCTCAAAACCCTAACTTATTTTGTTTCATTGGAGCATAGTCTGGCGTGTTGAGAGCCATGGTGATCACCTTCATTGTTCCGACAGAGCTATTCCTCGCGCAGTTGCGGTCGACGTGTCACGAGATATCAGTGGTAGCCGGTAAGGCAGGGGCAATCATTGGAGCATTTGGGTTTCTGTATGTTGCACATAGTCCACATGAAAAGGAGATGGATGCAGGGTACCCTAGAGGAATTGGTATTAAGGATTCCTTGTTTGTGTTGGCCATTGCAGCCCTTCCCTCTGCACATCTGCACAACACGTCGAGACTGCCCCTGACTTTTAGGGCCTCTTGAGTATCATTTGCTTCTTGTAAGTTCCTCTTAAGCCTTTTTACTTCATCATCAAGATGAGTACTTGAATTACTTGTGGATGGTTGGTCCATGCGATGGACATCTAACCTCATTTGTATTCTTCTCACTTTGTGAGACCTATGTTTGGCATGACAGGATTATGCTCCCATGCAAGATTGTTGAATGATAAAGAACGTCTAGGTTCTCTTCTATCTTGTTCATAATCTATATCTTCATAGTCGTAGCAATTTGAAATTGGTGCATTTGGATTATGAGGCACATACCTGTCGAAAGAGAGAGTTTCTGGCTCCCTTGAGGGAATGTTCCCTAAGTTTAAGTTTGGTTCTATCATATTCAGAGGTATCATAAACACCATAGAATAAATAGAACGAGCAAAGGTGAAGGTGACAAGAGCGGAAGTGGCAAAGATGGTCGCATAAGCAAAAGTGATAATGATCAGATTTCTGAAGTTGAAACGCAAAATCACTCATCCTAGAATGATTTATAATTTCACATCAGGTTCACCAAAATATGTGGTAAAGCTGACGTCACATGTGACAATGATGATGAAAATGGGATCCAAGCAACGGGAACATAAAAATCATAACCAAGAGGTTTTAGCCTTTCACGTTGGGTTCACCAAAATATGTACACTCAAAAACATGATTCAGTGGCCCAGGGTAGTCGAGTCAGCTTTGACGTGCACATGGACCCCTCTCCTTGCCACGGGGTGAACCTCCACGTTACTCTTGCTCTTGTGGAAGTAGCCAGTCGAGAGGAGGTGAGACATGGGGGTGGTTTGGCTCACTTGAGAGCTGGAGTTCGTGGAGAGTGGTTGACCGGTCCTGGGGCCTGTCTTGTGCATTGATTCTAATCTGGTGTTCTATGACCGTTGTACTTAAGATAACTCTATGACCCGAAGGGTCACTAGTCACCGTTCTTCGTTTTGGATTCCTAAGGTTCCAAAGATGTGTAGGTTGATGATTGTTTTCGTTGATACTTTTTTGTATTGGAGTTGTTTGAACTGTTGGATGATAACCTGTGTTTGGAATGTCCTCAACCTTTGTTGTTGTTGTTGAATTGTTTGTTGATCTTGTTGTGGTCTAGGGTGGATCTCCTCTATCTCGTCGAGGATTGCCCTCACCTACTCACCTCTAAACCCTGGGCACATTCGTGAACCCAAACCAAGAGAGAGTTGAAGTTGACCTCGATTTGACTTAGGGTTTGTTTGACCTTGTGTTGACCTTGCATTGACCTTGGGTTGGAATCAAGAGTTTTTCCTAATGTTGACCAAAGTTGACCTTGTGTGAGAATCAAGGTTTTGTGAACGCTATATGATGCTAATGTTTTTGTGTTTTTCAATTTTTGGATGCATGCAAGCCTATATGAGTGCAAAATAATATTTTTGTGCTTTTTTCTATTTATGGTAATAAAGTGCTTTTTTCTATTCTAAGAATTAAAATATGGATGCAATCTAATATGAAGTTACCTAATGCAATTGATCTATGTTTTTGTTTTGCTTTTCTGAATATGTGGAACAATTACTCTAGGAAAAAGAAATTGCTTTGAAATAAATCTAATCTATGAATTTTTGAAAGTAAACTATTCTAACAATGCAAGATCTACTTAGCTTATCAAGGAAATGACAACATGCATTTACTATTCCCAAGAA
This sequence comes from Cunninghamia lanceolata, assembly GCA_027924645.1. Taxonomy (NCBI): domain Eukaryota; kingdom Viridiplantae; phylum Streptophyta; class Pinopsida; order Cupressales; family Cupressaceae; genus Cunninghamia; species Cunninghamia lanceolata. The sequence continues at coordinate 1,207,006 of BSBN01001191.1, read as the reverse complement.
AAAATTGTGATTTTCTAATTACTATGAAATATTGGAATAAGAGACGCGTGAGCCTACACCACCCTCAGAATTCCTTGTATGGGCAACCTCTTATCCTCTTGCAGCAACGGGGAAATTCTCTTGGCAACAATAAGAAAAGAGATGCAAAAAGAAGCTTTTGAAAGCTTGAATGAGAGCTCAATGTGAGCTTGTGAGCACTGTGGCTTGTGATGTGGGCACCGTATTGACATTAGATGAAGCTTTTAGCAAAGCTTGATGAGACAACAATAAAAAGAAAAAGGCTCGAACGTCCTATATGAGCATATGGATGCTAGTTGGAAAGCAAAAACCTGCAAGAACTGTGTGCATAAATAAAATTTCCTCCCTTTGTGCTTGGGGGAGGGGGTATTTATAAGTTTGAAGAGGCTAAAAGAGGTGGAGAGGATGGAGAGTTAACTCCCTTTGATTGGAGAGTTAACTTAGAAGAAACAAGAATGATCTGGGCTAAATAGGGAGTGAACAAGCCAATATAGCTTATCACTCAAGAAGAAATCAAGTTAGAATAATGCATGGGTTGACAACTAAGCATAAAAAGGAGCTAAATATGTATGCTTGGGTGCATGAAATAATTAACTCTAAGTTTAGGACAAAATCCCATGCAAATTGAAGCATAAATGAGTCAAAATGAAGTTATTTTTGGCCAAAAACTCGAGTTGTTTTGCAGACAGGGTTGCCACCTGGTCGTCCCTTTCACTAGTCAGGGTCACCCACGAGTGACCCACAGAGGAGGGGTCCCAGGGTGAAAGTCAGGGTTGGAGATGAACAAGGAGGTGAACTGCCTCCAGAAACTGGTCAAATAGGCGTCAAAAACCAAATCTCCACTTGCAAAAGACAGATCTCCCGGGGGAGATCTGGAAATAATAGGGGCGATTTGTATTTGTTGACTGAAACTAAAAACCGAAAGTTGGAGATGACTTGGGAGGCCCTCTAGAGGGCTCCTAGGGGTGGGAATGAATGAAAAACACTAGGGAAAGGTTAAAACACAACAAATGGACGAATATAAGGCTTAGAGACGAAGTTGCAAGCATAGGAAATGAAAATCGATAAATATCAAAAAACTGTCGAAAGTGAGCAAAGAGTTAGCAAGACAAAGGGGAAACAACAAAAGGAAGAAGAAACCATATGCCACCAAGAGAATCGCTGTTGAGAGGGCATTATTTCACGCTTACATGTATGTGACAAGAATTGTGAGTCATCATCGAGGTCCTCGTGTAGGCTGTGCGTGATTTTGGTGCTTATAGATACCACTTGTTGAAAAACCTTTGGATTTAATTATAAACTTTAAACTCCAAAATCATATAATATTGCGACACAAATCAGTTATGAAGAAAAAAGAGATAACAATAGAATAAGCGATCACATAAAAAAAAAGAGGATTTATGTGGTAAAACCCAAGCAATATGCCAGGGAAACATCCACAGTATCAATATTCTTATTGCTAAGAGAAAAAATACAATCTCCATATAGCTACAGTTGCATATATAAATATCTTCAACATAACCGCCACCATCAAATTTAGAAAAAAATAGATTTTTCTCTTAAGAAAAAAGTAAATTTACAAAGATAAGATTTTTGTTTTATTTTGCTCTCTTTTTAAAATAAGATTTTTGCTTTCTTTGTTCAATAATCCAATATAGAACTCCAAAAGTAATCTTGAAAGTCTCATCCAAATGAGTACCCTAGAAATGGATGCAACCACCGGATTGAAACCCGACCTCCATTACAAAGATAGAGCCTGTTTTTGCCCAAGAACCACAGACCCATTAAGAGTCCAGGCACAGTCCTAATGAGTCAAGAAGGAAAACAAGAAGTAACCATTTGCCATAGCTGAATCTCAGTGTGTCCACAAAATTTTCTTTTCCTCAAAGTCCATTCTCTAGCCACATCAAAATTACGCTTCTTCACTGTTTACAAATACCCGACAATGATTAAAAAATCTCAGACATTTATTCCTATTCTTAACCATCCTAAGTACTCTAAAAAGATTATATTTATGTAAAATGTTTACAAATACCCTGTAGACTGGGCCAACATTTGCATAGTAGTAAGCAGAGCCATGTAAGACAGAGCAAGACTCTTAATTATGACCGCGCAAAATTACACTTCTTCACTGTTTACAAATACCCGGCAATGATTAAAAAATCTCAAACATTTATTCATATTCTTAACCATCCTGATTACTCTAAAAGGATTATATTTATGTAAAATGTTTACAAATACCCTGTAGATTGGGCCAACATTTGCATAGTCGTAAGCAGAGCCATGTAAGATAGAGTAAGACTGTCAATTTGTTAATAAGTGTATATCATTTAATATATTAAATCGACAACCAAAGAATAAGGTGATAAAAACAATTTTTCAGTTATAACCATCTTCCCAATCTCCATTTCAAATAGCTGGTTGCACCATGTTCATTTGTTTGTTTAGGCTAGAAGAACAGGGGACTCTGTTTTGTCATGAGTTTCATTTAAGCACTGCCTTTTGACACAGGGAGGGAGATCGTCCTCATTCCTGAAACACGCTTCAGTCTCTTTGCTCCAACAGGAGGAGGAAATGGTGCAGTTGAGCGCTTAATTCCTCTACCAGCCACACCCATATGGGTTGCAACAATCTTGGATCTTTCAGGGCCTCTAATGGGAGGGGATGAATCAATTACATCTTTCAATGTCGATGTGCTTACTTTCGCCGATTCCTTCTCCTCCCCATCTTCAATTATCAGCTCCAGTTCCTGAATCTGATATAAACAAGTTACATGTCAGTTGAACTATAAACTCCATTAATTAAGTTATTCAAAGATTCATATGGATCTCCATTGAGGAATTAGTAACTGAAAATAAGAGGTAGTTTAGGAATTTGTTTCCTTTCAAGATGTAATAAAACACCCATGCCTTCAGGAGTGGCGCCAAAATAAGGGAAAAATAAACAAGCAAGAATTGAGTGTAAATCTGCTGAAAGCTACACAGAAGCTAATCGGGCAGTAACCAGCCATAGAAAACAAAAATGCACTGAAAAGATTACTGAGATAAAACACTTTGAAGCAATGTAGTAGAAAACAAATGGCCCTCTGTGAAGGAAAAAAAATGGGGCCATTTAAGGTCCACATGCCTGGTGCCCTTTTCTGGTGACCAAAAGAAAGTTATTATTGTTCACAAAAAACCATAGTAGGTCAATAGGAGCCTAGAAGTATACTAGTATGGAACTGATATGAGAATCCCAGACAGTATATAAATAGGATTAAAAGAATAGAAGGAAATTATTCACCCACAACATGGGAGAATATGCCCGAGTGCTTGAAAAGCCAGTGCGTAGTGGTCAAGTGCAGGCTATTTAACTTCTACCCTAACATGCTAAAATATCTAGCTATCATCCACCAATATTATAAGATATATTGTTCAATTTTACATTCCTGGACTTTATTCTCTGTCTTAGTTTAGTAGCAGACTCAAAACTTGCAATAACTTTTAACCCTTCTTTTGTTATAGACATTCCAGAGAGACCCCACTAGTGGAGAAAAATTGATTTGCGGAATTGCTTATATAAATGGGGTCCACGTTTAATTTCCACGTCCAACCCTTGGATGCCCGATATGGTTTCGTTCTATAAACGTTTGGAGATCGGTACAGCACTGAGATTCCATCCATGCAGAAAGTGTTGGAGTATGAAGTCAGTTTTATTTATTTCAGTAGTGATGAGCAGTCAACAAGGAGTATCATGATAATGCCTCGATGTACCTGCCGGGCGGGGCCAAGGTCAAGGAACTGAAATCAAAGGTTGTTGGACAGGGGGCTGGGCGTAGCTCTCTGCCACGTGGAAGGAGTTTGGGTGAGCCGGAATTTTTTTTGGTCATATGCCATGTGTACACCATGCAAAATTGCATGTGGAAGTGCCACTAACATTTTTATGCATGAAAATCTATCTTTAGATTTGATTTGTATTTTGCATGTATTTTTCGTGGTTATTTAAGTTAGTCGAGCTTGAATATCAAGCATTACCAGGTTTTCCACAGAAATCTGTGTTGTTTGTTTTGTATTTTTTATTGCTAATTCACTGTTATTTCAATTCTGCACTGCTTATTTTTCTAACAGAAAGAAAAGATAACTGCTTCAGCTTTACATATGGAATCCATGCTTTTCTTAAAGATAGTCATATAGTGTAAGGTAGCATTTTAAAATTCAGTTTCATGAACCCAAAATTTAAGTCAAAGTTGAAGGAAGGACCAAACCTGTGTTAAGCAATAGGGAATGATGGGTTGGAGTCCTGTAAGCAATCAATGATGTCATAATTGAAAATCCAGTCTCATAAAGTTACTCTCAAGGAGGGAAAGGAGGAGGGGCCTATGGATCTGGTTTTTAAATGACACGGTAAGGTTAGAAGGATGCTGGTAAACTGTAGCAAATCATGAGAACTTAAAAGGGAGCCTTCACAATGTTTTATTTCAATTGTTGATCTGTCTGTAGGCATTTGAGATCATGGCTAAGCCATTGCCTCATGATGCTTTTTTAGTGAGTCTGGCAAGTTGTACCTGTGATATTCTTCTGGAAATTATAATCCAAGTTTTCCCAATAAGATTAAAACATTCAACATTGAAATGAAAAGACACCAACTTTTGTAATTTCTTAGCCCTAAATGCGTCATTACCTTGTCTTTAAATTCAATGAGTAGCTGACCAAATATTCGCATCTCTATCAAAAACAAATCTCTTTCTTGAAGAACCTGTTCAGGAGCTGTCGATGCGATATTTTCAGGCGTATCTGGTGCACTATCATAAGCTTTACTCGGTAATTCAGCTTCAATTCTTTTAACTTCATTCATAACTCTGTACAACCGACATTCAAGTACTTTAGCAGCCCTTCTGCCATAGTTGAGAGCTTCTGCCACTCTCTCCTGAGAGTCCAATGCCAAACATATCTTATAGCATCTGACTTTACCGATTAAGGTTTATGATTAAATTTGCTGAGATAAAAAACTTTAAGCAACATGAGAAGAAAAGAAACAAGAGGCACCATATTGAATTCTGAAGAGGATACATTGATGCTATGTGGGGACTATCAGGAACCACAGTTCCCTCCAAAATAGTAAGAGCCTTGGTATAGTCTTTCAAACAGCTGTCCAAATCCTCTGCAAATCATTGACCCATACATTATATTGTTTTAAACTAGTATTAATTTATTTTATATTTTATAAAATGTGCATACCTCTTTCCAGAGAGACATCTCCCAACATCGTACTAACATCAGCTATCTTAAGATCATTAGCTTTTTTATCATGCTCAAAAATCCTTCGAGCGATGTCAAGCATTTTCCATGCCAAGTCTAAATTTGAGTTTTCCTCTGCAGTTTCCAAATCACAATCACCTTCGGACAGCTCCTCCCTTGAATCTTTAACAACAGTGAAGCCTTATAACTTAAACATTTTCAATAAATTGAACGTAAAAGATGAAATTTAAATACCAATTTAAATTGGCTCTAAGACCTTCATTATTTGAAGATGCATCTTCAATAGCAGGGGCTTCTGATCCTTCGGCCTTTTTCTCTTCCATGGCAGATGTGCCTTTACTTTCATCAGCACTAGCAGGAGCTGAAGAGACTAATTCATCCCTGCAATTGTCAATAACAAGGGATCCCTCAGAGGATTTGATTATAGTACTTACAGCAGGAGCCCTAGAAGCAGTTTCAGTATCAGCAGGAGGGGAATCGCTGGAATTTGAAGGTTCACCATCATCATCATCATCTTCTTCTTCTTTTGATTCGTCTTCCAAGCACTCACTATTCTCCGCATCACCATACTTTGGTAGGATACGCTCTTCCATTCCTTTATAAAAGAGTGCGCGCCCATATTCCAGATATGTCGTTCCACATTCAGGAGCAAGCACTCCATAATGTGCTACCCTGAATTATAGATTAACAATATTGTATCAACAATTAAAATAGAAAAACCAGGACTGAAAGTTCAGTCACCTCAGGCTATGATGCATCAGAAATAGATATCCCACCATTAGGAGAAACAATATACCGTTAACATCTGTAATGAAATATATTTAAACCAAGGTAAATAAGTACAGCCTATCCTCAAAAAATGCAGATGGAATGGCAACACGCCCCGAAGTTTAACAAACTAGCCAAAAAGGAAACAGCCGCAACATCAAATACAGCCCCCCCCCGCGCTCCCCCCAAAAAAAAAACAGAAACAGCCGTCTACATCATCACAATCTCATAGTTTATTTAAGAAAATAGACAAACTTAAGCAACCAAACACGGCCCAGGAAAAAGATTTTCGCATCAAGACAATTACCAAAGCTCATCTGGATAAACTGAAACTTTGTCTGACATTGGAGTGAGCTAAATGGTAGCCCAGGTCGTGGGTTCCACTCCTGACTTACATGCGGTGTGTGGGTGTGGGTTTATTGCACACCGCTCCAAAATTATTGAGGGGGCTCGTCCTGTAAAGAGCTAAGCTCTCAGTCTCTGGACTAAAACCTCAATTCCTTTCGATAAAACAAGACATTCGAGTAAGCCACCTCACCCATAAATCCTTGATATGATGAATGCATTGGAGTGAGCTACCTCACCCATAAATCCTTGATATGATGAATGAGGTAACTCAGTCCAAACATTGAACAATTTTCTTTACCCTAATGATGAATGAGATAGCCCACTTGAAGAGTCAGACAAAAACTTATATGCAGGTTATTAGGAGTAGATTAGCATATATAAGGAAGACGGACAAGAACAGGATGCCATACCATGCAGTGGTAGCAACTGAAACAAAGGTAGTACCCCTACCATAACAGTAAGAAATAAATTATATAATAAATAGTAGAAAAGATAATTTTTCTTTGACAAATCAATTGTCATTAGGCATTTGGTGCAAAAGAAGGTAGTAGAAAAGGTTAAGAAGCTCTAACAAGATCAATCAAGTGACCAACTGCACATGAAACAATGTGGCCTGGGAAAAATGTTAATTGGTAAGCAATAAAGGAGAAGGTAGGGATAAAACAAAAGTGCCCAATTTAAAAAAAAAAATTAGATAACTAGCTGATGGCTCTTCCACACGTTGGTGTTACAAGACCATAAAATAGCTTACTCCATTGACTGTCAAACTTATACAACCAGTGTGGGTGGATTGGCAATCACAAAGTCAATACCTTTAGTGGTGGTGACTTAAAGTATTATCATTTATCTTTTATTTTTAATTGCTTAATCATATGACCCAAATCAGGTAAGTGGTATCTTCAAGAATTCTTGAACCACTCTACTTAAATATCATCCACTTCAATGGTCACCTCATCTTGCATTTGAATTTCCTGAAAAGGTTGTACCACTGGACTAATGCCTTCAACCATGCACAAGCTAGTTTTCTTGTTTCATGTGCAAAGGACGTGAGTTTGACCACTAAACAAGTTGCTGGGCATAGTTTTCTTATTTCATGTGCATAGGATATGACTATGTCCACTAAATAAGCTGCTGGGCATAATTGGAGATGTGCTAAAGGTGCAATATAAGTCTTCATTATATAATAGATTGGATGCAAATGACAGCTAAGCTTCTTATAACAATGATTATATTTGAATACAACCTGTATGACCCTTAACAAAATTTATTGTAGTTACATTTCAATCAGGCTCTAGTCTAGTGGAAGAGCCTTTGTGTGTGTGTAACTGTGTTTATTTGAGGAGTTTAGTTCAAGGAATATTTGAGTTAAAAAGAAGGAAAATGGGTCTTATAGCTCTCCCTAGTGGAATGAAAAAAAATTAAAACATAAGGTATTTGCCAAGTCCTGAAGGCAAAAAGCTAAAAATAAATATAATTACATGGAATGACCTGATTTCCAGAGCTCTGCTCAAAAAATTGAGTCCGTCCTCATATTTATCAGAATTAACAGCATCGACACCCATCTCAAATAGTGACTCTGCTTCCTCCAATGGTGGAATATTGGACGAGTTATTTTGAAACAGGGAATCCTGTAAAACTGCCATCAAATCTCCTCTTCCACTGACATTTTCTTCTGTTTGCAAGTTGTCTTTTTCGAGTTTGGCAGAGGAACTTTCTCCTCCTGCAGTTGTTTCGACTTCCATTATTGCTACTGTTGACATGGCTTTTCAAAGCTCAAATTCACAGACGAGATGAGAATAACTATCGACAACAGAGATGAGATGTCAAACGTTTGTTTAGAGGTTGTCTGTGGTTGAAAAGATTAGAGTTTTAGAAGAGAAAAAGATAAAAAGGAAGTGGAGTTGGTGTTTATATAGTAAGACAGGAGAAGGGGAAGAAGAATCGTAAGCATGAGGACGGTTCGTGTCTAGTGTTGGGATGGGTTGCTTTGGAATAAAAGACTTTCAGTTAGGAAAGTTTACTTGCACGAAAATAAACTGAGAAACAACGGTTGGAAACGGCCATTGTTCATCTCTCCTTTCTCATTTAAAATGTAATTGAAATCTTGAGCAGCTTATACTATCATGCAAAAAATAATTTAAAGTATGTAGGTGAAAAGTGTATAGCTAATACCCTATTGAATTTTGTTTTTAATTTGTTTAGTTAGGTTTAAGAGTTATATTTCATTTAGTATTTCAATTAAACTTGAGTTGTTATTTCTTATTAGTTTAGATTTAGTTCTTATTTTAAAAAAAATTGATCTTAGGTTAAGATTGTTTGAGTGGCTTTGATCTTGGATCATCCTAAATCAGGGCTGCTAAGGTGACCTCGACCTTATGTTTAAAAATTCAACTTTTTACGGGTCCAAGTCAACCTAATCCTAACTAGCCATTACTTGTCGACTCATGTACAAAATATTCAAATTTAAATGCAAGTATGATGTATAAAAAGGATAAGCCCTAAACCATTTAAGACACAAAAAAACATTATCGTTAAAACACATACAACCAATTATTGCACTAACATTTGCGTACATAAGGACAAATATCTATGCATTTGCATTTTGTGGCATGTCAAAACATGGATTCCCTCACTTCATAGCAAGTCCTACTAGTGCTTCTAAGCACAACCTAGTTTAAATATTGTAATGACATGTAATAACCCCTCTAAATGCAACCTGTTTTTTTTTCTAATCAGATTTTACCACAGATCACATACATTTTACATTACTGCACTAAAACAACATTGAAGATGATTGAAAATACATTCATGGTCATTAGGTCTTCACGAGGAAGTTGATTTAAAACATTTACAACCTAGTTGAGAGTTTGCAACAAGAATACATGACATAAATTCGTAACAACAATAAGAGAACATGGTAGAAATTCATAAGAACAATAGGGAATTTCCAATAATTCATTTGTTCATCATACAACTAGCAAGAGGAGGTAAGACTATTTCATTTACAGATCCATTTGTCCACCTGTTGTATTCCACAGGCCTATTTACATTCTTGCATCCTAGAAGCCATGTTTACATGTTTTATGCATTAGCCATAATTCTCCCTTCCTATTCTCCATAGAAAGCATAATCTGAAATATGCAGGATTACCCATCAATTATATAGCAATATTAAGGAAATGTGAATAATGAAATGCAAATAATGAACAATACTCACATGGGTGTTACCTTAAATAAGATAGCTGCAAGAAAGTGGCTGTTCACATCATAGAATCAGTCACCCTCCAGCATCTAGAGTGCATGGTGAATCCCACCTTAAGGATAAGAATTCCCTATCCCAACCCACCAATGGACTTCAGGATCCACAAAGAGAGAGATGATTACTCATGCCAAAGATTTTAGAAACTGATAACTACTGACCCATGATATCTAGCTTTCAAAAGGCTTCCTATTACTATATTAACACAACTAGACCAGCAACCACAGAGAGTAAGAAAAACTAGAGACTAGCACTTGAAACAAACTAGTCCTTCGCTTAATTTCAAATTTGCTAGTATGACATTCCACTAATCTCAAAAGTTACAAAATAGTGAATAATGGCATCCTTCACCCACATGCCACTGGCTTTAGAACTTGCATGCTGCTGACCTGATAGCTATTCAAGCCTGAGAAGTCCTTGGAATTCTTCACCGGTATACATGGGCGATAGCCTACTATCTCTGGATACAGTCGTACCACTCTACTCGTAGAGCACGCTCCCTAACTACTATCAAGATGGAGCATCGATAAGCTTATCTTAATGCGGGTCATAAGATTTACAAGTTGGTGATCACCATGGAAGGAGCAGAAGTACTAGGTTATAGGAGTAATGCATTCCTCCTACCTATGACCTCATAGAGCCCATACTCCAAATGTTATGTGTTATCGTAGAGGTCAGCATCTGTATCCGACTTGGTTCTGTAAATGGACTAAGTCATCCTAGAGTTAGATAAACAAGACAAGCCATATAGTTTTCTTGTCTACAGTCTTGACCTATGACTTATGGAGTCTAGCTTAATACTAAAAGTGGATAACCATTTTCTTTTCATAATAGACATCTTTCCGCTGGTACAATAAACTTGGGAAAGGATTCATTCTTAGATGGCAATATATATATATATATATATATATATATATATATATATATATATATATACCTTTCATTATTTATATGCTACATAGTTCAACCAGCTCTTACTTTCACAAGTATCTAACTGATTTCTCTTTGCATCACAAGGGATCAACATGTTTTCAGTCTATTGGTATTCATGTTAAATAATTTAATCATTAATTATAACTTGGTTGCCCCAATTTCAGCCAGCATTCCTGATGCAGAGGCTAGAGGCAAACTCAACTAGGCCTTCATTGGTTTTAAGCCTACACAAGGCTACAATCCTCAAACTTGGTAGCTGCACTTCAAATACCCTACCAAACCCTTGGAACATCTTAGTACATGCACACATGACATATATAAACCTCCCATGACTCTCAAGAATAGAGGTTTCATCAATTACTATGGTTTCCTAATCTAGGCCACCACAAACTAGTAGGTCTCCAAAACTGATAAAGTGGTGATAACTTGCAAACCAGACCTCATATCCAAAATCAGAAACCTGTTTCAGATACCCATTTGGGCCTTATTGAACATATATATTGAAATGGGTATAAGTTGTTTTAGAAAGTGAGGGCCTAAAATTGATTGTCCCGTTTTGAGACTAAGCCTAATTAGGGCAGTAAACAAGGTATTTTTGCCATAACTTGTAGAAGACAACTCAAACCCACAACCTAAAACCATTTTTAGATACCCATTAAGCCCTTTGATAACATATAAAATTTTCAAGGATGGTTGTTTTGGAACCTAATGGTCGAATTTCTACTGCTACGCTGGAATAAGCCTAATTTAGGCTTGTTTTGATAGGTCACTATGTGGTTTTCACAACCCAGACTCCAAATCTTCATACAAATGGCTCAGACATGTCAAATATGGTCTGACCAAGCTCACCAAATCAATTCCCACACTTGCCCAATGAATTTTATTCAAACCCTAACTCCTAACTAACTTCTAATGCCAATCCTAGGTAGGGTTTCAGACCAGTTTTAGTAAAATGCCTATAAAATGCTCAAATCTTGATGAAAAATGATGAGACCAAATTAAAATGAAAGAAGACTCAATGATTCATCAATCCCAATGCTTATTTGATCACTTATAGGCCGTACAGGGTCGTACAATCACCTACAACAACAGAAAATACATTAAAAATGTAGAAAAACAAAGTATATTGGTATTATTTGATCTCCAAAACATCACCCCCTCCATCTCCACGGCCATCCAAGGAAAATTTAAAAATTTACAGCCAAGGACAACCGTTGGCTAACTGCCCTTTGAGTTTCTAACAATTTAACTTCTCATTTTCCACCTATGACCCTTCACATTCCTTGATTTTACATTCTTGGAATAAAGACAACATTTTTACATAATGACTTCATAAACCACCTAACAACCTAATATTGACTCAAACACATATAAATCGGTCTTAATTGACTTTATTACATCAAAGACACAATATTAAAGCATAATTTAACAAAATTGCCTCATGGAGGCATGAAATCACAAGGTGCTCCTGCACCAATTCCCTTATACAAACAAGAAATATAGACAGGACTTGCTAGAATACCTAACCCTTCAACCATTACCAACAAAAGTCTCTTATTTAAGGAGGACAACCCATTGCCAATTTATCAATAGCAAGGAAAAGTCAAATACATTAAAAGGGAAGAATCTTGAAGAGTAAAACTATACTTTTAAGGACAATCAATAGGCAAGTTTATCAAGTATTAACCCAAGAATATTGTCAGTTTGAGGTTAACCTTACACATCTTGGTACAAATATATGAGAACATATCTTCTTGGTTGTAAATGAAAGATACATTTGATACCATTGTGATAAGGTTTACCTCCTAGGTTTCGCAGAGCCTGAAGTGTAGGGGAGATAGGTACAAATGATCTCTTGTTAGTTGGCGAAGTCTCCCATTGAACTTGATCATAAGAACTGGCAAATATTTAGAGTTTGATGTGTGCATATTTGGGAACCAACACACAACACAAGGGTGAGATACCTTCACATATGCAAAAACAACATTACAATAACCCCCAAGGCTACCCAAGGATCTACACACATAAAATAATCCATAATAGGATTCATATGGTGGGGAAGAAGAGGAACCCTTCCCCATTACATCACTTCAAAAAACCCGTCACAACATTCTCCCTAACAAAATATTTATTCCCAAACAATAGAACATAAATATTACACCTAACACAACACAAAACCACAAGGAACAACCCAAGGGTATTAACAACAGCAAAAACTCCATTAACATGCAAATAAATAAACCATAAAATGAATAAATTCTAAGAAGCATGAAGAGCCAGCCTCTCTAATCTTTCCAAGTATTTAGTGAGTGCTTGATAAGCTCCCTCCAAGAACTCCACTCCAAGTCTCCTTCACCCAAGTCCAACCTTCCCAAAGTGCGCTCTCTCTCTCTCTCTCCATACAATTCCAAAAATAAAAATTGAACCCCATAAAAAAATCCCTCTCTAAACCCTCAAGAGGGTTTTAAATGAGGGTTACCAAGTCACCTATCCTCTTCCAATGAGGAGGTGACACTTGGCGTCCTCTCACCCATCCCAAGAGCACATGTCCCCACAAATTCCCACACATGTGTGAGACATTGGAGGAGTGTACTTTGTACTCTCTTCTTCCATGAAATTCCCAAGACTTGCTCATGCATGTGTGAGGCCTTGTGATTGACCCAAGCACATACATGAACCTAGGGGGTAGAGATGGGATGGTGACAAGCTGACCATCCTTCTCCCTCAATCCCCATTTTCATCACACTCTTTTGAAGGGACTTTGGGAGGGTCATTTATCTTATCTAAAATCCATTGGTACTTTCCCTAGGGCCTTGGAAACATAAAAAAAGATAAGAAAATTAGTTTTAAAGACAATTTAAAAAGCCTATTATCTGCAAATCTAAGTTTGGACAACAAAGATGACAACTCATCTCACCCTCCAACCCAAATAACCTTAGAACACGTCAAAATGATAAAATTAGCATTCAACACCTCACATTACAATATTAAAATAAATATAGACTTTAGTCCCCATTATGGACTCAGGTCAAATTTATTTGGGTTAATTCACATAGGGGTTTCCTGAAGACCTCTAAATTTTTGTTAACCATGGAAATTACCTGCACAATCAATTACACACATTAATACATCCAATACATAGCCAAAGAAACTTAAAATGATATTTCACACACAATCACATAATATACAAAAATCCACAATTCAATTGATAATCATAATTCAATTTAATCATCAATGTGCATATCAATTTCAAATTCAATTCACAATATCTCTTACTAACATTTTGTGTTCATTCCTCTAATCCACTAAACATAGATAATCCTTCTTAATCCAAATCAATTAGGTAAATTGAATAATTCAAATCATAATTAAATGACATATAAATTTAATTAAATCAAGACATACATCTATCACATAAAAATTGCATTATCGCTTAGTCATATACTAATTAGATTATCATCATATGTGAATTAAATCAAACTATTCTAATCATGATAACAATGTCTACAATAATCTATCCACAAGATCATAAATCCATAATCAAAATGCCCAATATCAAGTAGTGTCAAAATGATGATTAGTCCATCAGTGCAATTAAGTTCTAAGTTCAACATACAAGGGCGTGCCTCACAATTGATGCTTTATTTAGGAGGGATGAACCAATAGAGTCACTATTGTATGCCATTTCCATATTGTAGGTAGATAGGGTGGATGAGGCATGAGACAAATGGGGGGACATGGATACTCAAACTATCATTCCAAAACTACAACAAGATTCTAGTGCGTCATATAAGTTTACATGAAATGGAGGTGCTCAATGGTACAATGTGTTAGGTCTCAAAAATGCAAGTTACAAATCCTAAGAGGATGCCAGGCTCTATGATCAGATTGGCAACGTTTTTGAACTAACATGACGGAGTTAACCTATAGGGTTGATGACTCCCTGCACTTTAGGCACTGCTATACCTAGGCGGGCGAACCTTGAAAGTTGAAGTAGATCAGATAAGTGTAATTGCTTTGGTCAAGTTAAAGAATCTACCCACAGTGGCAAATGGTGTGGAATAGATGAAAGCTTGCTAACTAGTTCTATATCTAATATCTGAAAAATAATTGGTATAAATTGTATAAGCAATATCAAGGTAAACTTTATAACTATACTCAACTAGTGAATGGGTTTTGGGTAAAACTAAATGATGATTCAAGATAAGACCAGTGCCTTATTGGGTAAACAGTGTTAAATGGAAATTTGAGACCAGTGCCTTATATTGGGTGATAACTCTAACTGTTTGGCACAATGTTTTGGTTTACAACTTGTATGAACGTGCAGGGAAATGATTGACAAAATCTTCTTAATATCCCACTAACACAATCAGGTTTCTTGTTATCCACCAGAAGGAAATTTAACCCTTTCTTGAAGGAACCAATTGGATGAAATATACAAGAATAACTGACAATATCAAATTGGAGACAGAATGACAATCCTAATTATATGGTTCTTCTTAGTGATCCAAATCAACACTTCCAGATTACTGTGACTGACCAGAAGGATTTTAATTCATTTCAAGGAAACCAATTAATCAAATCACACAAAACAACAAATGTGCATTGACAAATTAAATATATACTTGATATATCAATTTGAATAATAAGGAAATGCTGAACTGGAGACAACCAAATAACTGAATAGTTTCAACAAACAATTGAATGCTAGTATAAAACCATAGAATCAGAGATCTTCTATTAACTTCTTTAATATAATATTTGCAACATGGTCTTTTAAAATATTATGAACTTCTCATATTATGTCCTACTACTGATGATCATTGATCACCATATGTTCAACTTATATAGAAATACTTATGAAGAGATATAACTCTTCAAAATGTCTTTTGGAAATTAAAATGATTAACACAACAATAAACAAAGAAAACGATCCTAATCCCTGCTGAGCCACAGGTATATCTGAGCAATGTGATCCAGGTATTCTTGGTTGCAATGTGTATCGGTAAACTCTAGCATTTCTTGTGATCACGTCCATTGTCACCATCTTCTCCAAATGCTTGTAGGCTTCCCCAGGTGCAGAGTCGTTGTCTTTGAGAGCTCCTAAAGCTTCATGTAATATCACTTGGCACTGTTTACTCCATTCATCCTTTCTCTTCAACTCCTTGTCATTTTTGAGCATGGGTACACCTGCTTTTGAAGCCTCAATGCATTCCTTGGCATCATTTTTAAGCTGGTCATAATATTTTTGATGTTGTTCAATCAAGTCTTTTGCACTAGAAGTACCTGTAGTGTCAGAAACATTCCTACTCTGTATCTCATGGAGTTTCTCCTGAAGCCTGTTGTTTAGCCTTTCGTGCTCTTGGATCACCTTATGGTTTTCAGAATAGACATCCCAAAATTTGTTCATCCAATGCATCATATTAACATGCCTATTTTGTAGCACTGCTGCAAGTGTGTCAATCTGAACCTGAGCTATCTGATCAACAAATGGCGACTAGGTGCTTTGTGAACTCTCTCCTTCGGTTAACCTTTTCACTGACCCTCCAAAGACATTCTTAACAGTATCTTTCAAGAAATCATTTTCTTTTTTTAATCTTTCACAACTTAGTTTATATGCATCCCGTTCCTTGATCAACATCTGAGCTTGTGCTTTATTTAACTTTGCAACATTTATGCCAATGTCTGTAGTAATCAAAGGATTAGTTTCCCCTGCTTTCAAGGTCATAACATGCCCAAAAGTTTTTTCAGTGTCTATAATGGCCGTTTTCTTATGAGGAGGATACAAGGCCCATATCATGAGTGAATTTTCATCATTGTTATATTTGGTACCCATGTACACCTCTGTGACACCCTCAGGAGTGAGCTTATACTTGTCATCAATATTATGCAAAAAACTATCAAACACCAAGGCAAAATTTATATCAAGTCCAGGAAATATCATGACACCTACTTCTCTGAGCAACCGTCTTCCTTTGTTAGGCGTCATAGATTTTAATTCATTGTCCACTGTTATTTTCAACATATCAATCAATTATTTTTCATTGTTAGCTTTGACATCTTCAACGGATTCTCTGAGTTCTTTTCCCTTACATTTATACAAAAATGATTTAAATTCTTGAGAATGAATAAATTGATCATCTGCAATAAAAGAATCATATGCTAACTGTCTAGGATCCTCATCACCAGGCCCCTCTTCGTCATGCTCTATATCAGGGGATTGATAACATTGCATTTTTCATTTAGATATTCTGGTCACTTGTTCATGTGGCTCTTCTTCTGCAGACTCCTCATCACTAGAAGACAACAACTCTATCTCTGCAAGTTGTTTCTTCTTCTCATCTAATTCTCTATTATACTTCTCAATTACTAGTTCAACTTCATCTTCTTCCATGTTTCTAATAATGTCATCATGTCGATATGGGACATGTGTATATCCACTGAGGTTTTGTTTTCTTCCAGCAAAATTAATAAAACCCTCGGGATCAAATCCCTTTCTTGCCTCTGCACACCTCATGTTGTAATGCATTAATTTGTCTCTGATGAGACCATAACCCTCTTTGGACACCACAGTGAAATCCCCAAAGCACACAGTACTAGGCATGAAGGATTATTTGTCAAAGGCACTCAAATTCATTACATTAGAGCAGTTCATTTGCTTGACTATTTCTAAGTAGGCAATTCTATCAAGAACTATCGTGGGCAATATAAATGGGGTATCTTCAAAACCATAAACACTAACCATGGTGGTATCCTCAAAGCAATACCAATCCCCCCAGTTGTGGGTGACAATTGTGGGTGATAGTTGGGGGTGACAGTTGGGGGACCACCAAAATCCTTTGGTCTAAGAAACCTCTTTATTTCATTTGATATTGAATATTCACAAGGATGATTGAAATATCTATACAACACCTTTACACAATATTCTTCAAAATGAATATAACTAGAATGGGCAAACCTACTGTCCTATATCCTTGTCCACATCTGCACAGGCGACTTTTGTCCCCTTTTGTCTAGTTGAGCAATCCTAAGTTCACTTGGCCATATTCCAATTTCCTGGCCATAATATAACACCATATGCATGAGGAGCGAATAATGCTCAAAAGAGACTGTTGGGGCATTGTTCTTAATTACACTTAAACTGGAATCAATCTTTTTGCAGACATAAGCAGCATAGTCAAACTGGCTAGCATTGTGACACTGGATATCTGTTGCTATCACCATTAATGGAATTGACATAAAATTAGGAACCTCTAACCCTAGGACTTGGCCAACAGAGTAATACGTGTATTGCATATATGGCTCAAACAAAGACACATGGAATGGAGGTCCATCATTATCATCAAAAGGCATTGTTTTTCCCTCTTAGGCCTATGGAGAAGCAATCTCCATCCATTGTACGTGGTATCCATCCTCCAGTATTCTTTGTCCAAATCTTCATACACTATTGGAAGAGTATACAAATTATCTAAATCAAACACTTCACAAATGGCATTTTTGGACAAGTGGATAACAAGTTCTCCTTGTGGATTGCATATGGCTTTGAGGCATGGATTATAATATTTAGCCAAGAGTTTCAGGAGTTCCACATTCACAAACACATCAGGGATGATCAGTTTGCCTAAATTCAAATGCCATGGGTTAGATACCAGGACATTCTTGAATCTTCTATCATAATGGAATTTGAACAACTCATATCCCCTTATTGGTGTCCATATATTGCCCAGGCATTTGCACTTGTCCTCTAATTTCTCTACATCTACCCTGAGTTGTGTAGACCTTCAGGCTTTAGGGGTAGAGCTAGGCAATTGGTCAATTAAATCCTTATTTAGTTTTCTTTCTTTCATTTTTTCTTCAGGGCTTTTGTCAATTTTTTGTTTCTTAGTTTTGCTAGTTTTGCCTAGCTGTTTTCTACCTTTGCCTTTTACTGGAGTCTCCATGATAATTGTGGCTAGCAAATTCAAATTGCAATCTATCACACAAAGGTTTATATATGTACCTGTTATATGAGATGATGATTGAATTCCTTCGTTCTCTCCTCCAAGTTTCTGCTTCTGTGGCCTTCTCAAAGAATTCTCCTGAACCAAATTGCATTGATTTCGAATATCTCTTCAGGGGATTTGTTCTCGGTCTATAATTAATAGTTCTAGTGCATTAATTTCATAATCGTTGTGAGATGTCACATCATCATAACCTCCTTCCTCGGTGGGACATTTGTAATGTTATGGCGATCTAATAACTTCTTATGGCACGGACATTTGCAGATGTCTCAATCATTGTGACTTTTCGTTTTGTCTTCTCGATGTCACTCTTTATAAAAACACATATATGCCTATATCAGCAAGAAATTTCAAGGTCTACCCGATATAGAAATGAACACAGCTATTGTCGGCCTGACTTACATCATCATTGTGAGAACATCATTGTACTATGATATTTCAAAATCTCTGATATGAATATCGACATGAGTCTTTTCGACAAGCTTATCAGCTTCTCTTTACAGAGTAGGTTAGTGGAATCGGCAAGACCCAGGTGATTAATGTCGATATCGCTTGTCATTATAATATGTCAGAAAGAGTCTTATCTATGAGTGTGGCCACTTCCATCATTGGAACAACATATTACATCGGACTAACTTGATTTAAACTATCCGATCATGGTTGTTTTCTCAATACCTTCATTTCTATCCTTCATCGGGATGATCATCATAATATGTCACCAAAATGCTTCATCGTCATGAGTATCAATTCGATAGGACTTGTAAACATTATACCGACTTGTTCCCTTTGGCCGATGATTTACATCCTCCATATACATCGGTGTGACTTAGGCCGAAACAATGCCCTTTGATCGCTGAGACATTATAAGGTTGGGGACACTTTTAATTTCTTGCCTTGATGTGCATTTCTTCCTGATGGGTCACTAGCTCCATCCGTTCCATGGGTTGTTCGGCAAGAGTCCTACTGAATTCTCTTATCGGTATGATCTATATTGTCGGGGGAGTGTTCAGAGTATTCTCCGATACTATTTTCTTGTGTCAATAGTCCTCACCTTTGATTTAACTCGGCGTGACCGGGAATTTTCTCCTTGATGAAAGGTCATCGGTGTTACCCTCTTCATCAGAGATTCCTGAAGTCTTCACTCTGAACATAAACCTCATGCCAATACACATCTAGCTCGTCTCACATAGAACATGGATAGGTATAAAGAAAACCAAGGTCTTGCCAAAATTAAGGAACTAAGGCCCCTTATTATACTACGGTTTGAGGGGTGAGACAAATATTTATAGTAAAAATCATGTGATTTTATAGAATTCATCCACTGCTATTATGATTTTGGGCACACGATTTTCTAATTTGGTTGGACATGGGTGGGTAGGAGTACAGGAAAATTTTGAAATTTTCCTATCCCAACAGTGGCTCTATCTGGGATGTATACCCCTTGCGGGTTTAACAAGAATTCAGATCTCTTGGGGGAGTAGACCATATATATATATATATATATATTTTAAATGGTCCTATACTACTGTTCATGGAAAAGTTTATTGTTGTTGTTCAGAGATTCATAGGACTGTCCATGTACTGGTAGATCCTAATCCCTCTTGATTACCCTAAACTAATGTGCATGGAATAATAGTACTTCAAGAATTTTTAAGAGTTGTCCATGCACTGGAAACACTTATTTCTCATTGTGCATGATCTTGATATTTTCATGAAAAGAAAGGTTTCAGAAACTGTCCATGCACTGGCAGTTCTTGCTCTTCTCCGGACATATTTTGCAAATAGTAAGAATCATCTCCTCCTTTTCTAGTGACAACAAAAGGACCTAACCACAAGGCTTCAAACTTTCCATGCTTTCCTTTCTCCTGGCATCTAGCATTCCACATTAATACCAAGTCATTTATCTCAAATTTTTTGTCCTTGGCCTTTTTGTCAAAAAGGTATTTTACTTGTGATTGCAATGTGATGTTATATTTTTGAGCCAGTCTCCTTATCTCATCAAGTTCTGCAAGATGTTCTAATCTTTCCTCCATTGGTTCAGGGATGTTTAAATCCTCTTGAAGAATAAATTTGTAAACTGGTAAAAGATTTTCTAATGGCATTCTTGCTTGTGTTCCATACACCAGTTCAAAAGGAGATCTCCCAATTGCTCTCTTCACAATAATCCTATCAGCCCACACGGCCATTCTCAACTTTGAATCCCATGTCTTTTTGTTTCCTTCCAGCATTCATTTTATAATTTTTAGAAGATTTTTATTACTATATTCTGCTTGCCCGTTTGCTTGTGGGTGGTAAGGGGCAGCATAAGACACAGTGATGACATATACATTGCAGAAATTTTTGAACTCATCAGACCTAAAACACATTCTGTTGTCTGTAATCAACCTCACTAGAGTGCCAAATCTAAATATAATGTTTTCAGTCAAAAAGTTGATCACCACCTTGCTTGTTGCTTGTTTAGTTGGGATTGCTTCCACCCATTTTATGAAGTAATCTGTTACCACTAAAATCCATTTGTGTCCTCCACTTGACTTCTCTGCAGTTTCTCCTATGAAGTCAATACCCCATTGATAGAGTGGAGCTTCCACCTGCATAGGTTTCAAAGGTAATACTCCCTGATATTTTAATTTTCCTAAAATTTTTTGGCATGCCTCACATTTTCTCGTATAGCAATATGAATCATTGAAAATTCTAGGCCAATAGTATCCAACCCTCAGGATTTTGTGGGCTGTAGTTTTTGCTGAGAAGTACCCTCCACATATTCCTTCATGTAATTCTTTCATGACATTTTTTGACTGGTGTTCATCTAGGCATAGCAGCATAATACCATCCCTATTCTTCCAATAAAGGTCTCCATCGATAAATACATACTTTGAGGCCTGTAATTTAAGTGTCCTTTTCTTGTTATCATCATATCCTTCAAGACATTTCATATGTTTGAGATAATATATGATGTCAGTATACCATGGGGTATGCTCAATGCTAGAACTCATATTATTAACATCATCAGCATTACATATCTGAGAAGCCTTAAGGTTGTTTTTGGCCATCAGTCTAGCAAGACCATGTCCTCTCACCAATTTGGTGATTTGGATTTCAATATTAAATTCCTAAATTTTATTACTCCACTTGCATCTTCTGCCCGTGACCTCAGTTTGGACTAATACATCTTTTACTGTAGCATTAGGCACGTATGCTATTATCTCTGCTCCCACCAAGTATGGTCTAAAAGCTTTGACTGCTTTCACCAATGCATATGCCTGTTTCTCAACTATGTCATACTTTAATTCTACATTTTGAAGAGATTTGCTAAAAAATGAAATGGGTTGTTCATATCCCTCATCATTTTTCTGCAACATTACTGCTAGAATTGTATGATATGAAGCAAATGAGAATAACTAGAATGGCTTACTGAAATTAGGAGATACCAGAACTGGGGCTTCCTGGATTGCCTTCTTAATGGTGGCAAATGCCTCTAATGCTTCTTCTATCCAGTTCACTTTTGAATTCTTTTTTAACATTCTTGATATGGGACTAACAATTTCTACAAAATTTGATATGAATCTCCTAACAAAGTTGATTTGGCCAAAGAATGACTGGATAGGTTTTACATCTCTAGGAATAGGAACTTGGTTAATGGCTCTTATTCTTTCAAGATCTATTCTTACTCCATCTTTTGAGACTATGTGACCAAGCAACTTGCCCTCTGTTACTGCGAAATGGCATTTCTTAGGATTCAACGAAATTCCATATTATAAGGCTTTAATAAAGATATGCTCTAAATGTGTACAATGATCTTCAACCTTTTTGGAATATGTTGTCATGTCATCCTAATATACTACCATAATTTTATTAATCAGCTCTGCAAAGGCCACATCCATCACCCTTTGGAATGTTGCCCCGGTGTTTGTGAGTCCAAATGGCATTCTTAAATACACATACATTCCCCATGGTGTGGTGAATGCAGTCTTATATTGTTCTGATTCTTTGACTTTCACCTAATTATACCCTGAGAAACCGTCCATCATTGACAATAGTTCACACCCTGTAACTTTTTGCAGTACTGCTTCCATATTAGGGAGGGGATAGTTATCCTTAAGAGAAGATTTATTTAGATTCCTAAAGTCCACACATAATCTAATATCACCATTTTTCTTTCTGACAGGCACCAAATTAGAAACCCAAGAAGAATGTCTAATGGGTTTGATAATAGCTCCATCTCTTAATTTTGTGAGTTCTTCAAGCATTTTAGGGACCAGTGTAGGATTGATAGGTCTCTTCTTTTGCCTGAATGGTTTGGCATCCGGTCTTAATGGTATTTTTGTGTTGAAAAAGATCCTCCCTATATGATTTCAAGTCATCATATGACCATGCAAATACATGTCTATACTTCTTGAGTAAGTTGATGAGCATGCTCCTAATTTTGGGACTGAGCTTCTTTCCAATGCATACATTCTTTGGGGTTGTCTGCGTCCCCAAATTAATTTCTTCAAGGTCATTCTGTACTACTGGTGTGTCTTTCAATTTAAATCTGTCACATCCATCAAACATTTTTTCCAACGCTATGAGTCCCTTAGGTATTTTGTTTGTTTTTAGCTGAACTATCTCTTGACCAAAGAGAGTTTCTTTTCCATCATGTTCTTCCACAAACGCATTAAAATCAATCTCTTGGTTTTCATAGTGATCAACACCATGCAAGAAGTTGATTATATCAATATCATTATCAAACACTTGGCAGTTATGTACATTATCTGGAATAGCGGGTCTGGTTTTGAATTCAATTTCTGTAATACCTCCCAATGTGATATCATCTCTTTTTAATGCAATATTTGCTAGAAAATCTTCCATGATATTTTTTGATCTATCAATTCAGTTGATTAAGAAGGCATCAAACAACTCAATATCATCCCAGACAACATTTCTATATTGCTTCAACCTCTTGTTTTTTGACAAGTATTTCCCTCTTACTTGAGAAGTAACCAATTCTGAATCATCGTATACAGCCAACTTTCTTATCTTATGCTTGGTGGCTATATTCAAACCAATGAGCAAAGCCTCATATTCTGTTACATTGTTTGTACATTCAAATGTCAATAAGAACGAGTATTTGAAAGTTTTACTTGTTGGTGAAATAAATATTCCTCCTGCCCCATTTCCCATTTTGCTACATGCACCATCAAAATACATTTTCCACACATCATTCTCCTCTTTCTTAGATTTGATATGTATTAGATCAGTATTCTGTAATTCTGGCTGACTTGTTTCAACCTTGAAGGTTCCCAAATCTGTATCACAAAATAGATTTATTTGATTTTGATCCAAGCATTCTATGATGTTCTCATATCTTGGCTCCCTACATAGGTTGATCTCTTTGCCTCCCACTGGTATTGTGGCATATGATAAATCTAATTGGACATTCCCTCCTGCCATTGCAGCCCATTGTCTTGATAAGAGCATTCCATAATATGGTGGGATATCAACCACGGTGATATCAATATTATAGGTTGCTTCAGGGTATGAAGCAAGTTTTATTTCCACATCCCTCATAATGCCAACGACTGGGATGGATCTATTGTCCATCACATAAAACTTACCAAATGTAGTGTCAACCCACATTCCTAGTTCTTTCATGACTGCTATTGGCATGATATTCATGGTCGTGCCTGAATCAATCATGCAGTTCCTTACTAGCCTATTTTTTATTAACAAGGTAGTGTAGAAAGGGTCCACTTGTGAGGGATTCTTTGTCAAGATATTACCTAGATATACTTCAGGAATTTGGAATGTTTCTTGGTGAACATTGTTTGTTCTATTCTCTGATTCTTTATATTTTTGATTTGGTATATCTGAAATCAGTTTAACCACTGTATTTCTGTATTTGTCTATCTTCATCATTTCCAAAAGTGGTACTGATATCTTTACCTAAGATATTGCATGAGCAATGTCAAATGAATGGGCCATAGTCCGATCGTTCCTTTCTGTCTTTATATGTTCTTTTTCTTAATTTTGTGATTTATCTTTCGTTTTATTTTTATCAATTTTTTCTTGTTCTCTAAATGATGACTTCACATTATTCTTTTTGTAATTTTGATCTTTTATAAAGATAATCCCAGGTGTTCCTTGTTCTACATTTACTGTCATGTTCCTTAGATTATAGGCATTTTTAGCTTGAGCTACTGCAGCTATTGTAAGAACTTCTCTTTCCTTTTTGGTGGGCTTTTTCCACTGATCATATGGCGAATTGTTATAATAGGTAGGTTCCTCGTAGCCATCCTCCTAATCTGAGAATACTTCTTGTTTTCCCATGTTAATATGATGTTTCTGGTTTCCCACATCATATTCATATCCCTCTTCCTCTGTAGAAGAATAGTCTTCATGACGCAAAAATGGTGTATCTTGCATCATGTTTATTGTGTGATTGTCTCTGTTATAATTGTATAATGTTTCTTCTTGTTGTACTGCTTTAGCCACCACACAGTATTCAGGTGAGTGTGGCAAATTGCACACCAAACACCAAGGTTTATCTTCTACCATATGTGCCCCATTTCTTTTCAGAAGGTCAAGAGTATCTTTGCCATAATATTTTTTTCTGTTGCTTTCGATAGGTCTCCCATCCTTCCAATTTGTATTGTATGGCATATCATGCAATCTAGGTCTTTCATGTCTATGCTGACCTTCTTGCTTATTCTGATGAATGTTTGGGCTTTGAGGATTTCTAGGATTATCTCTTTTTCTAACCATACCTGCAGCTTTCCTATTGTTCTCAATAGTTAACAGCACTTTATGTGCTTCAGCTAGGGTTATAGGGCAGCAATTTCTAAGTTCGTACCCTATCTTGGGATCAAATGCTTTCAGATAAATATTCAATGCTACTAGATCAGTTAGTTTAGATCCATGTGGTATTTTATTGTGTAACTTGGAAAATCTCAGATTGAAATCATATACTGACTCATTTTGGTATTTTTGGATGCTTATCAATTCATGCAGCGCAAACTCAGGGGCATACTGATTGCCATACTGCTCCTTAAATTGACTATGGAAATCTGTTAGTGAACTGATTGAAGCATCTGGTAAGCTATTGAACCAATCTCTTGCATCTTCAGTCAGAGACATCATGAATAACCTCATTTTAACATCTTCATAATCCATTCTAATATATTGTACAAAAGCATTGAAGCTTTTGATGTGATCCTCAGCTGATATTGCACTATTTCCAGTGAACTTGGGAACTATATTTCTCCAATTACTGTCAATATGGTATGGATACAATTGATATCCAGTCAGATCAAATTGCCCACATATGTTTGTGAGGTTTTGAGGTGGAAGATTCATGGGTGGCGGGTTAGGGTAGTAATTATATCTGCCTGGAGGCTGATGATAAGCATATTGCTGTTGTGAATTTATATGGGGGTTCATATGAGGGTTATGTGGTCTACAATATTGTTGGCCAGGGGGTGGGTATGGATTAGCCATATGTTGAGAGGTGTTATGTATGAGAGGTGGTCTAGGATTATTTGGGGGGGTGTTTTGATGAACATGACTTCCAGATGCTTATGAATTGGAAACACCACTTGTATTTTGATGCAAGTTTTGCTGTGGGTTTCTCAAAATATTTCCTCTATGTGGAGGTATATATTTTGGGGCAGTTGTTTTAGTCCTATTCTTTATCTGCTAAATTTCCTGTTTTAATAGCATCTCAATTTCCTCTATCTTGATCCTTTCAAGCTCTTCCTGGAGCTTAAGCACATTCTATTGTACTTCATTTTTATTCCTTGTACTCTTTGGACTTTTATTCACCTCTTGATTCGTGAATCCATATTTTACCCCCTCTTCTTGTTGTAATGACATTTTATAATCATATTCAGCTTGCCTCTGATCAATCTCCTTCATGGCCCATGCTTCACACTCAAGCTGTTCTTGAGGATCAGGTTTGTATTTTGCCAATATATCATTAGTTATTCCGTTGATTTGAAACAAATTCTCATTTGATTCATGCAGAGGAGTAAAACTATTGTGAGTTATGATAGTTTGTTCTATATTATCCTCTTGAGTTTCCTAATTATTATTCTGATGAAAATAATTTGATGCTCTGTTTTTCTTGGGGATGGTTCTAACTGGTGGAGATGATTGTAACTTCTTCCCTTCCATCTTGGATCTTCTACCATCCATTTGGTACTAACTTTCTGTTATAATAGGTTGTAGAATCACCACCTATTTTTGTAAATAAGAAAAACTTTATAATTTATCTTTCTAGATTCTTCTTGCCAGTAGAGTTACCAATTTGTATTTTTGAAATTTCTGACTATAAAAGAATGATTTCTTACTAAGGTCCTTTATTTGGGTCCCCAGTAGAGTCGCCAATTTGTTAGGTCTCAAAAATGTAGGTTGCAAATCCTAAGAGGATGCCAGGGTCTATGATAAAATTGGCAACGTTTTTGAACTAACATGATGAAGTTAACCTATAGGGTTGATGACTCCCTGCACTTTAGGCATTGCTATACTTAGGCGGGTGAACCTTGAAACATGAAGTAGATCAGATAAGTGTAAGTGCTTTAGTTAGGTTAAAGAATCTACCCATAGTGGCAAATGGTGTGGAATAGACGAAATCTTGCTAACTAGTTCTATATCTAATATCTGAAAAATAATTGGTATAAATTGTATAAGACCAGTGCCTTGTTGGGTAAACAGAGTTAAATGGAAATCTAAGACTAGTGGCTTATATTGGGTGATAAATCTATCTGTTTGGCACAATGTTTTGGTTTACAACTTGTATAAACGTGTAGGGAAATGATTGACAAACTCTTCTTAATATCCCACTAACACAATCAGGTTTCTTGTTATTCACCAGAAGGAAATTTAACCCTTTTCTTGAAGGAACCAATTGGATGAAATATACAAGAATAACAGACAATATCAATTTAGAGACAGAATGACAATCCTAATTATATGGTTCTTCTTAGTGATCCAAATCAACACTTCCAAATTACTGTGACTGACCAGAAGGATTTTAATTCCTTTCAAGGAAACCAATTAATCAAATCACACAAACACAGCATATGTGCATTGACAAATTAAATATATACTTGATATATTAATTTGAATAATAAGGAAATGCAGAACTGGAGACAACCAAATAACTGAATAGTTTCAACAAATAATTGAATGCCAGTATAAAACCACAGAATAAGAGATCTTCTATTAACTTCTTTAATATAATATTTGCAACATGGTCTTTTAAAATATTATGAACTTCTCATATTATCTCCTATTGCTGATGATCATTGATCACCATATGTTCAACTTATATAGAAATACTTATGAAGAGACATAACTCTTCAAAATGTCTTTTGGGAATTAAAATGATTAACACAACAATAAACAAAGAAAACGATCCTAAGCCCTACTAAGCCACAGGTATATTGGAGTAATGTGATCCAGGTATTCTTGGCTACAATGTGTATCGGTAAACTCAATAGTATTTCTTGTGAACTTCTCATATTATCTCCTATTGCTGATGATCTTTGATCACCATATGTTCAACTTATATAGAAATACTTATGAAGAGACATAACTCTTCAAAATGTCTTTTGGGAATTAAAATGATTAACACAACAATAAACAAAGAAAATGATCCTAAGCCCTACTAAGCCACAGGTATATTGGAGTAATGTGATCCAGGTATTCTTGGCTACAATGTGTATCGGTAAACTCAATAGCATTTCTTGTGATCACGTCCATTGTCATCATCTTCTCCAAATGCTTGTAGGCTTCCCCAGGTGCAGAGTCTTTATATTTGAGAGCTCCTAAAGCTTCATGTAATATCACTTGGCACTGTTTACTCCATTCATCCTTGCTCTTCAGCTCGTTGTTTCTGGATAACATGGGTACACCTGATTTTGAACCTTCAATGCATTCCTTGGCATCATTTTTAAGCTGGTCATAATATTTTTTATGTTGTTCAATCAAGTCTTTTGCACTAGAAGTACCTATAGTGTCAGAAACATTCCTACTTTGTATCTCATGGAGTTTCTCTTGAAGCCTGTTGTTTAGCCTTTCGTGCTCTTGGATCACCTTATGGTTTTCAGAATAGACATCCCAAAATTTGTTCATCCAATGCATCATATTAACATGCCTATTCTGTAGCACTACTGCAAGTGTGTTAATCTAAACCTGAGCTATCTGATCAACAGATGGTGATTGGGCACTTTGTAAACTCTCTCCTTGGGTTAACCTTTTCATTGACCCTCTGAAGGCATTCTTAACAGTATCTTTCAAGAAATCATTTTCTTTTGTTAATCTTTCACAACTTAGTTTATATGCATCTCGTTCCTTGATCAGCATCTGAGCCTGTGCTTTATTTAACTTTGCAACATTTATGCCAATGTCTGTAGTAATCAAAGGATCAGTTTCCCCTGCTTTCAAGGTCATAACATGCCCAAAAGTTTTTTTAGTGTCTATAATGGTCGTTTTCTTATGAGGAGGATACAAGGCCCATATCATGAGTGAATTTTCATCATTGTTATGTTTGGTACCCATGTACACCTCTGTGACACCCTCGAGAGTGAGCTTATACTTGTCATCAGTATTGTGCAAAAAACTATCAAACACCAAGGCAGAATTTATATCAAGTCTAGGAAATATCATGATACCTGCTTCTCTAAGCAACTATCTTCCTTTGTTAGGCGTCATAGATTTTAATTCATTGTCCACTATTTTTTTTTAAATGTGCCTGGTAAACTTTTTAATGTGACCGGTGACGCTGGTACAACACGCCCTCCAGCTCCACGCAAATGCTTTTGCTCGGAGCAATGAACTGGTGAGGCCACAACACGGGGGACCTCATCCCCTAGTAAGAACACTTCAAACCCGTGAGCTCGTTGGCCTAGCGAAGGCGTAAAGCCTGTGAGCTTGTTGGCCCAGCGGGGGTTTGAACTTTGGTGGCTACCACTACAACTGAGCGACTTAACCACCGAACCATGCCCTTATTGACATTCATTGTCCACTGTTGTTTTCAACATATCAATCAATTATTTTTCATTGTTAGCTTTGACATCTTCAACATATTCTCTGAGTTCTTTTCCCTTACATTTATACAAAAATGATTTAAATTCTTGAGAATGAATAAATTGATCATCTGCAATAAAAGAATCATATGCTAACTGTCTAGGATCCTCATCACCAGGCCCCTCTTCATCATGCTCTATATCAGGAGATTGATAACATTGCATTTTTCATTTGGATATTCTGGTCGCTTGTTCATGTGGCTCTTCTTCTTCTACAGACTCCTCATCACCAGAAGACAACAACTCTATCTCTGCAAGTTGTTTCTTCTTCTCATCTAATTCTCTATTATACTTCTCAATTACTAGTTCAACTTTAGCTTTTTCCATGTTTCTAATAATGTCATCATGTGGATATGGGACATGTGTATATCCACAGAAGTTTTGTTTTCTTTTGGAAAAATCAATAAAACTCTCAGGATCAAATCCATTTCTTGCCTTTGCACACCTCATGTTGTAATGCATTAATTTGTCTCTGATGAGGCCATAACCCTCTTTGGACACCACAGTGAAATCCCTGAAGCACAAAGTACTAGGCATGAAGGATTGTTTGTCAAAGACACTCAAATTCATTACATTAGAGCAGTTCATTTGCCTGACTATTTCTAAGTAGGCAATTCTATCAGGAACTATCTTGGGCAATATAAATGGGGTATCTTCAAAACCATAAACTCTAACCACATGGTGTTATCTTCAAAGCAATACCAATCCCCCCAGTTGTGGGTGACAGTTGGGGGACCACCAAAATCCTTTGGTCTAAGAAACCTCTTTATTTCATTTGATATTGAATATTCACAAGGATGATTGAAATATCTATACAACACCTTTACACAGTATTCTTCAAAATGAGTATATCTAGAATGGGCAAACCTACAGTCCTATATCCTTGTCTACATCTGCATAGGCAACTTTTATCCCCTTTTGTCTAGTTGACCAATCCTAAGTTCACTTGGCCATATTCCAATTTCCTAGCCATAATATAACACCATATGCATGAGGAGTGAATAATGCTCAAAAGATATTATTGGGGCATTGTTCTTAATTGTACTTAAACTGGAATCAATCTTTCTGCAAACATAAGAAACATAGTCAAACTACCTAGCATTGTGACACTAGATATTTGTTGCTATCACCATTAATGGAATTGACATAAAATTAGGAACCTCTGACCCTAGGACTTGGCCAACGGAATAATACGTGTATTGCATATATGGTTCAAACAAAGACACATGGAATGGAGGTCCATCATTATCATCAAAAGGAACTATTTTTCCCTCTGCCCTAGGCCTGTGGAGAAGCAATCTCCATCCATTATACATGGTATCCATCCTCCAGTATTCTTTCTTCAAATCTTCATACACTATTGGAAGAGTACACAAATCATTTAAATCAAACACTTCACAAATGGCATTTTTGGACAAGTGGATAACAGGTTCTCCTTATGGATTGCATATGGCTTTGAGGTAGGGATTGTAATGTTTAGCCAAGAGTTTCAAGAGTTCCACATTCACAAACACATCAGGGACGACCCATTTGCCTAAATTCAAATGCCATGGGTTAGATACCGAGACATTCCTGAATCTTCTATCATAATGGAATTTGAACAAATCATATCCCTTGATTGGTGTCCATATATTGCCCAAGTATTTGCATTTGTCCTCTAATTTCTCTACATCTACCCTGAGTTGTGCAGACCTTTGGGCTTTAGGGGTAGAGCCAAGTAATTGGTCAATTAAATCCTGATTTAGTTTTCTTTCTTTCATTTTTTCGTTGGGGCTTTTGTCAATTTTTTGTTTCATAGTTTTGCTAGCTTTGCATGGTTGTTTTCTACCTTTGCCTTTTACTGGAGTCTCCATGATAATTCTAGATAGCAAATTCAAATTGCAATCTATCACACAGAGGCTTATATATGTACCTGTTATCTAAGATGATGATTGAATTCCTTCGTTCTCTCCTCCAAGTTTCCGCTTGTGTGGCCTTCTCAAACAATTCTCCTAAACCAAATTACACTGATTTTGAATATCTCTTCAGGGGATTTGTTCTCAGCCTGTAATTAATAGTTCCAGTGCATTAATTTTATAATCATTGTGAGATGTCACATCATCATAATCTCCTTCCTTGGTGGGACATTTGTAATGTTATGGCAATCTAATAACTTCTTATGGCGCGAACATTTGCAGATGTCTCAATCGCTGTGACTTTTCATTTTATCTTCTCGATGTCACTCTTTATAAAAACACATATTTGTCTGTATCGGCAAGACATTTCAAGGTCTACCCAATATAGAAATGAACACAGTTATTGTCGGTCTGACTTACATCATCGTTGTGAGAACATCATCATACTCTGATATTTCAAAATCTCTGATATGAATATCGGCATGAGTCTTGTCGACAAGCTTATCAGCTTCTCTTTACATAGTAGGTTAGTGGAATCGGAAAGACCCAGGTGATTAATGTCGATATCACTTGTTATTATAATATGTCAGAAAGAGTCTTATCGATGAGTGTGGCCACTTCCATCATCAGAACAACATATTACATCGGATTGACTTGATTTAAACTATCTGATAATGGTTGTTTTCCCGATACCTTCGTTTCTATCCTTCATCGGGATGATCATCATAATATGTCACTGAAATGCTTCGTCATCGTGACTATCGATTTGACAGGACTTGTAAACTTGATTCCAACTTGCTCCCTTTGGTTGATGATTTACATCCTCCACATACATTGGTGTGACTTAGGCTGAAACAATGCCCTTTGATTGCTGAGACATTATAAGGTCGGGGACACTTTTAATTTCTTGCCCCGATGTGCATTTCTTCTTGATGGGTCACTAGCTCCATCCGTTCCATGGGTTGTTCGGCAAGAGTCCTACTGAATTCTCTTATCGGTATGATCTATATTGTCGGGGGATTGTTCGGAGTATTCTCCGATATTGTTTTCTTGTGCCGATAGTCCTCACCTTTGATTAACTCGGCATGACTAGGAATTTTCTCCCCGATGAAAGGTCATCGGTGTTACCCTCTTCATTGGAGATTCCTGAAGTCTTCACTCCGAACATAAACCTCATGCAGATACACATCTAGCTCATCTCACATAGAACATGGATCGGTATAAAGAAAACCGAGGTCTTGCCGAATTTAAGGAACTGAGGCCCCTTATCATACTACGGTCTGAGGGGTGAGACAAATATTTGTAGTAAAAATCATGTGATTTTATAGAATTCATCCGTTGCTTTTATGATTTTGGGCACACGATTTTCTGATTTGATTGGACATGGGTGGGTAGGAGTACAGGAAAATTTCAAAATTTTCCTGTCCCAACACAATGATAGGTTATGTAAGAACCTGACCCTTAATCTTAAGGTTTTGGAAGAGCTCCATGCTTCTCTAGTAGGTGGGCATTCAAGATTCTTTAAAACTTATCATAAAATCAAGTAGGATTTCTTTTCAGGATGGGCTCAAAGGGGATGTTTAAAAACATGTGAATCTAGGTCTTTTGCAACCCTTATTTATGCTATGCCATAGGTGGGAGGAGGTACCCATGGATTTCATCATTGGTTTGCTTAGGTCT
Source organism: Cunninghamia lanceolata (assembly GCA_027924645.1). NCBI lineage: Eukaryota > Viridiplantae > Streptophyta > Pinopsida > Cupressales > Cupressaceae > Cunninghamia > Cunninghamia lanceolata. The sequence goes on along the minus strand of BSBN01001191.1, from coordinate 1,173,806 downwards.
AAAGGAAAAAATGTTATTATGATTTTTGTGGACCAACACACCAGATATGCATATTTTTGTTCTTTATGGTACCCAATTGTAGCAAGTACTATAGCAATATATTTTATGGATACTATTTAGAAGTTGCATGGGACTCCAAAAAATAGAGTAAGTGATCATGATCCTATATTTAAAAGTTATATTTAGACTAATTTATTCTCATGTTTGGGCACTCATCTTTCTCGTAGCCTATCATACATCCCCAATAAAATGGATATACTAAGGTGGTCAACAAGTGCTTGGAGGTCTATCTTTGATGTTTTACTTTAGATAAACAAGAGAGATGGGTGCAATAGTTTCCACTAGCAAAATGGTGGTTTAACACTTCTTTCCAATCTTTATCCAAAATGTCTCCATTTTTGGTGCTATATTGTTACCATCCACTATCCATCACCTCTTTATTATGGGTACACACAAAGGTTGGAGTAGTTGAAGAACACACTCAACACCAACAAGAGGTACTCTCTAGTCTCAAGGAGAACTTGGTAATGACACAAAACTGCATGAAGTAGCAAGCTAATCAATACCACAATGAACAAAATCTTGAAGTAGGAGATTGGGTCCTTGTGTGATTACAACCATATAAGTAGATGTCACTAAAACAATAAAAGAAGGATAACAAGCTTGTACCAAAGTATTATGGCCCTTATGAGGCTTTATAGAAAATTTGTAGTGTACCATATAGATTGGAGTTACCTAAGTCAACAAAAATATAATTGATCTTCCATGTTTCCCTCTTGAAGAAGGCTATTGGATAGAGTTTCAACCCAATTAGAGCTACCAGAGCTTGATGAGGAGGGAAGAATGATTTTGGAACTTGAGGTAATCCTTCAATCACATACTAAGAGGTTGTGGACAAGGGTGATTACAAAGTATATGATCAAGTGGAAGAATTATTTTGCCAAAGATGCTACATGGGAAAATGAAGATTTCATGCAAAAACATCACAGTTGATCCATATTTCCTAATGCAAACATATTTGGGATCATCCAGGTAGAAGTGATATTTATCCTTTCATATTCAACAGAGTTTTTGGCTTCTTCAAAAAGGTTTTTCAAGGAAACTAATTCCTTTGGAATTTTATTGCCTTTCAATTATACAAGCCCTTTCATTTCTAATTTCATTTATGCATAATCAACATTTCCATTTTAATTGGGTGTAGACTATAAATGTTGAATTATTGCCTTCAAAATATAGATTCATAAAAGAATTAACTTTTTTCTAAGAAAGATATAATTTTTTGATCTCGTCATGTTAAATACTTGGGAGTGGCTAGAATTATCTAGTACACACTAATATGCCTATATATCAATTTGATTGTATATTGGTATTTTTCAAATTCCAAGTGAGAAATAAGTAGTGAAGTAGACACAACCAAACTATTAGCTTTTGTATTCAAAGTCCTTGGTGTCACCTTAATCGAAAAGTATAAAAAAACTCTAAGTAATCCCATACTTGATTCTTGTAATATTTGAGCTAGTCATTTTTAACTTAAAATTGTTTCCTTACTTGTTTTACAACAAGTTTTGTATCACCAAGAGCTAATAGTTCTTAATGTTCATTTCTAGTGTAACTTTTAGACCAAGAAATATGGCCTCATACTCAACTAGATATTATTAGTGTTTTGAACTCCAATTTGTAGGCCATGATGCATTTCATGCTACTTGGATATATTAACACAATTCTAGTACTAGAACACAAGGAAGAATGGCTTCCATCAAATTCTGAAGTCTATATTCCTATAGCAATACTCTTATCTATAACTTTTGGCATTTTAGCTTCTTCTAAAATAAGCATATATGTATTAGGACTCGTTTCATCATAGAGGATCTCAACACATGGGTCATTTGACTTCAACATTGTATATTTCATGAAAAAGTATCCACAATTGATTCATGTTGAGGGGAATGAAGAGGGGGTGCATGCTATGCCTTAACTCATTAATTGTATTGGGATATGTGTGAATGACTTGTAGCTAGCATAACCCTTAATTAAGTTATATGACCATTTATATAGTCTTATATAGATATTTAGGTCAGCCTAGATGGCATCCATAGCATACGTATGGTATATATAGGAGGTAGTGGTTAGTAAAATTGTCATCATATTGCAAATTATGTTCTTATTAGAGACTTTTGAAGAATTACCCCCTCAAAGTGACTTATTATTATCAAGTATTTGCATCTTATTTCCTATTCTATTCTTCTCTTATACATGTAATTTCATTTCAATTGTAATGGCCAAGCTCCTAATGCATTTTGTGAGAATTTTGAATGAGTTGATATCATATTATTGAAATTTGGTAAATACTTACAACTTAGGATGTGAGGCAATATAAACAAGTATACAAAAATATTAGGAAGAAAATAGAAAACTATTTAAAACCTCATTAAAAGTAATTCTTTATATATTACATTAAAAATATCCAATTTTTAGTAGCCTAAATTTGATTAATATAACAACTTGTAAAATAAGCTTGAGTCCTATAGGCCAATTTTGAACTAAGGACATCTCATAGAATTTAAGGTTTGTAACTTATAGAATATCTCGTGGAGCATTTTGAACTAAGGACATCTTGTAGAATTTAAGGATTGTAAAATGCTACATTAAGATGTGTGGTTGCGTGGAGCATTTTAATGTAGATATATCATAAGATATTATGACTAGTATATATATCTTAAATACGTCTATCTAAAAACACCCAGATATATAGTCTTGAATTATTTTCTTTACTTGAGATTTATTTTATTTTACTTAAAACTATTTAAGAATTAATTTATTTTATTTACATTGTTTATTTTATTTTTATTTGAAGAGCTATTTTTATTTATTTAAGAATTATTTTATTTACTTAAGAGTTGTTTTGTTTTACTTTAGAACTATTTAAGAATTATTATTATTATTTTGATATGGAGGAATTAGCACTACTTGGGACCCCATTTGCGAGGTCCTAATAAGGTGGCCCCTATAACTTCTGGCCACATGAGTTGTCCTTACTCATGTAGTAGTTGAAGTTAGGGATTCAAACTTGTAACTGTACACTCAATAACACGATTCGGTGGCTTGGGATGATTGAGTCAGCTTTGGTGTGTACACGGACCCTTTCCCCTTGCCATGGGGAAAACCTCCACGTCACTCTCTCTCTCGTGGAAGTAGCCAGTCAAGAGGAGGTGAGACATGAGGGTGGTCTGACTTGTTTGAGAGCTAGACTTTGCGGAGAGTGGTTAGCCAATCCTGGGGATTTTGTTGTCCATTTTTTTAGATGTGGTGTTCTGTGACCGCTGTTGTAAAAATAACTATATGACTCAAAGGGTCACTAGTCATCGTTCTTCTATTTGGGTTTATAATGTTCCAATGTTATGTTGGTTGACTATTGTTTTCGTTAATGTTTTGTTCAAGTTGACGTTTTTGTTCATACTATTGGATGATTGCTTGTATTTGAAGTTCTCTGAATCTTTCTTGTTGTTGTTGAATTACCAGTTGGTCTTGTTGTTGTTTAGGGTGGATCTCCTCTATCTCGTTGAGGATTGCCTTCACCCACTCACTTCTAAGTCCAGGGCACATTCATGAGCCTAAACAAGAGAGATGATCAAAGATAACCTTTACTTGACCTAGGGTTTTGACTTAGGGTTTATGTGACCTAAGGTTTGACTTTGTTGACTTTGTGTTGACCTTGTGTTGAAACCAAGGGTTTTGACTAATGTTGACTAAATTTGACCTTGTGTTGGGATCAAGGGTTTGTAAACCTCCTACGCTGCTAATGTTTTTGTTCTTTTCAGTTTTTGTATGCATGCAAGCCTATATGAGTGCAAAACAATTTTTTGTGCTTTTTCTATTTATAGAAATGAAAGTGTTTTTTATATCATAGGAATTAGAAAATGTATGCAAACTAGTATGATATTACCTAATGCAATTGAATCTATGTTTTTGTTTTGATTTTTTGAATAAGCGGAATGATTTACTCTAGGAAAGGGAAATTGCTTTTAAGCTATGAACTTTTGAAAGGGAAACTACTTTAACAATGCAAATCTACTTAGCCTATCAAGGAAAAAGCAACATGCATTTACTATTCCCAAGAGCAAAGTTTGACTATCTAATTGTAATATGAAATAAAAAGCATAAAGGAACCTAGAATAAAGAGATATGTGAGCCTCCACTATCCTCAGAAATCCTTGTATGGCAACCTCTAATCCTCTTGCGGCAGCGGGGTGATCCTCTTGGAAACAATAAGAAAAGAGAAGCAAAAGAAGCTTTTGAAAGCTTTGAAATGAGCTCAATGAGAGCTTGATGAGCACTGTGGCTTGTGATGTGAGTAGTGTATCGATGCAAAATGACCTTTTAGCAAAGCTAGATAAGACAACAAATAAAAGTAAAAGGCTCTAATGTCCTGTGTGAGTATATGGATGCTTGATTTGGAGAGCAATAACCTGCAAGAACTGTGTGCACAAATGAAATTGCCTCTCTTTGTGCTTGAGGGAGGGGGTATTTATAGGTTTGAAGAAGGGATGAGAGGTGAAGAGGAAGAAGAGTTAACTCCCTTTGATTGAAGAGTTAACTTAGAAGACACAAGAGTGATCTGGGCTAAAATTGGAGTGATCTAACCAATTATAACTTATCACTCAAGAAGAAATGGAGAAAGAGAATGCATGGGTTGATAACTAAAGATAAAAATAAGCTAAATATGCATGGGCAGATGCATGAAATAGTTAACTCTATCTTTGGGACAAAATTCCATGCAAAAAGGAAGAAAAATGAACGAAAATGAAGCCATTTTTGGTCAAAAACTTGAGTTAATTCATGGCTGGAAAAGACAAAAGGGTCACCACTTGGTTTTCCCTTTCACCAATCAGGGTCACCTGGGGATGAACCTAGGTCTCCCAAGGGTGACCCTCAGAGGAGGGGTCCTAGGTAGTGATGTAGGATGGGAGATGAAAGAGGATGAGAAAAGAAAGGGATATGCCTTCAGAAATAGGTCAAACGGATCAAAAACTAAATCTCCACTTGCAAATGTAGGATCTCTCGAAGGAGATCTAGAAATAATAGGGGGAGATTTGTACTGGTTGATTGAAACTGAAAACTAAAAGTTGGAGATGGTTTGGGAGGTCCTCTAGAGGGCTCCTAGGGGTGGGAATGGATGAAAAACACTAGGGAAAGGTGAAAACACAACAAATGGATGATAACAAGGCTTAGAGACGAAGTCGCAAGAACAAGAAACGCAAATCGACAAGTGTTGAAAAGTGTCATAAGTGAAGAAAGAGATAAAATGACAAAGGGGAAACAACACAGGGAAGAAGAAACCACATGTTATCAAGAGAATCGTTGCTAAAAGAACATTATTTCATGCTTACATATACATGACAAGGATTGTGAGTCATCATCAGGGTCCTCATGGAGGCTGCATGCATGATTTTGTTGCTTACATATTTTCCCCCTCGGGGATGATAGTCTACATGAAAGGTAGGTATCGTTCTTGAACTAGGCCTTACATGTTGAATTTTATGCAATTGTACCTGCAATAACTAGTATTAGTCCAACATTTGAATATATCAAAACAAATAATGAAAATTGAAATGACGAACATACCATAGATTGTGTGAGTTTGACTAGTTGTTTGCCTTTGTCAGAGAGACCTGTAGGAATGAACGCATGCAAAATGAACACATGAGAGATGCATAAAAGAAAACACTAATCTAAAAATGCATAATGTAAACTAAGCTAAGAGAGACAAAGAGTGAAGAAATTAGTGAGATTTGAGTGAAACGACGATGAAATCAATCGTGTGAGTAGTTGTTGGGTAGATATCACCAAGTAAATCGTAAAGATGGCCACCTCTTCTTCTGTCGCTGAGAGTTAGGTACACAAATAGTAAAAAACCCTTCTCTAAACCCTAGTTTCTATTTTATGAAAAATCTCTTGAAATTGTCAATTTTAGTCAATTTTTTCTATTGCATTGTGTTTATTTCATCGTTTAGAGTAGTTTTGGTTATTTGTTTGTCGAAATTGGCTAAGTTTTAAGGTTTTTAGAGCATTTTTTAGCTTGATGGGTAGGAAAACAGGGTCGCCCCTTTTGCCAGTTAGGTTACCGGGGGAGATCTGGTTAAGCAACAGGGTTGCCCAGTGGAGATCTATATGTACAACAAGGTTGCCTGCAGGAGATCTTGTTGAACATCTGGGTCACCTGGGGGAGATTCGGTCTGCTGAAAGGGGTGAATCTAACAGATCATTTCTAACTGAAATTGGATGTTTTTTGACATTTACTTCACTATGTTTTGATCTAATTTGAACACTGAATTCGTCTGTTTATTGCAATTTTGAAGGTTTATATGCTTTTTTGTGAAATTTTTCCAAGTTTATACGATTTTTAGGGATTTTCTTAGTTGATGGGATCTAATTGAAAGTTCTTTTCTGATTGATAGGATATGAGGATTCATTGGAATGCCAAATGTGAGCATTTATGGCTTGCAAAGATGTATGATTCATTGTCTCCTAATGATCTAGTTGTCTTGAAGAGGGCAAGCTTGGCTAGGATTTGTCATGTACCAGTTGTACATCGAGTTGCATGCATCTGGTGTGTTGTTCTAACCTATTGGGATGCTGATAGGAACACTTTCAGATTTCCATAGGTTTCAGGGGAGTGAACCATCACTCTTTATGATGTGTATCACATTCTCGAGGTTCCTGTGAGAGGACATCCTCTCATTCTACCTGCCAGCGAGTCCTTTGAGGACAAGGCATTCTGGGCTCAGATTATGGGGGTGAGCCATCCTAAGGATTAGAATGGTGTCCAACTTACTTCAGTACCACGACTTCGCTTTCCTCTCTTGAGGAAATTCTTTATTGGTTTGATTGCATTAAGGCTATTAGGAGACAAGGCCTCAGCTTTTTTGAGATGGTGTTGGGCACCCATCATTCAGGGTATTGAGCAAGGTACAATTTTTGCTTGAGGTCTAGACATTCTGGCAATGGTCTACAAATATTTCTATTGTATTGCTCGATGCGAGGCTCTTGCATTTAGCCACTCCTCCCTGATCATGACCTAGATTTTTGATCATAACACGCCATACCAAAAGGATATTCCCATTCCTGATTGTTGACTACCGAGAGTTGCCAGATGGGCATGTGTAGGCCACTTTGATACTTCCTTGTACACTGTGGCCACTCTCACTGATGCAGACATGATTGTTGATCCTTATGTAGATATGGAGGGTGTATGGTCCAGTGACAGATAGATTAGAGAGTACTGCCTCAGCATATAAGAGGTTTATGATCATAATGGTCTTGTCAAGGCTCATCATATTGAGCACATTTTATAATAGTTTGGTGAGGACTTCCCTAGGGATTTTACCCCAGTTCCCACTTGCTACCAATCTGTCGAGTAGATGGGCAAGGTTGGAAAGAGACCTACCATTTGGACTCCTTTGACTCTTGGGGATTTTATCACCAGAACCTCTAAGACCCCAAGAGGTAGACAGAAGGGAGGGAGAGGATCTCCTTCCCAAGGATTCATTGTCGTTGATGATTTATATTCTACTGACAAGGACTATGTCCCAAATGGATACAACTTATCATATAAGGGACCAGCAGGAGATGCATGCGAGATTGATTCCGATGAAGGGCAGATCCCAAAGGGCTATTCTTTAGGGCATAGGCCTCCTCATTCTAATGAAGCGATGCAGCATTTCGATCCTTCCTGGCAGCCTGGCGATCCTTGTAAGTCTATTTTTTTTCTAATTTTGCATTGTCCTTTCTTTAAAGTTTATGAATCATCACTTTTCTTATCATTGTTTTCTTTTTAGGTAGCATCGAGTAATGGAGGGGTTTCATTCACGAGGTTAATGTTGACATGGTGATTCCCTTCACTAGTTTGACATGAGAGAGACTTCTAGTTAATCCTGGTGTGCCCCTAGAGCTGGCCAACACAATGACATTTTTTCTCTTGCATACCATGGGTATCTGGAGAATATTGCGTTGAGGTTAGAGGTTCTCCTCCTTAGGGGTGAGAATGTTATTCTTCATGAGATGGCTCGCCTTGGGATTTGACGTCCAGAGTCTAGCACTTCAGGTCCTTCACACTCTCATACTCAGAGTAGGGTACCTTGTTCACATAGGTCTCATGGAGAGACCAATGCCACACACAGATAGAAGAGTAGGAGTCCTGATGCTTTGGTTGGAGGGAACCACCCTTGAGATTTTCTTTTGTCTACTTGTTTTAAAATTGTGCCCCCTTGCATGGGGAGCATTACTTTCCCTTCAGAGCATTTTATCCTAGCTCTTGTACTCTTGTAAACTCAAACTTTTGATATATCTATGAAACATTGTCTCTTTATGGTTGCTTTGTTATCGTATGAGTACTCATCTCTTGTGCACTTTGGAAGTTTTAGAACTCTTTGATTATGTTTAGGCCTTCAACTCTAAGAATGCAAGTATGATAACGATGACATGTTTTTATCTCTTTTTTGGAATATATATATGAAATGTAGGTGATGATATGCAGATGCAAGAATGCAAGGGATGCTGAAATAAAACTTCTAATTCTATGGAATGTCATGATTTATGACATTGACTTTATTGCTTTGGAACTCTTTTTTTTATTTTGGTATGAATGCATTATGGAACAAACAATATGAATGCTCTTTAGTATGATTTTGAATCCAGGGGATTATAGGTTATTTTGGTATAGGAGACCTATTCAAGTTTGTGAGATAGAGATTTAGAACTCAAGTGGGGATTGGGAAGGAGATGGAGTGCTTCTGAATTCGGGCTTTGCTAAAGTCTAAACATTAATCCTTATCTAGATAAGACAATCTGACAAGCTTTCAATTTAGACAAGTAACAAATTTTATTGAAGTTCACTAGACTTAGATCATAGATGGCAAGCAAGATAGACCCAGGGTAAAGGATAAATTGGAAAGAACCAAGGTCCCTAGATAGAAAATGATCCTAAAGACTACTAGACTCTCGACTTTTCTTAGCTAGTGTGTGTGTGTGCTTTGTACCTTTCTCTTTTATTTTCTCTGATAGAATGTCACCCTTGAAGCTTTGAGCTTAGACTGATCTCCACCCAAGGGTACAGACATTCAAAAATCTTCTTTTTCACTCTTTTTTTTTTTGCTTTTTCTCTTTTTTTTGTATTTTCTAGAATGCCTCACTTAATTTTTCTCATTTTTTTGGATTTTTTGACTTTTATAGAAATGAATGCTTTTGGAACTTTGGATACACAATAATTTGATCTCTTAGTTCTCACCTTTTTCAACACTCTTATTTTGATCACTCATTTTTTTATTCACTTGTATTTTAGACTACTTCCTTAAGAGTTTTGATCCTCCTGACATTTTTGGCCAGGGAAGATAAGGGGTTGAGTGACACCAAAAGTTTTCCTAATCCAATTGGACTTCTTTTCTACTAGGGAAGAATTGGTAAGGTCTGTAGACGTCTAAAATTGACCAATTTCCTAGTTTATCCTTATTTCCCTATTTATCCTTAATTATCCTTATTTATTCCTTGATTATCCTAATCCTCCCCCCATATGAGATTTAATTAATCTTAATTAATTAAATTCTTATATTCCACTCCGTAGATAATAAAATAAATTTAACAAATTTAATTTATTATTTACTCAACCTAAACCCATTCATAACAATTCAAAAACCCATTAAAAACCCTAACCACCTTTTACCTACCTTACCATTCACCGAACCAAAAATCTGTTTAACTACCCAAACCAATTTCTACCCAAATTTATAAAAATCAGATGCATCCATCATTTATTCCCCCTAGCAAATTTACAACGGAGTTATGCTAAATACGAGCAACTACAATCAAATATTTGGTAACATTTATCTGGTTTATATTGTTACATCTTTAATCTTTCTGTTGCATTCAATATAAATTTTAAGGTTTGTGTTAGTTTCAAATCTTTAAAATAAAATTTATATCTGGAGTAAACATTGGTGAACCTGACGTGAATTCTGCACATGGCGCCTACGAACAGGTTTTCACCATGGCACTCATCATTCCATCATCCATCTCCCATCCATAATAAAATCTGTCCTCCCTTCAACCCCCATCCATATCTTGTCATACACATCTACTCAATGTCATCTGGTCATATTGCATTGTCTTTCCATCTATTCTACGTTTTGTTATCACTGGTCTTCCCATTAGTCTTTTCCCATACCTTCACCTGCTCTCATCCTAGTATTCTTTTGTCCACCTGTGTAGGGCTATGTGTCTTGGTACCTTTGGGTTCCTCATAATCAACTCTTGAGTTCGTCTATATTTTCAGTCTCATGCAATCCCATAATAAAGTTTTTAGCACCACATCCTCATCCTTCTCCTCCATCAAATCATTCACCTTCCTACAAACACAAAAATCAAACAAAGAAAACACAAACCAATTTTTGACACTCGCACATTCCAAGCCATATCTCAAAAACACTTTGACACTCTTCGACAAAATTACACATCTCAACACCTAGTGATTTGATCTTGATCACAGTAACTAAGTTGTAGATCCCCTAGGCCAAACCATCATTTATTTACCTTATCTTATCCAGGGATATATCGTTCACACAACATGCACTTATCCATTTATCATGTTAAACTTTGGCTTGAGATCTTACGGTCTTTATTACTTCTATCATGATTAAATCTTTTGGTTCTTCTTTTGCTTTTCTGTCTAGGGGCAACATTGTGTACGCATGATTTGCATGTTTTGTTTGTGTGTGTTGACTCATTGTACTTTTGTGTCTTTTATTGGTCCTTGCAACATACCTGCCACACCATCATCATGGTCTTTCATATCATGGTGCCATTAGGCATATGCTTGCTTGCGACTTTACTCCTTTCTGCATTTGACACATCGTCACCCTAGTCATTATACCTTGGTGCATAATGTCAGGTGCTATATCAAACATCAGGTCGCTCAAAGTTTAATCAACATAACTCCATCCTCCTTCCCTTTGTTTCATTTTTCAAGAACCTATCCATCTCCTTTGTCCTTGCATATCCTCTTAAGGGGGCATTATTCTACCAATCCTTCATTTTTACGAGCCATCCTTCATTTTTATGAACCCCATCTAATCCCATCCATCCGATCCAATCCAATCCAACCCAAAATCTAAATTCAAAAACCTATGTTTTAATCTTCTTTGAAAGACATTGCTTTGCAACATCGTCTCAAAAGAGGGGCAAAATGTAGACGTCTAAAATTGACCAATTTCCTAGTTTATCCTTATTTCCCTATTTATCCATAATTATTCCTTGATTATCCTAATCCTCCGCAATATGAGATTTAATTAATCTTAATTAATTAAATTCTTATATTCCACTCTGTAGATAATAAAATAAATTTAACAAATTTAATTTATTATTTACTCAACCTAAACCCATTCATAACAATTCAAAAACCCATTAAAAACCCTAACCACCTTTTACCTACCTTACCCTTCACCGAACCAAAAATTCATTTAACTACCTGAACCAATTTCTACCCAACTTTATAAAAATCAAATGCATCCATCATTTATTCCCCCTAGCAAATTTACAATGGAGTTATGCTAAATATGAGCAACCACAATCAAATATTTGGTAACATTTATCTGGTTTATATTGTTACATCTTTAATCTTTCTATTGCATTCACTATAAATTTTAAGGTTTGTGTTAGTTTCAAATCTTTCAAATAAAATTTATATCTGGAGTAAACATTGGTGAACCTAACGTGAATTCTACACATGGCGTATGCGAATAGGTTTTCACCATGGCACTCATCATTCCATCATCCATCTCCCATCCATAATAAAATTCATCCTCTATTCAATCCCCATCCATATCTTGCCATACACATCTACTCAGTGTCATCTGGTCATATTGCATTGTCTTTCCATCTATTCTACATTCTGTTATTACCAGTTTTCCCATTAGTCTTTTCCCATACCTTCACCTACTCTCATCCTAGTATTCTTTTGTCCACCTGTGTAGGGCTATGTGTCTTGGTGCCTTTGGGTTCCTCATAATCAACTCTTGAGTTCGTCTATATTTTTAGTCTCATGCAATCCCATAATAAAGTTTTTAGCGTCGCATCCTCATCCTTCCCCTCCATCAAATCATTCACCTTCCTACAAACACAAAAATCAAACAAAGAAAACACAAACCAAATTTTGACACTCGCACATTCCAATCCATATCTCAAAAACACTTTGATACTCTTCGATAAAATTACACAACTCAACACCTAGCGATTTGATCTTGATCACAGTAACTAAGTTGTAGATCCCCAAGGCCAAACCATCATTTATTTACCTTATCTTATCCAGGGATATATCGTTCACACAACATGCACTTATCCATTTATCGTGTTAATCTTTGGCTTGAGATCTTACCGTCTTTATTACTTCTGTCATGATAAAATCTTTTGGTTCTTTTGTTTTTCTGTCTAGGGGCAACATTATGTATGCATGCTTTGCTTGTTTTGTTTGCGTGTGTTAACTCATTGTAGTTTTGTGTCTGTTATTGGTCCTTGCAACATACCTGCCACACTGTCGTCATGGTCTTTCATACCATGGTGCCATTAGGCATATGCTTGCTTGCAACTTTACTCCTTTCTGCATTTGACACATCATCACCCTGGTCTTTATACCTTGGTACATAATGTTAGGTGCTATATCAAACATCAGGTTTCTCAAAGTTTAATCAACATAACTACATCCTCCTTCCCTTCATTTCCTTTTTCAAGAACCTATCCATCTCCTTTGTCCTTGCATATCCTCTTGAGGGGGCATTATTCTACCAATCCTTCATTTTTACGAGCAATCCTTCATTTTTTTGAGCCCCATCTGATCCCATCCATCTGATCCAATCCAATCCAACCCAAAATCTAAATTCAAAAACCTATGTTTTAATCTTCTTTGAAATGACATTGCTTTGCAACATCATCTCAAAGAGGGGCAAAATGTAGACGTCTAAAATTGACCAATTTCCTAGTTTATCCTTATTTCCCTATTTATCATTAATTATCCTTAATTATTCCTTGATTATCCTAATCCTCCCCCCATATGAGATTTAATTAATCTTAATTAATTAAATTCTTATATTCCACTCCATAGATAATAAAATAAATTTAACAAATTTAATTTATTATTTACTCAACCTAAACCCATTCATAACAATTCAAAAACTTGTTAAAAACCCTAACCACCTTTTACCTACCTTACCATTCACCGAACCAAAAATCTGTTTAACTACCCGAACCAATTTCTACCCAACTTTATAAAAATCAAATGCATCCATCATTTATTCCCCCTGGCAAATTTACAATGGAGTTATGCTAAATACGAGCAACCACAATCAAATATTTGGTAACATTTATCTAGTTTATATTGTTACATCTTTAATCTTTCTGTTGCATTCGATATAAATTTTAAGGTTTGTGTTAGTTTCAAATCTTTCAAATAAAATTTATATCTAGAGTAAACATTGGTGAACCTGACGTGAATTCTACACATGGTGCCTGTGAATAGGTTTTCACATTGGCACTCATCATTACATCATCCATCTCCCATCCATAATAAAATCTGTCCTCCCTTCAGCCCCCATCCATATCTTGCCATACACATCTACTCAGTGTCATCTGGTCATATTGCATTGTCTTTCCATCTATTCTGCGTTTTGTTATCAGCGGTCTTCCCATTAGTCTTTTCCCATACCTTCACCTGCTCTCATCCAACTATTCTTTTGTCCACCTGTGTAGGGCTATGTGTCTTGGTACCTTCGGGTTCCTCATAATCAACTCTTGAGTTCGTCTATATTTTCAGTCTCATGCAATCCCATAATAAAGTTTTTAGCACCGCATCCTCATCCTTCCCCACCATCAAATCATTCACCTTCCTACAAACACAAAAATCAAACAAAGCAAACCCAAACCAATTTTTGACACTCGCACATTCCAAGCCATATCTCAAAAACACTTTGACACTCTTCGACAAAATCACACAACTCAACACCTAGCGATTTGATCTTGATCACAGTAACTAAGTTGTAGATCCCCTAGGCCAAACCATCCTTTATTTACCTTATCTTATCCAGGGATATATCGTTCACACAACATGCACTTATCCATTTATTGTGTTAATCTTTGGCATATGATCTTACGGTCTTTATTACTTCTGTCATGATTAAATCTTTTGGTTCTTCTTTTGCTTTTTTCCTAGGGGCAACATTGTGTATGCATGCTTTGCTTGTTTTGTTTGTGTGTGTTGAATCATTGTAGTTTGTGTCCATTATTGGTCCTTGCAACATACTTGCCACACCGTCATCATGGTCTTTCATATCATGGTGCCATTAGGCATATGCTTGCTTGCGAGTTTACTCCTTTCTGCATTTGACATAGTGTCACCCTGGTCTTTATACCTTGGTGAATAATGTCAGGTGCTATATCAAACATCAGGTTGCTCAAAGTTTAATCAGCATAACTCCATCCTCCTTCCCTTCATTTCCTTTTTCAAGAACCTATCCATCTCCTTTGTCCCTGCATATCTTCTTGAGGGGGCATTATTCTACCAATCCTTCATTTTTACGAGCCAATCCTTCATTTTTGTGAACCCCATCTGATCCCATCTATCTGATCCAATCCAATCCAACCCAAAATCTGAATTCCAAAACCTATGTTTTAATCTTCTTTGAAACAACATTGCTTTGCAACATCATCTCAAAGAGGGGCAAAATGTAGACGTCTAAAATTGACCAATTTCCTAGTTTATCCTTATTTCCCTATTTATCCTTAATTATCCTTAATTATTCCTTGATTATCCTAATCCTCCCCCCATATGAGATTTAATTAATCTTAATTAATTAAATTCTTATATTACACTTTGTAGATAATAAAATAAATTTAACAAATTTAATTTATTATTTACTCAACCTAAACCCATTCATAACAATTCAAAAACTTGTTAAAAACCCTAACTACCTTTTACCTACCTTACTGCTCACCGAACCAAAAATCTGTTTAACTACCTGAACCAATTTCTACCCAACTTTATAAAAATCAAATGCATCCATCATTTATTTCCCCTGGCAAATTTACAACGGAGTTATGCTAAATACGAGCAACCACAATCAAATATTTGGTAACATTTATCTGGTTTATATTGTTACATCTTTAATCTTTTGGTTGCATTCGATATAAATTTTAAGGTTTGTGTTAGTTTCAAATCTTTAAAATAAAATTTATATCTGGAGTAAACATTGGTGAACCTAACATGAATTCTACACATGGCACCTGCGAACAGGTTTTCACCATGGCACTCATCATTCCATCATCCATCTCCCATCCATAATAAAATCTGTCCTCCCCTCATCCCCCATCCATATGTTGCCATACACATCTACTCAGTGTCATCTGGTCATATTGCATTGTCTTTCCATCTATTCTACGTTCTATTATCACCGACCTTCCCATTAGTCTTTTCCCATACCTTCACCTGCTCTCATCCTAGTATTCTTTTGTCCACCTATGTAGGGCTATGTGTGTTGGTACCTTTGGGTTCCTCATAATCAACTCTTGAGTTCTTCTATATTTTTAGTCTCATGCAATCCCATAATAAAGTTTTTAGCGCCGCATCCTCATCCTTCCCCTCCATCAAATCATTCACCTTCCTACAAACACAAAAATCAAACAAAGCAAACACAAACCAATTTTTGACACTGTCACATTCCAAGCCATATCTCAAAAACACTTTGACACTCTTCGACAAAATTACACAACTCAACACCTAGCGATTTGATCTTGATCACAGTAACTAAGTTGTAGATCCCCCAGGCCAAGCCATTCTTTATTTACCCTATCTTATCCGGGGATATATCGTTCACACAACATGCACTTATCCATTTATCATGTTAATCTTGGGCTTGAGATCTTACCGTCTTTATTACTTCTATCATGATTAAATCTTTTGGTTCTTCTTTTGCTTTTCTGTCTAGGGGTAACATTGTGTATGCATGCTTTGCTTGTTTTGTTTGCGTGTGTTGACTCATTGTAGTTTTGTGTCTGTTATTAGTCCTTGCAACATACCTGCCACACCATCATCATGGTATTTCATATCATGGTGCCCTTAGGCATATGCTTGCTTGCGACTTACTCCTTCCTGCATTTGACGCATCGTCACCCTGGTCTTTATACCTTGGTGCATAATGTTAGGTGCTATATCAAACATCAGGTTGCTCAAAGTTTAATCAACATAACTCCATCCTCCTTCCCTTCATTTCCTTTTTCAAGAACCTATCCATCTCCTTTGCCCCTGCATATCTTCTTGAGGGGACATTATTCTACCAATCCTTCATTTTTACGAGCCAATCCTTCATTTTTATGAACTCCATTTGATCCCATCCATCCAATCCAATCCAATCCAACCCAAAATCTGAATTGCAAAATCTAAATTCAAAAACCTATGTTTTAATCTTCTTTGAAACAACATTGCTTTACAACATCGTCTCAAAGAGGGGCAAAATGTAGACATCTAAAATTGACCAATTTCCTAGTTTATCCTTATTTCCCTATTTATCCTTAATTATCCTTAATTATTCCTTGATTATCCTAATCCTCCCCCCATATGAGATTTAATTAATCTTAATTAATTAAATTCTTATATTCCACTCCGTAGATAATAAAATAAATTTAACAAATTTAATTTATTATTTACTCAACCTAAACCCATTCCTAACAATTCAAAAACCTGTTAAAAACCCTAACCACCTTTTACCTACCTTACCATTCACTGAACCAAAAATTCATTTAACTACCTGAACCAATTTCTACCCAACTTTATAAAAATCAAATGCATCCATCATTTATTCCCCCTGGCAAATTTACAACAGAGTTATGCTAAATACGAGCAACCACAATCAAATATTTGGTAACATTTATTTGGTTTATATTGTTACATCTTTAATCTTTCTGTTGCACTCGATATAAATTTTAAGATTTGTGTTAGTTTCAAATCTTCCAAATAAAATTTATATTTGGAGTAAACATTGGTGAACCTGACGTGAATTCTACACATGGCGCCTGCAAACAGGTTTTCACCATGACACTCATCATTCCATCATCCATCTCTCATCCATAATAAAATCTATCCTCCCTTCAGCCCCCATCCATATCTTGCCATACACATCTGCTCAGTGTCATCTGGTCATATTGCATTGTCTTTCCATCTATTCTACGTTTTGTTATCACCGGCCTTCCCATTAGTCTTTTCCCATACATTCACCTGCTCTCATCCTAGTATTCTTTTGTCCACCTATGTAGGGCTATGTGTCTTGGTACCTTTGGGTTCCTCATAATCAACTCTTGAGTTCATCTATATTTTCAGTCTCATGCAATCCCATAATAAAGTTTTTAGCGCCGCATCCTCATCCTTCCCCTCCATCAAATCATTCACCTTCCTACAAACACAAAAATCAAACAAAGAAAACACAAACCAATTTTTGACACTCGTACATTCCAAGCCATATCTCAAAAACACTTTGACACTCTTCGATAAAATTACACAACTCAACACCTAGCGATTTGATCGTGATCACAGTAACTAAGTTGTAGATCCCCCAGGCCAAACCATCCTTTATTTACCTTATCTTATCCGGGGATATATCGTTCACACAACATGGACTTATCCATTTATCGTGTTAATCTTTGGCTTGAGATCTTACTGTCTTTATTACTTCTATCATGATTAAATCTTTTGGTTCTTCTTTTGCTTTTCTGTCTAGGGGCAACATTGTGTATGCATGCTTTGCTTGTTTTGTTTGTGTGTGTTGACTCATTGTAGTTTTGTGTATGTTATTGGTCCTTGCAACATACCTGCCACACCATCATCATGGTCTTTCATATCATGGTGCCATTAGGCATATGCTTGCTTGCGACTTTACTCCTTTCTACATTTGACACATCGTCACCCTAGTCTTTATACCTTGGTGCATAATGTTAGGTGCTATATCAAACATTAGGTTGCTCAAAGTTTAATCAACATAACTCCATCCTCCTTCCCTTCATTTCATTTTTCAAGAACCTATCCATCTCCTTTGTCCCTACATATCCTCTTGAGGGGGCATTATTCGACCAATCCTTCATTTTTACAAGCCAATCCTTCATTTTTATGAACCCCATCTGATCCCATCCATCCAATCCAATCTAATCCAACCCAAAATCTGAATTCTAAAACCTATGTTTTAATCTTCTTTGAAACGACATTGCTTTGCAACATCGTCTCAAAGACGGGCAAAATGTAGACGTCTAAAATTGACCAATTTCCTAGTTTATCCTTATTTCCCTAGTTATCCTTAATTATTCATTGATTATCCTAATCCTCCCCCCATATGAGATTTAATTAATCTTAATTAATTAAATTCTTATATTCCACTCTGTAGATAATAAAATAAATTTAACAAATTTAATTTATTATTTACTTAACCTAAACCCATTCATAACAATTCAAAAACCCGTTAAAAACCCTAACCACCTTTTACCTACCTTACCGTTCACCGAACCAAAAATCCGATTAACTACCCAAACCAATTTCTACCCAACTTTATAAAAATCAAATGCATCCATCATTTATTCCCCCTGGCAAATTTACAACGGAGTTATGCTAAATACGAGCAACCACAATCAAATCTTTGGTAACATTTATCTGGTTTATATTGTTACATCTTTAATCTTTCTATTGCATTCGATATAAATTTTAAGGTGTGTGTTAGTTTCAAATCTTTCAAATAAAATTTATATCTGGTGTAAA
This sequence comes from Cunninghamia lanceolata, assembly GCA_027924645.1. Lineage (NCBI taxonomy): Eukaryota > Viridiplantae > Streptophyta > Pinopsida > Cupressales > Cupressaceae > Cunninghamia > Cunninghamia lanceolata. Next base: position 1,154,977 of record BSBN01001191.1, on the reverse strand, counting down.
CAAGGTCTACTTGTAAGCTTCCTTTAGACACTGTAGGTTTGAATACTGACTTTGTTTATACCTAACATCATGGCTCATTAAAACTGGGGTTAGTGTAAAGCTAAGAGCTAGGCTCTAATTAGAATCACTAGGAATGAAGGGGGAAAATGGTGATTGTGAAAATGGGGAATCCCATAACCTAAAAGGATGACCTATACCAATACAACCTTAGACTCCTTACTGAAATGAAAAAAATATAAGAGTGAGTCATTCACTGAAATGCAAGATGAACAAAATGATACTGAAATGCAAGAAACAAAACTCTTTTTTTGTTACATTTTTAATTTTTGTAATTTGTTTTTGTATTTTGGAATATTTGATTTTTTTGTGTTTTTGTGTTTTATGATTCTTATGATTTTTAGACATAGTATTTCTTGAGGTGAAAGGCATTGATTGGTTCACCTAATTCCTCTCCCTCCATTGTGCACAAGAGATATGCACCATTTCCGATATCTTCTTTAACCATATAGGGACCTTTCCAATCCTCAGTAATTTTTCTCTTTCGTCTTCTCTTTTTATTTTTAGTACTACCTCTTCTTAGGATGAGTTCTTCTATTATGTAGGTTTCGTGATATTATTTGGTTCTAACCCTTCTAACTCTACGGTCTCTCTTGGTAACGTGAGACAAAGTAAATCCTGGAAAGCTTGTTGATGGGAGGGAGTTTAATATAAGACTCTTTTGCATCTTAGTAATTCCATAAGCATATCGAATTGATCTTGCATGTAAATCTTTACTTCTTGTCACTCTTGAATCTTTTGAAGGAATTGAAATAACTTGAAGGCAATTTGAGGGTCCCTTTGCTCATCAAGAGGAACAAAGTTTATACTCATCCTTCTGTTGGGCTCGGGTCTCAAATCCATGGAATACCCTATGTAGCTTCTTGGTAACTCAAAGATGACAGGATCATCAATCCCGACTGACACTCACATTTTCCATTCTTTATTAAACGTTCCTTCACTTTCTTCATCTTCATCTGGATGTCTCTCAACCATTTCAATTTGTACCAAGGGTGATTCCCATTCGCCAAGCTCATTCGACTGCACTGAAGCAGAAGTAGTGGGTTGCACTTGAGGTTGAGAGACCATGAACATCTTCGGGAGAATTTGTATCACGTTAGTCGATTCATTGTCTACAGAATTTACATCTTCCATTGGTGTCATGGGTCTATAGGAATCTTCCGATGGCATGAGTGGTTCATACGACTCACTTCCTTTTGGTGTCTCGGGGATATGTGATTTACTTAATGGTGACAAAGGAGTGTAACTTTTTGTCAAGTCTTCTTTAGGATTTGAGAAAGTGTGAGGGTCTGCATTTCTCAAATCTAGTGTAACTGTTTCAAACACTGGTCCTTCATGTTCTATGAGGTTTTTCCCCTATACAAGGAAAGAGCTTATAAACCAGCTGCACATTGATAATAAGTATTTCTAAAGGAAATTGGAGAGGTCCATCCTTTTCTATCCATTCCATAATTTTTATCATCTTTTCCTTAAGGATAACCTCTTTCTGTTTTGATGGTGCCTCATTTTCCAAGGCCTTCATTTCTATATTGTTTATGGTATTTTCCAGAATTTCTGTCCTTTTGATACATATCAACTGTTGAGTAGGACTAGGGACATAAAGCTTATTCATTAAGAGTTCATAGTCTTGATTGTTTTGTGATTGGGATGCTTATCCAAATTCGTAAGTTGATTTTTTCTTTTCCTTTTTTTCGTCCCCTTCTTCGATGATTTCTATTGTCCCAATTGAGAGACCTTTGATGTTGTACTAGTTCATGCAAGGGATGGATGCTAAGTCAAATGGAGTATGAGACTTGGTGGTGTGGGGATCAATGGGGAACTCTCTAAGGTGATCCATGTCTTGATATGATATGTTGAGAGTATTTGCGTTTGGTTGAAGGTTCTAAGTCTCTTCCTTTATTTTCTCTTGCGTGTTTAACTTTTTATCCTTTCCTTCCTATTCCTTCCTGTAAACACTGAAAGGGTCAAGATCCACCTTGACAATGTGTGTTTTTCTTGAGTGATGGAAATGAATTTCTTGAAACAATGTGGAGGCTATGGCCTTCATGGCTTGAATCCAAGGTCTTCCAAGGATCATATTGTAATTGGTTTCTTTGTTGATAACATAGAAGTCTATGGGAATTGTTTTAGACATCAAGGTGAGCGGCAGGCTAATCTTCCCAATTGCTTGAATGTCTTGACTGTCATATATCCTTAAGGTGGTAGCTTGTTGTTTTATGCCAATTTTACTATATCCCATCCTTCGTAGGAAGGAAATTGGCAAGATGTTAACTGTTGATCCTTCATCTACTACCACTCTTTTTATGATGACCTCTTCAACCCGAACTTGTATGTATAATGGTGAATCCTTATTCTTATTTCCTTCATCCTTTGGGAGTCTTGAAATGTCAAATGGGAGAGGGATTGGTTCTTCTTGTGTGGAGCATCCCACTTCTAATACTTTTAAGAATATTTTTCGGTGTGAAGGGGAGGCTTTCAACAATTTTATTACTTGTGAAAAGACTTTTTCTGTTTGGTCAGTTTGTCACTTTGAGATAGTTTTCTTGTACCCATATCAGGTTTTCATGTCATGACCTTTTGTTCCATGGAACTAACAATATGTGTCAAGATCATAGGAGAAACAACCTGGTCCTTGATTTCCTTTTTGATGCCATTTATCATTATTGGGTGTACTCCTTATGACATTGATGTCTTTATCTATTGAGATGTTTGATGTATTCTTATTTGTCCCTTTTGATATTTTGAGTTTTCCATTAGTGTCATAAGTTCTCTGGCCACTATCGATGGTTGCTTGGTCAATCCTTAAAGCACTTTCCAAGGCTTCTTCGTAGGACTTGTAAGGTAACTTATGGACTTCTTCTCTCATATCCCTATTCAAGGAATGCAAGAAAAGATCTCACAATTCATGATGATCCATGTTTGGAGCACTTTCAAAGAATATAGAACTTGTCTCCATCGAGTGACGAAATGGGCTACCAATTCGTTTGGTTCTTGTTTCATAGTTAAGAATTCTTAGATTCTTGTCTTCATGAGTTTGTTCATGTCAAAAGCCATGAAAAACCCTCTAATTAATTTCTTGAATGAATGTATTGAGGCCTCTTGCAGGTGATAATACCAATCCAAGGCTATTCCTTCTAACATCTTCAGGAAGATTTTGGCAACAACCCCATCCCAAGGGAGGAGTTCTCTTATTACGGTTGTGTAAGCTTTAATATGCGAGTTGGGATCTCCTTCTCCTTTGAATTTCAAGAGATCTGGTAATGGTTGAGGTAACAAAACACTTCTTATGGCTATGTCAAGTGGCTCCTTTAAGTACTCCAAGTATGTACCCAAAAAGGCACTATATGATTGCGGAACTGATAGCATTAGTCCCATGGTTGGGCTTTCATAACCCAATGTTATTGTTTGATTTACATGGTTTCCTTGCATTGCATGATTGTTTTGAATAGGAGGGTTCCCATTTGGGAATATATCATTACTCCCATTTTGCGAGCAGTAGTTGAGGTAAGGGGGATTCTGAGATGCCCCCTGATCCTATTCAATCCTGATATGTTCATGTGATTTTTGTCTTCTTTCTAGGACATGTTCTTCCAAAGTTTTGATTCTTTGCACTAGCATTGCAATGAGATCTATAGGTATGGGACCTCTAGCCACTTCCTCATTTCTAGGGTTTTCATTGCGAATGTTGTCATGATTATGTGTTTCTTCTTGTAGAGCATTTTCTTGTTGCTCTTCTCATAAAGCAACTTTCAGGGCTTCTTGAGCATCTTTTGCTTCTTGTAAGTTTCAATCTAGCCTTCTCACTTCATCATCAAGATGAGTACTTGAGGTGCTTATGGATGGTTGATCCATGCGATGGACTTCCAATCTCATTTGTATTTTTTTCACTTTGTGAGGTGTGTTTAGTATGGCAAGGTTATGCTCCCATGCAGGCTTGTTGAAAGATAGAGAATGCCTGGGTTCTCTTCAATCTTGTTCATAGTCTGAATCTTCATAGTCATAGTAGTTTGAAACCAGTGCATTTGGGTCAAGTGGCACATACCTGTTGTAAGAGGGAGTTTCTGGTTCCCTAGAGGGAATAATCCCTAAGTTTAAGTTTGGTTCCATCATATTTGGGGGTGCCATAGACACCACAAAATAAATGGAACCAGTGAAGGTGAAGGTGACAAAGGCGAAAGCAGCGAAGATGGTTACGAAGAAGAAAGTGATAATGATTGAAACCTTTGAAGTTGAAATGCCAAATGATGATGTTTAAAAGGAATTTGAGTGATCTTTGAAATGCAAAACTACTCATCCTAGTAGGATTTGTAATTTCATGCCAGGTTCACCAAAATATGTGGTGAAGCTGATGACGTATGTGATAATGGTGATGAATTAATCTTTAAAATTGAGGCGCAAAATCACTCATCCTAGAAGGATTTGTAATTTCACGTTAGGTTCACAAAAATATGTGGTGAAGTTGATGTCACATGTAACAGTGATAATGACGTCCAAGCAATGGGAACATAAAAAGTATAACCAGAAGGCTTTGCAATTCACGTTAGGTTCACCAAAATGTGTATTCTCAAAAACATGACTCGGTGGCTTGGGGCGGTTGAGTTAGCTTTGGCATGAACACGGACCCTCTCTCCTTGCAATGTGGCAAACCTCCATGTCACGCTCGCTCTCGTGGAAGTAGCTAGTCGAGAGGAGGCGAGGCATGGGGGTGGTCTGGTTCATTTGAGAGATGGACTTCACAGAGAGTGGTCGGTCAGTCCTAGGGCCTTTGTTGTGCATTTGTTTGGATGTGGTGTTCTATGACTGTTGTAAAAATAACCATATGACCCGAAGGGTCACTAGTCACCATTCTTCTGTTTGGGTTTCTAATGTTCCAACATTGTGTGGGTTGACTATTGTTTTCGTTAATACTTTGTTCAAGCTGATGTTGTCATTCATACTATTGGACGATTGCTTGTATTTGAAGTTCTCTGAATCTTTCTTGTTGTTGTTTAGGGTGGATATCCTCTATCTCGTTGAGGATTGCCTTCATCCACTCACGTCTAAGTCCAGGGCACATTTGTGAGGCTTTAAAAAAGAGAGAGATGGTTAAAGCTAACTTGACCTAGGTTTTCGACCTAGGTTTTATGTGACCTAAGGTTTGACTTTATTGACTTTGTGTTGACCTTGTGTTGAAACCAAGGGTTTTGACTAACGTTGATTAAATTTGACCTTGTGTTGGGATCAAGGGTTTGTAAACCTTCTATGCTACTAATATTTTTGTTCTTTTCAGTTTTTGTATGCATTCAAGCCTATATGAGTGCAAAACAGTTTTTTTGTGCTTTTTCTATTTATAGAAATGAAAGTGTTTTTTTCTATTCTAAGAATTAGAAAATGTATGCAAACTAGTATGAGATTACCTAATGCAATTGAATCTATGTTTTTGGTTTGATTTTATGAATAAGTGGAATGATTTACTCTAGGAAAGGGAAATTGTTTTTAAACTATGAACTTTTGAAAGGGAAACTACTTTAACAATTCAAATCTACTTAGCCTATCAAGGAAAAAGCAACATGCATTTACCATTCCCATGAGCAAAGTTTGACTATCTAATTACTATGAAATAAAAATCATGAAGGAATTTGGAATAAAGAGATGTGCGAGCCTCCACTACCCTCAAAAATCCTTGTATGGAAACCTCTATTCCTCTTGCGGCAGCAAGGTGATCCTCTTGGCAACAATAAGAAAAGAGAAGCAAAAGAAGCTTTTGAAAGCTTTGAAATGAGCTCAATGAGAGCTTGATGAGCACTATGGCTTGTGATGTAAGCAGCACATCGACACAAAATGAGCTTTTAGCAAAGCTAGATAAGACAAAAAATAAAAGCAAAAGGCTCTAATGTCCTGTGTGAGCATATGGATGCTTGATTTGGAGAGCAATAACCTACAAGAACTATGTGCACAAATGAAATTGCCTCCCCTTGTGCTTGAGGGAGGGGGTATTTGTAGGTTTGAAGAAGAGATGAGAGGTGAAGAGGAAGAAGAGTTAACTCCCTTTGATTGAAAGTTAACTTAGAAGACACAAGAGTGATCTAGGCTAAAATTGGAGTGATCTAACCAATTATAACTTATCACTCAAGAAGAAATGGAGAAAGAGAATGCATGGGTTGATAACTAAAGATAAAAATAAGCTAAATATGCATGGGTGGATGCATGAAATAGTTAACTCTATCTTTGGGACAAAGTTCCATACAAACAAGAAGAAAAACGGGTGAAAACGAAGCTATTTTTGGTCAAAAACTCAAGTTAATTCGTGGCTGGAAAATATAGAAGGGTTGCCACCTAGTCCCCCCTTTCACCATTCAGGGTCACCTGGGGGTAACCCATGGGCGACCCTCAGAGGAGGGGTCCTGGGTGGTGATGCAGGATGGGAGATGAAAGATGAGGAGAAAATAAGGGGATTTGCCTCCGGAAATAGGTCAAACAAGGGTCAAAAACCAAATCTCCACTTGCAAATGTAGGATCTCCCAGGGGAGATATGGAAATAATAGGGGGAGATTTGTATTGGTTGGCTGAAACTAAAAATTTAAAGTTGGAGATGGCTTGGGAGGTCCTTTAGAGGGCTCCTAGGGGTGGGAATGAATGAAAAACACTGGGGAAAGGTGAAACCACAACAAATGGACGAATACAAGGCTTAGGGATGAAGTCATAAGCATAGGAAACACGAATTGACAAGTGTCGAAAACGAAGAAAGAGATAAAATGACAGAGGAAACAACACAAAGAAGAAGAAACCACATGCTAGCAAGAGAATTGCTTCTGAGAGAACATTATTTCATGCTTACATGTATGTGACAAGGATTGTGAGTCATTATCGGGGTCCTCGTGGACGTTGTGCGTGATTTTAGTGCTTATAGTAACCATTGTCTGTGTCTTTCAATGGCTTAAGTGTTTGTCTATGCCTCATGGGCTAGAATTGTTTTATTTTATTTATATTAAATTTTTATTTGAAGAATTATTTTTATTTACTTAAGAGGTATTTTATAGTTTTAGTTTTTTTTTTAATGTGTCCATTATGTTTTGGTTTTTATGTTCATGGTAGAATGTCTCTCAACATAATGACTTATAATTAAATACTTATTTTTATGGAATTACTGTATTAATTTTTTTCTCATCTTTAACAATAAATGTTTAGTACAATTTGTATAGCATTAATATAAGATACTACATATTATACAATTTGTAGTATAATTTTTTCTCATTAACATCAAAGTTCATGAGTTGGAAATATGTGATGTAAATATAAAATTAAAAGATATTGTTGAAATTACCAATTATATGGAAAAATATATAGGAAACTTCTATAATCAATAATTATACTTAAAAAAAATATAACAAACTTATATAATTCAACATTTTTTATAATGTAAATAAAATCAAATATATATATGTTTGCATTGCCTCTATAACTTAAAAAATTTCATTTAAGTACGTAAATTTAATGAACCTGCCAACACAAACGGAAAACGTTAATAATATGAATGTCCAACACAGACTGGACACGTAAAGTGCATAAAACGGATGAAAAAGGTCCCACCGAGATTTGAACTCGGGTTACTGGATTCAGAGTCCAATGTCCTCACCACTAGACCATGGGACCGTTGCGTTCAAAAAATAAATGAGATGCTACCTATATCTTCTGATTAACAATCGCTTCAAACGGAGAGGAGCGAACAATTAAGAACTGAGAAAAGAGAAAGTAGCAAAAGTATTTACACAGGATTCGTGAGTTTTTAATGTTACAGCTGTTGAGAATATGCACAGCTACATTCTACTTCCCCACTTCAATTCTTTGCGTTGCTTTCAATCCCATTTTCCGTTTTGTTTCGGTTCAAACTTAAGAATGACCCATTGCATACATGTGAATCTCATCACCCGGGTATTGTATGTATATTTCTCGCTTTGTGGGAAGAGGTTCTCAATTCAATTATAAACAATGCCCTAGTTTTTTAAATGAGAGATCTTTTTAATGAGTCTTGGGTTAAACTTTAGGAGGGATGATGCAGACTAAAGTGTCTTCATCATATTTTCATTTATGTTTGGATTAAAATTATTATTATTATTTTTTAAATTTTGGTTTATATTTGTCTTTTCATTAAGTTATAATCGTTATATTCTTACGTTCTTTCTTTTTTGTTTGATCTACTATTTTTTTTATGATTTATTTGGCCTTTTGTTTATGTCTTGCTTGTTGTGTTTTTCTCTTTAATGAACACAAAGAGGTGCCCCTTCTAAATAAATAATTTGAAATGATATTTATTTTGTTAAAAATGACGTCAAACAACTCATCGCTAAAGTTTAGTGCGTCAAACTATTCACCACTAAAGTTCAATTGTAGAAAGACCCCTAGATTTGTGTGAACATATGTAAAACGTAACTACAACTTTTATAATGAGAAAGCGTCAAATTATCTAAACTATCATAACATAAATGCGAACCTAGATAAAATTTGGTGGGCCCTCTAGTGAAGCAATTGGCCACTATTCTTTCATGTGTAAATAAGAGCAAGCTCCACAATGCACAAGAAGACACTAATTGCTTTCATATTATTAGATGTTTTAGGCTTCATAGTCCATAACATGTATTATGTAGATATGGGAAAATATTATTTAATTTTTTATAATCTATAATATTAGGATGCGCACAATTTCGAAAAACTCGCTCATTATTTTTAAACAATTTTTATAATTATATGCTAATACTTTGGTATATAAGAGTGGATGAACTAATTGACTAACTCATGGCCTCTTGTCAAGTACTCAAAAGTGAGGTTATGATATGTCTTACCATTTTACATATAGCTAGGATGATACACTATGTGGTTGAGTAATTCTCGTATCACCAAGCTTCTCTACCTTCAATTTGGTTATACCTTTGTTGGAGAATACCTTTATAATAGAGATTGAACCCTAAAATCTTAATAAGTGTGGATACATATTTTTAGCATTGATCATTTTAAGTTACAATAGTATAGTATCTACAAGCAAGCCATGCCCAAGTGAGCATAAAATTGGTCTCAATAATAATATTATCAATGTTTCACTTGTATGATTCCAAAAGACTAATTTCAATCATGATGACCTTTGATTTTTTTTGCTATTAACATCTAGTTTCAGAAAATGTAAACATGTTATGTAATGCTCAAAAATTATCACAGGAAAAACTTAGTAAAACATGACTGACAATGTAATGCCCATAGGCATTATGCCTTTCTCTCTGTTGTCTTTGGCGTATTGGTGTTAAACGATACTTTTTCTTTAATATTTTATATTGTGGATTGGTGATTGCTAGTTGATACCAATGCTTGTCTTAGACTCTCGATGTGTATTCTGGACCGGTGTGACTCACACACACACACACACACACACACACACACACACACACACACACACACACACACACACACACACACATATCTTTGTGTGTGTGTGTTTTAGCTTCATTGTTTTCATTTTTATAATATGTTGGGTGTGTGGATATGATTTCCTTAATTATGATTATTTTAAATGATTAATTGTATCTTGATTATATTTGTAGAGTACTTGATTTAATTGAAATGTGCATTTGAATGATTAATATTTACTTATGTAATTTCTATCATTGCTTCAGCTATTGTTACATTTTGCGAAGATGCACGTAACGTTTACATTGAGTGTGCAGGAAATTACAGGTATTGACCAATGAGTGAAATGTGGAGTAGATGACATGGGACGCTTGGCTATCTCACCTCATCATCCTTGTATTGTTAAACCCAGTAAAAACCACATTCAAATCGATTGCGATTCTGGATTCCCCTTGTGAGAGACTTGTGAATGTCTTCTTGGGTGTGTTTAATTTATCGTTTATGTGATTCTGCGTGTGCTTGGTGTGCGAATTGATTTATTATGCCTTGGAAATCATTGATTTATGCTATTGTTTCCTAGTGTAGGAGAAAATAGTTTAAATTATTTATTAGGTGTTTGGAAAATACTTAATTTAAAAAGGCATTTTAATTGATTGCTTGGTAATTGAAATAGATTAAATTCTATTTAGAAAGGAAATACTCAATTTCTAATTTATTATATTAGTGAAAATTAGCTTTGGGAAAAGAAAGAATTAGTTTAGCCTAATTCTAATTAGTGGTTAAATATAAGGAAAAAATGACTTTTCTTATTACACCGATAGGCGTTCCCTTAGTGAGCAGCACTACATGAAATACATAAACGAATGACCAAATTAAAAGGACTACTATAGAATAAATATGAACCATTCATTTGTTGAAAGAATTAATAAATGACAAAAGACAAAAAATTGAAAGAATTAATAAATGACAAAAGACATGCAACAGGTGCAATGACATGGAAGTGGTGAAATAGATTTTCCGTTTCGGGTTAAGATGTCATCGACAAAAAATTATAAACAGTAGAGGGGATTTTGCACTCTACGTATATTCTATGTTTTACTTACTTTTTTGAGACTTAAGTAGAGGAGATTGCTTTCACATAACAATTGCCAACTCACATCCAAATTCACCAGAAGACGTCTTCAACCACCAACATAATGAGATATACTGTCAAATAAAAATCTAAACAGAGCCCTCTTGCCTATGAAATCTTCTAGATGCTTGGATATTTGATTTCCATGGTAAAATAGGAAATAAATGAATTTAATCATCTTCAAGCTGGCAAATTTTGGAAATCAAGCCCAACAATACAGACCATGCCACCATCCCCTATTTATTATTCTTTGCCACCTTTCAATATTCTCCAGTTGAACAAGAAACAAATCTACTTATAAAAGCAGCATTTGTGTTCATAAATTTATAAAGCCTTCTCTTTCATTGTTGTTAGTTGATTTCTTGACCAAGTGCATGCAGTTTGAGGACATACTTTTCACACTACGGGTCAATATTAATTACCCGTAGGCATTCTAATTTAGTTTTCCTTTGATCTGGACACATTTGACTATAATGATTTATATTAAAATGTCAAGTTTTTTAGAACAATAAGTTGTTTTAATTTTTTGAATTTATTATGCTAACAAAAATAGCTTCATTTTGATTGTTTGCTCTAGAAATTTCTCTCAAGATATACATTGAACCCTATTTTAGCTTGATATACTTTTTTACTTTTACTGGTATTCTTCTAAAACTTGATATATTACAATTATGAGGGGCTTATGTTACTTAAATCACTATCATTTAGCTAATTAGTGCCAAAATTATGTTCATTTAGTTGATTCCTACTGATGCTACTACTAAGTTTGTTGTTGTTATAGCCAATTCTACTGCTACCATCATAAAATTGTTTTCCTTTCAAGTAGATTGGACATTTATAGTGAAATTAGCCCATTGTTATCGAAATTAGTTTGTTGTTGCAAGAAATCAAGTCATCAACACTCATTACCTTGTATTGTTTCCAGATATCTGTGTTTTGTTGTATTTGGTAGGTTTGCTTTCTATAATTATTTTGTTTAAATGTTCTTATCAATTTTCTTTTTTTCTAGTTCAAAGGTTGATAAATGAGGATTTGGACTAGTTATACTTCATAGGTCTATATTATGGAGATATAATCAATTATACCAATTTTAGCCTATCAATATAGAGATATAATCATTTATTCCACTTGTAGGCGAACCAAACTAAGAAGTTGTAGTACCTTTTAGGTTGTCATTATGGAGATATAATCAATTATTCTACTTTTAGGTGAACTGAACTAACAAGTTGTAGTTTATGCCTTTCATAATCTTTTGGAAAAACCATTTTCTCTATTGATCTTGAGCTTAGTTATTTTCCTTTGCTTGAAATTCACCAAGACTAACTATATTTGGTAGGTCTACTTTCTATAATTATTTTTCTTTAATGTTCCTATCAATTTTCTTTATTTCTAGTTCAAAGGTTGCTATTAAGAGTTTATAACTGTAAATGAGAATATTTGATGAAGCCAAGCGAACTATAAATGCCAATTTTGTTTTCCAACATGAATGGTGCAAACACAAATAGTGACATTCATTTCATGAGCCCAAATCTCTTGTAGATAGGAAAGTATATAGATTCCACTTCCCGTCAAGGACTTGATATAGGGCCGATAGGAGTAACATTATTAATATTAATGATTGTAGTCATAGACCACCAATAAATAGATTATGTGCAATATTATATTTCCCAATCTTATAGGCTTCACATCTTATTGTAAAGAATAGAACTTGGGGTGTACACAAGCGAAGAATATGTATATGTAGATATTAAGGTGGAACTAAATTCTCAATAAAGGACATGCCAGTGCATTTAGAACAAGCTTAAATTGTTGAGGAATAATGCATTTGCAATTATCACAAGTAAAATGAATAGAAAATGTCAATCACTCTTTCCATACTTGCTAGATTGTATAGAGAGCTCTCAAGAAATGTGAGCCCTTGATCTCCATAATCAATCCTCATCCTCCATCTTGACCTCCAAAAATCTATAAATTGAAGCTCTCCCCTTCATTTTCAACAACACTTTTGAATGCAAAAGAAATGATGCCTCTATAAGAACTTAACATCCATTAGCAATTAGGACTAAACATATCATTAGGACATATAAAGAGTTTTACATGATCAATTAGGGTGCAATTAGGATAGTTTTACTTGTATTACTCTTTAGTCTAATCTTGAAGTGGCATAGGTTAATGAATGGAATGAAATGAGATAGTTTAGTTTGTTCTAGGTAGTTCATTTTCCACTTGCTCATAGAATTATTCCAAAGAAAAATACAAGACACCCCAAAAAATGTATGCACAATATGTCAAACTTCGCACTTCAAAAAAATATTGTCTTTCAATGACAAAGTGAAATAGATATATTACAACTTGACAACACATAATAATATTATAGTTACAAATTCTATTTGTTGCAACTATCATCAAACATTGAAAGAGCATAAGCTTCCAAAATATGCAACTCCTAAAAATATTCGAATGAACAAGCCATTACAATATGTCAAGAAGCTCACACAGTTAGAAGAACACCTTGTTTCACTTAGAATCACATTTGCACAAATATGATAGCTAGGATACAAAAGACCCTAGATAGGGTTGACTGGAACTATTATCAATGTACCAATTAACATGGACATTATACAAAAAGCATTTCCATGGCTGACCAGTGAAACATTGACAATTGTTGTTGCTCTTAAAAGGTGATTACAATATAAAAATGCATACCAAAAGGAGAGGTTCAATCAACAATTATCATGAAATATTTAAAGTAGTTGTTCAAGAAAAACCTATACAAGATCGAAAATATTCAGTTGAACAATGATTGGCAAGAAGCTCTTCAACTAATTGCAAAAATGATTCAGGAAATAAAAATAGTGCAAGTGATATTGACTCAGAAAGTGATACAAAACATCAAAATCCTTGTGACACCTTGGTCCATGGTTTCACTAAGTCTAGATGTATACATGAAATGTAAGATAAAATTATTGAGGTTGCACCTATAGAAGGGCATTGTCCTATTGGAATCTCTAAAGATAAGTATGCTAAAGAAATGAATTTCCCTACACTCTTCATTGGACACCCGCATGACAATGACATTGTTAAAGGATTCTTGTATCAGAAAATTGTACAATGGGAATTGCAAAACTCAAATAGGCAATTTTCTTACCACACAACGAACTTATTTTTTAAAACTATCAAAATACTCATTCAACAAGTTCTATCTTGTAATGACCACCCTAGAGATTTTTTCCAAACCCACAGAAATATTTGCTCACAAGTGTGTAGACATTTTGTCAAACACTTTGCATTGTTTGTTTTGAATGTTTCTTCTTGGCATATTTGGTCATGGGATGTAGGTTGCAACAATATTCATTCAATATCTAAACCCAAAATGAGCAATAATAGCATAGACATTTAATCCAATAGTTTGCATGTGAATGGAAACAAGCCAATAACAAGTTTTGACCTTAAACTCTAGAATTTTATTGATCCTTGAATGATAAGCTTGCTTCTACAAGGTACATATTACAACAATAGTGTTTCAAGAACAAATGTTGATGACCCACAATGAAATTAAACCGCTGTCATAGTAGTACATATTGTTGTAGCTTAAAACAAGAGTGTTGTGAATGCAAAATGAACGGATCAGACTATATACACCTCCAATCTCCTACAACAGCAATCACTATGGGCTATGATAGACTTAGAAACAGTTTAAACTCTGATATCATCCTTAATACCCGACTCAATCTATATAGAATTGCACTTATAAGCTATATCTCAAAGTCTTAATACCCCAAAATCCTTACAAGGCATGTGCCTTGCCTAATAACTGTCACATTCAGCACCAAATCTTCCATGTTTGCATAAGACTTCTAAGGAACAACACCTCAAACCACATTTTTCTTAGTAATGGCAGCTCACCTGTTAGAAATTAATCTTTATTTAGTGAAGATTATTATTCTTTACTTAGTAAAGATCATTTATTTGTTTTTTATTATTTTATTTGGTGTATTATCCCCACACATGTATGAATAATTCACCTCTTTTATTCCTTCTGCAGGAATAATCTATTTCTATAGATTCCTCCTTAAGAGGAAACAAGTGGCACACACCTTATGCAAGATGGCATATGGAAGTTAGAGATAACTCCCCTACTCACCTCTATTTAAGAGGTGTCTCTTCCTCTCCTTGAAGCATCACTGATATCTTCTTCCTTATTATTCTTCTTCTTCATTTCTTCTCACTTCACTCATTGAGAAGCTCTCTCTCTCTCTCTCTCTCTCTCTCTCTCTCTCTGTAATCTTTATTAGGCTTCATGCCATTTGCATAACACAAGGGGGTTTTTCTTTGTTTTTTCCCCTTCACAATCTTGGTCTCTCTTGGTGCATTCTAGTAAATTACTCTTGTCATTTATTTATTTACTTCACCTGTTTGATTAGTAGATTTTTTTATCCTCTAATCTTCTTTACATGGTATCAGAGCCATGCACTACTAATCTTTCTGTGAGTGGATATTGTTGAAAGTTCAGCCATTTATCTGTGAGCAGCATACACCTTGGAGACTTCAGTTTTGTTGTTACAGGAGCTTCAGAGAAGAGAAGAATTTATTTGTTGTGCAGGAAAGAAATTTTGTGCAAAAAAATATTTAAAGATTTTGTTTTCCTGTGCAGGAAAAGGGGTTTTAGACCCTATTTTATTTCATACTAACCCCTTTGCATGCAAGGGTTTACAAAAAAATCTAGATTTTTTTTCCAGATCTGCTATTAAAAAAAGAGGGTTTTAACTCTTCATCTCTGTTGTTTTCTATTCTATTATGTCATATATAATTAGTTTTTCAAAAAAATTATAAGTTCTCTGCCAAAAAAAACTATATCCTTTTTATTTCTCTCTAAAAATTTCTGCATGCTACATTTAAAAAAATTCTATAACATTTCTAAATATTTTTTATTACAAATTATAAATTAAATTCTACAAAGTTTTAAAAAAATAAACAAAACTCAAAATTATTTATAAAATTTTAAAAAAAGTTATTAAAAAATTTAAAGGCCTAGGGCCTGCGGGGGAAGACACCCCCGCCCAATCCCTGACTAAATTCCTTTCGCTGCATTCAAACGCCGCTCCTTCAAACCATTCGACCCTGCAAAAAAAAAAAAAGAACTATCTTTTTTTTATATTCGTGCCTCTTTATAATCCTCTCTCCTTTAAAAAAGGCTTTGCTTTTTATATAAAAGGGTTTCTTTTTTAAATTTTAGTAATAATTAGTTTTTTTTAATAATTGTTTTTTTAATAACTTTTTTTACAAAAAAAATTGTGCTTTTTTTTAATATAGCTTTTTTAATATTGTTTATTTAATATTCTAAGTTTTTTATAACCTTTACTTTATTTTTTAATTTAAATTTCTTTAATATGCATAAGTTTTTTTAAATAATTTTTTTTGTTTATAACAATTTTTTGCAGGCAATTTTAAAAAGATTTGCCTTTTCTTCCAACAAATTTTAAAAAAAAATTTGCCTTTTCTTCATCTAATTAGGTAATTTTTTTTTTTAAAAAATTGCCTTTTGTTTAAGCAATTAGGTAATTTTTTTTCCTAAATAGATATTAATTTTTTGCAAAATGTCTACCTTAATTCTTGAGATCAAACTAACTTCGACTAATTATCATTCATGGAAATAACATATTAGTTTTATTTTTCGATTTAAGCATCTTTTGGATGTAGCTACAAATCTAAAATCAAAACGTGGTGCTATTGCAACCCAGGATGAAATAGACAAATGGATGGCAAAGAAAGACGAAGCTCTCGGCCTGATAGGTATTTCAATGTCACCTGAACTGTATGTTCACATAGGGGCATGCACAAAAGCCTATTCCGCATGGGAGACTCTTAAAAATATTTATGACAGTGCAAATGAATCTATGAAGATTCAACTTCAAGATCAACTCGAAGATCTCAGGTATATAGATTTCAAAACCATGGATGAATTTCTTCTTAAATTTAATGATATTAATGCTCAATTGACTGATTTAGGAGTTAAGCTTGAAAATCTTAGATTGATTCATATCATTCTTAAAAAATGTTTACCTAAACCGTTTCAACAATTTATTACAAATATTCATTCTCAATTAGCTATTCCCACTTTAGCTACTCAATTATCTTTTGATATATTTCAAAATTTGTTAAGGCAAGAAGAAGCTAAGTTGCTTCAGTTTGGTACTCTTAAAAATAATGAGCATGCTTTTATGCCTAAACATAATAATAAATCTAATTGTACACCTAATAAAAATCACAATTACAATCCAAAGTTTCATAACAATAACAATAGTTCTAGAAATCATAACAATAATACTTATGATAGTCAAAAGAATAATCCTTCTAATAATCAACAAAATAATACTCCTAAGAAGCCTCATTGTAACTATTGTAACAAAGACGGTCATTGGACTAGTGATTGTTTTAAAAAGTCAAATGCTAATATGAAGCAAAATTATAGGCACAATAATCAACAAAATCATAAGCCTCCACAAAATAATCAATCAAGGCATGCTTTTACTTGTGCCTTCTTTGGTTCTCAACCACTTGAGTGGATTATTGATTCAGGTGCATCTCAACATGTTACTTCTCATAAAGAGATATTTCAATCAATGTACCTTGATAATACTAATATTCCTCTTCAACTTGCAAATAATCATAGTTGTAAAGTAGAAGCAGTTGGAGATGTGAATGTTCCAAATATTAAGCTACATGATGTTTTATATGTTCCTGAATTGAAAACAAATTTGCTTTCTGTAGCTAAGCTCTGTCAAGATTACAAGATAGAGTTTTACAAAGATATGTGTTATGTGATTGATCCAAATTAAAATGACAAACTCATTGCTAATGCTAAATTAGACAATGATAATTTGTTCAAGTTATATGAATTTGCTTCTTCTAAATTCTCTTTATTATCTACCATTGATTTCAATATTTGGCATGAAAGACTTGGTCATATCAATGCTGACAAAATTGCCTTGATGCAAAAATATAATATGGTAGACGGTTTGCCTCGAATTGTTCCTTCTAAAATTGTATGCACAGGATGCATGAGTGGTAAGATGCATAGGGAGCCCTTTCCTAAAGGTCAAGCATGGAGGGCAAAACATAAGTTGCACCTCGTTCATAGTGACCTTTTGGGACCCATGGAAAATACATCCATCCAAGGATCAAGGTATGCACTTACTTTTGTTGATGATTTCTCAAGAAGGACTTGGATCTATTTTCTAAAAAGCAAAGATCAAGTTCTTGATACGTTCATTGATTTTCATAAATTTGTTGAAAGGCAATTTGGTTTTAAACTTAAAATTTTAAGGATTGATAATGGTACTGAATATGTGAATAATGGTTTCAATAGCTACTTAAAGTCCTTTGGTATTAAGCATGAGTTAACCATTCCTTATACACCTCAACAAAATGGTGTACCAGAAAGGAAACATAGAACCATTGTTGAAATGGCTAGATGCATGTTACATGCTAAAAACATGCCTTACAAACTTTGGGCTGAAGCTATGTATTGTGCTACTTATATTATTAATAGAACTCCAACCAAAGCCCTAAGTGATATCACACCTGAAGAGGCTTGGTTAGGTAGAAAGCACAACCTTAAAGATTTAAGAATTTTTTGTTCTATTGCTTTTGTTCATACACCTAAACAAAGAAGACAAAGTTAGATTCTAAATCTTCTTCTCAAATTTTTGTTGGGTATGATGAACAATCCAAAGCATATAGAATTTATGATCCTGTTACAAATAAAGTTGAAGTTGCTAGAGATGTTTGCATTTCTGAAAATGGGGTTCATGATTGTTCTAAAGTTGTTAATGATTCTTCTCAAAAGAATGTTCTTGTTATTGAGGATGATCCCCCTTCCTTCAATCCTCCTTTGAACCCTCCTAATCCATCTCTTAGCCAAAGTGATAGTGAACATGATGATAGTGAACATTATCATTATGATTCTTCTTCAAGTGATGATACTCCTACATCTAAAAGAATGCCTAAATGGTTTAAAAATCTTATTCAATAAAGTGATGATATTTTAACTAGAATGGATAGATCTAAGACTAGAAAAGCAAATTATTGCAACTGTGCCTTAATGTCTAAGATTATGGATACTAATGATCCTCAAACTTATGAGCAAGCTAAGCATCAACCTCATTGGAAAAAAGCTATGCAAGATGAATATAACATGTTGATTACCAATCAAACTTGGGATCTTGTTCCTCTACCTCAAGGTAAAAATCTTGTTTCATGCAAATGGTTGTATAAAACCAAGTTCAATGCTAATAATGAGATTAGCAAATTCAAAGCTAGATTAGTAGCTAAAGGTTTTTCTCAAATAGAAGGCTTAGATTATAATGAAACTTTTGCTCCTGTGGCAAAAATGCCAACTATTAAATTAGTTTTAGCTTTAGCTTCTCATATGCATTGGCCTATTCATCAAATGGATGTTAAAAGTGCATTCTTAAATGGTGATTTGCACGAAGAGATTTATATGTCTCAACCTAAGGGTTTTGTTCAAAAAGGTAAAGAACATCTTGTATGCAAATTGAAGAAATCTATTTATGGTTTAAAACAATCACCTAGAGAATGGTATGCTAAAATTAATGCTTTCTTTACTTCTAAAGATTTTACTAGGAGTCAATATTTATATCAAACATAGTGAAATGATATTGTAATAGTTATTTTATATGTTGATGATTTGATTCTTACAGGTAGTTCTAACAATATAATTTGTGATACTAAGTCACAATTAAATCATCAATTTCAAATGACTGACTTAGGTTTGTTACATTATTTTTTGGGAATGAAAGTTTGGCAAACTCCTAATGGTATTTTTCTTTCTCAACACAAATATGCTCAAGATCTTTTAGATAGATTTAAAATGAATGATGTTAATCTTGTTTCTACTCCTTGTGAATTAGGAACAAAGTTAATGATTGATATGGGAACTCCTTTTGTTGATTCTACTTTATATAGGCAACTAGTTGGAAGTTTAAATTATTTAACTCTAACTAGACCTGATATTTCTTTTAGTGTTGGCTTAGTTTCTAGCTTTATGTCTAAGCCACAACAAACTCATTTTAAAATTGCAAAAATAATTTTAAGATATATTAAAGGTTCCATTAATGTTGGTCTCTTTTATAATGCAAATAGTAAATTTTCGTTATATGGTTATACTGATTCAGACCTAGGAGGTGATCCCAATGATGGGAGACCCACTTGTGGTTATTGTTTCTTTGTTGGATCAAGTGCCATATCATGGAATAGTAAGAAGCAATAATCCACTTCTCTTGATTCTACCAAAGCTGAATATAAAGGTTGTACTAATGCATCTAAAGAATCCTTATGGTTACAGAGATTGCTTGAAGAATTTGGTTTACCTCAAAAGGATCCCACCCCTTTGTATTGTGATAATCAAAGTGTCATTGCCTTAGCAAAGAATCCAATTTTTCACGCAAGGACCAAGCACATTGCTCTTCAACATCACTTCATTAGAGAGAAAATTGAAGACAAACAAATTTCTCTTCTATATTGCAAGGGTGAAGATCAAGTTGTAGATATTCTCACTAAACCCCTTTGTAAAGACAAACTTCTTCATCATTCCAAATCTCTTGGCTTATATCCCATTGATGGGTTTCATGTAAATCTCCCCAAGTAAAGCTTAAGGGGGGTGTTAGAAATTAATCTTTACTTAGTGAAGATTATTATTCTTTACTTAGTAAAGATCATTTATTTGTATTTTATTATTTTATTTGGTGTATTATCCCCACACATGTACGGATAATTCACCTCTTTTATTCCTTCTGCAGGAATAATCTATTTCTATAGATTCCTCCTTAAGAGGAAACAAGTGGCACACACCTTATGCAAGATGGCATATGGGAGTTACAGATAACTCCCCTGCTCACCTCAATTTAAGAGGTATCTCCTCCTCTCCTTGAAGCATCACGGATATCTTCTTCATTTCTTCTCACTTCACTCATTGAGAAGCTCTCTCTCTCTCTCTCTCTCTCTCTCTCTGTGTGTGTGTGTGTGTGTGTGTGTGTGTGTGTGTGTGTGTAATCTTTATTAGGCTTCATGCCATTTGCATAACACATGGGTTTTTTCTTTTTTTTTCCCCCTTCACAATCTTGGTCTCTCTTGGTGTATTCTGGGAAATTACTCTTGTCATTTATTTATTTACTTCACATGTTTGATTAGTAGTTTTTTTTATCCTCTAATCTTCTTTACATCACCTTCCCAAATCACTTTAATATGGCAATGACCAGCCTTAGAGAACAAGGGCGAACCAAAATGAAAAACACAACGGCACCAAATGGGGTGTAAACCTTCATAGAAAAAGGGTAATCTTCTCCAATATGTTGCATTTCTTTCCAAAGAAGAATCACCTTTCACAAACCCTTCCCATATATCATCTAACCCAGGCACCAAACTCAAGATTTCCAAAATATATGCAATATCTCAACAAAACAATATAAGAAAAACTTACAAATTTATTATTTCCTTGAAATCTTGAATAAATTGGTCTCAGTTGTAGCATTCCATCAATTGGCAACATTCAAGACAAAGGGCAACTTCTAAATAAAATTGTTCCTATGGAATCCAAGGGTTTTCATCCCCAACTCCAAATCTTCATCACACTATCGATCCTTGTATGAAACTGCACTGTTGAAGACAAAGGGTTTTCCTCCTCAGCTTCAAGAAACCATTGGGGTTTTCATCCCACTGGTAAGAGTTGGCCAAAAGCACAATCTCCAAATCTCCAAGAGAAAATAAACAAACTTCTAAATGTTCCAAATGAGCTCTTGCAACCTCCTTTTATACCTTTTTCCCACCGACCTTTCCAGAAGCTTATTTTTTAATTCACTTTTTAATTAAAAGCTCATTTTTGGCTCCAAAAGACCTTTTTATAAAAATAATGATAATATTTGATTCGTAAGGTCTAATATTATGCATCCATGATTTAAAACTTTTTATTCTCTTGAATTGACGAGCTATAATACTAAGGTGCCCTCTAATTATTTTGATTAAATTAAGAAACCTTAGTAAAATAATTAAATTATAACCAATATTACACTCAAGTTGTAGAAACTATTGAAAAGCATCAAAATCAAAATTTGACTGCACTAGAGTGATACCAATGATGAATAATGAAAATCGGACCCGATCGAGTGACTTACTATAAATAGATGCACTCTCTAAGAATCTTGGAGAACACACCAGAAGTCAAAATTCACTTCGGAAAGTGGCAGAAGTGTCCTTAAGACTTACTGAGTTAATTGGCAATATCAAATAACCCACCTGACAAGGCTAACACTCGCTGAGAAGGTTAGAGCCAACTGTAATGCTAGAGAACCCAAAAATGGGGACATTACAGTCCTCCCTCCCCAAAGATTGCTTGTCCTCAAGAAATGCCAACACAACATCAAAATCACTAGACTGATCTGGATTCTAACCAAATGTGATCCCAGGGTCCCACGTCAATCTCAGAAAATACCCACCATGCTGACGCTGCACCACTCTGATTATAATTGAAAATCCATCGTGCCAAATTTGCACCCTCCTCTCCTGTAACCCAATAATGTGTCCATCCTCAAAACCCAAATTGAAATACCTATAACGACTGAAATATGTATCATGAAAGATCTCCTGCCAAAGCATCTCAGTAAGGTCCACATTTGCAATCTCACTGCCTGATACGGTCTTGGGCAATAGGAAGAATAATTTTCTCTACCCAAAAACATAATTCTCATTATATCTCTTCATGGTGTCCCAAAAATGATGTAGATCAGTCCCTAACAAGTGGCTGATATAGAAGATGACAACAATATTGACTCTAAAATTAGCTATCCTAGGAATGCCTCTATGATCATAAACTAATAACATCACATCGACACTTAGTTTCCAAGTGTCAAGAAGGCAATCCTGAGAACACCAACTCACCTAACTAGTTGCAATCATCAAAGCATCATCTGAAGATATATAAACTAGCATCATGAAATTACTGCAGTAACCATCACTCTCCATTGTGGAAGTAAAAAATAACTAAACTATATCTAAAAAATCTCCCACAACCTGCTGCCATAAAACCTGCAAGTACTCAAAAGCAATCTTCTCATAAACTATAGTTGCCAAACTCAACACTGTAATGTTGGGGCAACAACTATCAAAATGAAAAACTCTTGTATACATAGGGAATATGAGCGTGAAAGTAGCTGGAAGGACCTCACCAATGACTGGATCACCTCTACCATCCAACTCCAACCACAAAATACTCCATTGTTGGCTTGGAATTGCATGCCAAATCATTTGTGTGCAAGAGACCAAGGTCGTATGTGGGATGATTGGAAGGTGGGCAGTGGTACTAACTCTAAAATCTAAATCACCACCCCAACCCTGACTCATTATCTCACAACTAAAAACTTCACCTGGGTCCCAAACCCTATGATTATCACCCACCATATCACTGAAATCAAAAAGTGGATTATCAAAAGATGACTCAATATCCATCTCAAACAATGAATTATCAATTAACTGAATACTATCATTGTCTCCATCCTCAACCCAATCTTCCTGCTGATCCAAACCTCCATTTTATGATTTCTTGAGACAATGGACTAGATCAAAAACCTCTTGTATGCTATCAAGCTCTTCAATCACCTTCTTGATTTCTTTAGTCCTCTCTTTGTTCTATTTCTCCCTGAATTGATTGGCTACATAAAGTTGATCTTCCACTTCTAGAATTGCCTTTTGGATGCTCTCTAATGCAAGCTTCGTGGAATTAAGCTCAATGGTGAGCTTACTAACCTTTACATTTGTTTCCCTGGACATAGATAAAACCTTATCTACAAACTTGGTAGCAACATCTCTATCACTGATCATGTGCAAGTATGTTGGTTTCATTTCCTCCATTGTGCTCTTTATTGTTTGCAAATCAGCAAAGGAAACAATTTGTTCACGCTGATCTCTTTGTGTCTTTTGGATTAAATTTTTAATAAATCTCTTTGTGTCATCCAACTTAGATAAAGTTTGCACTTCAATTTCAATGGATACCAATAATTTATTCTTCCAACTTCCCTCATAAATGTTAAGATCATGCAAGTTTAATGAACTGTTGTTATAATGCATGCAAAAATCAGAAATTTCTTCATACCTTTCAGAAGTGTCTTCATGGCTGTCCCAAGCCTCATATGCCTCTCCTTCAAAGCTCATCTCATCCTCATTGGTCTCTGGAACTATCCTTTCTTCTTTCATGAATGGTAGATGACCCTTCAAACTGTGTGATTCACTAGATCTTAGATTAAAATCAGCTCCTTGCATTAAAATCTCTGATTTGTTTTCAAGATCAAGCCTCTCACAATCAACTACCACAATGCCATCCTCTACATAATTTAGGTTTCAAAGTTAGGACATCACTTTGATAAAAAAGAAATTCATCCCAAACCGGTTCTTCATCATGTTTAGGTGCCAACACACCTGGATCCCATGGAATTAAGAGTTGGTAGCCTTGGTCAGAATAAATATATGTTCATTGTGTTCCTCATGAGTGGTTGTTTCCCTAAACAAATCACTCTCCAAATCAAAAAGGTTGAAACTATCATGAACACTCTTCTTCATAGGTTCTGATTAGGAGTCAAACTGATAATCATTTGGCAAAGAAGACTTTCTCTCATCATTTGAACTATCTTCACTATAAACTGATTTGAAAACTTCAACATACCCCTCTTCATCATGCTCCTCTTCTAGAAATGAATTAGTGATCCCAACAATTCCACTAGTGTCATCAAGGAAGATAATAGTCTTAGAGACTTCATTGGATTGAAATAAATTTGCACCCAAGGCTATTGTTTTATCATCTTCGTTAAACATATCCTCAACATATGTAGATGAATGCACTTCAATGGAGTCATTTTGGGGCTCTGTCATACCTACCTCTTGAGATAAGGCATTTTATTCAAGCTCTGTTGTCTCAGTTTCTCATTTGCTCTCATCATTACTTGGCTGTGATAAACATGTGGTAGGAGTCATTAACTCACCTTCTTTGTTGTTCCCACATATGTGACTAGATGTCGAAGCTTCCCGATATGTGAAACAACATTGCTCTCTTCTCAATTGGTTCTTGCTTATTTTAGGAGATCTTGTATCCTGTAAACCACAAGAAATTAATTCATCTCCTAGCAATTGATAGTGAAGAACATTACATAAAACCGAGTGAACAATCAAAATGTTCTGGTATAGCCACCACAATAGTTTAAATCCAAATCAAAGTATAAGCAATTTCAGTTTCAACAATAAATCAAAAGATTGAGCTCAATTTCGATAATAAATCAAACGTTGACCAATTAGTCATAAAATAATCAATCTTCAACATTCGGTGGCTAGACCATTCCAAAATAAAGGAAATAATGACAATCCTCAACATTATTAAAAAGGAATTTTACCAAAAATCCAAAGAAGTGTCAAAATCTAGAGGGACACTTATTATGAACTACGTGACTTGACTAAGTCACTAACAAGGGAGTAGATTGTTGCACTATACACAGGTTTTCCAAAACTTACAGTGAACTAGGGTTTGTGCTACGAGCACAACAAATAAATAAGCCCCTTAAGACTTTTGTCATGTTCAAAAATTTTGCTAATAAGAAGGTTATAACACCTCCACTCCTATTTCCCAGAGTGTTTATCATTCATTGCTTAGATGACATTGTAAGATTATGTTATCGCAATGCATTGAAATTTCAATTGGAACACAAGCTTTTCCCTCTTGTTCCACTTTACAAAACTCTATTTCCTACCTTACGGAATAGGTTATTTATTCAAAAGCTTAAACAAATTGACTAAGCATTTCAATAATGATTACCTTCATCATTGAAGTTGTACTTTCTAGCTCTACCAAAGGCAAGTACTTAGTTCTCAGCCATTTGGCCAAGATGCGAGGAGAATAACTATTTTCTTTTCCTTACAACTGTTATGAATTATCTTGCAAACTTCATGCCAATTTTGTTTTAACAAAAGTTTCGAAGAACGAAACTAATCCCTTTCTTTATTCATCTCTTCTAATTCTCAACTCTTTGTGTATGGCAATTGGTTTTCCATGAATCTTGGAAAACAATAACATTTCCAATTCCTGTTCCATTTTTCTCAACATTCTCTGCCAATAAATCACTACTTGTCTTTTAATGACTCTTTTATTCCTCTTGGCTCATTCTAAGCCATCTAGGAGTTAAACTAGAACCCATCTAATCTTGTATCTATGGTATAGTGCTAGGATCTTCCCATCCTTAAGTTCTTGATTTCATACAGACACTGCTCTACCCGAGCTCTTAGTCTGATTAGAAATTGACCAAGGTTTTTCCTTTCTAGTCAAAGTCTAAAAATCTTTCGACTATACAACCTTAGCAAAATTGTTTTCTCTAGAAGTTTTAATTCCTCAATTGTTTCTTTCTTATACACTGACTTGGGTTAGTGTTGGGAAAACGATCTTCCTGATAGTTTTCATGGTTCTTCTCTATTGAATGTTAACAAGTTTTCTCGTAATGAGCTCATAGGTCCATGTGTTGAACCCGGTTAGCTCTGATACCATATGTAACATCCCACCTCATTCTACTTGAGTAAACTCTATAATTTACAAGAAAGTAAATAAATATGGTAAACATAAGAGAGATTTTTTTTTTTTTTAAATAACATATGCACAAATATAAGAAATAGAATACAACTTTCTATGAAATTTCATTCTTGAAATCATAACAAAATTGGAGATAGCATCATAGGTAAATCCTTTCACTTAACATTCACAAAACATAAAATACAATTGGCATTAGAATAATTTTTACCTCATACATTGACTGTCATAAACCATAACATGGAGTGCATCACATCTGGAATGTAGATATATCTCTTCATGTGCCTCAATGAGTCTTCTGCTTCACAGGGAGAGCATCATCCGAGTGATTTACCTCCAACCACAGACCGGCGGTCTCCCACACATCTTCCACATAGGAAGTGGCCCTACCCTTCACGAAGGGTATAGATATAAGGAAGTATCAAGTTTCCCATCTGAGTCCTAGTGAGATGTGTGTTACATAACTTCAATCGACCATACAACTCTAGATTCCCTCTAGCCAAGTATGATCATACTGATTGGTCATGTTGTCTAGACACACACCTCTGACTTGTCTTAGAAACTATCTCATCTCATAGTTTTACTTACTTTATTTGGCACTCTAGAACCAAACTTGTCTATACTGAAAAACCATTCTACCCAATCAGACTTAGAACTAATCCTTAACCCAGGCTATACATGTAATATTAAGATTTGGGTATTTCTAACCTTTTAAAAGAGTCCCTCATTGTATACTTACAACTTCTAGGGTTTATGACTTTTTGTCATTCCACTCTCTGATTCAAATATCAAACAACTTGGATGCATTACTACGAGTTTCGATAGAATGACTTAAATTTAATAAACTAAAACAAAGACTCTTCCTAGCTTGCTCTATAGTTTTCTCGACCCTTTTTACTGTCGACAAAATATGGTGTTCTCCACCTTTCACTGTTGACCAAATTAAATATATGCAATGTCATATCCGACATAAGATTAATAGGTTTCCTATATCCTCCTTATAATCAAAACTAGGGTTTAGCTTCTCTAACCCAAAACATGAAATTAGCAATCATCTTTGTCCCCAAAGATAATAGTACAAGTTCAACAAAACATGAGAACAATACTTCTAGTCTTTCCTAGACCAGTTGGCATTGCTCGAATTCACATTTCAAATAATATGAATAAGTATAAGATCCAAGGTATATCCTCATCCATATAATATCTAAAAGTATACTATCATTCCACATCTATTCTTTTGGTCTAAGTCATTTTTTTAACTCTAATAGGTTTGAAACAAAAATAAGTAATAAAATACCTTCGACCACCCGGTCTTCTTAAGTCTACCGACTTTCAACATAAGTTAGATTATGAACACCTATACCACATCCTTGTAAATATATGTCGTATACACCTTTATCAATAATCAGCTGGGGGTTGAGTTTAGAATCTCTCAATATACCCAACTTGGTATAAACCATATCAAGAATACCCAACATTGGTTGATTTTGTCTTCTTATTCACATGGCACTAAAATAAGTTCTATTGGACATATGATATAAAAACTATAACTTTCCAGCTCCTAGTGTACCAATACCCTTGAGTTGGTTTAATAGTTTCAATTTTGAAACATAGGAGTAGTCAATTATAGCCTCCAAAATACTCTCCAACATAGAAATTCACTTAAGACTTAATCAATCTTTTTCCTTGATAAGAGTGAGTCTATATTGTAATTATCAACCTACTTGATTTTCTCAAGTCAACTAAATTTTGCTAAAGAAGAACAAAGAACTAATGTTTAACGTTCTATGGTTTTATGACACTACGTGTCTTTGCGAATAAGCAAGTGTTACTATATCACTATTAAAAGTTGTTCTTAATGATAACTATATCATGAGTATATCAATTTTCAAAATCTTTGATCTCAAGGTTTAAAACCTAGATCATTATCTCATTGTAATATGCAAACCTATTCATATCTTAAACTTTCAACAAGAATAGATTTTAAACTCACATATAATAGATATCATGATGATACTAGTTAATATGGTAGACTGTTTGTGTGAAATTATATCACCCTAGAAAGTGTTCATAGTGAAGTCTATATCTTTTCTATGACCTTAGATTAAGTGAATACCATTCACTAAGTCTTCCAATTAAAACCATTAACTCATACGCATAAACCTTTGAGAAGATAAGATTATAAACTTTCAACAATATTTTTCCTCATAATTTCTAAGTTGAAAATTGAAAGATGTTCATATATATGTATATCTAAAACTTGAATCTAGCTAAGCTACTAAGATCTCTATAGCTCAAGAGTATAATGACACAATTTAATAACTTCTATGGTTTAATCACTACAATAATGTTATTGTTCAAAGACATAATCTTTCATGTTTTGGATTTACTATTTAACGCACTTTAAGTGCACCATACCAAACCTAATTAATACTCTCTTCCCATAGTTAAGGTGGGATGACTTTCTTCTATATAAGAATGGAAGTTCAGTCTTTTGCGTGAGTCTAAACTTACTCTTCATGAGCACATTTCTGTATTTTCAACTAAAGGTAAAGAACTTCTAAATAATCAACTCAGAACCTAGTTCACTCTGTAAATGTAATACATATATTAGACATGCTATGATCCCAAGTTCACCATTATTGGTAATATCAGAAATACTTGCTTTGCACATACATTACTCTTGCATTAAGCTACAACCAGCTTCTATTACCAGGTAGAAAATAAAATAGTTATTTAAATAACATAACATACCCGGTGAGTTTGTTTCCACTCTTTTATTTACCAGATTTAGCATGGCGGCTCGGTCTCCATACCAAAG
This sequence comes from Cunninghamia lanceolata, assembly GCA_027924645.1. Lineage (NCBI taxonomy): Eukaryota > Viridiplantae > Streptophyta > Pinopsida > Cupressales > Cupressaceae > Cunninghamia > Cunninghamia lanceolata. The sequence goes on along the minus strand of BSBN01001191.1, from coordinate 1,125,958 downwards.
ACAAATAGAGACCATCCCATATCATTGCTCATCCGCCTTATCTAAAGCTTGTATAAAATCTTCATGATTGGCTTCCTTTTCACATCGCTCCTCTCCTTCTTCCCTCGATAACATCGACTCCCAATCTTTTATCCCCTCTGTTATTCCTAAATTCCTGCTACGCTCCTCCATTCCCTGTGTTGTGGTGATCCCTTCAAGACTTATTTTCTCACCATCCTCACGGTTGTTTCACCGCCCCCGTTGCATCCCAAAAAAACTATCTAATTGTCAAATTCCTCGCAGATCTCTCGGTTAACTTCATAAATCGGCCTATGAAATCTGCTTCCATTGAATCAAGTCTCTCCTATTATATGACTCCACTACGGTGGTCATCAACTCCAAAAGAAAAACAAGTTATATTTTTTTTTTAACCACCCTCCATGCCACGAAAATCTCTTCTTAATATATGACCACTCGCAAGTTTGTTAAAACAAACAACCCACTAGCCGTGGACTGCTCCACAAGGCTAGCTTGAGAAGACTCTTCATCCATAGGTTAACTAATCAGTTAATAGTCCCTAAAACAATGCTATGTTCATCTCTGATATCCAAGTTCTCCTTTAACGACTCATGAAGACCACTCGAATGAAACTCCGGTGACGAAAGAAGACACATAGAAAATGGTGAAGATCGTTGAGTAAAGAGTCAGCGATAAAAAAGCTTAATTGTTTTCTATGAGCTATAACTCCACTACTGAAGTTAACGGCTCTGGAATCTAGTTGTTACAAAACACCTTCATGCCACGGGTATCTCTATTTATTTAACCTATCAAACTTGCACGAAGGCAAGAGTAATAAAGAAGGTGATAATAGTGGAGTGATGAACCTCCACTGACTCGTTAAATTCCCCTCCATCTAAAACCATCCCGCTTCGCTAGCTTCTCACTCTTACTAAAAGAGGATCTCCTTTAACAATTTACAAAAACCAAGCCTATAACTTCTCTATAGAGGTTGGCAGGAAGAAAATGGAGTAGTTGGTCGATATGACCACTCCAAGGTTGTCTATAAAGAGTTCAACCTTATTCTCTCAAGCCATTATTGAGAAAATAGAGTCGAGCTTTCTCTAATAAACAAGAAATGGTGGCATTAAATTTGCTTAACCGCCTCCACAAAAAGCTCTTACGTCAACTACTCAAAGTTTAAGACCAAAAACTTCATATTAAATGAATATATAGATATTTACATATCAATTAGAAATTGGTGCTCACAACGTATCCTTACATTGTTTCAAACATTTGACAAGATGAGTAAATAGTTTGGGGTATTCTCCCCCCCACCTATAAAGGTAAAACATGCTATTCTTGTTTTGACAACGAACAAGATTTTTCGATGTTAAAACAATAAACAAGAAACACATTAACAATTCTAACAACTATGACATTGAAGACGTAAACACAATCTCGTTTACGACTTAAGGAATGACATCTTCAATAGAAAGTAGTCTTAGTCGTAAAATGACTAACTTACAACCTTGATGACATCATTTTCCCCAAATGACTAGGGTTACGTTAAACAACATTAAAATGACTCTAAACGACATCGACAACTTGTTGAGTCAAGAAATAAACTTAGACCAAAAGGGTCAAGTTTCACTTACTCGACTGAATTGGGTTCGCCAATTGCACCAAGAATACTTAAGATGGTGACAAACTTTACTTTTCCTTATATCTATACCCTTCTCTCCGATGATGCTCTCCCTCCCTTTCTTGGAGAGGTGGAAACCTGTTTTCCTGAAAGTAACTTGCAATTCATGTAAATGGGATTAGCGTATCGTTAGTCCATTCATAACCTCATGAATAACAAATTCAAAAGTACATTATGAAATCATTATATCTCATGCATTTATTCACATTACTAGAATCTAGGGAACTAATGATTTATCCCAACATTATGCCTTAATGCCAAATCATTTATCCATAGAATTCACTTCTATTTACATAAAAGTAAAAAGTAATTTTCAAGTTAAAATTAGGGATGTGACACTCCTTACAAGGCAGACACCTTGCCTGATAACATTCAGCACCAAATCTTCCACGTTTGCATAACACTTCTTAGGCGCAACATCTTAGACCATATTTTGCTCAGTAATGGTAGCTTACCTTCCCAAATCACTTTAATATGGCAATGACCAACCTTAGAGAACAAGGCGAACCAAAATGGAAAACACAACGACACCAAACAGGGTGTAAAGCTTCACATAAAAAGGGAAATCTTCTCCAATATGTTGTGTTTCTTTCCAAAGAATAATCACCTGTCACAAACCCTTCCCATATATCATCTAACCCAGGCACCAAACTCAAGATTTCCAAAATATATGCAATATGTCAACAAAACAATAGAAGCAAAACTTACAAATTTATTATTTCCTTGAAATCTTCAATAAATTGGTCTCAGCTGTAGCATTCCATCAACCGACAACATTCAACACAAAGGGAAACTTCTGAATAAAATTGCTCCTATGGAATCCAAGGGTTTTCATCCCCAAACTCTAAATCTTCACCACATTGTCGATCCATGTATGGAACCACACTGTTGAAGATAAAGGGTTTTTGTCATCAACTTCAAGAAACCATTGGGGTTTTCATCCTGCTAGTAAGAGTTGGCCATAGACACAATCTCCAAATCTCAAAGAGAAAATAAACAAACTTCTGAATGTCCCAAATGAGCTCTCACAAACTCCTTTTATACTTTTTTCCCATTGACCTTTCCAGAAGCTTATTTTTTAATTCACTTTTTAATTAAAAGCTCCTTTTTAGCTCCAAAAGACATTTTTATCAAAATAATGATAATATTTGATTCACAAGGTCCCAATATTCTGTGTCCATGATTTAAAACTTTTTATTCCCTTTCTGACAAGCTATAATACTAAGGTGCCCTCTAAATTATTTTGATTAAATTAAGCAACCTTAGTAGAAAAATTAACTTATAGCCAATATTACACCCAAGTTGCGAAAACCATCAAAAAGCATTGGAATCAAAATCTGATTGTACTAAAGTGATATCGATGATGAATAATGAAAATCAGGCCCAATCATGTGACTTACTATAAATAGACACACTCTCCAACAATCTTGGAGAACACACTAGAAGTCAGAATTCACTTCAGAAAGTGGCATAATGATGCAAAGTCATTAGATGGGTGGATGATTCATCAACGGGCCACTCAAACCTTGAGACATGTTAGGGGAATTTCACTTCACAAAATCAATCTTCTGAGGCATTGAACTCTTGAACCAAGAGCACCCTTCATAGATATGACATCAAATGACTCACTTTCTTGAGGGAAGACATGTCAGGGGTCCCAAGACAACACACACACAACCATCCCAAACCAATGGTTAGGGTCTTGCATACATAGGATGAGTATTTGCTTCACAAGCCTCTTGAACTCCTAGTAGCCCTATTTCGGAACAACAGTGAATAACTTTTCACTGAGGCCCTTCACCACAAATCTCAAACCTAATACAGATACCCTTTTGGAAGATACATGACATATGTCAAAATGACCATGCATTGTTTTGTAAAATATGCTCTAAAAATGGACTGGTAATTCTACTACAAGGGTTCAAACTCAGAAATTTCACTGTGAAATGCCACGAACAGTCATTCATAACTTCCACACAACACAAAATGAGGTCGATCGCTTCACTCAGATTGTAGATAACATAAGTACAGACATTTTCCCAAAGTTACATAAAGATCTAACAATGGAAACAAAAGTTATGGCATTTTTCCCAAAACGGGTAACCCTAGACAGGGTTTTGATAGTTTTTGGAAAAACAATCATTTCTTACAAAATACTCCACAAAAATGCACAAGAAAGGATTCATATGAAATATATTTCATTACTCTATCATTAAAAAACATCTACATATCAAAATTACACTAAATGTGAGCCTTCTTGGCTCTGTGACAGTCACAGATTCCTTAAAACCTTGTGACAGTTTGAGGGTTTTGATGGATAATCTTTGTCAAATCCCCTCCAAATTGCTCCTCCCTCATACTTCAACCAAACACTGCATTATGAACCTTTTTCCAATCCCTCTAACTACCTAACCAACTCTAGAACCGAACCATTACATTCTTGTAACCTTTTTTTGCACTTTTTGCATTTTTGACAAAATAGCACTAAACTTTGCCAAATCACTTAGGGACACTTCATACATGCCAAAATGGATCAAATGAACCTTTTTACAATATTTCCAACCTTCTCTTTGGACCCTTTGACCTTTGACCACAGTTGACCTATTTAGGGCCTTTTAGGTCTCCTGGAACAAAATGTCTCATCAAGCCTTACAAAGTGAGTTGTTTTGATACCAATGGTCCTTAGGACCTTTCAAAACATTACAAATAATGACAAATGCAATTTGACCTCATGATACCTCTCCATGGCTAGATGCCCCTGCACCACATAAGTGTCCTTAAGACTTACTAAGTTCATTGGCAACATCAAATAAGCTCTTTGACAAGGCTGACACTTGCCGAGAAGGTTAGAGCCAACTGCAATGCTAGAGAACCCAAAAATAGGGACATTACATATCTACAATGTGGATAAGACTTTGTAAAGGACAACTAAAAGGCAGAAATATATTAGCCAAAGATGTCAAGCACAAGCCTAGAAAAGATATTGAAATTAGACATTGGCTATGTTGATTTAAAAGAATACATATGTCTCTAGATTACTTGCACCAACTTAAAAAAATGTATTTGCAATGATACGACAACTTGGTCCACCTACATTTTTTGTTAAATTTACTAGTGCTTAATAGAATTGGCAACCGCTATTATAAACACTACAAGAATTACGCGATATACATTACTCAACATCAAAAGCACAATATGAAACAAAAAATAAACAAAATGAATTTTATCTTGTGAAACAAGATCCTGTGACATGTGCACAGTGAAACAACTGATATTCACAGATGATACTTTCTTTGGGAAAGTTTGTGATCATTTTTCTGTGACTGAATTCCAAAATTGTGGTAATGAACATGACCACTTTCTACCATGAATTAAAGATGCACCAATATATGGAAAGGATAGTCCTATAGATATCGAACTCTTTGTAGATAAGTACACTACATGTGACATTGATAATCTAGATCCTAAAATAGCTATTGTAAATAGGCACTACCACACAAAACAATGTAGAAAATCAAAACGATGATCTTGAAAATATAATTTCCCATACCCACCAATGAAAAAGACTATAGTCCTTAAGCCATTAGAATAAAAAAACATGAAATTTTAATCTCCAGATCAAAGAATATCTTTTTAATCTTGCAAGAATCTAATTATGAAAAACGTTCACCTTCCAAATGTTTCTAGAAGAAATTAGTATGGATGAAAATGAATACATAATGGCTATAAGATTAATAATTTATAGGCCTACAATCTTTATAAAGATAAAACCATCACAAATATGGAACAATACATTCTCAGATAAAATGCCAAACATATGGAGAACAAATACAGATACACAATTTGTGCTTAATGTATATGTTGCAGCAATGTACTATAGTTCATATATGAATAAAGTGGATAGATCAATGACACATTCATTTAAAAGGATCCATAAAAATCATCAAAAAAATAATATTGATGATGTTAAGATGATAACCAAGCTTGGAAATGCATTATTGAACTTGCAACAAGTGTCTTCACAGCAAGCTGCTCACATTACTCTCTTGCTTCCACTAAACCATAGTTCAAGGAGATGTATATTCATTGACATGAGATGTGATTTTGACCGTACCTTTATTTTAAATCCCACTAAACAATAGAATAAAGAGGTAGATGAATAAAAAATGTTGTCTGCAAATCTTTAATTGATCATTACATAGCATGCCATGGAACAATTATACATATTTGTCTAGCACAATATGTTTCTGAATATAGGAAAGGTGGGCATACAATGCAACCAGAGACTAGGCCAAATGTTATTCAATTTGTCAATTTAAATAAACATATTGACTTGGAGAATCATTGCAGAGAGCAATTTCTATAGTATGCATCATTCACTGTAAATGAGGGTATATTAAGACATGGTTTTAGCTCATGGCATGATGCATATTCATACCATGAAAACACAGTAAAATAAAACTGTGCTAAATACAATAACAATATCAACTCTAAATGGGGTGACCTTGATAAAGCTATTGATGAGGTCAATATGAAAAATTGTTCCATTGACACCTAGTCTTTCATTCCAAATAAAACATTGAACAAAGAATAATATAGCATAGAAGATGATTTTGAAATAACAAATACTAGAAAATCTAAAACCATGATCTCTAATTCTTTTGAAATTGCAAAGAATCCATAGATTATTGACAACGACGAGTACTACAAATTGAGACAAATGTTAAATAAGGAGCAACAAGCAATTGTGAAAGACATAGTATTGAAAAAGATAAAAGATAACACACTCCATTGCACTTGTTCCTAATAGGTGGAGTGGGAATTGGAAAAACATTCACAACAAAATCCATATTGCAAGTACTCCTTCACATATACAATAACACCATTGAAAATGACCCAGACGAACCAAAAGGCCTAATAGTTGTCTATACAAGGAAAACACCATACAATATAGGTGGAGTGACATTACATTCAACTTTCCACATACCTTTAAACAAGTTAGAGTTCATTCCATTGAGTACTAAAACATTGGATAAAATGTTAAAGCATTATCAATGATTATGCATAATTTTGATTGATGAAATTTCATTGGTAGGTGCAACATTCTTGTGTTACATTGACAGACAATTGAGACATATAATGCAAATGCCAACTATGTGGTTTGGAAACCTTGATACAATTTTTTGTGGTGATCTATACTAGGCACAACCTATCCTTGATTTAGTTGTCTTTGAAAATGCACCAACATTAATTGAATTAATGTCATATAACTTTTGGAAAGAGAATATAAAATACTATGAATTACAAATGACTATGCAACAAAGAGACAAAAAATTTATTGCCATATTAAATAGAATACGTGTAGGCTTACAATCAAATGATGATTTGGAATACTTTAATCGAAATTGCTTGTGCTTGCCACCAATGGATCCAAGGTTCCCTTTTTTGTTTTATAGAAGAAAAGATGTTGATGCACACAATTAGAAGATGTTATCAAAAGTCCCTGGAGAATTAATTGTATTGGATTCAATTGATGAACATGATGACAATTGCAATGAAATACAACTCTATAACAATACAACAAGCCTACCATCTCAAATATTATTTAAACTAGAAATGCTGATAGAAATCTATGCTGGTAATTATGACACACAAAATGGTCTATTCAATGGCCCAAATGGAACATTCAAGGCATACACTAGGTCTAGTGACCTTGATATTGTTTGGATCAATTTCATTGACCCGCAAGCTGGCCATCGACAAAGGGCAAAATTGGAACAATACTATAGGGATTACATTGACAAATAATGGACACCTATACTTTATATTGCAAGAACCATCCAAGAACTTTCCAAGAACAAGAAAATAACTACAAGAAAACAATTTCCAATCAAACTAGCTTGTGCTCGAACTATACATAGATCCCAAGGCCTTACAATGGAAGGTCTGGCATTCGATCCTACTAGAATTAGACAACATGGGTTAACATATACATCACTCTCATGTACAAAAACAATTTATGCACTATTCGTATTGAGTCCTCTGACAAAACAAAATTTTAAAATTAAAAGGAAAATAACATTTGAAATGTCTCCTTAGAGGAAACTGCAAATTGGTAATTTGAAAATAGACATGTGGAATGCAGTACTGAAACATAAATACTATTAAATGTACATTGAATACTCGCATCTTGCATCTCTATATTGAAGATATTGTGCATGGCAATGATATAATGTTATCTGATATTTTATGTCAGCAAGAAACACACATGCATCATCCATATTCCAATTAACTATTTGAACATTTTGCTTCTTGCTCCATGTATCATGTACATGTCATAATGACTTTAACCAAAAAAAAATTATTGTCTCTAGAACAATGCAATATGCAACAACCAATGTGGAATCCATGACAATAACAATAACTTTAATGGACAATTTAATCAATACGTGAAATATATTTGCAAGGCCAAATGCTCCAATAATAGAAATCATAACAATCACTGACCAGGTGTTTTCATGTTTGGATACACATGAAACTTTGTACATTGTAGGTGATTTCAACATTGACATGTCTACACAAAATAGTTATAGAAAATAACTTATAGATCATATGCAAAGCCACAATATGCAATTTCTCTTTCGTGAATCACAATCTCTCTTACAACCAATGATAAACCATGTATGGTCCAATAAGCCTACACAAACTTCTTGTGTTTATAAATTAGAAACATATTGGAGTGATAATTTGTCTACATTTATTAGATTTCATCCTATTCACACTACTAAACCTTTTATAATTTGTCATTAAGCATATTTACACAATAAAATTGATATACTGCACATTTGAATAATTGAAATCAAATTAGATCTCAAACAAAAACAATTTATACTGTTCAATATTGCATAGAAACAAAGGCAATATATGTACAACTTTTGTAAATAAAAACTATTCAATTTGTATTATTCAATAGTCTCAATATAATTTGATTTCGTTGGTTTCTTACAAAAGGTTCTACCTCTTTTGTTACAGTATTCTAGCAAAGCCTATTGTCAATACTACTTGAATGGTAATTCATCTTATATACTATGGTTTCCATCTAAACCTTTGAACATTATAGCATTTCATGCTATCCATGCTATAAATATTATTGCATATTTTAAAATAACTAATGGATTTTCAAAAACAAATAAAAATGGATACTAGAAAAAGAGCAAAAGAACCAATGCAAACAAGCAGCCATCAAACATAAAAAAAATGTTAATGATATTGTTTATTTGTAATTGAAACATATCAAATCATATTTCAATGTTGTAACTAACTCTATTTTAATTTATTTAGGTCAAAATTAAGAAATTTAAATACCATAACAATTGAAGACCTTAATGCTCGTATGGATGGAAATATATTTGAGGGAGATGTAATTGTAATGTACAAAATTGCATTGGACAAAGCCAAAAAAAACCCATGAGGTGTTGTGTGTAGATTTGATAGATGCAAAAGCTAAATGACAATCACATTAAACATAACTGGTGACCTTGTTCAATATTATGAAGACAAGATTGTTCCAGGGTCAGCAATATACATCTCAGATTTCAAATCACTCCCAAAAATGACTATGACCATGGTGATTGTGACTATATACTGGTTTTGAATAGCTCAATCACTATTGAGATCATTCCACGACTATGCAAAGACTATAAATGTATACCAAACACAAAAATCAGGAATCTACTCACAAGTACAACTGACTATGCAACATGTACTATAGGTGCACTGGTCATTGGTGCTAAAAAATAGCATTTTGAAATATTTTTGACATAAAAGATGGAACTTCTAAGATTGACAGAGCACAAGTAAAAACATATTGTCAATTGTCCAATTAAAATTAATTTATAGTTTCTATTGTGCAACTTTTCTATTCAATAAATGATCCAAAAATACTAATCACATTTTCAACAAAAAATAGGTGCAAATGCATTAGAGTTTGGCACACCATTTTTTTCTATGGAGGAGCAAGTGCACCTAAATGAATTTCTAACACTTTTGTTCAAGAACCTTGTAAAGTGACTTGATGCAACGGCTAATGTCCTTCTCACATATCAGTCAACATACATTGGAAAACTAAACAATAAAAGAACCCTTGAGTCACTTACTACTTTGTTGCAGTCAACATATGAGGTGACTGCCCACTGCCACTTAGATTACAACTTATTTTCAATTTTAAGTTCTTTGCAACACTTTATTCCAATGTTCTATATCCTGTCACAAAATACAAGTTTCTTTTTCCCATAGTGCTTGTATTTTTTATTTTGTAAATAAATTAATTTTAAACAATTTGATGTTCTTCTTTGCTTACAGAGAATGAAATATTTTCATTGCACCAACAACACTTAGCCCAATCAATGTTTTTTAACATATTCATTTCTATAAGAACCAAAAATAATTAACTAATTCCTTGTGTAAATATACAATAAATATTGTTTCTACTGTTTTGTAGGTCCACATGTGGAATGTTGAAAATAGCAAATGCATAAATTTTAGCCCTTTCTAGGCATTCTACCCTCATTGTAATTACAAATTTGATAGCTATGGGGCATTGGAAGACCAGACTTCTTATTGTGTAAAGTGCAATGAAAATGTGAACTATATTCACTGCCTCTATATCAAGAGCATTCTGACCACTAAAACAAAGCAATCAATACATTCTTCTATTGACAAATTTGTTATTGAACAATTGCTTCTAGACTTACAAATTATGAGCTATGAACAATACATTGAAGACAAGTTAGTTCAGTAATGTTCATGCTATGGGATTTTGTTGCAGAGGGTCAATTCACACTCAACCAAAATAATGTTATTGTCAATGCAAATTACGTTGCAAAATAGTCACTGATTCTTATGGACAAATACAACAATGCTTCTTTTCCTAATAATTTATCCAATAACAAAAATACCTTCCCTTTTTGTAAACAATAACTATTTATACATTACATGCTCACAATCAACTTTTTATGCATTCTGTAGGTACCAAGTGCACACAAGGATCACACATCAATGCCTTTAAAAACTTTATCTCTGAAACCCTATATTGATCTAGGATCTTTAATTAGCAATTGGCAAATAACATGTGCTTTTACATATTTTGATGCTTATACTCTTCAGTTGTTTTATACTCTTATTCATCAATGACTGTAAAAAATGCATCTCTTATTTTCTACATTAAACTAGGACCTTTTATTGCTAATTAAGAAACATCATTTGTGTTAACAAATTTTCATGGTTATAGTCTTTTGTTCTTTTATACTCTTTTATACTATTATAGTGTCTACTATACTAATACATGTGCTTGCTAACATGCCATCGTTACTCCAATAACCAAAGCAATGTCTATTTTGATTCACTTCACTTTATTCCCTCTCATATTTAATTTTCTAGTGGTCCTCGGCTTACAGTAACATAAACATTGAAATGATATGGAGTACTCTATAACTAGTCACAGATTTGGAATTGGCATCAAGCATTTCCTTGCATCTTTTGGTTTCATAGATTACTGCATTTTGCAATTCTCCATCTATGCCATTGATCCCTATTTCTATATGTCATTATGTCTATCACATTTGGGAGATGCGATCTCTGATTTGCATTGGTAAAATAATGTAACATCAAGCCACTGTCATTGACACTTTTACATACTGTGAGCATAATCCATTATTATTTGTAGATTGCAATTGGATCTATTATAACTGTCCCTAGCATGCATTAATATTTTCTAATTTTCTGGACCTCTTTGCTACTATTTGATTTTATCTAGTTAGCGCCTAATGTTAGATGCCCCCTATTGTTTCTTGCCATGGTTATGTAAACATACATACAAAAAACTTTAGAGTTTAGTCTCTTTGGAACGAAAAATGCTTTTTTAAGGGAAATAGAAAATAATTAATCTCACAAAGTTATAATATTTAACAAATATTGTTTACTCCCACCACCATGGTTACCTAGACCTTTGGAAGTATGGCTATGACTAGAAAAATAGCTATATTATACACAAATGCACCCACAAAAGATTCTTACATATACATTCTTTTGTCCTACACACAACAACATGCATCTCAAATGCAACCAAAAGCCATTGAAACCAAACCCACAAAAACAGACACATAAACACTTCTTTGTCTAGCTCTATTGGAATAAAAAAAATCCTTAGCTCCCACTAACACTGCAACTGTGAATCAATTCAATGCCCACACAACCAAAACATGTATCTATAGCCTCCAGCTCCAATACATCCAAACAAAGCACTTTCAAGCATCAAACACATATGCAAGTTTCAGTCTATCTCTTTTTTTGTAAGTTTGTCCACAATGACTTTCAGTTACATGAAATTTGTAAAAAATATACCCGTTTCACTACTAACAGCCATATTGCCAAAATTGTAGCTGACCATGCTGCTAGTAGTAAAGAGAATTTGTCAAAAGTTGTAATTATGTGAATCTAATTGTTTTTTAGTGCCATGAGTTGATCAGAATAAAAAACAGAGCATTTTAGACCAACTAAAAAATGTGGTTGTTAGTGGACATGTTACTTTGCCTGTGTAAATTAGGAAACACACTTTTCACATCGAATAAACATGACCACACCATACTTTATGTACATGCACAAATGTTTATACCATTACATTTATGTCCACCAACACATTCCTTGTAATTAGAACAATATACACAAATCTCATAGTTGTATATTCAAACTCTCCATTCTTCAGACATAGCTTTGACCAGTGCTTTAGCATTTCCAAATTTGTCTATATATCGAATAACCCTTGGATTCACTTTATACTTGTCTGTGTAAATTCCATTCCTGTATAATCCAGATTATCAAATACATTGGCAATTGATTAATGTTTATCCTCTTATGTTAGACAGACTAGGTTCACTTGTGTATACATGTTGCATCATGATAGTATGCATTGTCACAATAATGAACATGCACTAAGAAAAAATATTTCATGTGATTCTCATATTCATGACATTAGTATACCTAGTGATGACATATAATTTCATAGATGTCATAGATTAATGTGATTTGAATGAATTATCTCCTTGCATACATGATGACAATAGCTTATGCCTTAATGATAATTCTTTAGCTTCTCATTCAAACTTCATTAGTGCTTTATTGCCCTATCTTGTATTGCATGAAGATATCAAGCCCTTCTACCATCCTAGAATTTAATGATTCTACCATCCTCTAGCTTCCACTTGATGTCCTTCTACAACAGGGTTCTGCTCTTTAACACATTGTTCCAAACCATCGAACCCCTAGGGATACCAATGGCATGAAGAAAATCATTAGGATTATTATTAGATAGGTACTTGGCCCTCATAATGTTACACTGATCCTTGCTATTGCTCAAGAAATTCCAACCAATCTTGGCGAAAAGGGCTTTGTTGGTCAAATGAATTTTTATGATCCCAAGACCTCCTTGCAACTTAGGCCTACACACTTTATCCCAACTAATCAGAGAAATTATCTTCTTCTCCTCCACCCCAATCCATAGAAAATTTGTCTAAATCCTTTAAAACTTCTCTGTAATATATTTAGGGATTTTGAAGAGGGAAAGGAAGTAAATAGGGATTCCCTAAAGGGAAAGCCTTCAGAAGTTGGTATTTCCCCACTTGACTCAGCAACTTTCCTTTCCACCCAGCCAACTTCTTCTGGATTCTTTCAAGAATGGAGTTCCAGTATATGGGAGGAACATCTTTAACAACTAAAGGAAGGCCAGGGTAAGTTCCTAGGAGCTCACCATTATAACAACCTAAGGTCCCCATAATTTTCTATTGTAAGTCTATTCTAGTGTTGAAAAAATAGATCAAACTTTTATCATAGTTAATGCATTGTCTAGAACCATCAGCATAATCTTTGAGCACCTTTTTCCATTTCCTGGCCTCAACCATCAAAGTAGCCTCAAAGAGGATAGTGCCATCCACAAACTGTTGAATGGAAGGAGGGTCAGCTGTTGAAGCTGGCTTAATACCTCTAATCTCATGGTTTCTCAGCAACTTCATGAAGCTTCTGTTAAGAACCTCAACCACGAGAATGAATAGGTAGGGGATAAAGGGTTTCCTTGCCTAAGGCCTCTCCCAACATTGAAAAATCCTCTAGGGACCCCATTAACCAAGATAGAGTATTTGACAATGGTAAGACAAGCTTTAATGAGCTACATGATTCTATCTTGGAAACCCATCTTCTCAAGGACTTTGAAAAGGAAGTTCCATGCCACCTTATCATAGGCCTTGGAGATGTCCAATTTGAAAACCATCCCAGGTAAGTTGTTCCTATCCATAGAATGAATAAACTCATGAGTAGAGATAGCAACATCCAGGATTTGTCTGTCAGGGACAAATCCCTTCTGATTATTACTGATGAGACATTCCAGCATGGGCTATAATCTACAGACCAAGATCTTGGAGAATATCTTGTAGACATTATTACAAAAGTTGATGGGCCTAAAATCCCCCATGTAGATAGGATCCTATTTCTTGGGAACCATCGCTATGAAGGTGTTATTAAGTTGTTTCAGTAATTTCCCAGTCTTAAAGAAATCCGTAGCCGCCTCAAAGACATTTTGCTCCACAATATCCCAGAACTCCTCAAAAAAGGTCGGGGGAAAGCCATCCAGGCCTAGGGCTTTGAAAGCACCCATGAAAAAGAGGCATGCATGAACTTCCTCTTCAGTCACTAGTTTAGTAAGAAGAATATTATCTTCATCAGTGAGTTGGGAAGGGATGATGTCAAGCAATTCTTATTGCTCCAAACCATCATGAGCAACAAGGAATTTCTGAAAATAGAAGGCTACCACCTACCCCACTTGAAAATCTGAATGAACCAAATTCCCATTCTCATCCATTAACCTAACAATATTGTTCCTCTTCTTGTGCCTCATGGTGGATTGATGTAAAAAAGTACTTCTATCCCCCTCCTAAAGCCATTGTACTTTAGATTTTTGTTTCCAATAAATGTCCTCCTTCAGTAGTTCAATCCATTCCTTCCTCAGGGAGTCCTCTTGCTATAGAGTAGCATCTAAAGTGTCCCCATGAGCAATCAGTAGCTAAATGTCAGCAAGGTTGGCAAAGATCCTCTTCTTATTCTCAAAGATATTGCCGAAGGTAAACCTGTTCCAACCTTTGACTTTGGTTTTCACAATGTTCAGTTTTTGAGCCAGCCTGAGAATAGGGGAGCCTTGGATAGAAATATTCCACCATCTAGCCAACTAAGCTCTAAATTCTAGGTGTTGAGTCCACACTATTTCAAACCTGAAGGGAAAGGGGCCCTTGAGCTCCCTGTCCCACCAAGATAAAAGGAGAGGATTGTGATCAAAAGTCATCTTAGGGAGGGCTTCCAAAAGATAGGAGCTGGTATAATCCAATTGGAAGTGAGCAGGAATCTATCTAGTCTAACCTAGATCATACTCTCACCTTTCCTCCTATTAGTCTAGGTGAAAAGCTACCCGTGAAGATCAAGGTCCATTAGACCTGCATTGTTGAGAAACTCAGCAAGGACGACCATGTTGTCAGTGTAATCCAAGATGTCTCTGATCTTCTCCAAAGGGTAGAGGGGGGAGTTGAAGTCACCCACCAACATTCAACAATCATCATTGTTATTCTCAATCAAAGAGATAAGAAGATCCCACAACTCCTTCCTCGTATTTCTTTAGTTAGGGGCATAAATGTTCACTAAATTCCAAGCTTTATTGTGAGAAGATATCCTAACACTTAAACTATTCTTGCATATGGAAATGAGGCACCCTTTCACTACATTGTTGTTCCACATAGTGACTATATCCCCTGAAGCTCTCGAAGCATCACTTATACAATACTCTGCATTAGGCCATATGCCTTTGGAAATAGACTGAAAGCCTTCAACCCTCATCTTGACTTCCTGGAGCAAAAGGATATCAATTTTATTGTCAAAAATGTAGTTCTTGACAAGGAACTACTTTTGAGGGCTATTGAGCCCCTAATATTCTAAGAGAGAATCCTCATTTACCCTGGACTTTCCTAAAGCCAAACTCTAGTGTCCTTTGTCTACCCATAGCAATGTCCCTATTGACAATCTTCTGTTTGGTTTCTCTTTGGGTGGGTCTCCCTATTTTGGGCTCCACACCCACATCAACAATCTTCCTACCTTGGCCTCTGCCTTTCTTTTTAGCAATGGTCCATTCCTCTAAATCTAGGTCATTATCTGACTTGCTTGTTCCTATGCCTGGGGTTAAGATGATAGGTTTGTTTCTTGGTGATAAGAAGCCTTGCAACTTGTTACCAATCCCCTCACCAACCATTGGGATACCAATCCTTTTAAAGATAGATTCTTGGCTAGTGTCCACACTAGACATCTCAGAGCTCCCTATTTTTAAATTAACATTAGAGATAGCCGCCTGATGGATTTC
Source organism: Cunninghamia lanceolata (assembly GCA_027924645.1). Taxonomy (NCBI): domain Eukaryota; kingdom Viridiplantae; phylum Streptophyta; class Pinopsida; order Cupressales; family Cupressaceae; genus Cunninghamia; species Cunninghamia lanceolata. The sequence goes on along the minus strand of BSBN01001191.1, from coordinate 1,109,831 downwards.
CCCATCCTCTAAGCCCCTTGTAAGGAAAGGGACTTCACCCTAGGATGGGGAGAAGGTTGTTCCTTCTAACAGGGCTCAACAATAGTTGAAGATCTGTGGGACTCACCCTAAGGGGTGGAGTTCTCTAGACCATTTTGGTGAGATCATGTGTCTCAATTTATTGTTTGAATCTCTATAATGTTCATCTATGTTCATGTCGGCAAGAGTTGTTCTTTGTCTCAGCGATCGGCAAGAGTCTCAGTGATCACCTAAAAGCATTGTGTGCACAGACTTGTATCGGTGTGACCATCACTATCGGCATGGCTGAAAAAAGTCTCTCCGATACTTCGTGTTACTCTGATGAAAGTTGGCGTCGGCATGAGAACCACTATCGGCCCAGCTTTGAGAAGTCACTCCAATGGTTCGATGAAGGTTTGGATCGGCAAGACTATAACTATTGGTGTAGTTTCGAAATGTCTCTCCGATGGTCTTGGTCACCCCGATGAAGCTTTATTATCGATAGGACATGGGATTTCGCTATGAGTATCTTCGATGGACCTGGTTAGTCCGATGGAGGACGTTCGGCGGGAGTCTCAACGACAGGGTGGACAAATGGTCACGTCGACAAAAAAATTGCGCGACATTTGTATATATTGTGGTCATGTATATAAACTAGAAAATTGACCGATGACTAATGCATGTGGGACTAATCAGTTCTCACGAATGTGAATAGTTAGAAATGATAGTTTCGACGGTTGAACTAAATAGCAACTGAATCAATTGGTTGTTTGGTCAGTTGCAAGTGAATTTGATTTGATTGCTAAAGTAATGAGAGATCGTGAGATAGTTCAGAGTGTGAATTCAGTTAGAAATTGAAGAACAGTGTGTTCATTCTGTAACAGTACAGTGAAAGTGAACCGTCATGAATGTTCTAAGATTTGATGCCTGAACAAGGAGGCTGAGTAATTCATTGTAATCCTCTTGTGTTTACTGTGAATAAAATTGTCTTCTTGTGGTGGTGGGTTTTTTACCCGAAAGGGTTTTCCCACGTACATCTGGTGTGTTCAAATTTGTTATGTTTATTATGTAATTCCTTCTATGTACATCTTAATAAGTTATAATTGAAATTAAAAGTCATCTGTCTACATTATCCCCTTTGAATTGACATTAGGGAGGTTGTTTTCGCACCTCTGCTTTCCTTACAAGTGGTATCAGAGCCTGGCCAGTTGTGTTATCCTTGTGGGTAGGTTGGGTTTTTTTGTGTCAATCCTGCAAGTGGGAGTTCTGTAGAAGTCTATTGTGTCTAATCTACAAATTAAGATGGCAAGCACATCAAGAAAGATAGACATTAAGAAGTTCAATGGGACAAACTTTGAGTTGTGGAAACTTAAAGTTAAAGATATGTTGGTCGATAGAGATCTGTGGGTTGCTGTGTCTAGGACTAAACCCTCAAGCATGAAGCAAGAAGATTGGGACTTAGCAGATAGGAAAGCTAGAGGCCTAATAAGATTAAGTCTTACAAATTCTATTTTATTGAACGTCCATGAGGACAAGACTGCAAATTCTCTATGGAAGAAGTTAGGAGATATTTATCAGGGCAAGTCCTTGGTGAATAAACTTTTCTTGAGAAAGAAGTTATACTCCCTGAAGATGGCCGAAGGTGCGTCTATGGCAGATCATCCAAATTCTTTTAACATGGTGACTGCATAGTTGACATCTGTTGGTGTAACAATAGGTGAAGAAGAACGATGTATGCTTTTGTTGTGTTCCTTGCCTAACACATGGGATCATTTGGCAATGGCTATTAGAAGTACTACAACCAAGTTCAAGATGGATGAGGTGGTTGCTTCGCTTTTGTCAGAAGAAATGCGAAGGAAATCTTCTGAGATGGCTAAAGAGGCCCTTGCTGTTCAAGGTAGATCAAAGGAAATCAAAAGGACAAGAAGACTAAATCCAAATCGAAGTCAAAGGAGAGATCAAAATCTCCTAGAAAGAAGTCCAAGGTGAAGTGCTGGAACTGTGGGTAGAAAGGACATATCTGGGTAGAAAGACTACAGAGAGGAGAAAAAGAAGAAGAATAAGCCTTCTGATGATGAATCTTCTCAGAGCAATGTAGATGCCTTTGTAGCAGCCTTGGCAACACCTGCATCTAAAGATGTATGGTTAGTGGATTCAGGGGCATCATTCCACATGACGTCTTATAGAGAGTGGTTCATAAAGTATGAATCATATGCTAGAGGGAAGGTGTTCCTGGCAAGTGATTTGACATTGGACATTGTTGGCCAAGGAAGAGTCAGAATCCAGTTCCCAGATGGCAGAATAAAGGGAATTGATGGAGTACTACACATACTAGGTCTGGCTCGTAATTTACTCTTTGTAAGTAAGCTTAATGATACTAGAGTTCAAGTGACATTTGTGAATGGTGGTTGTAAGATGACCAGAGGTTCTATTGTACTAGCAAAGGGTGAACGAATTGGAACACTGTATAAGTTTTTGCTAAACCTGTGTGTTGTAATATAGTCTTTGAAAAGCCTGAAAAAGTCACTATTGTAACACATGATGCAAATTCTATGGAAGTCAAACTTTCTGCAAAGAAAACAATTCTTTGGCATCATAGGCTTGGTCATATAGGTGAAACAGGTTTAAAAACTTTGAAGAATAAAAACCTGGTAGATGGGTTGATTGATTGTAATCTTGAGTTCAATTTCTGCGAACATTGCATATATGGAAAACAAAACCATGTTTCTTTTTACTCAAGTTCTCATAAATCTTCTGGTGTGTTGGACTATGTGCACTCTGATGTTTTTGGTCCAATTAATGTTCCTTCTATGTCTAAATCAAGATATTATGTATCATTTATTGATGATTATTCAAGAAGGGCATTTGTTTATTTTTTGAAGGGCAAATTAGAAGTGTTCAGTCGGTTTAAAGAATTTAAAAATCTTGTTGAAAATCAGACTGGTAGAAAAATTAAATATTTGAGAACGAACAACAATGGTGAATATTGCAACGTAGATTTTGATAAGTACTGTGTAGACCATGGAATTAAAAGGCACAAGACTACGCCTTATACTCCACAGCAAAATGGAGTTGTTGAAAGGCTAAATCGATCGTTGATGGAGAAAGCAAGAAGTATGTTGAGTTATGCTGGTCTGGAACAAAAGTTCTAGGCTGAGGTAGTTGCTACAGCTTGTTACTTGCTGAATTGTTCTCCTACTTCGGCATTGGTTGATAAGACACCTATGGAAGCATGATCTGGTAAGAAGCCTTCTTTGAGACATATTCATGTTTTTGGCTGTGAATCATATGCTCATATCCCTAAGGTAAAGAGATCAAAATTGGACAACAAGGCTATCAAATGTATTTTTATTGGCTATGGAATCGGTGTTAAACGATACAAGCTTTGGAATCCAGAAACAGAAAAGGTGTGTTACAGCAGGAATGTAATTTTCAGAGCTAAAACTGTTGGTCATTGATCCCCAGCTGGGAAAGACATAAGAGAAGAAAGGAAAAAATGAAGTGAGTATTCCTCTGACCCCTGGAAAAGAGGAAAAATGAGCTCCAAGTGTAGATGAAACAGAAGAGAGTTCAAACAGCTCTGAAGGCTCTGATTAAGGGGTAAGTGCAAGAAGATGGGGGGCCAAAAAGGGGTCTTAAGTGGCCACTTTTTTTTTTTTGAAATTAGGAAATACTGGCCTTGGATGAGAAATTGAGCATAGTTACACTCAAAATTTGGAGATGCAACCAAAACAATGTTCATAGTGCTCTGAGTCTACTTTCTAAACTACTATTTTTTTTTGAAAATGGCATAGATTAAGGGGTTCAAAAGAGGGAGCCACAGAAATTGGTGTTGTTTCTATCAAAAAAAACATAATATAGCATGTTTTGTGGCTCCCTCAAAAGGTCAACTTTTTTTTGGTATTTTTAAAATCGCTTTAGTGAGAAATTAGCTAATAGCATGTAGTTTATGCCTGATTTTTCTGATAATTTTTTGATGAATATTTGATTTTTTAGTAATTTTCAAAGTGGACACATCCTAAAAAATAGAATTTTGGCCATGCTACCCTTATAAATTTTGAAAACTAATTGAAAATCATTTTTTTCTTTTTTTAATATTTGTAGAATGGAGTCTAGTTTCTAAATATGTAATTTTTTTGAAATTTCAATGAATAGTTAATTTACAATGAAAAAAAGACCAAACAGTGGTTTTTGCCCAAAAACAGACACACAAATAAAAGAAATTAAAGATGAAAGGCTTAACATTGTTAAAATGTGAAAAAAATCACATCGTCAAATAGATAAGAGAAAGCCTAACATTACCCAGGTGTTTGATTTGTTCAACGTTGAAACACGTGCAAATCTGAGGGTTAGCATGAACGAAATTATGTGAAATCTTGAAGAATCTGGAAAAACACGTCTGTGACTGCTCAAAAGGCACTCCGAGCCTTTGGGTTGGAAATCCAAAGCAAATCCCAAGCCCAAGGCTTGGGATTCCCAAAGCAAGACATAACGTGACCGCGTTATAACGCGCTCGCATTATGGTTTGCTTTGCATTTTTCCTATTTCGCAAGTTTGTTGTTTGTCATGTTTGACATAACGCGAGTGCGTTATAATGCGCTCGCATTATGTTCCCCTCAATTTTTTTATGTTCAAGGCTATTAATTATGTATGTATGTATGTATGCCTATATGTATGTATGTATGTATCTATGTATGCCAATATGTATGTATGTATGCCTATATGTATGTATATATCTATGTATGCCAATATGTATGTATGTATGCCTATATGTATCTATGTATCTATGTATGCCAATATGTATGTATGTAGGTATCTATGTATGCCTATATGTATGTATGTATAGTGTCGAGGGCAGAGGAGGGTAGAGATGGGAGTGAGCCAGATAGGGGAGGAGAGGGGTGGATAAGGATTGAGTCATTAAGTTTAAGGTTGAGGGTTGAGCATTTAGGGATAGGATTTAGAGTTTAGGGATATGGGATTAGAGTTTAGGACCTTGAGGGATTAGGGTTTAGGGTTGAGGCTTTAGAGATAGAGTTTAGGCTTAAGGGTCGAGGGATTAGGTTTAAGGTAGAGTATCGAGGGTAGAGGGATTAGGGATAGGGTTTAGGGTTGAATGTTTAATGATTTAGGGTTGAGGCTTTAGGGATGAGGGTTAAAGGATTAGGGTTTAAGATATAGTGTCAAGTGTCGAGCGTGTAGGGATAGGTTTTAGGGTTCAAGTTTTAAGGGTTAAGGGTCGAGGGATCAGAGTTAAGGGTTGAGGGATTAGGGTTTGACGTTGAGGGTTGAGTACATTGAGGTTCGAGGGTTAAGGGTTTTGGGATAGGGTTGAGGGTCAAGGGATTAGGGTTAAGGGATAGGGTTGGAGGGTTTAGGGATAAGGGATTAGGGTTTAAGGTATAGTATCGAGCCCATTGAGGGTCTAGGAATAGGGATAGCATTTAGGGTTTAGGGATGAGGGATTAGAGTTGAGGGATGATGGATGACGGATTAGGGTTGAGGGATTAGGGTTTAGGGATAAGGTTTAGGGTTAGGGTTAAGGGATTAGGGTTTAAGGTATAGTGTTGAGGGTTTAGGGATAGGGTTTAGGGTTGAGGGATTAGAGTGAAGGGTTGAGGGATTAGGATTTGACGTTGAGGGTTGAGGGTGTAGGGTTTAGGGTTTAGGGATAGGGTTGAGGGTCAAGGGATCAGAGTTAAGGGTTTAATGTTGAGAGTTGAGGCTTGAGGCTTGAGGCTTGAGGATTGAGGTTGAGGGATAGGGTTAATGGCCAAGGGATTAGGGTTAAATAAGAGTGTCGAGGGTAGAGGGATTGGGGTTTAAGGTATAGTATCGAGTATGTTGAGGGTTTAGGAATAGGGATAGCATATAGGGTTTAGGGATGAGGGATTAGAGTTGAGGGATGACGGATTAGGGTTGAGGGTTGAGGGATTAGGGTTTAGGGATAAGGTTTAGGGTTGAGGGATTAGGGTATAAGGTATAGTGTTGAGGGTTTAGGGATAGGGTTTAAGGTTGAGGGATTAGAGTGAAGGGTTGAATGTTGAGAGTTGAGGGTTGAGGCTTGAGGTTGAGGGATAGGGTTAATGGTCAAGGGATTAGGGTTAAATAAGAGTGTCAAGGATAAGGGATTAGGGTTTAAGGTATAGTATCGAGTCTGTTGAGGGTTTAGGAATAGGGATAGCATTTAGGGTTTAGGGATGAGGGATTAGAGTTGAGGGGTGATGGATTAGGGTTGAGGGTTGAGGGATTAGGGTTTAGGGATAAGGTTTAGGGTTGAGGGTTGAGGGATTAGGGTTTAAGGTATAGTGTTGAGGGTTGAGGGTTTAGGGATAGGGTTTAGGGTTGACGGATTAGGGTTTAGGGTTGACGGATTAGCATTTAATGTCTAGGTTAGGGTTAGAGTGTCGAGGGTAGAGGGATTAGGGATAGGGTGTAGGGTTGAAGGTTTAAGGATTGAGGGTTGAGGCTTTAGGGATGAGGGTTTAAGGCTTAAGATATAGTGTCAAGTGTTGAGGGTGTAGGGATAGGGTTTAAGTTTTAAGGGTTAAGGGTGGAGGGATAGGGATTAGGGTTTAAGGTATAGTGTTGAGGGTTGATGGTTTAGGGATAGGGTTTAGGTTTGAGGGATTAGGGTTTAGGGTTGATGAATTAGGGTTTAATGTTGAGAGTTGAGGGTTGAGGGTTGAGGGTTGAGGGTTGAGGTTGAGGGATAGGGTTAATGGTCAAGGGATTAGGGTTAAATAAGAGTGTCGAGGATAAGGGATTAGGGTTTAAGTTATAGTATCGAGTTTGTTGGGGGTTTAGGAATAGGGATAGCATTTAGGGTTTAGGGATGAGGGATTAGAGTTGAGGGGTGATGGATTAGGGTTAAGGGTTGAGGGATTAGGGTTTAGGGATAAGGTTTAGGGTTGAGGGTTGAGGGATTAGGGTTTAAGGTATAGTGTTGAAGGTTGAGGGTTTAGGGATAGGGTTTAGGGTTGACGGATTAGGGTTTAGGGTTGACGGATTAGCATTTAATGTTGAGGTTAGGGTTAGAGTGTCGAGGGTAGAGGGATTAAGGATAGGGTTTAGGGTTGAAGGTTTAAGGATTGAGGGTTGAGGCTTTAGGGATGAGGGTTTAAGGCTTAAGATATAGTGTCAAGTGTTGAGGGTGTAGGGATAGGGTTTAAGTTTTAAGGGTTAAGGGTTGAGGGATAGGGATTAGGGTTTAAGGTATAGTGTTGAGGGTTGATGGTTTAGGGATAGGGTTTAGGTTTGAGGGATTAGGGTTTAGGGTTGATGAATTAGGGTTTAATGTTGAGAGTTGAGGGTTGAGGGTTGAGGTTGAGGATAGGGTTAATGGTCAAGGGATTAGGGTTAAATAAGAGTGTCGAGGATAAGGGATTAGGGTTTAAGGTATAGTATCGAGTATGTTGAGGGTTTAGGAATAGGGATAGCATTTAGGGTTTAGGGATGAGGGATTAGAGTTGAGGGATGATGGATTAGGGTTGAGGGTTAAGGGATTAGGGTTTATGGATAAGGTTTAGGGTTGAGGGATTAGGGTATAAGGTATAGTGTTGAGGGTTTAGGGATAGGGTTTAGGGTTGAGGGATTAGAATGAAGGGTTGAGGGATTAGGATTTGACGTTGAGGGTTGAGGGTTGAGGGTTGAGGGTTTAGGGTTTAGGGTTTAGGGATAGGGTTGAGGGTCGAGGGATCAGAGTTAAGGGTTTAATGTTGAGAGTTGAGGGTTGAGGCTTGAGAGTTGAGGTTGAAGGATAGGGTTAATGGTTAAGGGATTAGGGTTAAATAAGAGTGTCAAGGATAAGGGATTAGGGTTTAAGGTATAGTATCGAGTCTGTTGAGGGTTTACGAATAGGGATAGCATTTAGGGTTTAGGGATGAGGGATTAGAGTTAAGGGGTGATGGATTAGGGTTGAGGGTTGAGGGATTAGGGTTTAGGGATAAGGTTTAGGGTTAAGGGATCTGGCAAGCTCTTGCAGGAAAGATATGTGATCAATGCAAAGGATGTGATCAATCTATAGCAGGACAAAATGCGAGCGCGCTATAACGCGCTCGCGTTTTGTCTTGCTATTGAAACAGTAAAAAGATATTGACCCTTGTGATCCAAGCCCACATGCTCTATTTTCTTACTGATTCTATGTGTGCTCTGACAAAAAAGAAGTGCTTTCATGCTGTTGGGAAGTTCACATGCACATTTGACACATTGTACCACCTTTGCATGATCTTTCCACCACCTTTTTCTGCTTTGCCAACTTGAGAAGGAGGAAATAACATAGTTTTCACACCAAGTTTGATATGTATCTATTCAAGTTTCAATTTTTGTAGTGTTATAATGTTAATTGTGATTCAATTTTATGAATTTAACATTATTGATTGGTTAATAGTATTGTTGTTAGTAATGATATTTGAGTGTTATTCAATTTAACGTTGAAAAGGAAGTAAGTGGTGAAAAACTCAAATTGTTGAGGAGTTTGATGTAAGAAGATAAAAACACTACATAATTGGGTACTCTCTCCATTCAAATCTTCATTTTTTAGGTATGTCAAGTCTTTACATGCATGTTCTTTACATTTTCCTTATTTTAGATTGAATTACTTTATCATGCTTTATCATACATGTTTAAAATAGACACATTCCCAATCAAGAAAGCAGCCTACAATCTCACATGATGCCATGTATATTTTCTAAACTTGGGCTCTTTAATAATTATATGTAATAAACAAACCTTAACATACCATGATGTCAAACTATACAAGAATAAATCCTTACAACATAAAAAAAATACAATCCCACTATTATCTTGTATTCATTTCTTAGGAACTAATATTGGTCTCTTTATCATGCTACAGACAAATTCTTCGTCATGTCGAGGAAACGATCAAGAATTAAACCAACACAGGAAGAGATAGAAGCTAAGAATGCAAAGAAAGCAGTGGCTATGAGGGAACTTCGTGAGAAGAGGAAATTGGACATGATAAATGAAGACATACCAATTGAAGAGGAACCACAACCATCACAAAGAGATATGGTATTGGCGGCACAAAGAGAACGAATGCAAAAACTTCGTGGTACGAGAGATTTGAATACCATAGTTGGAGACATGTCCTCTACCGCAAGTCAACATGTAGGGACACCATCTACCACATCTCAAGTTGAGAGTACATCATCACTCACATGTGATGAAGGAGGTACACCATCGTTGCCACCTCAACCTCAAGGTATGTCATCTATTCCATCTTCGATCGAAGGTATGCCATCTAACCCATCTCATTTAAATATTAATGAAATTCCTAATGTTGAGATGAATTTACCTAACTTAACACCACCTAAAATTTTGCATAGAAAGCCAAAGTATTTGATTGATATTGATGAGAATATTTTGTAGCCAATGGAAGGTAAGATTCTAAAACGCACTTGTAGAAGATATGCTAATAAGATTTGGAGATTGTTCTTTGAAAAGTTAAATGAGACTGCAAGATGTCAACTATTCATTGAAATGATGTGAAGTATAAAGTATAGGTCTATCATGAAGATTCTTGGGTTGAGAACATTAGATGCTTCAAGTGAAAAATCTATTGTCAAGAATCTAATGAGTGCGTATGAGAGTGTGGGTAACACCTCACGCACAAAAGATAGTAATGCAACACGGCATGTGATTACATCAACTATAGTAAGTAGTCAAACGAGGAAAGCTTGTCTCATTAGAAAGACAAGTCAAGAATTGAGAATTAATAGGAAAACTTTATCAAGAGCCGTTGGAAGATGCCAAAGAATTAAGGATACTAATGCCAATGAATTATGGGCATTGTCGGGTAGACTACCACGAAAAGATAAACCAATTGTTGAAGCATTGAGATCACTAATTGAAGACTTTTGGAAGAATTACACAAGGGTATCTCCGAATCAAAGGGATGTGGTAAGAAGGAGAATCGGTAGTCAGAATCGCGAGCCACATCCAAAGCATTTTTTGGATGAGACTCAAACACAGTTTTATGGTAAATCTCTAGAGAAGTATCCTCAAATTAAAATTTGTCAAAGATATTTTGAATTGCTAAAACCTTTCTATGTTAAGATAAATCACACACGCACTACTTGTTGTTGTAGATTACATATTAAATTTTCTAACCATTTTGATGCTTATAGGTCTATATCTTTAGATATGCATACTAACAATGATTTGCAAGGTTGTGCCATATGTGCCCCACCAACATCTTCAAGAGACTTCATATCAAGAATTTTATGTGAAAGAGAGGAAGGTCAAATATTCTACAACAAATTATGCTTGGATGGCACATGTCATCGTTGCGGTGGCTTGCAACATTTGCCAATATGTGAACATATGGAAATAACACATGCGGTTGGAAACGAACTAGTAGAGTTTGACAAGTATAAAACAGTGGCATACAATACAAAAGATGGTAAAGAAGCAAAGAGGTGTGAATTAGTTATTGAAAAGATTCCAGTGTATCAGTTTATGCCTATATTTCGTGACAGCATAGTGTATGAGTATGCAAGACATGCCCATAGAGCTCGATGGTTGGACTTGCAATTCAAGTTATGCAAGGACACATTTCTGGTTGGTAGCATTGTTTCAGTCATCGACTTTGCAGAGAACTACAGTCTACAGCCATAGCATGAGGTGCAATCACAATATTACAACTCCACACAGGTTTCTATATTTGTGCACATTGCATTCATTCATGCGAATGATAGTACAGAGAATGACAGAAAGATCATAAGGGAGTATAATTTCTATATTAGTGATGATCGCAAGCATTCTACGGAGTTCGTGCAAGGTTGCTTTCAGGTGTTCTACAATGATTTGGCTAGAAGGGGCATATCGTTCAGTCAGCATATCATATGGTCAGATAACTGTGCGTCACAATTCAAGAACTCACAAAATTTCTATTTGCTGAGTAGGAGACATAATTTTACAGGTATTCAACATATGTGGAACTTTTGTGAGGCCGGGCATGGAAAGGGGGAGCATGATGGTGCAGGAGCATGTATCAAAAGAGCCATAGCACGAGAAGAGTTAAAGTATAAAGACAATACAAAGTTGACAGATGCAAAATCGATTGTCGAGTGGTGTAATGCTTCCATGGGTCCAGGTAATGAAGGTAAGTCTTCAGTTCGTAGATTTTTTTGGTTGATAGATGATACTAACATTGCACCATATGAGGACTGTTGTACACTGACAGGATCAAATGAGATGCACTCTTTCAGAAGCTCAATTGCAGGTTCATGGAGTATCCATACACAAAAGATGTCATGCTTTTGTTCTTCCTATACAATTCAAGTCTGGGATGAGTGCGAGTCAAAGGAGTGGGTTGACGAATGGCAGTTAAGTTATCTTAGCCCACTTGACACGTATCGACCCCCGACGGCACTGGAACTAACACAGATGGAATCGTCAGTTGACTTTGACCACATATCAGATTTAGTTCAACCAGGTAATATAGGGCACGTATATGCATCTAATTTCATCTAGTTCAACCAGGTAATGTCATCTTACTTTGTAGTATTTTTGTAATGTTGACTAATTTCATCTAATTTGCTACACATATCAATGTAGGGCACATATATGCAATTATTGCAGATGAAGATAATGAAGAGGGAACATATTATTACTTATGTCGTTGTGTTGAGGCCAAAAAGCAATTGAAAGCCCCTGTTACAAATGGAGAAAACATCGAATACCCTACAGGCTCAGTGGTTATTACTGGAACATGGCTTAGAAGGTACCGACATAAGAGTGTTAATATTTAGCTATTTCAGGACTTTGACACACATCAGAAGATTCTTCATTACTCAAACCTTGTCATGGCATCCAATGTTCATTTGATAAAGTATCGGGGTAGACCTTTAAAAAAAATATTGTGGAAGGTGCGTGAGTCTGGCCATGAAGCAATACTTGACACAATAAAGAGTAGAGCAGACCCGGATGGTTCATTGGATTAATTTGTAAGTATTCACATTGATTTTGTAAAGTCATGCTACATTGAGTTGTAAGTATGCACATTAATTTGTAAGGTTTGTCTTTTTTTTATTTCCTCCTGCATTTTTACACATATACACATTTTTACATCATCATGTTATGCATTTTTGGTGTCCTGCTCCTGATGCGACCAAACTCATAAGTCACCCTACTTCCTCTAGACACCATTTGATGATCTCTCCAACACTCTGGATCCAGGGCACCCAATCATGATGATGACCTATATATCATTCTCCCAAGGCACTCATAATGAATGAAAAGAAGACCAAGGGCGCCCAAGCTTAATAGACTTATTTCTTTCAATTTTGATGATCCAAACTCTTGCAATACGACATCCACTTTCATGCCTTTAGATCTTCCTTCACATACAGGGCGCCAAATCAAGTTGAAAAATCTACATAAGGGCGCCAAAATGGATGAAAGGAGACATGAAATGCGTCTTAGGACTCCATGCTAAGGTTTGAGCCATTAAAGTCTCTTGATATTAGGTGCTCATGATGATGAAACTTAGAGCTTTTTCCTTTCCTATGCGCTCATCTAAGATGTTTGAATGATAAGGAGTGCCTCGACCTCTATAATGTACATTAGGCACCAAAATCAAGGTAATTTTAAGTCACTTTGAGTCATTTGGGGTCAGTTTGAGTCTTTGAGTCATGTTGCAAAAAAGTGTCAATATTGTCAAGTTGCACAAAGCAACTTTTGAATTTTTGGTGTCCTGCTCGTGATGTGACCAAACTGACTGTTCCAACGCATCCGAATGGGTACATTTACGCTAGGCATGGTCCTTTTTTTCACCCAAACATGTTGAAACAGTCTGAGCTACATTGTACCGATGATATCCCTGAAGAGTCCAAATTGCAAAAAGGCAGCAATCTTTGACGAGATGTTACTTGAAAACTGTGTCACTTAGAAACATTCTGTCTAAGGCAACACGATCACGTAAAGTGCCTCTACAATAACCTCTCTCAATTTTTTATATCTCTGAGGCATTTGCCCGTGGTGAAAAGTTTTCCGCTGCCCCAAAAATCGTCAGAAGGAGGTAATGTAAAGTTGCAAAGGGGTGTAACTTTTGTCTTGCTCCTGATGCGACCAAACTAACTATTCCAACGCATCCAGATGGGTACATTTATGCTAGGCATGGTCCCGTTTTTCACCCAAACATGTCAAAACAGTCCGAGTTACATTGTACCCACGATATCCCTAAAGAGTCCAAAGTGCAAAAAGGTAGCAATCTTTGACGAGATGTTATTCGAAAACTATGTCACTTAGAAACATTTTGTCTGAGGCAACACAATCATGTAGAGTGCCTCTACAATAACCTCTCTCAATTTTTTATATCTCTGAGGCATTTGCCCGTGGTGAAAGGTTTTTTGCTACCCCAAAAATCGTCAGAAGGAGGCAGTGTAAAGTTGCAAAGGGGTGTAACTTTCATCCTGCTCCTGATGAGACCCAACTGACTGTTCCAACGTGTCCGAATGGGTACATTTACACTAGGTATGGTCCTGTTTTTCACCCAAACATGTTGAAACAGTCTGAGCTACATTGTACCGACGATATCCCTGAAGAGTCCAAAGTGCAAAAAGGTAGCAATCTTTGACGAGATGTTACTCAAAAACCATGTCACTTAGAAACATTTTGTCTAAGGCAACACGATCATGTAGAGTGCTTCTACAATAACCTCTCTCAGTTTTTTATATCTTTGAGGCATTTGCCCGTGGTGAAAGGTTTTCTGCTACCCTAAAAATCATCAGAAGGAGGCAGTGTAAAGTTGCAAAGGGGTGTAACTTTTGTCCTGCTACTGATGCGACCAAACTGACTATTCCAACACGTCTGGATGGGTACATTTACGTTAGGCATGGTCTTATTTTTCACCTAAACATGTTGAAACAGTCCGAGCTACATTGTACCCACGATATCCCTAAAGAGTCCAAAGTGCAAAAAGGTAGCAATCTTTGACGAGATGTTACTCAAAAATTGTGTCACTTAGAAACATTCTGTTTGAGTCAACACGATCATGTAGAGTGTCTCTACAATAACCTCTCTCAGTTTTTTATATCTCTGAGGCATTTGCCCGTGGTGAAAGGTTTTCTGCTGCCCCAAAAATCATCAGAAGGAGGTAGTGTAAAGTTGCAAAGGGGTGTAACTTTCATCCTGCTCCTGATGCGACCAAACTGACTGTTCCAACGTGTCTGAATAGGTACATTTACGCTAGGCATGGTTCTTTTTTTCACCCAAACATGTCGAAACAGTCTGAGCTACATTGTACCGATGATATCCCTGAAGAGTCCAAAGTGCAAAAAGGCAACAATCTTTGATGAGATGTTACTCAAAAACTGTGTCACTTAGAAAAATTCCGTCTAAGGCAACGTGATCATGTAGAGTGCCTCTACAATAACCGCTCTCAGTTTTTTATATCTCTGAGACATTTGCCCGTGGTGAAAGGTTTTCTGCTGCCCCAAAAATCGTATAATGAGGGACCTCATGAGTGGGTATATTTTATTAATTCCACTTGGGATAGTGGGGATATTTTATTAATTCCACTTGGGATAGTGGGGTTATTTAAATATTACAATCTTAAAAAAAAAAAAAAATTTATTCATCCATTATGAATTTAAAATTCACAGATAATGTGAGCCCTTGATCTCAACTCTTGATCCTCACCTTCCATTCGCTTCTCAGAAAATCTATAAATGAGACCCTTCTCTAAGCAATTGAGAGACAGGATTTTGCAGGGGAACTTCATTTTTTGTGCAGGGGAACTTCATTCTTGCAGGAGGGGACTTCATTCTTGCAGGGGGACTTCATTCTTGCATTCTTATCATGCCTAAATTCCTCTAGGAGATCTTCTTCTGGCATCCTCATAATGCCCAATTCTTTCTCTATTCTTCTCTTCATAGCCTCATAATGCCAAAATTATTCTAGCCATCCTATATCCTCCATTCTTTATCCCTTGCTTCTGATCATAGAGAGATTATTTTTGGGGTTGGATTATTGAGGAAAGAAAGAGAATTTTGGAGAAGGAGGCTAGAGTGGAGCTCTTCATCAAACTTCATTCCATAATTAGGCTTTGGAAGGTTGGTGAATCAAGTCTACTCTCTTGTGTATCTATTGTTTTATATGTATGTTTGTTTCTTGCTTGTTGAATGAGTTTACAAATGTCTTCTATGAGTATTCTGTTATTGTTTTGGGGTTTTGTGTTGGGTGTAGAAAGAGCTCCTTCCAGTTGGAAGGCAATGCTCATCTTGTATAGGGAAGGGGAGGTGTGACCCTCCTCGGGTGTCATCTTGGTTCTTGTTGTAAATGCCTTGAGGGCATGTTAGTACTTTTGAGCCTAGAGGGCTTTATGGCTTTGAGAGCCTATTGGGATATCCCTAGTAATTGATTCATTGGAAGGCTTGAGGCCTTGAGATAAATTTTTGGCTTGAGGCCTTATGATAAATTTTTGGCTTGAGGCCTTGTGATAAAGTTGGCTTGAGGCCTTGTGATAAAAGTGATAAAATGTGAAGGGATGACACCTAGAGGTTGAGATGTCTACTTCCCTACCCTCCTTGAACTCACCTAAGTTGAGTCTTTGTATTGTGAGTCAAACCTTGAGGGTGTGTGTATTATTTGATTTGTTGTTGTTCAATGTTGTGATGTGTTTAAGTCTATTCTACCCTGGGTATTTGGATGGTCTCCCTAGCTCGGGGGTGACCCTCTTACAGGTCTACGGTAGGGAGGAGAGCAGTTTGTGTGGTGTTTCTTTCCTTGTGTATTATGCAGGTATTCTTGGAGCTTATTATGAAGCTTGGAGAAGATTATTGGATCTTAGAAAATATTCTATTTTCCTTAAGTCTTAAGGAGAGCCTGATCTTTTAATAGCTCCTTCCTTGTCGATTTTTCAAAAGGAGAAAATTATCCCCCTATTGTTGTATAAATTGTTATTTTTGGAGTTGTGAGGAAATCCTCTCTGTTCTTGGGTTGATAGTTGTAATTTTCTTGTTAATTAAGTTTTACCATTTATAAATAAGAAAAGGAAAATAAAATTTATTTTTAAAAGGATATTAAAATTATCTAGTTCCTTCTTCTTCTACTTGCAACGTTGTGAGTTAGTTGATGTTTTAATTAAGTTTGTAAAAGTATTAAAAAATATCCTCACCATGAAATAAATAAATTTTGGGTTGCAGTATTGCTTTTAAAATTACTGCCACCTTGAGGGTCTCATCCTAGGATGGGGACCTTTTCACTTTTACTATGCACTTTTACTATTCACTATTCACTATTCACTGTCACTATTCACTTTTACTATTCACTTTTCACTATTTACTTTTCACTTTTCACTATTCACTATTCACTTATACTATTCACTATTTACTTTTATTATTCACTTTTCACTATTCATTTGAAGGCAAACTATATGTAGTTTAAAACATTTGACTTGAAATAGAAATCTTAAATCAAGGAAAATGGGATTTATGTATGCATAATGTATAATGCAAATTGAATAGATGCTTAAACTTAGAGTTACAATTCAGAAATATATTGTTTATACAATTACAATTTAAAAAGAGCATAGGTAAATATATTTTAATTTTAAGGAAGAGTTTCTCGAAAGTTTTGACAATTATTCCAAATTAAATGACAGGAAAATGAAGAGGAAAGTATGATCCCTTCATTTACAAAGGACACTGAAAATAAATGCAAACAAGCCATCATAGGCATTTCATGAGTGGCCATTTAAACTCAACTGTAGATTTAGAGAATAAACATTCAATTAAAACAGAAAAGAGATAAAGAGAAAGAACAACTAACCTTGGAAAACAAAGAGGAGAAAATGCGTGGCATTTCCAAATAGGGCTAAGAGAACTAAGTAAGTTAACCTACCGTTAATCCTGTTTAGGAACAGATTGATTATTAAAATTAATTCAAACGTTGAACTAAAATCTAGAGCAGAACCTTAGGGGGACTGAGTCAAGTGAAGTTAACCAACCTGTGTAAGTGATCTGGTTTACCAAGAAATTAGGAATAATGTAAAGGATGTAGTGTTATTACTGTTCGATAAAGAACGTAAAGAAAAAAAATAGGATAACATAAGATCTTGCACAACGGGAAGGAGAATGAGATAGAAATACAATCAAAATTAAATTCCAAGAAAAGGAAGAGAGGGCAAATGAACAGATGATCGTGCTTTGTTAAAAAATGATCTATCACCTAAAACAACTTTGTTCAAATATAATTCGTGAGATTAACCTAAGTCAGGGAACCACGCATTTCCTTGTCTAGGGTGTGCGCACATGTATTTGGTACGCCGCCGTCAACTGTATTGCTTTTGCCTTAAGCGTGCACCGCCGAGCACGCTTATGGGTGCAAGGGGGTTTTCAAAGTAGTAAGGAAAAATTTTTGATAGTTCGTATCATGACCACATGATGCATGTGGACATGACACGTGAGTAATGCGTGTTATAACCACTTTTTCCATTTAACTTGAAATAGAAATCTTAAATCAAGGAAAGTGGGATTTATTTATGCATAATGTATAATACGAATTGAATAGATGTTTAAACTCAAAGTTGCAATTTAGAAATACAATGTTTATATTTGCAAAAACAAAATTAACTTATTGTTCTATTTTTTAAATTATAGTTAAGGAACTTATTAATGAAATTGAGAGTTAAGTGAACTGAGATAATGGTGGTATATATATATATATATATATATATATATATATATATATATATATAAGTATATTAAATTTCAGCGAAACGGTAAAATGAACGTGATAGAAATACAAGCAAAATTAAAATTCAAGAAAAGGAAGAGAGGGCAAATGAACGGGCTTGATTGAAAATGCTAAGTCTGAAGAAGAAGAAATTAGTATTAAATTCTAGAAAATGGAAAGAAGAACAAATGACCGTGCTTTACTGAAAAATGATCTATCTCATAAAACAACTGTTGCTCAAATTTAATTCGTGAGATTAACCTAAGTCAGGGAACCACACGTTTCCTTGTCTAGGGTGTGCGCACATGTATTTGGTACGCTGCCGTCAACTATATTGTTTTTGCCTTAAGCGTACGCTGCCGAGCACGACACACAAATGCCCGTGTCACGACCACATTCGCCATGTGGTCACGACACGGGCCACGAAAAATTTTCTCCCTATCCCTAAGAACCACCTCGCATGCACTTGCATGCTCGGTGGCACTACGCCCGAGGCGTAAATGAGACAACGAAATTGTGAAGGTGGAGGCCATCTAGGGGGTATGCGACACGAAGTGCATCGCTCTTAGGGTTAGACTGTTTAAGTCTGAACCCTAGCTTCCTCGGTGAGGTGGAATTCAACATTCAACCCTAGCTTGACTTAGATCGAAAAAAAAGACTAGTCATGATGACAACGATATAAATTACAATAATTTAACTAATCACAAGCGTCAAGTCGTTGATTAAATTTGGTTAGAAAATTGAGTTTGTCCATATCTAATATTTAGCTTTTTATTTAACCTCTCGTTTAAATTAATTGGACGTTTCTCATCTTGAAGGTTTAACTCCGATTCACAAACTTAGTTTATGTTTTTTTGAATATTTACAATTATATATATTTCCACCTCTATCAATTTAATTGTCGATATCTACATTCGACAAGGATTTATAATCCCTACTTACAATGGTTCTAGAAGTTTTCACATTTACATAATTAACGTTAATAATACTTATATAAATAATTATTTATTATATATAAAAAGAAACATGCATATATTGGTTTTATGTATTTATTATTGAAGTGGAACTATCGAATTTTTTTTTTGTAATAATATATATATTAAATTTCACTAATTAGGATATTATATATTATTTTCCTATATCATTATAAATAATTTAACCCAATTGTTTTAACATCAAATACTAAGTCTCTCCAACATATATTCCAAGAGATTATAACAAAACAATAAAAGAAATGAGATTTAAAAGATGATGACATCTAAAACCCATCCCTTCACATAAATTAAAGAAAAACCCTGATTAGGAAAGAATACACTAAGTTAAAGAAATAACCCTAATCGTCCTCTAACAATACCATTTTCTCTTGTTGCCCTAAACTCCATTATCTTTTATTACAACCTCATGTGCCCTAAATTTTATTTTGCTTAGGTTGCACGAAGCCAAAGAGGGCCGACGGCGGCGAGTGTCATGATGGCAGAGGGCAAAGGTGGTTGGGTGGTGTACAACGCACAGAGAAGGGAGGGTCGACGCATTCAAAAGGGCCATCGGAGGATTAGGCGTCGCTGAGGTTCATAGGCCGTGGGGGCCAGCGGCGGCTATGGTGATTAAGGGCCGCGTGTAGAGACCAATGGGCAGAGGATGGAAGGTGGAGGCCGCTGGCGGTGGTGGCGTGGCCATGGTGGGATGAAGTGGAGCTGGGGGCGCGAAGGCCGCGGGAGGGGATAGCGTAGAGGGAGTGGTGTTGAGCGCTGAGGAGGGAGTGGAGCTGGGAGGAGGTGTAGGTTAGGCTCTGCGCAGGAGGGATGGAGTTGTAACGGCCGCAGAGGGTGGATGGTCCATGGCGAGTAAGGAGACGGGGGCTGGGATGGGCGCCGTCGCCCATCCCAAACTCTCTGAAAACTTTTTTTTCTTGTTTGTTTCTTGCTTGGCCTGCAAGCCGTCCACCGGCAGACCTCATACCCCTCTTTGAATTATTTTTTTTATATATATATAATTTTTTATTTTAATATATTACAGTTAACCCTAATAAATATACTTTGTAAGTATTCCACACACACACACACATATATATATATATATGAATGAATGCATATATATTGATATATATATTTTAAAAGAAAAAAAAATACATAAGTTGATATACATAACAAAGAATAAAATAAATATTAAATAAAATATATACAGGCCATTAAGATGACAAGGCACTGATTTTTTTTCTTTTTCTTTTCTGTAATTAAAACAGCATGTACACAGTAGGTATTCAAAATGAAATATACCTCAACCTTTTATCAGATCTTTTCAAGTTACAACATAAAAATCAACAATACCCCTTCTTTTGGAAACATAAGTATATACAAAAATGACAAATGTATATATATATATATAATTCTTTTTTTTTTAATGCAGATGGACGTAAGGGAACAAGAAATTTAAAGGATTAGTATAGATTGGTTTTTTTTTTCTTTTCCTTTCTCAAATGCATAATTACAAAGTAAAGAAAAGATGTACATCTACTTTCCTTAATACCAGAACTGCACCTTAAGCAACTCACAATAACCCATTTATCATTTTCATAAGACTTGCATTGAAATAACTATTACAAATCAAATTGGAATCACACCCCATTCACCACTCTACAGTTAGGAGTACAAGCATGTAGACATTCAGATTTCCCCTTTCTAAACTTTTTTTTTTTTTTTTACACACATATGATGCACTGGAACAGCTGAAAATTTCACAACCATCAACATGGAAGAGAGGATATCCTCTCAACTCCCCAAATTTACTTTTTTTTTTTTTACATCCTTTACAGACAACTCCCTAAAAGCAGGAGGTAAGCAGCACTACAGAGAATAACATAGTGTTTACATTCCACTACTTATCTCAGCCAACTATATGGCAGCTAGCTTAGTATTCTTACACCAGATAAATAAAATATAGAAAGGTCATACTGGCCTTGGCTCCTATAGCCATCACAAAGAGACTTTCATTCACGTTCTTCTCCATTTAAAAACCTACACCATACACAACAACAGACAACAGAAAGACCAGCCACTAAGAAGAAAAGCTCTCCTCCCTACCGTAGACCCGCAAGAGGGTCACCCCCGAGCTAGGGAGGTAGAAAATTCACACAGGGTTTCAATCCACATACAACAGTTCAATCACATCAACACAGTAATCAGAACATCCCCAAAGGTTTAGCACATAACTATACTCATAAAAATGAGCTTGGTGAGGGTAGGGAATAGACCTCTCAATTTAAAGGGGCTCCCAATGATAAGGAAAATCTCAACACATGACCTCTAGCCAAAATCCCCTGAAACAACTCATTCCACAAGAATCTCACACCAATATGCTTGGTACTCTTGCCATATAGACATCTTCTCCTCAAATGATAATAGGCCCTCAAGGCATAAACACATAAACACAAAACTGTGGGAGAGCCCCCAAGAATTGTTCCTCTCCCCTACCCATACAAGTTGAGCATTTCCTGCATTGGAGGTGCTCTCACCATGACACCCAACCCAACAACAAAAGCAAATAGAAAGCACCACAAAGGAAACACTTACAATCAAGATTCAAACCATGGAACATCATAAAGCAAAGTAAAAACAAGATTAGAGGCATACTTTCAAGACCTTGGCAATGGAAGTGGAATTGGTGAAGAGCTCCCAGCCTTCCCAAGCTTTCCAACCTTTCCATTTTTCTCCCAACCTTCTCTAACTCCTCCAAACTTAGTAAGGAAATCCAAATTGCAAGAAGTCTCTAAAATGCAAGCAAAAACAATAGGATGCAAGAACCCCCGTTCCTCTACAAGAGGGGCTATTATAGGCCCTCTATTTGGCCTTGAGAGAATGAGGTGGTGACATTTGTCACCATCTCTTCCCTCTACCAAAGCCACTTGGAATAGAGAGAAGGTAAGAGGATGACAAGTGTCCTCCTCTCCCTTCACCTCCATCTCCATGTCATCCACTTGTGCTTCCACACAAGTGGGAGGGGGACAAATGGTGAGTTGGATTCCCACTCAATTTCCGACAAGACAATGGCCTTGAGTGGTGCTCCCACTCACTTGGGAGCTTGAGAGGACTCTTGGAGACCTCCCAAGTCTTCCTTGGGAATGTTTCCCAAAACTTAGGGATGGGAGAGGTGCTCTTCCCAAGGCAAGGCCCATCCCTCATCTCCCCTCTTCCCAATTTCGTCACTCTTACTCCACCATGGTTTAGGGTGACCTAGGGTGAGTCTAAACTAAGGTTAGGTGGTCCAAGTTGACCCTAGGCTCATGGTTGACCACCTAGGGTAACTTTTGGGACCCTAGGGGTCATGAAAGGGGTCAAAAATCCACATATAATGGCCCAAAAGAAATAATAATAAAAAAACTAATTGACATTAATCAATTAAAATTTTACAACACTTAACATTAATCAAAATAAGAAAGAGAGGGGGGGTATTAAGGCTTAAATAAAAATAATTAAAATTTAAACCAAGCACAATAAATCATCATGAAATTTCACACGTGATCCTTATCCCTCTTGGGAATGGATCGGCTTAATTGGGAATAACATGGTGTGAATCCTACCTCCGATTTCCCGTGGTTAGGGAAGTAAAACCTACACATCTTGATCAAGTGTCAGTTCTATCATGAAAGTGATAGCCAAAGCAACTGGAAATTAAATTCACGCAAACAATACAACAATATCTATCAATGCATAAATCCAAATTAACTGCATTTTCCATCACATGTCAATTAATTCCAAACACATAAACAACTAGAATCTCATAACAAAATAACATCTAATATAAATCCATATATCGAACCACAGCATCTCATCAATATGACCGAATCAAATCGCATATATCAAATCAGTGAGATAAAACATCAAGTCTACAATATGAAACATAGTCACACTGAATAGCACAATGATCAAAATATAGGAAGCAAAATAGTCAGCCTCACATCCTCCCCCCTAAGACTGAACTTCCTCCTGGAAGTCATCAAAAAGGTGAGGATAGAGTGCCCTCAAACTAGTTGCATCCTCCCATGTTGCCGTGACCTCGTCGTATCGATCCCATTGGACCCTAACTTGGTCCAGCTCTCGACCTCGAAGGCCTAGTGTCTGACGAGCCAATATGCGAATTGGCTCCAGCACCAACTACTCGCTTGCCTCTACCTGTAAGGCACTCCAGTCCAGAATGTGAGATACATCAGATATATATCGTCTCAAAATAGAAACATAGAAAACATTGTGGATACATGATAGGCTAGGTGGCAATGCTAGACGATAGTCAACTGGTCCTATCTGCTCCAAAATCTCAAAGGGACCTACGAACCGTGGTGCGAGCTTAGAGCCTTTTCCATAACGGATTGGACTCTTGTGTGGCCACACTCTAAAGAATACCCTGTCTCCCACTAAGAAGCTCCAATCTATCCTATTAGCGTCGGCATACTTCTTCTGCCTATCCTGTGCCTCCTGCAACTGCTGTCTAATCAGTGTGACCTGCTGCTCCATATCTTGTACCAACTCTGGTCCAATGGCGACTCTGTCCTCAATATGGTCCCAACTCAATGGTGTCCTGCATGGCCTGCCATATAAAACCTGAAAGGGAGGCATACCTAACGAGCTGTGATGCCCATTATTGTAGGCAAACTCAACTTGATAAAGATACTCCTCCCACCTAGACTGATGGTCCATAACATACATCCGAAGCATGTCCTCCAATACCTGATTCACCTGCTCTGTCTGTCCATCTATCTCGGGATGATAAGCGGAGCTAAAATTGAGCTGAGTGCCCAATGCCTGCTGTAAGGCTCTCCAGAAAGCTGAAGTGAACACTGGATCTCTATCTGAGATGATGCGACAGGGTACCCCATGTAGTCTCACAATGTCATCCAAGAATACCCTCGCCATAGCTGGCGCATTGTACGTCGTGCGCATAGGAGAAAAATGAGCCACCTTGGTCAACTTGTCGACTGTCACCATGATGGCATCATGGCGATGCAAAGACATAGGAAGACCAACAATAAAATCCATGGAAATGGTGTCCCATTTCCACTTTGTATATCATGTGGGTATAAGAGACCTGCTGGATGCTGATGCTCAGCCTTGACCCTCTGGCACTCAAGGCAACGAGCAACAAACTCTGCTATATCACGTCTCATACCCACTGAATAGTACAGCTGTTAAAGATTGGCATGCATCTTCTTCACCCCCAGATGTGCCGCATATGGTGCTCTATGAGCCTCTGATAGCACTATAGTGCGCAGGTCACCTGCACAGGGTACATAGATGGATGTCGAAGCAAACCGTCTGTGTCCAGTGTATACCCTGTAAACTTGCCCACAAGGGCCCTCTGTGATCTAATCTCCTGCTGCACCTTGAGATACCACTCATCCTCTAGTAGATGCTGAATAATGCGGTCCCTCAAGTCCACTCGCAAAGTCAAGGTCAAGAGTTCGTGGCGCCTCCGACTCAATGCATCAGCAACCATGTTCTCCTTCCCTTTGATGTAGTGGACATCAAAATCATACTCGCAGAGTAACTCCATCCAATGCCGCTGATGAGCGTTCAGCTTCGGCTGTGTGAAAATATATTAAAGGCTATGATGATCAGAATGGAGCTCAAAGTGACGGCCCAACAAGAAGTGTCTCCAACAGACTAGAGCATGAACCACTGCTGCTAACTCCAAGTCATGAGTGGGGTAGTTCAGCTCGTGAGTTTTGAGCTTTCGTGACTCATACGCGATCACCCTGCCATCCTGCATAAGTACAGCTCCCAATCCCTCAAGTGATGCATCCGTGCAAACCACAAAATCAAGTGCAGGATCAGGAACTGCCAAAATAGGAGCGCTAGTAAGACACTCCTTGAGGACCCCAAATGCCCTCTCGCACTACTTAGTCCAAAGAAAACTCTTCCCTTTCCGCTGAAGGGAAGTGATGGGGTGCGCTATTCGAGAAAAACCCTCAACAAAACGACGGTAATAACTAGCTAACCCTATGAAACTCCTGACCTTTGTCACACTAGTGGGTGCTGGCCAATCCCTGATAGCTCTGATATTTGATGGATCTATTGAGATTCCATCACCGGAAAGGATATGTCCTAGATACTAAACCTCGTTCCTGAAAAATGCACACTTCGCCAAATTCCCAAAAAGCTTCTGCTCTTGCAAACACTGTAGAACCTGATGAAGGTGCTTCTCATGCTCCTCCTCGGTCCATGAGTAGATCAAAATGTCATCAAGGAAAATGATCACAAACTGATCTAAATAGGTACGGAACACCCCGTTCATGAGACTCATGAACACTGCAAGGGCATTCGTCAAGCCGAAGAGAACCACTGTGAACTCATAGTGCCCATAATGAGTCTGGAAGGCAGTCTTATGTATATCCGCCTTTGCGATGCGTAACTGATGATACCTGGACTTCAGGTCTATCTTAGAGAACACCCTAGCTCCCTGCATCTGGTCGAAAAGATCATCAATCCTGGGTAGAGGATAACGGTTCTTCACCGTCACCTTATTCAATTGCCTGTAGTCCATACATAAACGAAGAGACCCATCCTTCTTCTTCACAAAGATGATGGGAGCGCCCCATGGTGAAACGCTCAGCCGGATGTGCCCCTTCTCTAGAAAGTCCTCCAACTGAAGCTTAAGCTCAGTGAGCTCATGTGTGGTCATCCTGTAGGGTGCACGAGACACTGGTTCGGCACTCAGCACTATGTCTATGTGAAAGTCTACCTCACGTCGGGGAGGCATCCTCGGTAACTCTGCTGGGAAAACATCGGCGAACTCTCTAAGGATGGGATGATCATCCAAAGATGCCTCTGGCTCGTCATTTGATCTGTTGCTAACTGAGATGGCGAACAACTGACATCCCTTCCGCATGTAGCACTTAAGCTGTTGAGCGGATATCATACGCACTGCGGTGGGCTTCTGCATGCCCACAATCTCAACGGATGTGTCATGGTCATCTAAACAACTGATCGCCTTTCGGCGACAATCTAGCTTGGCTCGATGAGCCGCAAGCCAATCCATACCCAACACCACATCATAGGATCCTAAAGTCATGACTCTAAGGTCGCATACTGTAGTGAAGGATCCAAAGCAATCTCATAATCATGGATAAAGGTATCTACTGTCAGTTTGGCTCTTGAAGCCAACTCAACCACCCACCTATCACCCTGCCTAGAGGCCACCAGCCTGCAACGCTCCACTAACGATGGAGAAATAAATGAATCAGTAGCACCAGAGTCAAATAGAATAGAAATAGGGTTTCCCCCAATCATACCTGACGTCTCAATCATGGATGCCTAAAAATCTACCTGGCGGTTGTCTACCGCTGCAAACATATGGTGGGATCTACTCACATCACCCACTGTCTGCTCTGAACCTCCTGCACGAGGCTGTCCCCCTGCTGTGTAACCATGTGGACACTCTCTAGCTAGGTGTCCTGCCCCACCACAAACATAACAAGGGCCCCTAACCTGAACTTGTACAGTCTGGGTCCTACCCGACTGCTGCTGTCCTGATCTGCCAGTAGACCCCTGTGAATCCTTGTAAGACTGCTGTGATCTCGCAGGTCCCGCAAGTGGTCCCTGCTGCCTCTGGTCTCTACGTGGGCCCTGCTGCTGCCAACCTCTACTAGGTCCCCCTTGTGTCCTCTGCTGTGTCCTAGCTCTCTGCTGCTACTGTGGCTATTGCTGCTGTGAGGGTCTAGGAGGTAAAGATGCCAAACTAAATCCTCCTTTGTGAGGTGGCTGTGATGGCCTATGGAAGCTCTGTTGATGCTGCTGCTGTCCTCAATCCTGAAACTGAGGGCGAGAACTCTGCCCTCATCCCTGGATCTCCTCAGTGATGTATGCCTTCTCAGCAGCATCACTTAGAGTCTGGGGGTCTGCCATCCGCACATGCCCTGCTATACTGTGATTAAGCCCTCTGATAAACTTGTGCACTAGGAGTTTCTCATCATAGAGATACTCCGCATATCTAGATAGCTCTGTAAACCTAGCCTCATACTGAGCCACTGAAAGTCCCCTCTGCTGAAGGTCATGGAACTCATCCAGACGACGCTGCCTGTAGTGGTCTGATAAATAGTGCGCATTGAAGTGCTCAATGAAGGTCTCCCAGGTAAGGGTGTCCAAAGAAAGGTGGCGCTTGCACTCCTCAGTGCACCACCAGGTAGCTACTGCATCCTGCAATAAATGTACTGCCACTCGGGCCTTTGTGTTGTCCTCGTAAGGACGCAACGCGAAGCACCTGTCTAAACTGATCAGCCAGGCCTCTGCCTCAGCTCCCTCCGTGGTCCCGATGAATGTAGGAGGGTTCAGCCTCAATATGTCCCTGATGGGATCCCCTCTATCTCTGTGCCCCCTGATGGGCTCCTCTGCATGATACTCATAAGGCCTGTGACCCAAGTGCTCTACATGCACTGTCTCATCCTGTCTAGCCCGATGTGGGGGGCTCCTGCTACGGGCCCTGTTGGCCGAACCAACCTCCTCAGTCTCTGGTAGCTCAACGTAAGGCTCCTCACGTGGTGCCCCACGCGGCTCTATGCGGGGCTCCTCTCGCGGATCCTCACGGGGCTCGACACGTGGCTCTGCTACTACCGGTGGGAGCCTATCTAAGATGGCCTGCAAGGCCTGCAAAATCTGGGGTCCCATATCTGGTGGGGCCGGTGGTGCCTGTGGTGCCTGAGGAACTGCCTGTGGCTGTAAGAGTAGCTGATCCTGTGGATCTGGCTATACCTGTGGCTCTGGCTGACCCGGTCTCGCAGCTGATGAATCAGTGCATACCTCTGGAGGTGGAGTGTGGCGGGTCTGCGCTCGCCGAACTCGTCTGGGAGGCATCCTACAAAATGAGGTAGCCACAAGTCAAAACCATAGTACTAATAATGAGTGCAAGTCAATGAGTGACGTTTACATCGCCCTTGAGAGTTTAAGGGTAAGAAAGAAATAGTGATTTATGCTTATAAATGTATAAAATAAATGAGGCAAGGGTAAATAGTGGGCTTGTTGGACAATGTAAGAACTTCCTTAATATGAATTTTCCTTTATAAATTTTCCTTGTGTAAAATATATAAATTGGCACATTCCTTGTGTGGGGATAAGGTTGACATCCTTTGGTAAAACACTAAATTAACAACTTAAGCTTTTAATTAGAATCCCCTTAAGGTATACAATCTCTTACAAGCTTGTTAACAGATAAGTATATGTTTGATTCTTAATTCATAGGTAGTAATATATGTGTTTGATGTTGCTTGATTCAATTATGACTTAGTAAGCAAATGCTAGTAAATGGTAAAATTAATTTGGGATGTATTGCCTTGTTTTTAAATGCGAAGTTATGGTTAGATTCTTTTTAGACCTCATAGTGGTGAATTTGTAAATATTGTTGGATAGATTCCTTATTAAATTCATTGTGGTAAATGATTTTGTGACCTTGTGTATGAAAGTTGATTTTCCGTTATTAAGTAATGTATAGTAGAGGAAAATTGTGTTATGTGTTACCTTGTGAAAATGAGTTATAGAAGAACGTGAATGAATTATGTTGTGATTATCCCGTACATGCTTAAGTGTACTCATGAGCTTGTGATACTGGGTATCCATCCATGGGTTGAATGTGTAACTATAAGTATGATGGATTCATTCTTGTGTGGTGGCTTGTATGTATACCTGTAAGGTCCAATCATGGAGTTGGAGACCTTTCATGTGTGGAGAGAGGTAGTGAAGAGTACTCCCTACTTCCCCTTGGTATATGGACCCTTGCGAGGCCCATTGTGCTATCCGATCATGTTATATTTCCTTGATGGTACTATTTGACAGTTGACTTGAAATCTTGGTTATGGAATGGTATGGGCATATGAATTGCTCGAGACCATGTTACTTGATGCAGACATAATCTTACTTTGGTATCTTATTGGATGCATGGCATCCTAGAGATATCATTTTGTGATTACGTGTACCTTTGAGAAGGACACGATGTTATTTACTACTAACGTGTACCTTTGAGAAGGACATGATGTTATTTATTTACGTGCTGCCTTTGAGAGGAGCACGATTCCACGTCAGAGTACGTGAAGGCGCATTTACCTACATGATGTTATTGCATTGGTTGTGTTTGCATAACATATGTAGTGACTGTGTTTCCCTCCTTCCTTATTGGTGACTTAATGTTAGTCACGTAGTAATGTGATGTGCACTTTCATGGATTTAGATCATTTTCTTTTGGGTTGTCTGATGACCTTTTTATCTCTTGCCTGTGTGGACCAACCATGTTATTTAATCTTGTCTGAAAGTAGCTTAGCCACAAATCTTTGACTCTTCATTTTTCACGTAACCCTTGTGGTTATGGTTGTTTTATTGTTGGAATGGCACGCATTTATGTAATTTATTGTTGAATTTTGAAACTCTTTTCTTTTGGTATATTGTTATTTGTGGTGGCTAAGCTAGATTATTTCTGTTGTTTGCGAGTGTTGGTCCTGTGTTGTGATGTTCTTCTCGCCATGTCGTTGGAGTGACCTCTAGTAGAGTGTATATAAGGAAGAAGACGCGGGAAACTTATGAGGATGGGGGTAGGTGTGGACTAGTATGGGCTGGTTATAATTCACCTACCTTCCTAGCGATCTTGTTTTTATTTTGGCTATCTCTTGGAGGCTAACCCCCTTATACAAACAAGAGGTGGGCCATTTTGGGATGTATGGAGAGGCCCCCAGGCGCGTGGCCTAGAGACCAACATTCCACCTGGTTCTTGGAAATTTGGTTACTTGGTTCTATGATGAAACTATGGCATCCCCTAAACCTTTATGTGAACCGTGTGAAGTTAAGCCCTGTAATGTGGATGAGTGGAAAAATGTGTTTAGATGTAAGATCTATAACTGATGTATTGAATTGATGTTTATATAAACAGGTTGCACGATGTGTGAATTCTTTATGCAGTGTGTTTTGAGAATTATGCCTTGAGTTACCATACTTTATAATCTGATGAGTTCATTATTATGTATTTTTCGTACTTACCTTTACTGATGCAACAGAACTTACTTAAGATATCAACACTTGCCATAGTATTCTACTGGCACCACATACAGAGCATCTACGATAAGAAATTGGTTTGGTAAGCAAAAACAACGGTCAATCTAATTTTATGATTTATGAAAGGTTGCATAATATTTTAAGGAGTACTTCATCGTTTAAATGCTATAACATATGCAAGTAGAGATTTCAGCATTTAGTAGTGGATTTCTGTGCATGTTAGTGGTTGCACTCTCTATTGCTTCTCGAGTAAAAGTTAGTCATTGATGGGGATATAATTAGATATATAGATTTTGAATCTTTTAGAAAGAATGCATGTAGGAATGCAAGGGAAACTTACTTATTTCAAGTTAATGCAAGTTACTTAGTTCAAGTTGCTTATTTCAAGTAACGTATGTCAAGTTATTTATTTTCTTCTAAAGAGAAAAGTTGTTACAACCTAAGAATAGAAAAGATGGATCGGTTAATGCTTCTTCGACTTTTGTAAAGTTTTATTATCATGCAATTTATTATTCAAGTAAAATTTTCCTGGTATAGGATGAATGATCTAATCTTAATGTGGGGTTTTGTGATTACCTTGGGGTGTTGCAAACGGGTAGCTTAACAGTCTTGAATTTGACAGTCGACCTTGATCTACAAGCATATGCATTTTGAAAATTATCTAGTCATTGGGGTCTTGAATACTAGGACAAATATTAGCATAAGTAATTCATAACTATTTGGACAGTTTCCCTAATCCTTCCTTTCATAGGTTAGGGCATACTTTTAGTGTCGATTTGGGATACCTATCTTGCTATATCTACCTTACCAAAAGAGAACGACTGAATCTATTTAAACAACTTTTTTGTTTCGCATCCAAAAGAACTACATTGACTCCTTAAATCAACAAATCATTTATGTCATTCTTGGATAACTTTGGAGTTAAGGCGAAATATAACTTTGGTATTCATAGTATTGTTGACTAAAGGGTTGAATTCTGCACATGCATACATAAGATTTATCTCTAGAAATTACAACCTTAAACAGTTAAGATAATGAGTACACTATAGACCTTTTGATCTACCGTACCTCATCATGAGAAATTCCAGTTAGTTCCTTTAACCGATACATGATTAGTATCTTCATCCAGATGAAATAAACATTAGCTAAAACTTCAAAACACTAAGCCTTCTAGGACAAGAGTTGGATAGGGATCAGTAGGGTTGTTTGACGAGATCACTGCACAGATGCAACAGGACTGAAGACCTTTTTACCCTCACCTCTTTGACGACTTCCAGGAGGAAGTACAATTTTAGGGGGGGAGGATGTGAGGCCTACTCTTTACACAACTATTCATGAGACTAATTGCTGTGCTATTTCTGTTATGTTTATGATTGAGAGATTATTGATCTTGTATCTTGTTATTAAACCTAACTAAATTTTAAGGAAATAATTGTGCAATGATATGTTATATGTGCTTCGGCTATGATACTTTGATAAGTTATTAACTTCGAGTTTGAGTGTGCAGGTATTACTAACAAAACCACATATACAGGAGACCATCTCATACCTATGTTGTATCCCTTGTGAGCCGATCTAGTTTAATGAGGAACTAAGATCAACCTCGTGTTTGGAAAATGTTGTAATGTTGTAATATGTTGTATGAGGTCAGGGGAAAAGGGGTTATCTTCTGATTTACTTTTATTATGATAAGTGTTGTTTTAATCTTGTTGAAACTTTATTTCTTTTTGACCCTTTATCTTGTGTTTGATTTGACTCTGGGAGTTCTAACTAGGCATAAATCAACCCTGGGTTATACCCCATGGGTCTGGGGACCTTTTGGGCTAGGTTAACCCTGAGTTAACTTCCATATGGTCACTTAAACCTCACGGTGAAGTAAAGTGACGAAATTGGAAGCATGGGGACAATGGGATGAGTGGAATCCACACTCAGGCCACTTGTAAGTCATAAAATATCTCCATGATTCCCTAATAATGGAGTGTTGTCTCCATGTGCCACTCTTTTGGTGGGGTTTCCCTTATTTGAGGTAGTGTGTCATCCACTCCATTTGTGTTTTATTTTACTTAATGAATTTTAAATTATCCATGTGTTATTAAAAGGACTATAGTGGAGAACCTAGTGAATGGGGGTTATTTGTTTTATGGCCACTAGAATAGTGGATGAGTTGTGGTTTAATTATTTATTTCCACTTGGGAAATTAGTTTAATGGAGGGATTTAGTTTAAAAGAGAAAGAAGGAGGAGAGGAAGGAAGGTTGGATTATGGGGAAAAGAAGGAGTCTTGGGAGAAGGAGGCTTGAGTGGAGCTCTACATCAACTCTCATTCCATAATTGGGTTTTGAAAGGTTGGTGATACAATTCTACTCTCTATGTGATTGTTATCTGAAATGTAAGTTTGTCTCTGAGTTGATGAATGAGTCTGAATTAGTCTTCTTAATAGGAATGTTTGCTTCTTGCTTGATGGATGAATGTGCAAGTGTCTTCTTTGTGCCTTCTATTATTTTTGGGGTTTGATTTGGTTGTGGAAAGAGCTCCTCCAGTTGGAAGGCAACGCTCATCTTGTATGGGGAAGGGGAGGTGTGACCCTCCTCGGGTCATCTTATTTTCTTGTTAAGAGAAATGCCTTGAAGGCATGTTGGTATGTTAGCCAAGAGATGACACCTAGGGATAGAGATTGTCTACTCCCCTACCCTCCTTGAACTCACCTAAGCTAAGTCAAAGTACTGTGAGTAAGCCATGGGGAATGTGTGTTAATTGCTTGTTGTTGTTCATCTATGATTGAGAAGTGTTGGGTTGTCTACTTACCCTGGTATGAGGATGGTCTCCCTAGCTCGAGGGTGTCCCTCTTGCGGGACGATGGTAGGGAGGAGAGCTAGATGGTTGCTGATTTTTCCCCTTGTTATTTTGCAGGCTATGGAAGGAGCATGTCAAAAGGATTTGAAGATAGTCTTGCCTTGTTAAAAAAATGTCATATCTTCCTGTATGTAATGAAAGCTTGGTCTTTTAATGATTCATTGTGTAAAAGTTTTAGAGGGGAGAATCTCTCTGGGAATAGTTGTTAAAATTGTAGCCTTGGAGTGGAGGATTTGACCTCCTTTAAGTGTGTAATTGAGTTGTGGAATTGTTACAGTATTTGTTATCTGTTGGCTTTATCAAATTATAAGGTTGGGTGAATGGACATGAAAAGTGGGCATGACACCAAATGTCATGCCCACATTTACCATGCGGTCACAACATGTATTCACGCATGTCATATCCACATGCGTCATGTGGTCATGATACAAACTATAAATTTTTTTCCCTTACTACTCTAAAAACCCCCTCACACGCATAAGCATGCTCGACAGTGCACACTTAAGGCAAAAGCAATATAGTTGACGGCGGCATACCAAATACATGTGCGCACACCCTAGACAAGGAAACGCGTGGTTCCCTGACTTAGGTTAATTTCATGAATTATATTTGAACAAAGTTGTTTTAGGTGATAGAACATTTTTCAACAAAGCACGATCATCTGTTCATTTGCCCTCTCTTCCTTTTCTTAGAATTTAATTTTGATTGTATTTCTATCTCAATTTCATTAATAAGTTCCTTAACTACAAAGAAAGTTTAGACTAATTCATTAAAAACAGAGCAATGAGTTAATTTTATTTTTGCAAATATAAACATTGTATTTCTGAATTGCAACTCTGAGTTTATGCATCTATTCAATTCGTATTATACATTATGCATACATAAATCCCACTTTCCTTGATTTAAGATTTCTATTTCAAGTCAAATGTTTTAAACTACATATAGTTTGCCTTCTAATAAATAGTGAAAAGTGAATAATAAAAGTAAATAGTGAATAGTACAAGTGAATAGTGAATAGTGAAAAGTGAATAGTAAATAGTGAAAAGTGAATAGTGAATAGTAAAAGTGCATAGTAAAAGTGAAAAGGTCCCCATCCTAGGATGAGACCCTCATGGTGGCAGTAATTTCAAAAGCAATACTGCAACCCAAATTTCATTTATTTCATGGTGGGGATATTTTTTTAATACTTTTACAAACTTCATTAAAACATCAACTATCTCACAACGTTGCAAGTAGAAGAAGAAGGAACTAGATAATTTTAATATCCTTTTAAAAACAAATTTTCTTTTCCCTTTCTTATTTCTAATTGGTAAAACTTAATGAACAAGAAAATTACAACTATCAGCCCAAGAACAGAGAGGATTTCCTCACAACTCCAAAAATAACAATTTATACAACAATAGGGAGATAAGTTTCTCCTTTTTGGAAAATCAACAAGGAAGGAGCTATTAAAAGATCAGGCTCTCCTTAAGACTTAAGAAAAATAAAATATTTTCTAAGATCCAATAATCTTCTCCAAGCTTCACAATAAGCTCCAAGAATACCTGCATAACACACAAAGAAAAAAAACACCACACAAGCTGCTCTCCTCCCTACCGTAGACCCACAAGTGGGTCACCCCCGAGCTAGGGAGACCATCCACATACCTAGGGTAGAATAGACTTAAACACATCACAACATTGAACAACAACAACAAATCAAATAATGCACACACCCTCAAGGTTTGACTCACAATACAAAGACTCAGCTTAGGTGAGTTCAGGGAGGGCAGGGAAGTAGACATCTCTACCTCTAGATGTCATCCTTTACACATTTTATCACAAAGCCTCAAGCCAACTTTATCACAAGGCTTCAAGCCAAAAATTTATCACAAGGCCTCAAGCCAAAAATTTATTCTTCCACAAGGCCTCAAGTCTTCCAATGTTTCAATTACTAGGGATATCCCAATAGGCTCTCAAAGCCATAAATCCCTCTAGGCTCAAAAGTACTAACATGCCCTCAAGACATTTACAACAAGAACCAAGATGACACCCGAGGAGGGTCACACCTTCCCTTCCCTATACAAGATGAGCATTGCCTTCCAACTGGAAGGAGCTCTTTCTACACCCAACACAAAAACTTAAAACAATAATAGAATACTCATAGAAGACATTTGCAAACTCATTCAACAAGCAAGAAACAAACATACATATAAAACAACAGATACACAAGAGAGTAGACTTGATTCACCAACCTTTCAAAGCCCAATTATGGAATGAAAGTTGATGAAGAGCTCCACTCTAGCCTCCTCCAAAATTCTCCTTCTTTCCTCAATAATCCAACCCCAAAAATAATCTCTCCATGATCACAAGCAAGGGATAATGAATGGAGGATATAGGATGGCTAGAATAATTTCGGCATTATGAGGCTATGAAGAGAATAATAGAGAAAGAATTGGGCATTATGAGGATGCCAGAAGAAGATTTTCCTAGAGGAAATTAGGCATGATTAGAATGCAAGAATGAAGTCCCCTCCTGCAAGAATGAAGTTCCCCTGCACAAAAATGAAGTTCCCCTGCAAAATCTTGTCTCCCAATTACTTAGAGAAGGGTCTCATTTATAGATTTTTTGAGAAGTGCATGGAAGGTGAGGATCAAGAGTTGAGATCAAGGGCTCACATTATCTGTGAATTTTAAATTCATAGTGGATGAATTAAAAATTTATTATTTTAAGATTGTAATATTTAAATAACCCCACTATCCCAAGTGGAATTAATAAAATATCCCCACTATCCCAAGTGGAATTAATAAAATATCATCACTTTCCCAAGTGAAATAATAAAATAAACCCACTCATTATCCATTATCCCTAATGGACTTAAAACAATTATGTGAGGCCATTCTTTTTACATTGTTTTGGTTATCATGACTTAGACTATTTGAGTATGCTAGATGGACTATATACTAGGTTTGGTTTGGATAACTATGGACATTTATGTTATTTTATTAGACATTATGTTTGATGAGCCTTTGGACATGATTATACTTTATGATTAATATGGTTAGACTATATTTTGATTTAAGTTAATCAAATGAATTTTCAGACTTATTTTATGTTAGAAAGAAAGAGATTTGGAAGCAGTGAATATTTTTGTGCTAGTGAATTAAATAAATTATTTTAAATTGTAATCATGTGATTTGATAAAAGTTGATTATTTAAATGATTTTGGTTATACATTATGTTGCTTCGGCTATTATTATCATGATAAACTGATATTTGAACTTGAGTGTACAGGTGGGTGGTCAAGATCCCTTAAGTGGAATTCGGAGACTCCATAAACCCTAGGTCATCCAGTTAAGCCTAGCCTAACCCGGGGAAGGGGTTAAGGCTAATAAGTTATTGTTTGATGTTATTTTAATTTTTGAAGAGTTGTAGTAATTTTTGTTATTTTATAAATTTCATTTATTTCATTTATGAGAGTGTTAAATTAATTTAATTGTTTTATTTTATTTTTTTTTGGATAATCTCATTTTATTATTATTCAATTTTATTTAAATTAATCTTTTGGGGAAAAGTCATATTTATTTTATTTTAATTTATTTATTTGTGGGATGAGGATAAATATTTTAATTTTATTTTAATATTTTAAAATTTGGAGAAGATTTATCTCCTTGTTTTATTTTTAGAAAAAGAGGAGTTTTAGAAAAGAAAAAAAAAAGAAAAAAAAAAAGGAAAGTTGCTTTTCTTTTTTTGCTTTCTTTCTTTTGGAAAGTTTTTGGAGTTTTATTTATGGGAAATTTGGAGAGGGTTTGGATACTTTTGATTGATTATTCTTATTTATGTGGGAAGTTTTAGGAATGAAGAAAAAAGGGTGAGAAGATAGGGATTTTGGGGTTTTGAGTTGGAAGAAGTTCTGTTAATTGAAGGCCTTGGATTCCTGAGCAAACAGTTGAGAAATTAATTTGGATTCAATTTTTGGGCTCACCCTAACTTGGGGAGCTGAGGTAAATTTTCTGAGAGTTTCTTGCTTTTTGAATTTGGTAAAAACTTTGTATATGTTTGAGAAATATCATTTTTATGGGTGTTGGGTTTTGTCTGTGTTGGTTGTTTCATTTTGTTTGGGATTGGGTTGTATGGGAGCGGCCCTCCAACTTGTTGAGAGCCTCCCACGTGTTTGGGGTAGAGAGAGGTGTGGAGCCTCTCTTGGGGAAGTTTTTTTTTGTTTCATGATTCAGACAGTGATAATGATGTTTTATGGTTAGTATGTGGGTGATGGTAATTGGGAGGTATGGGTTTGTGTTGAGAAGGAAATTTGTGTTTACCATTGGTGATAGGAATATGGAGGCATAAGAAGATATGGGTGTGGATAACTTATGAGGTGTGGAGTATCAAATGATGATATGTGAAGATTTATGATTATGTTTGGTTTTATTCCCCAAGAGGGATGTTAATCCCCTCTCTCCCCCTTTTTGGATCTCAAAAGGATCCTCGTGTGTGAGTCTACCCATGGGATTTAGTTGTCTATTGTTCTTGATTTGATGTGAATTTTTAAGGTTTGCTTGTGTGTTTTCCCGGTTTATGGAGTTCTCCTGCTCGGGGGTGGGATGTGCTCAGGCAATCCCTATGGTAGGGTGGAGAGCAGGATTTGGCCACCTAGTTTGGCCTTTTGTAAGTGTGCAGGTATCCACAGGTTAATACAAGGATTTGATAGTTGGAAAAGTCTTATTCAGTGAATTGGAAAAGCTGTACTTTATTAATGAAAAAATTGTACTTCGTTATTGATGGACACATGGGTCATTTATGAGTGTTATGTGGAAAGTTCCATCGTAATCATAAGGTTGTGGAGTTGTAATACGGGTGTGAGAAAACCCCTAGTCAATGTAAATAGGTGAATGAGCCCGGAAATATCTCTTGTTAAATTGATTTTCTGTATGCTATATTGTGCTATGTGTTCATGTCAATGAGAAATAAAAATTACTATTCGGTGATATTGTTTTATGCATGTTTGAGCCATTGAAATGATTTCAGAAAAATTGTTTTCTGGTAATTCAACTCAATCTGAAAATGGAAATTATATAATGTGAACAGCATATCACTGTTCACCATTTATTTAAGAATCTAAATATTTATTTTCTCAACAACAAGTTTACTGGATTATTTGGTTCATATCTATTTCTTCAAATATGTATGTTGCTGCCCCTTCCACTTTTCTGTAGACTTTGCAATAAGAAAACACTCCAAACTGTATAATTTTCAATCGATGCTTATGTTAAACTTGCCAAGATTGCCCTGTTCTATGCTATTTAATATTCACTGATAAACTTTAAACTTGGTTGTAAACAGTTAATAATAAGTGCAACCATAAGTGGAGGTTACTAGGTAAAATTTATCATATTCACTATTGTAAAATATGTTAGTATAGTTTAAACATTTGCTGTCAATAATTCGCTGCCTGCTAACCATTGTTCCTGGCAAAGCTTAGAAAATGTGCCAATGTTGAAATCACTGATATATATATAATTGTAATTATTTGACTCCACTAAATGTAAACTTTAATTGCTGGAGTACTTTTTATTTTCTCTATATTACATGATACTCTGAAAATTTTAAAACCTTCAAGCCACCGCTGCACATAATGATCTCCTTAACATTCGATTAAATATATGTGTATATATGAAAATTGTTATTATCCACTTATATATATATATATATATATATATATATATATATATATATATATATATATATATATATATAAACTTTGTTTTCCACTGTCTCTGTTTAATTTGGAATCGCTGCTATATACAATATCTCTGTTAAACCGAATCTACTCTGTGTTATTTAATTATTCGTTGCTATTAAATAATAATAATAATACTCGGTAATACATATACCATTCGAGGACTATTGTTTTCTGTATTTAAACTAGTTGTTTCCATTGATACTTATTTCGTTGTAACCAAATAAACATTGTCTTTATGTTTATTGGCACTATTAGTATTATTTACTCATATAGCAATGTGTGAAATTTAACAAGTCAAAAGCTGACTGTTTTACAATGGAAAAATTATTCGATTTGTTTTTTTTCTTGGAAAAGAGTAGAGTTTTAAAACTGAAGTTAAAAAAACAAAGAAAGAAAGCAATAAACTAATGTTATTTGAAATAGAAATGTATGCACCGTATTAAATCCTTATGATCATAAATGAAGTCATAAGGATATAATAAACCAAGTCTATTTTATTGTTAACCAAAAAAAAAGCAAGTTCTATTTTGGTAGTGTATAGAAAAAAAAGCATTTAGTTTTACTTAGCTTTTATAAAAAGAAAGTTTTTTTTTGAGGATAGTAGTAGAAAAGTTAGTATACATATTATATTTTATTTATCAGGAAAAAAAAAAAAGCATTGTTTTAATGAGAGAATATAACAGTAGTTAGATTATTATGGGAGGAATCATAATTATTAAATTATTTTTGAGAAAACAAAAAGAAATTTAAGTTTGTGTAATTAAAAATAAATTTTAGTATTATTTCATTTCATATAGGTAAATATGAAATTTGTTATTATCAATTTTAAAAGGGTTAGTATATTTAAAAGTAGTTAATTTTAAAGGCAGAGGTAGTTACATTATTTAAATACTCTTATTTTTAAATGGTAGAGTAATATATCAAATATAGTAATGTCTTTATTTATTCAACTATTAAGTAAGTTATTTTAATGTTAATACTTTCATTAATCTAAACTCTATTTTTTTTATTCTTTTGTTTTTATTTCGTTAGGACTTTTGTAAACAAGAATTTTCATCATCCCAACCTATTCGAAATTGTGTTGACAACTTCAACCCATAGGTAAACCCTTCCTTGCAAATGAGTTTTTTTACGCATTTAATCTTTAAAAAAAAAAAATTTCTTGTCTTTTTGCCCTCTTGTATGGTGACATATAGGAGGGCTTATTTGGGGCATGACAAATTAACCCTACTCAAGAGGTCCCCCATTATAGCCCACATGTAGAAATAAAATACAATAAGTAAACTAAAATAAGAGAGAGTGGGTGACACACCACCCTCATTAAGGGGAACCCCACCAAAAGAGAGGCACAAGGAGACAAGCACTCCATTATTAGGGGATCATGGAGTTGCTCTATGACTTGGAAGTGGGCCTAAGTGTGGATTCCACTCATCCCATTGTCCCCATGCTTCCAAATTCGTCACTTAACTTCACCTTGAAGTTGAAGTGACCATATGGAGGTTATCCCAAGGTTATCCTAGTCAAAAAGGTCCCTAGACCCATGGGGTATAACCTAGGGTTGATTTAAACCTAGTTAGGACTTTCAGAGTCAAGTAAAAACATAAAAAGAGGGTCAAAAAGAAATAAAGTTTAAACCAGATTTAAAACAACATTTCTTACAACACTTATCATAATAAAAGTAAATTAGAAGATATCCCTTATTCCCTTGACCTCATGAAACATTAACACATTAAAACATTACAACATTTTTCCAAAA
This sequence comes from Cunninghamia lanceolata, assembly GCA_027924645.1. NCBI lineage: Eukaryota > Viridiplantae > Streptophyta > Pinopsida > Cupressales > Cupressaceae > Cunninghamia > Cunninghamia lanceolata. The sequence goes on along the minus strand of BSBN01001191.1, from coordinate 1,069,786 downwards.
CACGAGGTTGATCTTAGTTCCTCATGGAACTAGATTGGCTCACAAGGGATACAACATAGGTATGGGATGATCTCCTGTATTTGTGGTTTTGTTAGAAATACCTACACACTCAATTTCAAAGTTAATTCCACATATAAATATCATAGCCGAAACAAATTTAATACATGCATTTCTAAAGCATACCACAGTTCTTATAAACATAATGAAATCACATGACAATTTTCTATCTAACATCACCCAATTAGTTTTCCTTTAACATAATAAAATTTTAATAGTTTGAAAATCTGGGAACAACAGTCCCATAAATATAAAAATACCAACAATAGTAAGCTAAATAGTCACATGTACGAAAATGAAAAAGTGTAGGCCTCACATACTCCCCCCTAAGATTGTACTTCCTCCTGGAAGTCATCAAAAAGGTGAGGATAAAAGGAACTCATAAGATTTAAAGTATGATACTAAATGTTATAAAGGCATAATCCTATTCAAAAAGCACATTGTATTGATATAAATCAACATAAGGAATTTCATGTTCATCAATCATTATCACACATGCATAAGGAATTCACACATCGTACAACCTGTTTATATAGAACATCAACTCATATATAGATACATCAATTACAGATCTGACATCTAAACACATATTTTCATTCATCCACATTACAGGGATTAACTTCACAAGGCTCACATAAAGGTTTAGGGGGATGTCATAGTCTCATCATAGAACCAAGTAACCAATAACCAATGCCAAGTAACCAAAGATCCAAGAATCAGGTAGAATGATGGTCTCAAGGCCATGCGCCTGGGGCCTCGCCATACATTCCCACAATGGCCTACCTCTTGTTTGTATAAGGGTTTAGCCTCCAAGAGATAACCAATATAAGAACAAGATCACTAGGAAGGTAAATGGATAATGACCAGCCCATACTAGTCCACACTTACCCCCATCCTCATAAGTTTTCCACGTCTTCTTCCTTATATACACTCCACCAGAGGTCGCTCCATCGACATGGCGAGAAGAACAACACAACACAAGACCAGCACTAGAAAAATAGAAAGAACCTAGCTTAGCCAACACAAATATCCAGAAAAGCCAAGAGGAGAAGTCTCCAAAACCCAAATTAGAATAAATAAATAAATGAATAAATGCGCGCAATTTCAACATTAAAACAACGTAACCATAGGAGTTACGCGAAAAAGGAAAATCAAAAGTTGTGGCTAAGCTACTTTTAGACAAGATAAAATAACAAGGCTGGTCCACACAACCAAGATACAAAAAGGTCACCAAACAATCGAAAGAAATAATCGCAATCCAAGAAAGTGCACATTACATCACTATACTCCATTCATTATCCCTTGCTTGTGATTATAGAGAGATTATTTTTTGGGGTTGGATTATTGAGGAAAGAAGGAGAATTTTGGAGGAGGCTAGAGTGGAGCTCTTCATCAACTTCATTCCATAATTGGGCTTTGGAAGGTTGGTGAATCAAGTCTACTCTCTTGTGTATCTGTTGTTTTATATGTATGTTTGTTTCTTGCTTGTTGAATGAGTTTGCAAATGTCTTCTATGAGTATTCTGTTATTGTTTTGGGGTGTTGTGTTGGGTGTAGAAAGAGCTCCTTCCAGTTGGAAGGCAATGCTCATCTTGTATAGGGAAGGGGAGGTGTGACCCTCCTCGGGTGTCATTTTAGTTCTTGTTGTAAATGTCTTGAGGGCATGTTAGTACTTTTGAGCCTAGAGGGCTTTATGGCTTTGAGAGTCTATTGGGATATCCCTGGTAATTGATTCATTGGAAGGCTTGAGGCCTTGTGGAAGAATAAATTTTTGGCTTGAGGCCTTGTGATAAATTTTTGGCTTGAGGCCTTGTGATAAAAAATGATAAAATGTGAAGGAATGACACCTAGAGGTAAAGATGTCTACTTCCTTACCCTCCCTGAACTCACCTAAGCTGAGTCTTTGTATTGTGAGTCAAACCTTGAGGATGTGTGTATTATTTGATTTGTTGTTGTTGTTCAATGTCGTGATGTGTATAGTCTATTTTACCCTGGGTATGAGGATGGTCTCCCTAGCTCGGGGGTGACCCTCTTGCGGGTCTACGGTAGGGAGGAGAGCAACTTGTGTGGTTTTTCTTTCCTTGTGTGTTATGCAGGTATTCTTGGAGCTTATTGTGAAGCTTGGAGAAGATTATTGAATCTTAGAAAATATGTTATTTTCCTTAAGTCTTAAGGAGAGCCTGATCTTTTAATAGCTTCTTCCTTGTCGGTTTTCCAAAAAGGAGAAAATTATCTCCCTATTGTTGTATAAATTGTTATTTTTGGAGTTATGAGGAAATCCTCTCTGTTCTTGGGCTGATAGTTGTAATTTTCTTGTTCATTAAGTTTGTAAAAGTATTAAAAAATATCCCCACCATGAAATAAATGAAATTTGGGTTGCAGTATTGCTTTTGAAATTACTGCCACCTTGAGGGTCTCTTCCTAGGATGGGGACCTTTTCACTTTTACTATGCACTTTTACTATTCATTTTTCACTATTTACTATTCACTATTCACTATTCACTGCAACATTACAACAATTTACCAAACACAAGGTTGATCTTAGTTCCTCGTGGATGACAGCCTATTCACTCTAGGCACCTGTTGTGACCAAATCACACATCGTCCCATTGCAAATGGGGACCCCCTACTTTTTTTGAACTCCAGTGTTTTTAACTAAGCTTAGATCATGTCTTGGGGTTATTGCATGATGAGGTCAGTGGTGTTTGAGTTTTAGATCTCCTTGATGACCTGATCCTGATAGTGGGCGCGTAGAGGAAGGAATGATTAAGGTGCACTTTGATAATCATTTCACCCTAGGTGAGCGCCTAGGTAGAATTTAGAGTGGAAGCCTCAAATAATACCTTGGATTTTTAGATGCTTATTTTAGCTCAAATCATCATTATCTTGCACCTAGAATTGGAGTCTAACTGCCTAGGGAGTCAAGGAGCATTTCATCATCCGGAGAATCCCAAACATGCGCCTTGAACAAGTGATGCTACAAGTGGTGAACAAAATGGGCGCCTTGAAGAATTGAGCCCTCGAAAACATCTTGCAATTGCCTAAAAGTCCAAAATTTACACAAGTGAGTTAAGGCGCCATTTTCCATCTCCAGAGCCTCCTTTGAGTGCCTTAACATGGAGTGAATGTTTTAGTCTATGAAAGATTGCGCCTAAAGAATATAACAACCCCTTGAGTCACTAGGATGAACTAAGTTAACAAAATGAACTTCATTGAGGGAGGCGTACTTGTGCATCTAGACAACTCCAGTTTAGTGCCTGAGAGAAAGCATGTTTAGATCCATAAGTTTGGGGAGTATTGAGTGAGGTAAGTCTTCATGAGCATATACAATGACTTAAATCCATCAATGATGAAGTAAACGCTTATTTGAACTAAGGCGCAATTTCACTCCTCTACAATCATCTTCTGGCGCCTTGAAAGCTAAGTGTTTGAAACTATCATGATTTGTGCCTAGATGAGGAAGTCTCTATAATGAGTTAAAGCCACTTGAACGGCAAGCATGAAGGGAGCATCCAAACTTACCCAAGGAAGCGCCTAGAGGAATGGAAGTTGAGTTTGAAGATAGATGACCTTTCGAGTGCACTTGCCCTTGAGTGACAATTTGATTTGGCACCATTATGTAAATTTAGATATGATCTAGCGCTTTGAGGTTGAGTGGAGTAATCTTGGTGCCTTTGTGTGTTGTTTTATACCTTGATGAGCACCTTGGAAGAATGGACGTTTACTCACCCTTGAGCGCCTTAGTTCCAGAGATTGAGTTCGAAGAGTAATACTCCTCAAAACGCCTTTATGAGAGCGATGAAACTAAGTAGCATAAGAGATGATAAGTGTAAGAGCTTAGGGACTCAAGGCACATTGTAGGGTCAAGAACATCAAGTTTGTGCACCTAAGGGGAAAATTAAGCTTCAAACACCTCATCAAATGGCGCCTTGGTAGAGGAGTTGCCAAAAGACCTTAAAATTGAAAATTTGATAAAATAACTCACATTCTGAGTTTAGGCGCCTTTCTAAGATCAAGCTTTCATATAGCGCCTTGAGTTGTTACTTTCATATTAGCATCCTAGCATAAAGAAGAAGTCTTCAAATGCGCTTTAAGGAGGAAGATTGGTGATGGGAGTAATTATGAGCGCCCTAGGGTGTTTGAAGTGGGAAGTAGTAAAGGATAGCGCCTTGAATGAGTTTAAGCGCCTCGAAGAGGATTGAGCGCCTTGATAAATCAGAGGATTGAGCGCTTAAGGGATAATAGGATCCTTTGAGACTATTGGTAAGTGTTTGGAATCATTAGAATTTCAAAAATAAGATAAAGACCCTAGGCGCTATCTCCTACTTGGAACATCACACATGGGAACATGGAAACTAGATTGATTAAAGGAATGATACTTTAGCGCCTTGAGGGTGAATGAGTCAAAATAACACTAAATTGGTGCCTAGTCCAATTGATTGAAATCATCTTGGGTGCATTTTCTTGCTTTAGTTGGGTTAAACTTATTTTGGCGCCTTGGTGAGAAGTTCTCTAGATATGAGTTATAACCATCAAAATAATAAAACTTGCCAAGAAAGAGATAGGCATTTTTATGAAGTTTTTCCTCAATGTTGAGCGCCTAGGAGGTAGATTGCTCAAGAGAGGGTTAGATACTCTGCATTTCACTCTATTGTTGACTTGTCTAAAAACAATGGAAGCATAGAATTATCAACTTTTGAACCTTCAAACTCACTATTGGTGAGACAACATACCATCGGCGAGCTTAAAGTTTCATCGGCCAATAGGCCGATGCCACCATGACTCCATTTGATTTCATTTCTGACAAACATCCCATCATTGACTCTTATCAGTCAAACAAACCACTATCGATGACTTTATATCCTTTCACACCGATGTCTTTGTCACTCCGATACGAGACTCTAAGTCCCTCGCCTATCAGTAGGACTTAATACCATCGGCACACTAAAAAACTCTTCTGCCGACACACCGATCTCACGAATGACAACCTTCGGACCACACCCGTCGGTGAGACTCCAAACATCGGTGAACTCTAATCTTGTTGGGCCGATACACCGATGGATTTCGACTGTCAGTGTGACCCCCTTCATCGGTGAATCTCTCAACTGCTCTTCTGATGCGCAAATGGGATTATCTTCCAATACACTGATGTCTTCGACTTCAAACCACACTCGTTGGCAAGACAGACCACTATCGGCGAAGCCTAACCAAGGTTTGCCGATACGCTAATACAACCAACTCTTGACTTCGATACAAGGTTCTTTTGCAGGCAAAGGGCGCCTAGGCTTATGGGGCTCAATTTGATGTATTTATTGAAAGCTCAAGGTGAATTGATGCTTATTGAAAATGCCACTTAGTCCTTCATTTGCATTATAGGCACCATTTCCTATTGACTTATATACTCCTCCTCATGCTAGGGTGCCATAATGAAGTGGTTTAGACAATAGGTGCGCTTCACTTACCAGAGGCTTGTTCTCCTTCCACCTTAGGCGCACTTTTATGGTGGAATAGGTGTCAATGGGCACCTTGTCTTAAATGAATGCTCTCTCTAAGTTGGGCGCCCTTTTGAGGCTTTATGAGTTGCAAATTGCGCCTTAACCCTTCATGCTTGTTGCTCAATGTTTGAATGTTTAAGAAAGTCTCCTTTAGGCGCTCATCTTAATGATTTTTCTCAAGGCGCAATCATCCTAATGACTTGGATATTCATCCTAGTGTTTCAGGATATCAGGCTACCAGACTTAGTCATTTTCAGGATCTCAAACATAAAGAATAACATGATGATTCATTTTTTTGTATTGCATAGAGTTGACATTCTATGCTACTCATAAAGAATATTAATATTTTCTATTCAACATGATGATTCATTTTATTTTTTAAATACAACTTTTATCTTTTAGTTCCAAAATGAGGTTTAGGTGATACTTGAATAACAATAGCTATCTTATTAGATCAACAAACATCCTATGTAATACAATTGGACTTTAAATATTTGAAGTAGCCATTTACAAATATCCATTCAAACGTGGATTTATAATGCAAGTATGGACACCATCAATAAAAAATATTTGTATTAACCAAATATCCATATAGGCATACATCAATATCTGTCAATATAAGTATAACATATATACAAAATAGCCATATAGGCTTACAAGAATGCCATATAGGCATACAATGTCAACTATGTATAATACAAAATATATGTCTGCAAATGCCATGTAGGCATTCAACAAAGGAACACAATAAAAAGTCATTCCCCTTTGGCTGGTGAAGAGAATAAATCACAAGCAGCCTTTGATCTTCTAGGGGATGGAGACGCGCATGTGGGTGGTCTACTACGAACCCGAGGGCTACTCCTCCTATTTAGGTCTTCCTGCATCTTTACCTGTTACAATAAAAAGTATAGACATTAATATATAGAAATTACATGTTATAAAAAATGAAACATTTAACAAAATAATCACTTACCGCTAACATATAATCTGTCTCCTCGCTTGCCTCAGTAGCAGGAATAGGCCCTGGTGATGTCATGTCCTATAGAAACCATCCAGATAGAAATTAAACTTCAAATCAATAATCTTTTGATTTTTTAAAAATAGACAACTATAACAATGAATGTAAATTGAAATTTACTAATCTGCCTCATACCCCTGTCAATGCCATGGAGCTATAAATCGCAGAGGCCACACCTTGCTCCATTGCCCTATGAACATGGGGAGGTGTCTCCGCAGCCTGCATCATCTGGAAATAAAACAACATTATTCAATTACGAAAAATATAATAGTGATGCAAATCATGGCTCCTAACATACACACACGTTCATCTAAACATGGAAGTACACACAATAAAGCACACAAGTCACATACAAAAATTTAGTAAGTACAATTCATTCATTAAACTATTTATTTTATTACCTCCGTAAAGCTTTGAAGTCCACCACCGCTGGCAGGTGTTGCCGTGAAATCTACAGTATTAACCTATTCAACATTCAAAATCAGATATTAGAATACCATTCATATAACGATGCTATTCACATGTAATATTTATAATTGTTTACTAATTACATACCTCAACAGTAGATGATCTAGTGTAAAATGCAGGTGGAGAACCACTGAAAACTGCATTGACGCTATGACCCTAAAATTTCATTAAAATCATCAATTTAAATTAGTTAATCTTGCATTTCAAAAATAAAATTTAATAAATTAAATTCAATAAACTTGCTAATATTTACCTGAGTATCAAGGCCGAAAGTCTCACTCAGGAGGGTATCTGTCATCACCATCTGCTCAGCTGCAGATGTAGCCTGTGCACCTGCGTCCTGACTATCCATGGGGTCATAACCATAGGCTGACCTGCAAGTCTGACAAGTATCGGGTGGGACCTTGCTCCTCGCACTATCTCCCAACCCACTCTATGTTGCAGGATCAACATGCTCTATGATGCTCTGGGTCAAGGCACTAATGGACTGAAGTGTATCAACCTCAACACTCTCCTTCACAATGGAAGGGATAGAAGCATACTCGTGGGTTGGTTTGCTGATTACTTGTCTCACTACTCGCTGTGGGTCAAGACATGCCCCTGGTCTATCTTGTGCTGACCCCCACCTCTACCCTGGAAGTCCCACATATCAAAATAGTTTGGCACTTTATTGAGGACAAACTCGCAGTAGAGTTTCCTCAAAAAGTATTGCGGGACCTCATTATTATTGCATGGAGGATGGTCAAAAAACATCCACCACCTCTGCCCAAAATTGTCCCTTATCGCTTGGTTGTTGCACCAATGGATAGGGAACCTCTTGCATGTAATGGGTGGAGGTTGATTTGTTTGTGGGTTTGTGAAAATGGAACACAAGTCTAATTTTGTGATTTGTAATTTTTTCACATCTTGGTATGACAGCTTGTCTACTTAATAATCTCTAAACTCTCTCCTCTTATCCATCCAACTAGTTATTTGCTTGCTAATTGAATCTACATTTGATAACATAGATTCAAGAGATTCAGCAAGCGTGGACCTATGCAAGGTTGAAGTGGAAGAATCTTTCAACCTTGCAATTATATCTTTAATTTTTTTTTTGTTGTTTTTAATTTGCCCCATTATATTTTCTTGTGTTCCAGGGGCATGTCGAAGAATGGATGGAGGAGGTTGTTGTTCTACAGGTATTTCCTCCTCAGGATTTTGTGGATTTTGAGGAGGAGGAGGAGGTGCATTAACATTTCCTGACAATTAATGAAATATACATCAAAAATCAACTAAAACCTACCTATTTAGAAACAAATTCAAACAAAAAAACAAATATAACTCACTCCTTTGGCGTGCTCAACGACGTGGCGGCATTTTGGCGACGAATCGATAAGGTTTTTGTGTTGAATAGAGTTTTGCAAAATGCGAGCGCGCTTTCTAGGGTTTGCAGGCCACGGGCATAAAGGAGAAGAAAGAAAGAAATGAAATGACATTAGAAAACTTTTTTTTTTAATTTATAGCAAGTCATAACGCGAGCGCGTTATGACTTAATTTTTTTTGAAATTAATTTGGCCACTTTTTGGCCCCCCATCTTCTTGCACTTACCCCAAGAGCAAGAGCCTGCACCTCAGTCTTAGTCATTGAGGAGATCTACACGTGAAAGAAGACAACCAAATAGGTATAGATTTTCAGTACTTGATACAAGTTGTGCCTATTCTTTGCTAACCGATACTGATGAACCTAGGACTGTGAAAGAGGCTATTAATATGCCTGATTCAGATTCTTGGTTGGAAGCCATGAATGGTGAAATGTCATCATTGGAGAAAAATGGAACCTGGGATCTGGTGCCCTTGCTTGAAGGTAGAAAACCAGTGGGCTGTAAGTGGGTGTTTAAAAAGAAATATGGTTTAGATGGTAGTATTGATAAGTATAAGGCAAGACTGGTTGCAAAGGGGTATTCTCAAAAGGAAGGAATAGATTATGGAGAAATATTTTCTCTTGTAGCTAAGCTGACATCCATTAGATTTCTTTTGTCACTTGCAGCAAAGTATGACTTAGAAATTGAGTAAATGGATGTAACAACATTTCTTCATGGGGATCTTGAAGAAGAAATTTATATGTCCCAGCCAGAGCATTTTGTTGAAAAAGGTAAAGAACATCTGGTATGTAAACTCAAGAAGTCTCTTTATGGTTTAAAGCAATCCCCCAGAATGTGGTATCATAAATTTGATACGTATGTTTTATCTTTGGGATTGTGAGATCTAAATCTGATCATTGTGTTTATTATAAAACTGAGGGTGATCAGATTCTTATAATTGCATTAAGTGTCGATGATATGTTATTTATTGGCAATGGTAAGGGTATGATCTCAGAATTAAAATCTCAGTTGTCCTTGAAGTTTGAAATGAAGGATCTGGGGGCAGCAAAGTACATTCTGGGAATGGAGATTAAGAGGGACAGATCAAGTAGAAAGCTTTGGCTCAGCCAGAGCAAGTATGCTAACAACGTTCTTGATAAATTTAATATGTCTAATTGTAAACAATTAGTTGTTCCAGTTTTACAGGGAATGAAATTATCTGTTGAAGATTGTCCAGAATCTTCAGATGAAATTGAGGATATGAAGAAAGTACCTTATGCGAGTGTTGTTGGCAGTCTGATGTATGCAATGGTCTGTACTAACATTGCCCAAGCAGTGGGAGTCTCGAGCTAGTTTATGGAAAATCTAGGTAGATCACATTGGGATGCTGTGAAAAGAGTTTTGAGGTATTTGAAGGGAACTTCTGATTATGCTATTTGCTATCACGGAAACTTAGTTGAGTCTCATAAGTCTATCAACATTCAGGGATATGTTGATTCTGATTGGGCAGGGGACATTGACAGTAGAAGATCCACCAGTGGATATGTGTTCACATTAAATGGTGGTGCTATCAGTTGGATGAGAAAGTGGCATGTTGTAGTCACTTTGTCCAGAACAGAGGCATAGTACATGGCAGCTACTTGAGCTTGCTAGGAATCTGTTTGGTTGAAGAGGTTGTGTTCTGATGTGGGTTTTCATGTAGGGCAAATTCAGATTAATTGTGATAGTTAGAGTGCTATCTGTTCGGCAAAAAATCCTACATTTCATGCCAGGACAAAACACATTGATGTCCAATATCACTTTGTTGGTGATATGGTGGAAGACAAAAAGGTAAAGCTAGAAAAGGTTGGTACTTTGGAAAATGTTGCAGACGCCTTGACTAAACCTGTGAGCATAGCCAAGTTCAAATGGTGTTCAAATGCAATGGGTCTTCGTACTCGTGATTCTTAGTAAATTCAGACTAATCTGGAGATAACAATAAAATCTTCGTCAAGTGGGAGATTGATGAGATCATGTGTCTCAATTTATTGTTTGATCTCTATATTGTTAATCTATGTTCATGTCGGCAAGAGTTGTTCTTTGTCTTAGCAATCGGCAAGAGTCTCAGCGATCACTTGAAAGCATTGTGTACACAGACTTGTATCGGCGTGACCATCATTATCGGCGTGGTTGAAAAAAGTCTCTCTGATACTCCGTGTTACTCTGATGAAAGTTGACGTCGGCATGAGAACCACTATCGGCCTAGCTTTGAAAAGTCACTCCGATGGTCTGATGAAGGTTTGGATCAGCAAGACTATAACTATCAGTGTAGTTTCAAAATGTCTCTCCGATGGTCTTGGTCACCCCAATGAAGCTTTATTATTGGTAGGACATGGGATTTTGCTATGAGTATCTTCGATGGACCTAGTTAGTCCGATGGAGGACGTTTGGCAAGAGTCTCAACGACAGGGTGGACAAATGGTCACGTCAGCAACAAAATTGTGCGACATTTGTATATCTTGTGGTCGTGTATATAAACTAGAAAATTGACCGATGATTGATGCATGTGGGACTAATGAGTTCTCACGAATGCGAACAGTTAGAAATGATAGTTTCGACGGTTGAACTGAACAACAACTGAATCAATTGGTTGTTCGATCAGTTGCAAGTGAATTCAATTTGATTGCTAAAGCAATGAGAGATCGTGAGATAATTCAGAGTGTGGATTCAGTTAGAAATTGAAGAACAGTGTGTTCATTCTATTACAGTATAGTGAAAGTGAACTGTCACGAATGTTTTGAGATTTGATGCCTAAACAAGGAGGCTGAGTAATTCGTTGTAATCCTCTTGTGTTTATTGTGAATAAAATTGTCTTCTTGTGGTGGTGGTTTTTTTTACTCGAAAGGGTTTTCCCACGTACATCTGGTCTGTTCAAATTTGTTATGTTTATTCTGTAATTCCTTCTATGTACATCTTAATAAGTTATAATTGAAATTAAAAGTCATTTGTCTACATTATCCCCTTTGAATTGACATTAGGGAGGCTATTTTTGCACCTCTGGTTTCCTTACACATTTATTGTACCAAGGGGCAAGTCTTTTTCTTCTTCCCCTTCTATATCCCCTTTATTCTCCTTCTAGGGTGAACTAATAATATTGAGAATATCCTCCCTAAAAGGATAATCCTCCTCATCTCCATTAGCCTGGCCTTCCAAGATAGTGGAGCTCTTCTTCTTGGCTTTGCATTGAGTTATGAGATGCCCTTTTCTATTACAGTTTTGACAAAAGACAGTGGCATTCTCATAAATTGGATGGACTAGTTCCATTGACCAAACTTAGACTCAAAAGTAATGGAATTAGGTAGAGTTTTGTGAATATCTACACTAACACAAAAGTGGACAAACACTAACCTAGACTTATTCTTGGTAGTGTTGTCTAAAGCAATGAAGTGCCCAAAGGTATTAGAAATCCAGATAAAGACTTCCTCATCCCAATATTCCAAAGGAAGCCCAGGTAACCTGACCCAAACAGGGGCAGTTTTGTTTAGATCAGCAGCAACATCGAACCCTGGCCTCCATTTGCAAAGTGAAAGGTTGTGTTTACCATACATCCATGGTCCCCCAGCAAGAACAACAATGAGATCTTCTCTGGCAGTAAACTTGAAGAGGAACATTCTCCTAGCCATAGCACTCACTGAAACACTACCCTTCACTTTCCACTTAGTAGCAACCCATCTCCTGACCAGATCAATGTTTGGTCTAAAGGAGAGAAATTTTCCAACAAGAGTCTGCTCCATTGAGGAGACAATTCTCTCCACAGTAAGATCTAGGAGTTTGAGAGCAGATCCACCCTCCATCTCCAGCAGTTATGGGACAACACTCAGGATCTCATGGTCCTTGTCCCCCAAGAGGACATTCTTCCATGTGTTGGGAATTGACACGTCACCCTAGGTCACGGGTTTAGAGTGGCAGCTTGAGGTTTTTCCAGGACTAACCCGTACTGAGGGGGAAAGGGGAGGGCGATAGTGGGTCCCCCCAGGCCCCCTGCAGCCATGGCCGAATTCAAAAATCACCAAGGCAAGAAAAGCGTGCAAAGCTAGCCAATGGCATGTTATTGATTACTAAGTTTTGTATTTACTCAAGTGATCAAAATGAATAATTAATGTGTATATATACAATTAGTCAAATTCAATTAAATTGTTTCAGAATTAATTTAAATGTCTAAAATTTATTTTTCCTTTAATTAACAAATAACTATTACAAACATTATTAAAGAAACTATACTTTCAATCATAAATGCACTTGCCTTGACATCTACATCTTCACTTAGAGCTTGCCCTTTTTTTGAATTAAATTTCAACTAGCTATTTATTTTTCACTAGTAATTTTTATAGTTTCTAAATTAATATAGATGTCTAGAATGTATTTGTCCTTTAATTAACAAATAACTATAACAAATATTATTAAAGAAACTATCTACATCTTCACATGGAGCTTGCTCTTTCTTTAAATTAAATTTCAACTACCTATTTATTTGTCACTAGTAATTTTTACAGATGGAAGTGCAAATCCCATAGTTGTTATGGTTTTTAATAAACATTATTAATAAAACTATGTTTTTAATCATAAATCAACTACATCTTTACTTAGCCCTTTGTCAAACTTTAAATAGGATACACGATTTATTTTTAGTGCTAATTAATCATAATTGATCTAATTTTTCTTATGTTGTTTCTTTGTATTTCAACTAGATCGATAATAGTCTCATAATAACCTTTGTGTCACTTGTTTTGACAATGTACTACTAAAAAATAGTTCTATTTAAATATTAAATATTCAAGCTGAAACAATCAATAATAATTTCACTTTATTTATTAGTAAAAACATAATAAATAATTTTTTTGTTTTAGACAATTTAAAGTTCAAGAACAACATCTATGCACCCATGTAAGGCACATTGTGTGCCAACTGTTTTTTTATTTTTTCAACCTACAAACTTTTTCACAAGATCAATTGACCTAATCAAACGACCCTTCTGCATATGTCGACTGCTGTGATTTATTGAAAAAATCGTCAAAAATAGACGAGTTGGCAACATTTCCACGAGCCGGCCGTTTTACAACGTGCTGGCTGGTTAAGGCTTACCAAATGCGACAACTTGGGCGCATATTGCAGTGGAGGGCTGTAATGACGGGCTTTAAGTAGGAAAGCCTGAGAAATATCTCCCGTCACTTACAGCCAAAGCCAGGAACCTGGTGTTTTTTTCTTAATATTTTAGGTTGATTAACGGAAGACCACACTGCTTAAACAAGTCTAACAAACATATGGTTTTCCCGCGCGTATATGACTGGAAAGGAAGAATTGTTTTGGAAGTGTTCAAAGATTGCCTTGGACCATGAAACCTTCCCCCTAACTGTGGTTACAGAGTGTTTGTTTTAGTCATTTTATTTATATTTTAATTTCAGATCCAAGTACATATTTAGACTCAGTTTTGCATGGAGTGAGTTAGAGCATTTTATCTTGAGAGATCAACGTATTCATAGAATTTGTAACAATGAGCCAAAATTAGAAGTGTGTTGTATTTAGGTGTACAATATATTATGAGGTTTGCAGCAAGTTTTACTACCTCTTCAGAGAAAATCATGGCTCTCTGCAAGATCTTATTCATCAAGAGGATCAAATATGTGTAACTCTATTAATTGGAGACATGACTTAATATAGAGTCTACATTCTTCAAAATCATCAACACAACTCTTTGTCTCAGTGTTCATCTGTAGATTCGTTTCTTCAACCTCGATCTCAAATTCCTTTCTTCAACCTCAATCTCAGAGATGCAAATAAACTTATTGTGATTTAGCATTTATCTTCATTTTTTCATCCAAACTTTTATATGAAATATATTTTACTTGTAATCCCATTAACCTAATTTGGACCCCATTAAACAAAAATATATAAATTTTAGATTTCAAATTTCAAATTAATTAACCTAGACATTTTAGTGCAAGGTGCTTTTATTCCTATGCACATGTAAAGGGCAATGTTGAATTCATAACATAAAATTTTTACTTAACAAGTTGGGTCAAGAATTAGCTTTTCCTTCTAATTATGAGTAACTTATCTTTGATTAAATGAGCACTCACCCAATTAAAGTCTTCCAATGGTATTGAATATTTTTAATAATAAATATCTATTAATGTTTCCCTAAAAATGTTAAAGAATGGAACATCAAAGGTTAACAAATATACAACTATAACCCTTGTACTAGTGAAAATTACATACCTTGCAATTTTTCCTTTTATTTTGGGCTTACCTTGTCTAAGTTATCATTTATGCAATGCATGTGTACAAGTTTTGTAATTTCTATTGAAAGTTGGCATGTAACCCAAACCTTACATGTCCCCAGATGCACTCATTCCAAAGAACTAGTTATGACCCTTAGTTTTCCTCTTTTTCCTATGTAGGTTCAAATTCATGATTTGCATAACTAACTCAGGTTAGTTGTGTCATTCATGGAAATCAAACTAATTTTTTAAAATTTAAATTCAAATTTGGGTCCTCTTCTTTTGCTTCATCTATCCATTATGTGTCAACTTAAAGCCTAAAACATTTTACTTCCAACCCTTGGCATGTTATTTAAGAACTAAAATGCATTAATGAATACCTCTTGCATAAATCAAGGCATATCAACATATTTTTATGTTGCATCAACATTCTAGGGCATAATGCATTAATGCTTGTTGTTTTGATATTGACACAAAGTCATTGAATCAGTATCCTAGGGTTTTGTCAAAAGGGATAAATATTCTTGGTCACTTGTAAACTCCTTTATTCACACAAACATTTTTTAATGCAAGTTCCAAAAACTAAAACAGATGGGGTTTAGACCTAAAACATGTGAAAGCGCATATTCATAGTCACAGTTCAAATCCACACAAAAAGGTCAAATCTATAGTTGCACAAGTCACTTCTACATTTGCAAAAATGATCCTCACTATCAAATATTTTTTTACTAATCCTAATGCATTCGATTGATAGGCCCTAATTTTTTGGTGTAGGGGAAAATCAATTAGGAACATGTTGCAACCCAAAGATTTAACTATGGATTAATTATAATATACATGTTTATGTTATAAGATTTGGGCAATTAATTAGGATTGATAAAGATAATGATAGAACTTTCAAAGAGCTATTATATTGATAATATCGTAATAATTTAATCAGTGGATCACTTCTATCGGGTTGAGTCAATAGAAATCTATTGACTACAATATAAATGCAATAGGTATTAATTGAACCATCAATGTTTGCAATGGCTAACTAGGTCCACTTCAACTAAGTTGACTTGACATGGATCGATTGATGAGGTTATTAGTATATGAAACTAACAAAGTGTAAATTTTGTTGGTACTTCATTAGGTGATATCTCAAGTTAATAGATTATGATGTTTCATATATTACTATATTGAATTTGATTTGAATCATCATGCACATGCTTGATTTATTTTTGACAATACTTGACAAGGACATGTATAATAATCTACAACCATTCTTATAGGATTATTCATGTGGCTAAAGGTGAAGGGTTAGGTTAGTCCATTGAAATACAAGAGTACTAAAAGATATAATGTCCTTTTAAGAATTTTTTGGTATCAATGGTATGCTAATGATAATTTAGTATGGATGTGTAAGTTGTTTGAGTCTAATAGTCTTTCACCATAGAATATAATCAACCATCTCTATGATAAACACAAACTCATTTTGATTTATGACTTTGTAAAATATCCATTCATACAATTCTAGTAATCTAATTAGTTCTAAGTGAACAACAAAATATATATCAAATTAATCAAGTATTTACTATTAAATAACTAACAAAGTGCTAGTTTCATCATAATTTATTATAATAAAGTTACATTTTAGTAATAAATATAATATGGTTTTAACATTTATGTTAGCTAAGTTATTTCACAAGTTTATATGCCTTAGTTATAACATAATTGCCAAAAGTGGCTCAAATAACTCTTTTATGTGATGGTGTACAAGCACTCCCAACTCTTGCAAACACACTCTAATCTCTTGAGAATGAATCTACACTTCAATTTGTTTGAGCTCCTCTAGAGAATAATAATTGTGATAACTTATTGTTGTGTCTTGAGAGGTAGCAAATTAGGGGGATTAGTGGTAAGAAGTAAGCTGCCTACCTCTTCCTAATCTCTCTTAATTACATTATGAACCATTAATGATAAAATCTTTAAGGAATGCAAAAGGAAGAAGTGTTATGGTGTAGTGGTGTTGATAAGGGGTTATGTGGAATGCAAAGGTACCAAGATCATTAAGGATCAACTTCTATAAAGGGTTCAAAGTTTGGTAACCCAATAATATTATTCAATTTCAAATATTTAGACTTTCCAACATTAGAACATCCCAAGTGTATGATGTTAATAGCAAGAGACTTCCTACTCTATTGTGATAGCCAAGTTTTTAGAACAAAGAGTAGGATGTTAGTTGTCGTTGCACCAAAAGATCGACCTATTAATGCCCGATACAACCACTTGACTTAACAAGCACGGGAGGCGGTTAAGCCCTTGTCACAAACCACCATAGTGCAGCGCTGCACTGAACAAGGGAACCAAGGGCCACACCTTGCAACAATCCCCCCCGCACAAGCGTGGGGTTTGAACCCGTGACCTCGGCTCTGATACCAACTGTTAGTTGTCGTTGCACCAAAAGATCGACCTATTAATGCCCGATACAACCACTTGACTTAACAAGCACGGGAGGTGGTTAAGCCCTTGTCACAAACCACCGCAGCGCAGCACTGAACAAGGAGACCAAGGGCCACACCTTGCAACATAGGAAGGAGCTAACTTATCACTCATTATACTTCGTTGGAATTATTTATTATTTAGAATCATAATCATTTAATATTATTGGATAATAGACTAGCCATCTTGACACTTTTATAATTCAAACCCTCTATTGCCTTGTGGAGGGCATGATAAATGCTAGTGTGGACTCTTCAATGTAGCACCACCTTCCACATGTTGCCCTAGCAATGGTAGGCCCAATCTCATCACTATGGTATGTACCTTCATCTTGGTTGTGAATCATTGACTTCCATATAGTGCATATGTGGCTTGGTGGTGATCTCACGATGGCTATGTGTGATCCTATAGATGTTTTGAGCCATGTGCAAGGCTACTTCAAGGGTTTTAAGTTGATCAAATATCTCTTGTTAGCATATTGTTGCATTTATTACATGATTGAATGTTAGGCATGGATCTAGTTAGCCTATGCACAATACTAAGGACTTCATCATGTTGTGGGCATGTATTCATCCATTTGTAGTAATGAGGAAATGGTCTCCCTTGCTCCTAGTATCTATTTTTTTGATCTAATAAGGGTTGCTTCTCTTGATGGTGTTGTCCTTTCTAATGAAATGTAATGGGTACTAATTGAATCATTAATATTTGTAATGGCCAACTAGGCCCACTTTGCCTAAGTTGAGTTGACATGGATCAAGTGATGATGATATTGTTATATGAAACTAACAAAGTGTAAGTTATGTTGGTACTTCATTGGTTAATAACTCAAGTTAATAGATTATGATGTTTCATATGTTACTATATTGAAGTCAATTTGAATCATCATGAACTTCACTTGAATTAATTATGACAATACTTGGTAAGGACATGCGTAAGAATCTACAGCCATTCTTCCAGGATTATTCACATGTGGCTAAAGGGAAAGTGTTAGGTTAGTCCATTAATGTATGAGTACTAAAAGATATATAAAAAGAACATTAGAACTTTCAAGCAAATAAGAATTTTTTACAAATTGATTTTAGGATTTATTTCTTAACTCAAAATATAAAGTGGGATTTTAGAGACATAAGGCATCTTTTTAGTTATTTCAAACTTATTCCCAACTTCTAGTTCTTGGCAATAAATTACAAAGGGGGATTTTGGTGGTAATTTGTAAAAGTGTAAATTCATAGTTAAAATTGCATATTAGTTATACACCTCTATTTCCATCTTGAAGTGGAACTTTAGAACAATCATGCAATCCATCAAAATTGAAAATTTTTAGTTAATCTCCACACTTATAACAATTGATCATTTAATGCAACTTTTCCCACGTGTATGCAAGAACCTTTATATATCCTGTCACATTATCATTTTCAATACTTGATTTATCAATTAAAGTCATATCAAGTTGAAGAGAGTTTAATATGATTGAAAAATGAGCCCATTGTTGTGAAATATGCCTCCATTGTGTTGAATTGAACCCCTTCAAAGGTTATTTATCAACTTTAGAGATCACTTGAATACTTTTAGACAAATTATACTAATCTTGGGCTTGGGAGTCATTATTGGTTTACTATGATGTCATTCCCAAATAGTTCAAGGTGTTTCAATTGTTTGTTGAAGAGATTGTCTAGTGTTAGTGTCATTTGAAGTTGTGTAGCCTTGTTGCTTGGTCATATCAAGTTGAAGAGAGTTTAGTATGATTGAAAATGAGCCCATTGTTTTAAAATATGCCTCCATTGTGTTGAATTGAACCCCTTCAAAGGTTATTTATCAACTTTAGAGATCACTTGAATACTTTTAGACAAATTATACTAATCTCGGGCTTGGGAGTTGAATTATTGGTTTACTCATGTCATTCCCACATAGTTCAAGGTGTTTCAATTGTTTGTTGAAGAGATTGGAGTGTTAGTGCCATTTGAAGCTGTGTAGCCTTGTTAAGGTCATATCAAGTTGAAGAGAGTTTAATATGATTGAAAAATGAGCCCATTGTTGTGAAATATGCCTCCATTGTGTTGAATTGAACCCCTCCAAAGGTTATTTATCAACTTTAGAGATCGCTTGAATACTTTTAGACAAATTATACTAATCTTGGGCTTGGGAGTCATTATTGATTTACTATGATGTCATTCCCACATAGTTCAAGGTGTTTCAATTGTTTGTTGAAGAAATTGTCCAGTGTTAGTGCCATTTGAAGCTATGTAGCCTTGTTACTTTGTCATGTCAAGTTGAAGAGAGTTTAGTATGATTGAAAAATGAGCCCATTGTTGTGAAATATGCTTCAATTCAAAAGTTATTTATAAACTTTAGAGATCACTTGAATACTTTTAGACAAATTATACTAATCTTGGGATTGGGAGTCATTATTGGTTTACTATGATGTCATTCCCACATAGTTCAAGGTGTTTCAATTGTTTTTTGAAGAGATTGGAGTGTTAGTGCCATTTGAAGCTGTGTAGCCTTGTTAAGGTCATATCAAGTTGAAGAGAGTTTAGTATGATTGAAAAATGAGCCCATTGTTGTGAAATATGCCTCCATTGTGTTGAATTAAATCCCTTCAAAGGTTATTTATCAACTTTAGAGATCACTCAAGAATACTTTTAGACAAATTATACTAATATTGGGCATGTTAATGTATTAAAAAAATTATTCAAAGAGTCAACAAGGAATATAAATATTTTGAAGTAGTACATAGCAAATTCAAAGATATCTCAAAGCTTAAATGTTTTGAGTAATAAATGAAATGTAATCAAATATTAAAGAAATTTGTACATATTTTAAAAAGCTAGAGCATATAAATACCATTAAAGATCTACCTGAACTTCAGTTAAAATAACAATCATCATGTTAAAATCCAAAATACAAAAGAACTCTTAGAAGATAACTCATAAGCACGCCATCTTTGAACATGTAAATTATGAACTAGATAGATCTATCTAATGTACCTGTTTGTTAAGTTTAAGACCCCTACATGATAAGGATACAAAAAAAGGAGCTTCCCTTAGCTTCGAGAAATATTTATTCTATACTGACAAGGCCAACCACGTGAAGGTGGAAGCTCAATGGCCTTACCTAAGACCTAAGACACCTAAAACCTAAGACCTAAGACCTAAGACCTAGAACACAACTAAGACCTAGAAGACACCTGTAAGACACTTAAGACATACATTAAGACACCTAAGACCTTTAAGACACTTTTAGGATATACACTAAGACACCTAAGACCTTTAAGACACTTAGAAGACATACCTACTTGACACATTTAAGACACCTAGACACCTAAGTCTTAAAACACCTAAGAAACCTAAGACCTATAAGACACCATAGTACACCTCTAAAACACCTAAGAATTAAGACATATCTAAAAAGCCTAAGGAACTTAAGACATACAGTAAGACATCTAAGACCTTTAAGACACTTACTTGACATATCTACTTGACACATTTAAGACACCTAGACACCTAAGACACCTAAAACACCTAAGAAAGGTCTAAGATGCCTAATCTACCTTAAGACAATTAAGACATATATCTAAGACACGTAAGACCTAAGATAGGTCTAGAAGACATATTTAAGACACATTTAAGACACCTAGACACCTAAGACCTAAAACACCTAAGAAACTGTAAGACCTTTAAGACACCTCTAGACACCTAAGACATCTAAGACTATCTATATATAGTTTAGAGATCATACCTGCACAACATGAAGTTCAATTTTATAACTTGAAATCCTTTTAGGCATAGACCTACATAATTGCAAAAACAAAAATCTGTGTAAATAAATTTATAGCTCGTTTGTAGCTTGATCATGTTTGATTATAATAAAATTTGAACTAAGAACCATTGAAATTAAAATTTGAAAGGAAAGAACTATCAAGAATCATGTACATTTTAAAATAAATCAATAGATCAATAGACAATTCAAGTGTGCATATACCTTCATACCATGTATCGATTGGTTCAACTCATTCTTCAATAATGTAGTTAGAGCTCTTGGTACATATAATCTGGATCTTCTCTATCTTTTATTATCACTAAAATCTTTTCGTGATCTTCAATAGACAACCTCCACTTTTGTTGGCCACGTCCTCTTTTTTGTAGGCCACGTCCTCTTTTTTGTAAAGTTTCCAAACTTAATCTTGTTGCTATAACTAAGTGACTGTACTGTAGAACCTTTTGTCCTGGCATATAATCAATAAATATAATACCATTTTCATCTATCTTTACTTGTTGATAATAGGTGCCTTCAACAACAACTGATCCAATGGTATATGATTGTCCATCACCATCTGTCATTGATTCTAATAATTTTGATTTTTCTTGTGTGCATCTTAGTAGATAGTAATCTACACCTTCTATATTGTCAAGATCTACAACCACGCAAAAATATCTCCTATACACACCACAAGTAAACATGTTTGTACATTTGAGTTGAACAATGTAAATCAAATGTTCAAAACTTTATTACAATCTAGAATATAAATCAATTCTGTAACTTACCTATAACAACTAAATTTGAAACACATTCATAATCAGCTGAATAAATAGGATCATAGACATCTACAACGTTACTATCTTCAAAAGGAGACATTGATACTATTTGTTTCATTTCCCATTGTGAAACATATCCATCCCTTACATTTGGACATTATAGAATATTTGCATTGTTCTCAATGTAATCAACACAAAATAGGATTTTTCTCACTTGAATAGCAAGAGGCTTGCTATGTCCTGTAGTCATGACTTGATGCAAACTTCTAACACCATTAATAGCTTGACAATTATATGGATTCGATTGATCAATATCTGCATGTATGAACAAATTCTTGAGCATCTCAATTAAAACTATTTAAATTCAATTAAATCATGTGTACTTAAATTTAAATATTAAAGTTTTCAAATAACATAAATTCAATTAACATACCTTTAACTTCCCAAAAATAGCGTTTGTTGTATATTGAGTCATGAGCACCAAAATAGATTTTGCACCATTCAACAATTTGACTTGCATTTCATATGGTGTTACCTGCAATTTCATGTTGGTGTTCAATGCCCAGGTAAGAGGTTTAAGAATTTAAAAAATTTCACATGTACATCCAACTATTACAATACATGTAGATCAATTACATAAATCATTGTAGAAGTATTCAACAATTTTAAATTTTGTAAATTCTATATCTAGTATGTATTACCTGCAAGTTCATATTGGCGAAGTGCACGCTTTACACATGCTCCTGCTCCATCATGCTCTCCTTTTCCATGTCCACTCTCAAAAAAATTCCACAAAAACTTTATGCCAAATCTAGCATGTTGTTGCGTTAACCAATTAAATGCTTTTGCAAACTTAAATTGTCATGTATAAATAGTTATATATAAACAATGATTTGAAAACCAAAAATTAGTTAAAAATTCAAGTCCTAAAATTTTATAAATTTTTAAATTATAAATTAAAAATTAAAAATAATAATAAAATCAACACTTACCAGCACATCGATCAGACCAAATCCAATGTTGTAATGCAGTAATGCCACGTAGTCCCAAATCTTCAAAAAACATTCGAAAGCAATGTGCTACATAGCTTCTATCATGACCCGTATCATCACTGATATAAAAGTGAACCTCCTTGATGATAATTCGTTCATCTTCGGTACTCTCTACCTCATCTACAAATAACTCAGCATGTCTATAGCAAACTTGTACAAAGATTGCAACTTTCTCTGAATGATAATATTGACTTTGAATCTCAGTTTGAAGACTAAATGTATAATTTTTAGAAAAATCTACAATAGAGAGAATACAACCCG
Source organism: Cunninghamia lanceolata (assembly GCA_027924645.1). Taxonomy (NCBI): domain Eukaryota; kingdom Viridiplantae; phylum Streptophyta; class Pinopsida; order Cupressales; family Cupressaceae; genus Cunninghamia; species Cunninghamia lanceolata. The sequence continues at coordinate 1,046,821 of BSBN01001191.1, read as the reverse complement.
GTGGAAAATAATTCTTTGAGTCATGAAATTGCTTAGCCTGCACCAGCTTGCGCCATGACAATGTTGGATATGTGGGTATACAATGTTACGAAATTTGTTCATAAAATCGTTGCAGGGCAATTCACTCTGTCAAAATAATTTTTCTAGATTCAGCTCTTGACTTCGTTGAGTATTTCTCATATTCAAATATCTTCCAAACAACTGACATTGAATGATCAATATTCTCAAATGGTAAAAATTTTGTCAAATTTCCACAATCTACACATATATTTCTTATATATTGTACATTGAATTCATCTGAATCTTCTGATTTTTCACATAAGATAGAGTTCACAAATTGTGTTGTACTTCCAAAGATGACTACATTTGGATTAACTATTGCCATAAGTTTTTTATATGACTGTAGGTGTAGATCAAATTCAACATGATTTTGACAACAAGTTTCACGTACTTTATTTATACGTACAAAACATGGTCGTAAATTCTCAAACATCCTTTGAGAAATCTTCACCTATGAAAATTCTTGCTTGAATGCTTCAAAAAATTCACTTTATGTTGTATCTATAAAATACTTTGGATGAGAAAACTTTTTACCATCTTCGTCTTTTATTTGTATAGTGTCCCTTCTATTGGAAGAAACACGGGAGTGCTCGGTCCAATATCTAATTACTTTTTGTTTTACATCTTCTAAAATTCTATCTCTCCGAGGGACTCGACAAATATTTACCCAATTATTTTCAATATTTTTATCTAATCTGTTTCTCTTATTGATATATTTTTGAACAGTTCTCCTAGATACATTTACTATTGGGCAATTGCTTTAACTTGTCCTCTATATAATAATTTCTTACTAGAAATTGCAGTCATCAATGCTCTACGTGCAACACTTAAATCAGAACTTCGACTCTTGGTTTGAATAGAATCCAATGATGTTTGCAAGTTTTCAATTACTGTCTGATTTACTAAATTTGAAGATTTTTTATTGTTATCAACTCCTAACAACTCCAAAACAGGGGTCATTTTTTTTCGCCTAAATAACTTTGCACATAATTGTGCTCTTCCAATTAGAGATCTATCTTCAAAAAATTCATCCCAAATTCTTTTAGAGTGCAATTTTATTGTGCTTTCAAGTAACATATGTTCAGGTGAAATATTTTTAAAAAGAGCATCCTCATCCATCTCCATAAGATTTTTCATTCCATGCAAAAAATTTGTATCACTACTAATAATTTCATCTTGTACTTATTCATTAACACGCCCTTCAACTTGTTCATCAATAATTTCAATGGGTTGTTCTTCACTAGATGTTCCTAAGGTTTTTTCATCTCTTTTTCGGTCATACAACCTTGATCTAGTTTTTTTATTCCCCATCACAAATTTACTTGTTTTAATTCACCTACACACACATATACATCCTAATAAATAACTCATGAAGTTCAATTTCTACATGATAAAATGAGTAAATAAGTTGGGAATCATGTTACATACCTTAAAATTTGTAGCCTCTCTTGCCAAAAAACTCCTTTTGTGTGGTTTCTCCAAATGCTTGAATTGAAAAAAATAAAAAAATAATTTTTAGCCTCTATTGCAAAAAATTATGCTTCTTCTATTTTCTCCTTGATGCTTGAATTGAGAAAAAACACAAAAAATAAAGCCATATATATAATTAAGTTTAAAACAAACAAACAAACCGCCAACCGATGGTGTGCGCCAGAATTATATGATTTTGGGCGAGTCGATGTCACCCCCAATTTAATCTGGGTGATTCGATCTCGCCCCCAATTGGATTTGCCCAAAACTATCTATGTGGCATTCCACTTGGCAGCCACCTCATCATTTTCTATGGTTTTCTGAAATTCTCAACTTAAACTGAATATTTCTTCAATCAGAATAGATTATTTCAAAAATAAAAAAAATACCCTTTTGTAGAGCTCTGAGTCTAGAGTCCAAATATATTTTTTTTTAATATTTTGATTAGTTTTAATATATTTTTTTAAATTATTACAAGTAGGTTGTTAAAATCAGAGATGACACTGATTAGAAATTTTTTTAAAAATATCAAAACACATCCAATTTTTTTCAAAATTATATGGTTCACTAGAGGAAAGAGTCCTCTCCAAAAGGGTATAATTGGTTTTGTGAAAATGATTAAAAAAAAATACAAAAGTTGACATAGAATGAAAACTATCAGATTCTGTAAAATTTGACTTTAAAACGATATTACGAAGAAAATATGCATTGAAAACTGATTTTTTTTCTCCATGCTCTAAATATTGAACTCATCTATTTGGGAAAAAAAATTAAGGAAAAATAAGATTGTTTGCTCCCTTTTTTGTGACGTGGACTCAAAGTCACTTTTTCCTGAAATTTTCAGCAATTCCAAATTTGCTCTTAAATTTATAAAAAAAATGTCAAAATAATTTTTAAATTTTTTTGAAAAATTACAAGCATAAAATTCATCAAGAGATCTATATTTCATTAATTTACATCATTTTGAATTTCAAAACATAAATGCTACTTTTATGAGGTCGAAGTTCAGAAATATTTTTGTTGTTGGTCGATTCCTTTATAAAGTGTGACACAGGTTTGTGCTTTTACCCCATTGATACATCAAGGTAATCAGGTTAGATAGAGGTGGTGAATACAAGTCAAATGAGTTTTTAGATTTTTACAGATATCATGTAATTAAGAAGTAGTTTACTAGAAGGTACACACCACAATAGAGTGGTGTCATAGAGAGGAAAGAATAGATCAATAATGTATATGGCTAGGAGCATGTTAAATTTCAAGCACTTTCCTAATGAATATTGGGCAAAATCAGTAGTGTGTGCGGTGTATATTCTAAATAGAAGTCATATAAAGAGTGTCAAAGATAGAATTCCCTAGGAAGTATGGAATGGTAAGAATCATAGTGTATCTCACTTAAGTATTTTTTGATTTGTTACATATGCACATGTGCCGGAATAAATGAGAATAAAATTTGATGATAGAGAAAAAATGCATCTTTATTGGTTATAGTGAGTAGTCAAAATCTTACAAGTTGTACAATCCCATTACCATGAAAGTAATCATTAGTAGAGATGTTGAATTCAAGGAAGAAGAAGCATAGGATGGAAATGTTGATAGATCAATTATAGTTGTAGCACCAATACCTCAAAATAAATAAGAATTAGAATAACTAAGTGTCAAGGTGGTTAGCCAAGTCCACAAGCAGTAATAGGTACTCCAATAAGAAATCTTCAAAGAAACAACTCAAGAGAGTTGAGAACAACAAGATTTAATTATGTACAAGGTGAGCCATCAGGCCATACTATTCCCACCTCACAAGTAAGTGATGAATTTAATCCTACACTTGCCTCATTAAGATCAAGGTATAGAGGTAAGAAAACTAAAAGTTTGAAAAAGATTTATGATCAAGGAGAAATAAATCTAGATTTACATTCAAATTTTTCTTTATTCTCTCGTGATCCCATATATTTTGAGAAAGCAATCAAGGAAGAATATTGGATCAAGGGTATGGATGAAGAAATGGATTCCATTGAAAGGAATGAAACTTGGGAGCTAGAAAATCTACATGAAGGTAAAGAGTGCATAGGAGTCAAATGGGTAGATATAAAATTGAGTTCAATGTAGATGGAAAAGTTGAAAAGTATAAAGCAAGGTAGATAGCAATAGGTTTTGCACAACAATATGTAATTAATTACAATAATACATTTGCACCTGTAGAAAGGTTTGATAGAGTTGGAATGGTCTTAGCCATTACAACACAAAAAAATTGAAAAGTTTACTTGATGGATGTCAAATCAATATTTTTGAATGGTTTTCTAGAGGAAGAAGTCTATGTGCAACGACCACTAGGTTATGAAGTGCACGGACATGAATAAAAGGTATGTAGATTGAAGAAAACTTTTTATGGTCTCAAATAAGTAGCAAGAGTGTGGAGTAGTTGAATTGATTCATACATGGTTAGCAATGGATTTAATAGAAGTAGTAATGAGCCTACATTGTATATAAAGATCAACATGCAAGGTCAGATTTTGATTGTATGTTTATATGCTGATGATTTAATCTTTGTTGGAAATTTGTCTATAGACATATTCAAACAACTAAGAAGAAAGAGTTTGAAATGACAAATTTAGGATTGATGAGATGTTTTTCAAATGAATAGTGGGATTTTCATTTGTCAATCTAAGTATGCCAAGGATGTGTTAAGGAGATTCATGATGTTGAATTATAATCTGACACCAAATCCAATTGTTCTAGGAACTAAACTTAACAAAGAAGACAAGGGATCTAATGTTGATCAAATAATGTTCAAAAGACTCATTGGAAGTTTGATAGATGTCAAAGCCACAAGGCCAGATATTATGTATGGTGTTAGTCTAATATCAAGATTTATGGCAATTTGGGAAGAGAATATTGAGATATGTAGCATGAACAATAGGATATGGAATACTATATTTAAAAGCTAATGGTTTTTATTTGATTGGATATATTGTTAGTGATTTTATTAGTAGCATAGATGATAGAAAGAGTACTTTCAGATATATTTTTTGATTTAAATCAGGTGTACTCTCATGAGCATGAAAGAAGTAGCCTATAGTGATAATTTCATTAGCTGAAGTAGATTATGTAGCAATAATATCTACAACATGTCAAGCAATTTGGATGTGTCAAGTATTGTCAGATTTAATGCATGTTCAAGAGGATCCAACACCAATATTTTGAGATGATAAGTCAACAATTGTATTATCAAAGAATCATGTTTTTCACAAGAGGAGCAAGCACATTGATACTAGCTACCATTTCATTATAGAGCTAGTGAACAATGGAGAAATCTACTAGAAGTTTTGTGGATCTGAAGACTAGCTAGTAGATATATTCATGAAGGCATTAGCAAAGGATAAATTTTAATATCTAAGACAGAGTTTGGGTATTGTAGATGTTGAAGCAGTTAGTGATAGAAATTAAGAGGGAGTGTTGATGATAATCATGTAATTTCTCCCACCATAGTTAATTATTAATTAAATAAAGAGACAAATATGTAAGTGTTTTTATTAGTAAATTCTATAAAAAAGCAAACTAGTAAGTGTTGTGCACGTTTCTAGATGAGGCAAGATAGGTTAGGAAGTTTCCAGAAAGGAAAAAGTATTAAATGTTTTGTACTAGTATTATATTGTAAAGTCCTCTATATATTAAGGCATCTTGTAACATTTATCGTCAAGAATAAAAATTATTTATGTTGTAGCATTGTGTTTGCCTCTATCCACCATCATGTATTGGTTGGCATGCAAGTTCCAAAACAAGACATGGAAGAATTTTTAGCCCAAGCATGCACTCTTGGATATGAATATGAGATGAAAGACATAACGAAGCTTTAAAATTATTATTCACTAAGCTATCAATCTCATCATCATACATTTCAATGTAATTGGAAAGATGATTAGAGAACATATTCATTATGTTGTAATTTGAATAAATAGAAGAAAGGAAATTTTATTCATGTAACTATAGGTTTTCTTTCCCATGAAATGCTTGGAAATTTGAACATCTAGAAAAATAGACATGAAAAGAAAAGTGAATAGTTTTAGCATTAAACATAAATGGTAGTGTGGGATAGAACTAGAGAATGAGGTTTGATATGCAATGGAACAAAGGACCTCAAGGTGTCTAAAGTGTGGGAATATATGCAAAGGAAATGAGAACACATGCAGTAATTGGTTAGATGGTCCATGAGACTAACAAGAGGAAAAGAAGATTCATATAAGCTTTAGAAGGAAAGCATATGTTCCAAGAAGTTGAAACTAATTGTAGAGTTAGCAACAAAAATGGGTGTCATTTCATTTTTCATGAAGGGAAGTAAGGGAAATTAAAGAATCCATAGAGACAAGGCTTAGGTGAGGGAGGGTTAAAGGGTGTAAAGTAAGAATGAAATGTAGGAAATTTAAACTTAAAACCCTAGTTGTAAGAAATGAGAAATAAGAGTTTTGAGCAGTAGTTTTATGTTTGTTTGTGCACGAAAAAGGAGTAGCTTTTGTATATAGTGTGGGTGGTTGTAGTACTCTCTAATCAGCTTGTAGGTGTCTTGTATGATTGGACTGGTGTCCATTTGGCACATTGGCATCCTCTATGTCCTTGCTAGTGTCCTCTATAAATTTTGACAATAAACCCTACACATACATTGGCACTAAGACTGGATATCTAGGAAAATTTGGTGCATGTGACACATCTAGCCCGATTTATCTTAGTCAAATCCTTGGGTTCATTTAACAATATTATTTGGAAATCCTTGGTGTGTGTAACCCTACATGTGCAAAGATGAGTAAGTGTGGTGTTACAATGATGGAGGTCAACTAATGGAGATGCTTGTGGTGTGTGGTTGTTGCTCCTATGTATGCCTTGAGTGCTTTTTTAGATGCCCTACGAGTTCAAGTGTGTCACCTAAGTGTTATCTCTATGTTTATTTTCCACTTAGCTCCCTTTTTATAATGCTACCCTACCCATTTTGGTTGTTGGATGTAAATTAGGGCTTTGGAATGTAAAAAAGTAAGATTTTGTTTGGTAAAAGTCAATTTTGAATGCAAGGGACATGATCACATATAGTCCTATCCAAATGACAAGAGTCTAGTGCACTAGGATCCAAGATGGTAGAAAAGGCTAGGAGTGTAAAGGGAAGAAGACTAGGTGTGAAAGGAGTCTTGTTCTAACATAGGGTATGGGTTCAAGGGAAATTCAATTTCTAAGTTTTGAAAAACATTCAAAGTCATGTTTAATAAATGAGGATGGTAAAGTGAATGTGAAATAAAAGAGACCAGTGCTAAGTATGCACCTTTTTATCTCTAGATTTGGGGTATTATGTATAAGTTATCAACCAATAAGACAGAATATAACACATCATACTCAGAATGAATTAGATGTATTCACAAGGATGGAGTAAAAGTTGTGTATTCTCCCTTTAGGAATTGTAAACTAATTAATGAAAATTTATTATGATGATACAAAATCATTTTAGAACCTTAATATTAATAGTTGATATTTACATTGTTTCAAAAGATAACATAGATTTTAAAACCTACAAATGAAAAATTAGTAAGCGGAAAAATGCAGCACGGATACATTAAGATAATATACTCAATCCAAAGCTAAAGCTTGACATATCAATAATATTGTTTGTTAATATTATTTTAAAAATTTTATAATATAAATATTTGACAATGAAAGCCAACCAAATAACCCTTGGGTACCTTTTAAAAAATGAAACATGAGAAGAAGTAAGTTAAATACATTAGAAGGCAACTTTTTTTAATTTGGCCTTTTTTTTTCAACTTCTAGAACATACATGTTATATCCAGTAGAAATTTACTTCTAATTTTTTATCTTCACATTAGTACTTCAACTTTACAATAAATGAGATTAATTTAGTTATGTAGAGCATTAACATCTACTTTACTTAAAAAATAAGGGATATCTAGATTAAACTTTATTTTCTTGTCCTTATATAGGGGAAATTTACTTTTGAATTTTTATCTTCACATTAGTACTTCAACTTCATAATAAATGAGATTAATTTAGTTATCCAGAGCATTAACATCTATTTTACTTAAAAATAAGGGATATCTAGATTACATTTTATTTTGTTATCAACCAATAAGACAATAGAACACATTATCATCCGCATGGATTGTAAGTGTTCCCAAGGATGGAATAAAAGTTGTGCATTCTCCCTTTAAGAATTATGAACGAATTAAGAAAAAATTATTATGGTTATACAAAATTATTTTAGAAATTTAATATTAATAGATGATATTTATATTATTTTAAAAGATAACATAGATTATTAGATAAATAAAAAAATTTAGTAAGTGGAAAAATGTAACACTAATACATTGAGATAAATCCAAAGTTAAAGCTTTGACATATCAACAATATTGTTTATTAATATTATTTTTAAAATTTTGTAATATTAAAAATTGACAATGAATGCCAAACCTTTAGGTACCTTTTAAAAAATGAAACATTGGAAGAAGTAGGATAAACACAATAGAAGGCATTTTTTTTTTTAAATGACTACTTTTTTGCCAACTTCTCAAAAAAATATATTATATCTAGTAGAGATTTACTTTTGATTTTTTATCTTCATATTAGTACTTCAACTTCACAATATTAGTACTTCAACTTCACAATAAATGAGAATAATTTAGTTATCTAGAGCATTAACTTCTATTTTACTTTAAAAATAAGGGATATCTAAATTAAACTTATTTTATTGTCTTTATATAATGTTAACCCATATTTCAAGACAATAGATAATAATTGATAAATTTAGGTGGTTTGATTGATTATGAGACGATATTTGCTCTCTACCTTACTTTTCTCCTTTAATCCATGTAAACATGCATCTATGTTTATTTTAGCAATCTTTATTTTGATTGTGTGCACAAATTCCTATTATTTGCAATCCACTCAAAAATCCATTTATGTGCATCTACGTTTCCAAAAAAACCTTGAAAATTTTAACATGAGGTGTTTAGTGTTTCAGCCTAAGTCATGTGCAAGGCCCAAAAATATAACATTGCAGTTTGCTTTTTTTTTTTTTTTGTAAGGAAGCTGCCCCTATAAACATAGAGATCATTTCTAGTGATCTTCCAACACGCTACGAATGGAAATTGTCACTATCCATTGAACAAACCATATACATTTTTTAGATAGAAAATGGTGACATTTTCAACCACTAACACACCTAATAAGATGCTTGGCCTCCAAATTGTCTATTTGATGATATAATTAATAGGTCACAAGATGATTGAACATATTGTAGGAGTTGAACAAAGTGACCAATGAAAAGATGTTTTCCCATGCATAGTGTTGCTTTTAATCATCTCTTCACTACAAAGCATTCTCTATCATCTTCTAAACATTTAGAAGTTGACTATCTCTAATATAAATGTATTTACCATTTATAGAGATCGTGAAAATAAGATTACAAGTTACAAGCTTCTAGTACTTATACCTCATTTTAGTGGTCATGTAAACTCCAAAGAAAAAATACAATTTATGCTCTAATAATACAATTTATGCTCTAATACTACCATTATGGGATCCAGGGTTGACTAGGAGAACAACACACCACAATTGATTTATAATACATAGAAACGCTAAAGAAGAATTGTGCACAATTTGGATAGCATTATCGAAATTGAAGTTAAGAAAGATACCTTTAAGGAACATAGAAAGAAAATTGCTGTATTGTATGACCGCCCGATTAGAGAAACACACAATAAATAGATTACAAAATAGCAGAATCCTGTATAGGGCATCGGCAAGAGTATATAGACAAAGCCTTCCACAGCAAAATTTAAGAAAATTACTAAAATGTTATGATAACAGTCAACAAATGATTACAAGAAATATATTCTTTGCATGGAAGGATGAACTGCACAGAGAGAAAAGTGAATAACCCAATGCAGAAAATCTCATCAGTTGTTTGCATTGCAAGCCAATGCAAAAAATCATCAAGTGAGCTTATATAATACGAAGCAACAAATGCTTTCCCAAATGCCCAGAATTTATAGAATTTATTATGTCTTTGAAAAAACTATCACAGCACAAACTAGAGTTAAAAACATGCCATGGATAGGAAATATAACGAGTCCTCAATTAACATGACCATTGCACGATCCCCCCAAAAGTGCCTGCTGTAAGATGATATACAAGACGTAATATTTCTCATGAACAATGGAAGATTTAAAATTGAGGCCACCACGATGGTTTCATTATCCTGATCCTTTACCTTTGCACTAATTTAATCTGTCATTTAACTCATACACCACTTAAATAACGTTTCCTCTGACAGCTGAAACATGGATAAGCTAGCAACAACTGGTGAGTTTGCAAGATATTTCCTGTCTAACTTACATATGTCAAATAAGTGCCATCTTTATGGTGCAGGCCATTTAGGCCAGCTTAGTTAGCAGCAGTTTTAAAGCTTCATTATGTCTTTCTTCCTCGTATTCATATCCAAGAGTGCAAGCTCGGGTTGAAAATTCTTCCATGTCTGCTTCTGGAACTTGCATGCCAACCAATACATTTGCACCCATCTCACCCTGCACAGAGAAAATAAACCATGTGGATTTTACATAAGATTAAACAACTTCAGTATTGCATGGAGAAATATAGAACGAACTATATTTAGGAGTTTTATATTTAGAGTTGCTGTTATTTTTTCATGGGAAAAATAGGGAAAAGAAGAGATTAATTTTAGAAACTGCTGTTGCATATCACTTAATTTAAGTGCTGCATGGATAGTAGTTTTTTTTTGGATGCTCTTTTCTGTTATATTTAGAAACTATTGTAATCTCTATAAAGAGATGTATTGAGACTGTTGTATGGTAAGACACAATAATGAAAGAAATGCAAATTTAGTGTTATATTTTGCATTGTGTAATATTTGTCTATAGCTCAATTCTGAAGAGTGCTGTATGGAATTCTTTTGTGTTCTTTACTGCAAATAGATTTAATTATATTTTTTCATATTGGATAAAGAACTTTCAAAATCTACATTCAGACTTAAAGAAATACTGAAAACCTGAGAACTAGATTTTGGTATGCCTGCTTAGTGTTTTACATGATTACTGCCTTTAAATTAAAGCTTGTGTGGAACACAGAAGTATTCACCTGAGCACGGTAGTGGAATAGGCTTATATTCCAACGTGGACTAAATGTATCTAAAAACTTCATCAATGCACCAGGCCTTTCAGGAAAGACAAATCTGCAAATAAGTTCATTTTCCACATCTGCACGACCTCCCATCTGCACAATAATTCATCAACAATATGTTCAAAAACGTTCGAAAACCCATCATCCTCAGGCACATTATGGAATGAAAATATAGTCCATAAATGCAGTGGCCCACGTTTGACAAACATTGACAAAAAACTGTTGCCACCTGTGAAACTTCGAACAAAGCATTTGAAAACTGGACAGTTATTATTTTAATATTTTCCACATAAAATGAGTAAATAAATTTAGAAATAAGATCATCAGTACCTGATGTAAATTTTGTTTTGAATTATCTCAACGAAGCTCAGAGAATTTGATCAAATCATACTAATGAAGTTATCTAGAATTGTGTCAACAACTTTGGCACATTACACAATCAAAAACTAAAAGTAACACCTGCACTGTATCCAGCTTTAGGTGTAGCTTATGAAATTGAGCATTTATTATATAAAAATTGCTGTAGTTAGTTCCAGATAATATGTGACTTGCAAATATATCTCTTACATAAATGAGTGACATACGCAGTACATATTGTCTTCTGAGTTCTTACACAAACAATGGCATTTAAAACATATTTAATTTCGCTCTACATAAATATTATCCATTTCAATGGTCAAACAAACAATAGCGATTTTACACCTCATTCACAACAAAAAGTGGTAAATATTTGTCCTATTTTTATTGGCTGAAATTAACCTTTGACTATTGAAGTGGATGATATTTAAGAATAGCTATTTAATTCCACCAAACTGCCTACTTGTCACTCAGGTTCAGTATATCAATTAGGGTTCCTGCGCATATAGCATATCATTTGCTGATTCTTAATCAAATCTAAGCAGCAACCATTTATGTAGATATAATATAAATCATTATCCTTCTCTACACGTGATATGTATATGACCAATGCATTTAATTGTGTAATCTAGGTGCTACATTTTTTTAATAGGCTATTGCTGGTGACTATGGCTAACAAATTATAAAAAACCTCAAAACATAATTGTGAGATAGTAACTTAGTTACTAACAAGATTACGAAGATGATCCTTAGCTAAGTCATTGTCTGTGAGGTCAATCGTTTTCAAACCAGAAGAGGCCATGCGATCCATCATGGCTTTCAGTTCCACGTCCGTATGAATACCAACACTGTAGGAAAGAATCATCATATAATGTAAGTAACTTCCTAGTATACATGTAGAACACACATGGACAAATAATTAAACCTTCGGTACAAGTGTTACTGTTACCATTGCTTATTTAGATCATCAATCTTGGAATATTCATCCCCACAAAAGACTAAAACAAACCAGACTCGTAGTAAACTCTATGTATAAAATCTTGGAATATTTCGAAGTGTTTCCCTACACTTAGAAATAGTGGATAACTACTTAGGAATGCATAGAAATGAAAGGAAACTAAGTACTGCATGGATAAAGGCAATCGAAATAATAAAATGCAGCAAAGGGAGAAAAGCTTGCCTATACAAGACGAGCCCTTCATCTTTGTTTGAATCACATCGATACTTGAATTCAGTGATATTTACTGACCCAACCTGACAAAAAAGGTTCAAGTAAACTGAATGATTTTATTTCTGTTAAAACTTGAGACTGGCATTCTGTGACATGCTCTTTCATGGCAAACAAATGATTCCATACCAAACGACAAAACTTCTTGAAACCACCAAGCTCCTCTGGAAGAAATGTTGCACGAACAGCCTCCCTTTGAGCACCGACATCAGCGAGAGAGGCAACAAGTCCCAGACGTCCAAAATTCATATTTGCTCCACTTGTTATAGCTACTACTGTCTCATCCTTCAGTCCATAATATTTGCAATATGCTTTTGCTCCAGCTAAGGCCAAAGCCCCAGCTGGCTCTAGAATACTTCTTTTCTCTTCAAACACGTCCTGAAGCAGACCAAAGGTTTTGATAAGAGATTGTACGATGAGGAAATCATAGTTAATGTACTCTTTGAAGGAATTCATGATAAAGTATGCATGAGGAGCAATAAAAAATCAAGAAACACCAGTCCATGAAATAATGTAAAATGTAAGAACTTAACAAGTAATTTAACTATTTACATTTTTCTTACATTTGAAAATATAAAGGTCTTCATAAATAAAGTAAATAAACTAAGGCGTTATGAGGAAGAAGTCCAATGGTCCCTGAAAAGGTAACAAATAAGACACATAAAAAGACCTAAATTGCAATCCTTATTTGCTAAATTGCTTCACCTTTATCGATGCACAGATAGCATCACGACTGACAAGAACCACTCCATCCAGCAACTCCCTGCACAAGCGGAATGTTTCTTCTCCTACAACTTTTACCGCTACCCCATCTGCAAAGCCTCCTACATGCTCCAAGATCACTCTTTTTCCATGATGCAAAGAAAGTGCCATGGCATTTGCATCTGCTGGTTCCACACCAATTATCCGTACCTGTGAGAGAGAGAGTCATAACTTTTTACTTTGGCATTCTCTAAGACAAATTGGCACAGTAGAGCAAAGTTACCAAATCTACTAAAACCCATTGTTTAAGTTAAAAGACTCAAAACAGATATAATGATTGTCAACAGCATATAAGTTTTGAAAAGAAAAAGAAAAGGTTAATGAGGTTCTCTATTATGTTTCGTTCTGCATATAGATGTTTTTAGAAGCCCTAACAAATAGAGGTTGAAGGTAGAGCCGACCTCAGGGCGGACTTGCTTTAAGTAAGAAGCAATGCCAGCAATTAAGCCACCTCCCCCAACTGGCACAAATACAGCATGTAACGGTCCTTGATGTTGACGTATAATTTCCATTCCAACAGTTCCCTGGCCTGCAATGACATCTGGATGATCAAAAGGTGGTACAAAGGTGCGTCCCTCCTCCTCGCACCGTTGCTTAGCATAATACTGAGCATCGTCATATGAATCTCCAACAAGAACAACTGTTGCACCAAGACGTTCAACTGATTTCCACTGTGCAATACAATGATTTGTCAGTTTAAATTACATAAAGAAAAAACATTGCCAACACAAACTAATCATTGACTCAAAAAGTTTGATCGTCAACTTTTCTGAACTTCCATCTATTGGAGGGCTATTCCACGGTGAAGCTTAACCAGGTGGCACGTTGTAAAACGACCATTTGGTTGAAATCCTTTTGACAAAAATATATTCGACAAACTGATTGACGATGAAGGAATGTTTTGAACAGGTTGAAGGAATGCGGTTGAAGAGGTCGACAGAAAATCGGGGTCGAAAATCCGTAAACAGTCGGCGTGACAATATGCCGGCTGTTTACAGTGGAGCATTCTTAAATATCATCCACTTCAACAGTCAAAGGGTAATTTTGACCAATAGAAGTAGGACAAATACTTACCATTTTTTGCTATGGATAAAGTGTAAAATTGTTATTGATTGTACTTTGACGATTGAAATGGATGATATTTAAATAAAGTGCTATTAGACGACTCAACTCTAACATAATGATCCAATAGGAATTGAATAACTAAATTTTCACTGCTGTCGTTCATGTGAAAACTTGATCAAGGTTTTGGAGGTTAGAGAGACCTAAAGACCTTATACACTTCGTAATTGTCAACAGTCAAATTGCTATTCCATTCTCTGGGCATTTTTAAACTAACCAATATCTTGCATTTTGTACCCCACATTTACATATATATATAACTTCCATAAACCCAACATGATCTAATGACCAAACCTTGATTTCAGGGGTAGTAAGAGGCATCACAATTGAGTCTTTGTGCTGCCAATGCAACTCCTTGAGCATGGTTACCAGCAGATGAGCAAATAACTCCTCTATCTAGCTGCTCTCGAGGTAGCTTGGCCATCATGTTGTATGCTCCACGCAACTTAAATGAAAAAACCTGTTAACAACATCCCAAAATAATAAATATACATCTGCACACTATTTATTCCCCAAGTCTATATTGCAATAATTCCAGACCAGCATTATATTTTTTGAATAAATTCTAAAACGTCATTAACAATGTAAGATTACACAAGTTACTTTCTAACAATATAACATTTGGAAAAAAGAACTCCATTTAAATATTAAATCTTCATAAGATAAATAATTATCTTTGACAAAAATTTACTCTCAAGTCATAAACAGTTTGTTGAACAATGTAGTAATGAAGAACAACAGGTAAAAATAAGAACTTCCATTGTATTTGGTGAGGATGACATGGAAACAAACATTCAAACAAAAAGTGATAGAAATGCTTACGGGCTGTAAATCCTCTCTTTTGAGCCAAATGTTGACCCCAGTTTTGTGCGACAACTTGGGCGTATATTGCAAAGGCGATTCAATTGCCACATCATAAACCCTAGACGACAGAACACTAGTGAGATATGAAATCGCCATCGGAAATTTCTCATTATCCGGAACTGCTCTCGTCTTTTCCGAGACACCGCCAAGAAATCCAGCCTCGTACTGTAACGATTCCGCCGCAACCTTCATCAATGGCGCCGGAGGAACCTTTCCTGCGTCTTCCAAGGATCTGGGAGAGGGAGATGGACGGGAAATTTTATATTCATCTTTCGAAATTTCTGTTGCCTCCAGTCCCCGGACGGCCACGTTGTTCGCTACGAGAGCTCCTCGACTGGAATTACGAGAAGCCGACTCCAAAAAGCGAACATTTTTTCTGCAGCTGAGTGCAGAGTTGGAGGAATGGAATTTCAGTAATGCTTGAGAAAACGTGTTAGTAGTGTTGAGCATTGTGAAAGCTTCCATGGCGGCAGCTCTTACAAGTCATGCATATGGAAGTGGAAGGCTGTAATGGCGGGCTTTAAAGCCTCAGAAATATTTCCCGTCACTTGCAGTCAAAGCCACGAATCTGTTTTATTTTCTTAATATTTTACATTGAGTAGCGGCAGACGACACTACTTAAACAATAAATGTTTCCATGTCTAAGAAACGTATACTTATCTCGCGCTTAATGACTGGAAAGGAAGATTTGTTTTGGAAGTGTTTAAAAGACTGCTTGCAAGTTGCACCATGGAAGTGGATCCTTCCCCCTAACTGTGGTTACACTGAGTTTGTTTTAGGGATGGGAAACTTTTAACCATGGTTGAATCGTGGTCCTTAATAAAAATATGATATTTATTAGATCACTTCCGGGACTTAATTTAGGTTGGCGTTCACTAAAGGAGTTCAAATAACCGGGCAGTGTGGGATCTAGATTTTAGATTTCGTGATGCACGTTCGTTTCAGACATATTTTCTCAAATCTAGTATTAGATTTTGAGTATTTGTTCTATGCTAGAGTCAAATTATCCTCTTTTTCTTGACGTTAAGGTATGTATTTATCTTTGGATTTCTAATAGAACCCTATAGAGGAACGATTAGACTTTCCTAATGTTTAGGGAAAGAGTAAAGTAGAATTTCCTTCCATTTTTAATAAGTAAAGTTTCCTTTTAAAATCAAATTAAAAGCATTAAGATGTTTTGTGATAGAATTTCCTTCCATTTTTAATAAGTAAAGTTTCCTTTTAAAATACATCTTATTAACACAAATTTTTTTGGTAAATATCATTTATTCTCTTCCATATTCTGAATGCACTCACCATAAATAGTCGGCACGTTGTGTGCCAACTGTTTTTCAGTGTTTTCGACCTGCAATGTCTTCGACTTGCAAGGTTTTCGACCTGTTTGTTTGTTAATGGGATTTCGACAAACATGTTTGTCGGCAGGATTTTGACTGCCAGAGCATTTTACAACATACCGGCTGTTTAAGTTCTTTCGTTTGAATGTGGTAGTTTCCTCTAAGACGTTCAAGAGAATAGAATCTGTAAGACACAATCCAATGATTCCCTATGTCTTCTTATCCAATTTTTTTCAATCTTCATTAGATATATCCACATGCTTCCCTCCTCTTGCAACAACTCTCTATTGATCCTTTCTTTTAAGAGATCTTCCATTTCTAGGTTCAAAAAGTTGTACCCAAAGCCATTGAATTTTTCAATCTTTGAATGGATAGTGCTAGCCATGGCTCCAAACACACACAAATATGCAAAACCTACTAAGTCAAGAGCTCCCATTACAACTAGAAAATCTACAACACTTTCAAGAAAGGCATCCCTCTCTAATCAAAACTAAATCTCTAATACTAAATGTTGAGAAATAAGGTAAACTACTACAATGAAAGCTTAAACAAATAGAATAAATTTGATTTATCGATTAAGATAATATGTGATTAACCATTAAATTAACATGAGGAAGCATGTAGAAACATATATCAACAAATTAAAATAAGCAAACACTCATAACACTAGGTGTACATGAAGAAACACTTTCAAGGAAAACTCCACCACCAAAAAGAAACTAAGCTTGTATTAATCAACAATAATTTGGTAAATCAATACAATCTACTCAACTCCTTAGTCTGACAACATAAGAGTACTCAAATTGTAAAAGACCCATAAAACCTCTATCAAATCCATCAAATTTTTAAATAAGTGAGAAGATGAAACCACAAGTAGTATCCACCAAAATAATGGTCTTTGGATAAAACCCATGCCCCTATGTGCAATAATAACAACACTCAAGATAGATATCCACTCACAAAGCCATCTTTGACCTCATTATTTTGATAGGCACACATCCCCGATTCTAGTGCTCTACTATAGAATGGCCAACTAATATGGACTACACCTGTCATAACAAGATCATCCACTCTTCTATATGTAACCCCGAAGCACTATATTAGAGAGAGATGCTCAATAACTTATGATGATAACAATTGTAACTCCTGCCAATTGTAACCTCCCTTGTTAATGCCACTACAACAATATTCCAAGTCTCAAAGATAATATTTAATCAATTATCTCTCACATCTCTCCCATGATCATCCAAGTACCCATTCCAACAAAGTTGGAGACACATACAAACATTAGACATAGGATTGTAAGGTTAATACCATACCTAATCATATCAACATTAATAAAAATTATAGACCTATATTTTAGCATATTGTGTTTCTCTTAGTGTGTAAATCAAAATTAAAATTTTCTTTTTCATTGAAAGGACATCCATGTAGAGGGCAATGCATTTTTTAAAGATTTTTCTAACATTGTTTGTTATTTTTCCTAATGTCTTGAATAGAGGTCTTTATTTTTTTGTAATGGACCTATATTCGTTATAAAATGAAAATTTATATAATATTAAAAATAATAATACACATTATTTCTAAATGGCAGTTTCAAATGACTTAATTTAATCCCCAAAAGGTGAAGCAAAATTACCTTTTTTCAACATTTTGATAGGCACAAACGAGACTCCACAAAGGGTTCAATTTAAGCCTAGGGGTTCTATATAGGGAGTTTGTTCTAAGGAGGTTCAATCTAATCCCTTAGATGGTATCCCTTTAGGGTTAAATCATACATTTTTCTTTAAAACAAATTGGTTTTAGGCAAAAATCAAGATGGCCCACAAGTGGAATAGGGCTTTATGCTTCCACCCCTTTCTATAATCATCTATAGAATTTAGTGATTTTGAAGAGCCATGATTTCCAACAAGGAAATAGATGATTTGAATCACAAACATGCTAAGATGGATAGTCTATTATCCAACAATAGTAAATGATTTTTATCCAAAATAATAAATAATTCCAACTAACTATAATGAGTGTCAAGTTAGCTCCTCCCTTATATTTTCTCTAAAAACTTGGCTATTGAAAAATAGGAGGCAATGTCTATTACTATTGATATCATATGCTTGGGATGTTATAAAGTTGGAAAGGATAAATATTTGCAACTAAATAATATTACTAGGTTACCAAACTTTATACCCTTTATAGTGGTTGATCAACGACCTTCCTACCTTTGCATTACACATGGCCCCTCATCAACACCACTACATTATGACACTTCTTCCTTTTTCATTCCTTAAAGATTCCCTCATTAATAGTCCATAATACAACTAAGAGAGAGTGGGGAAGATGTAAGTGGCTTACTTCCTCCACCACCCCCTGTAATCTTCCACCTCTGAAGACACATCAATAAGTTATTCTAATTGTCATTCACTATAGGAGTTCAAGTAATCTAAAAGGTGTATATTCATTATCGAGAGATTAGAGAACATTTGTGAGAGTTGGGAATGCATGTAAACCATTGCATACAAGAGTTATTTGAGCCACATTAGGTAATTATGTTATAATTGGGACATAAACTGGTAAAATAATTTGCTTGACATAATTGTTATAAATATATTATATTTATTACTAGAACAACTTTAAAATATAATAAATTATGATAAAACTAATAGTTTTGCTAGTTATATATAATAACAAAAAATTATTAATTTGATGTGTGTGTGTGTGTATTTGTTTACTTAGAACCAATTAGGTTAGTGGAATTGTATGAATGGACATTTTACAAAGTCATAAACCAAAATGAGTTTGTATTTATCATAGAGATGGTTGATTAGATTCTATTGTAAAAGACTATTAGACTTAAACAACTTACACGTCCATTCTGAATAATCATTATCACATCATTAGCACCAAAAAATGTTCTTAGGAGGATATTATAGGGTAAAAGCACAAAGTTGTGTCACACTTTGGGCCAACAAAACAGTTCAGAGCGAGTTGTTTTCGCGCAAGTCAATCTGGGGGCGAGATGGTTTCGCCCGAAAACACATAGCCATTGCGTGGTGCATATGTAGCAAGCTATTTTCGGGCGAGTGAATCTGGGGGCGAGATGGTTTCGCCCAAAATCATGCAGTTAAAAACAAAAAAAAAATGAAATTGCCACATTTCACGGTGGCCATTTTCTAATAGTGATAGTGGTAGGGTTTGAAAGTTTTTCAAGCGAAGGGTGTCCCCGCCACCTTTTGCAACAGTCTCGTCACCTTGAACTAGATACGCCATCTTCACCTTGGCATGCATTTTCTATCAAACATTTTGTATGGCACGATGCATAGATCTTCACCTTGGCATTTTCTGTCAAACATTTTGTGTGGCACGATGTATACTTCAGTGTTTGAAATAAACCTGCACCTTATATAATTGTATGCAAGTAAAATGGGTTTGTAAAATTTCATCCACACAATATAAGCTAAAAAAATATATCAAAATTTGAAATCATTCCAGAGAGATTTTGTGCATAAATTCTTTTTTATGGAATTTTGTGCATAAGTTTTTATCAAGGTTGTGGTGATGGAAAATTAATCACAATTTGAAACCATTCAAGAAAGAATTTGTGCATAAGTTATTGGAAAGGTTGTGGCACAATCATAAGTAGCAAGTGGCTGATGGCTGCTGCATGGGAGTCAGTTCACACATAAAATAGGTCAAATCAAGTGCTACAGCAATGCAAGATATGCACTTTTATCCCTTGTAAGGTTATCCATTCAAATTTGCCCATCAAATGCTAGGGAACATGGCTTAAATACTATGATAGTTATCTATTCAATACTGCCTTTAAAATACTATGACATACCTTAGTATAAATAGATTATATAAATAACCAAATATATATATCAACATAATCCCATATAAATTTTGACAGTTTGTCCAAAATCTCTTCTTTCATATGATACAATCTTTTTAAAATTTTGATTGTATTTTACAGTAAAAATGCCTAAATACAAATAAAAATAGGTCAAATCAAGTGGTTGATGGCTGCTGGGTGGGAGTTAGTTCACACATAAAATAGGTCAAATCAAGTGCTACAGCAATGCAGGACATGCACTTTTATCCCTTGTAAGGTTATCCATTCAAATTTGCCCATCAAATGCTAGGGAATAACATGGTTAAAGAAGGAAACAATGCACACTAGATCTATGTAGACCTATTTTAGAAATTTTAAAGCAAATGCAATTGGCTGGTGTAAAGCCAAATTCCACAACCTTTGCTAGCATCCTCCCTCATATCCATCAATACATCTTTGAATTTGAATGGATATGAGGGAGTTAACAGAGTCACACCTACCCTATACCATGACGCAATAGGAAACTACAAGGAACATTAAATTTCATCCACACAATATAAGTTAAAAATATATATCAAAATTTGAAATCATTCTAGAGAGAATTTATGTATAAATTCTTCTTTATTAAATTTTGTGCATAAGTTTTTATCAAGGTTGTGGTGATGGAAAATTAATCACAATTTGAAACCATTCAAGAAAGAATTTGTGCATAAGTTATTGGAAAGGTTGTGGTGATTAGAAGTGGCAAGTGGCTGATGGCTGCTGGGTGGGAGTCAGTTCACACATAAAACAGGTCAAATCAAGTGCTACATCAATGCAGGACATGCACTTTTATCCCTTGTAAGGTTATCCATCCAAATTTGCCCATCAAATGCTAGGGAATAACATGGTTAAAGAAGGAAACAACATGCACTAGATCTATGAAAGCCTATTTTAGAAATTTTAAAGAAAATGCAATTGGCTGGTGTAAATCCAAATTCCACAACCTTTTCCAGCATCCTCCCTCATATCCATCAATACATCTATGAATGTGAATGGATATGAGGGAGTTAACAGAGCCACGCCTACCCTATACCATGACGCAATAGGAAACTGCAAGGAACATCAATTTCATCCACACAATATAAGCTAAAAATATATATATCAAAGTTTGAAATAATTCCAGAGAGAATTTGTGCATAAATGCTTCTTTATTGAATTTTGTGCATAAGTTTTTATCAAGGTTGTGGTGATGGAAAATTAATCACAATTTGAAACCATTCAAGAAAATTTGTGCATAAGTTATTGGAAAGGTTGTGGTGATTAGAAGTAGCAAGTGGTTGATGGTTGCTAGGTGGGAGTTAGTTCACACATAAAATGGGTCAAATCAAGTGCTACAGCAATGCAGGACATGCACTTTTATCCCTTGTAAGGTTATCCATTCAAATTTTCCCATCAAATGCTAGGGAATAACATGGTTAAAGAAGGAAACAACATACACTAGATATATATCCATATATAATACTCTAGAATGTTAAATAGAGTCTGTCTTTTCTAGATTGGAAATATACCTTCTTATGACTCCAACTACTATAGGATAAAATTTGATTTATATAAATTATGATAAAATCTGATTTATATAAATTCCTATATGGCTATCATGTCAATATGCTACATGCTACATGTGACTTTAAATTTGGATTTTCTATGCATTCCTAGTTTTGTGTTTTATGGTTGATTCAGATTTGGTTGATAGGCCTATTATTGATGTATTTGCAAGCATCTAAGGTGCAGGTTTATTTGAAAAGCACATGTGCATTTATATCATGGATTTTTTAAATATGTATGTAGTAGTTGGAAAATTTATATCCAGGTTTATTTACATCGTGACATACAATATGTTTGACAAAAAATTTAATTATCATACTGCAGATAAATTTTGGTCCACATGGATGACCAATCTTCACATCAATCACATCAGTCAAGTCAACCTAATGATCGTGATAATTCTACATTATATGATGAGACCATTCAGAGGTTTCAAAGAGCTTTGGATGAACTGAATAGCTCAATACATAATACACCAAACCTGTTAGGTAGAGACATATTCGTTAGGATTAGGGATGATATAACACCTATGATCCAAGTTGTTTGATCATACAATCCCTATGATGACATTAGTGTTGACAAGTTCTATTCATCACTTTCTCAAAGTGTTGTCGGCCAGGAGAAATGGCCATCTATTTCTAGGTTGGTTTCAGTAGATAATGTTCTTAGCATGTTCCCTTCTTATAGGGGAAAAGAGAGAGTGAGAGGTTATTCTCCCACCAAGTGTGTGGATGCAGTTGTCGGTCCTTTCATCTATCCTAGGTTTTTGGTAGCTCATCACAAATGGCCAAACAATGATGAGTTGCCATTGTATTTTTGCAAACAATTATATGCAGAGTTCCATTTAGATTTATTTGTCGATTATACATCTTTCCCTAAACATGCTAGTCAGGGGAAAGGGGGGTTTGCAGCTCGAGACCTGAGTATAGAAGACGAGATGCACCACCTCTTCAGAACAAGAGGTCCTTAGTTGGCCCACATCTTTTGGTTCTTCCAAAACATGTGGAACTGGCAAATGCCACCCAACCAGCATTGACCCCCTCTAGATGCACCTTTTTTGAGAGCATGGCGACTATTGCCATTGAGGTTGATCAGTTGTCATCTGCTCGTGTTGGTATGTATTTGTTACGCCCGAGGATTGACATTCCATCCACTGAAGCCACATTGACCAGCTGTTCAGATCGTTACATCTGTGTTGATATACCATCACCACATGATGTGGCATAGATTAGTGGAGAGAGTACTTTGCGAAATATGACTAGATGCCTGGCCAATGATTTATTAGATTCATACTAGTTCATCAGTGATCAGTATGGGATCCCACTTGATGCTATATCCTCACATCTCGAGCGATATTTTTGTAGATAGAGGAGACATGGTGAGTTAGGTTCACAGGGTTTAGGAGGACATCAGGATGTTCCAATTGATCCTACAGGCTCTGCCCCTCTGCATGTTCCAGTTGGTCCTAAGGTTGAGGTTACTGCACATGATGTTATGGGAGGTGAGTATAGTAGACTTCTTTTCAGCACTGAGACTGCACCATCTACACGTGTATCGTTGTCTCTCCATGATTTTGACCTCAGTGGGATTGGGAGGGCCTTTGCTGGTGTAGTTGAGGTACAATTTATTTAAAAATTATAATCTAAATTCATAAATTATATATTTAAAAATTATAAGTTCAATTTTAAATAAAATCACATACATTGAAGCTCTAACTCTTGATTGCAATCTTAAATGTACATGTGTATTAGACACAAGCTGCTATTTTACAACCTGGATATGGAGATTTACATCATGCTGGCGATCCCAGTCATCATCATGAGGTATTTAAAAACTATGTCTATATATCCCATGTACATATAAGTTTGATTTAAGTGTACACGTATATACATCAAGTTAACTTTCTACATACAAACATCAAGTGTACAAGTTTTCTAACTAAATACACATATGCTTATATATTGTATGAACGCATGTCATATATAGGTTGCAGGATCAAGTCATGCTTCTATTGAGACTCCTCTACATGATGCAGACCATGTATGTTAGGTAATTTAGATTTGTCAAGTATTATTTATTTATTTAAAATTAAAACAAATTATATTTGTACATGTATATATATAGAATTTAAAAATTTTATGGTGTTTCATGTGTAGACCCCAACCCACAACTCAGCATAGCACTTAGGTCATGAATCAGTCGAGGGCTCCAATCAAGGATCAAGATGTCACAGCTCGAGACAGAGCAAGGCTCAATCCACTCGTAGAGCGAGACATTTATGAGTTGTTATTATGATTCAGATGTTTTATATTTATAGTACATTTGGACATTATGACTTACATGTTATTATATTTTATCTCGATATTTTTATGAGTCACATGAACTTTTATATCTATACGTTATTATGAGTCACATGTTTTATATTTGGACATTATGTGTACACTTATGTTTTATATCTTAGAGACGTTCTTATTATGAGTCACATGCTTTATATTTACATTTCAAAATTTATATTATGAGTTACATGCTTTATATTAATTATTTGGACATTTGGATGTCTATTGTTTATTTTGTGAAGAAATTTAATTACTTTCCCCTTTATGAATAAATTTAATGCATTGATGTAATATAGATATAATTGCTTGGTATTATTCAATCCAAGGATAACCAAGTGCCATGTTTAATCTACTTGACATAATGTTTTCAATGGTTGAATAGGTATCAAAGTAATCACATTGTCCCCTAAAATAGAAGATTAAGTTCATAATATTTCACATGAAAAAATAAATCTATAAATGATTTATAATGTTTGTGTGAATGGGAAAAGGTAAAATACTTATTTTTATGTGGTAAATTATTTTAAATTACCTACCCTAATGTTCCACAATAAATCTAACATAAAAAGAGTTTTATTTAATTAAAGCAAACATAAGTAACTACTATACCCACTAAGTTAGTGTTATTTTTCCTTTTATCTAAATTTCTAAATGTGTCCTAATTAGGCTATATTCCTAATCTAAAATAAGATTATGTTGGGAAATAGAAAATGAATATAGGAAGATATCTAAGCAAATGAAGTAGTACATATTTAAACCTAGTAAAATTAGAAACTACCTAGAATTTAGCTAAAGTTGCTAGATTTAACAAACTTAAATTATTTTTAAAAACCATAAATCCAACAAAATATATCTATTAATAAATATCATTTATCCTCTACATATCCAAATAAGTCTTGAAAGTGACTTGTCACACAAGTTCACTCTTTCATTTGTCATTTTTATTTTTATTTTGTAACTTGCTTGAACTCCTCTATTTTTTGCTAGATTTACAAAATGATAAATTGTGACTCGCTAACGCTTAAAAAATATTTGTTATTTGCTTGGTGACCTCAACTTCCCAATCACACCCATTGGCCACTTTGTATCTCAACCATTACTTTGAAATCATTGAAAATTATGAAGGCTTCAGACTTCTTCTTGAGAAAATAAACCCATCTTTTGCTACTGAAATCATCAATAAAAGTTAGAAAATAAATACTTCCACCTAATGATAGAGTCTGCACTAGACCACACAAATTAGTATGTGTACAAGCTCTAATGGTGCCCTTGCTTTGTAATACACTCCTATTGGAAGACTTTCCCTATGTTTCTTTTCCAAAATACAACTTCAAAATAGCTATAAGGGGACTGATAAGGTGAGATTGGTAAATCTCCAGCTGCTAAGGAGAGATTTTGATACCTTGCAAATGAAGGACGGTGAGTCCATTTTTTATTTCCACACTAGGGTTTCTACCTTGATTAATCAACTTAGGATAAATGGAAAACCCATGGAAGATCGAAGGATTATTGAAAAAATTCTAATGAGTCTACCTTCTAGGTTTGATCCCATTGTCATGGCCATTGAATAAGCCAAGGACCTGTTTAAGATGATGGTGGATGAGTTGATGGTTTCACTACAAATCCATGAGCAGGACTTGAATAGATCTGCTCCTTCCATAGAGCAAGCCTTCAAGGCTCAAACCAATACAAGAGGTAGGGGAAGATGAAGAAACAACAGAGGTAGAGGTCAAAGAGGTAGAGGAAGAAGCAATTTCGAAAGAGGAGGCTCAAACAACCAAGAGGAGGCAAGAACCTCACAACCAGCCTACCAAGACAAGAAGAAGAAGAATAATTCAAATCAAAGGTATGACAAAAGCAATGTATAATGTTATTACTGTCATAAGTTTGGTCATTATACTAGTGAGTGTACGAAGAAACAACATGATCATGGAAGTCAAAATGCTAATGTAACAAATGAGAACAAGGTTGAAAATGAAAAATAGTCAAATGTATTTATTGTTTGCAACTTTGCGTTGAACATGGAGTAGTGACGAAGTATGGTATTTAGATAGTACTTGTAGCAACCACGAGTGGTAACAAAAACTTCTTTGCCTCCATAGATAGCAGCATAAAAACTGAAATCAAAATGGGAAACAATGAGAAAGTTCCTATCATGGGAAAAGCTACAGTCAACATCCAAACCAAGCATGGTGAAAGGAGGAAAATCTAGGATGTCTACTATGCCCCAGGAATAAAACATAACCTATTGAGCATTGGACAAATGGTCCAAAACAGTTATAAGATCCTGATGGAGAATGGAGAGTGCATGCTATTTCACAAAGGAGGTAGCAAGAAAGTGATTGCAGCAGTGCAAGTGACAAGAAACAAAATATTTCCTCCTAGGATGCATATTGAGACTTTGGCGCTATCTCTAGCACAGTTTCCAGCACTATCTCTGACACTCACAGTAGTGGGACAACAATTTGTCTTCCAAACAGTCATCAAAGACCCATCCAAACTTTGGCATTTAAGTTATGGGCACTTAAGTTTTTCTAGTTTGACTTTATTGTCCAAGAAAGGCATGGTTAGAGGGCTAACGAACATTGTAGAGCTTGATGGAAAATGTGAAGCCTACATTTTAGGAAAGCAACATAGGAAGCCCTTTCAATCATAGTATTCTAGGAGAGCAAAAGAACCATTGGAGTTGGTGCACTCAGATTTGTGTGGGCCCATGAAAACCCACACCTTGGCTGGAAATACTTATTTCATGACTTTCATAGATGATTACAACAAAAAAATATGGGTTTAACAAATCAGAAGCCTTAAAAAAATTCAAGTGGTTTAAGGCCTCAGCAAAAAAGAAAATTGGCCATTATATCAAAGCCCTAATAACAAATAGAGGGGGAGAGTATATCTCCAAAGAATATTTGAATTTATGTAGGAATGAAGGCATGGAAAAATAGTTTACAACTAGGTATACTCCACAACAAAATGGAGTGGCCGAAAGGAAAAATAGAACAATCCAAGAGATGGCAGCAAGCATGCTAAAAGAAAAAGGACTGTCACATGATTTTTGGGGTGAAGCTGTAGCAACAACAATTTAAACCTATTGAATAGGTGCCCTACAAAGGCTGTTCATGATAGGATTCCACAAGAGGCATGGACAAACATCAAATGGAGTGTTGAACACCTAAGAATCTTCAAGTGTGTGGCATATGTATTTGTGCCAAAAGAGAAGAGGCAGAAATTTGATGATAGAGGTGAAAAATGTATCTTTATAGGCTTAGTGAAGAGTCAAAAGCCTACAAAATGTATAATCCCATCACCAAAAATGTTGTGATTAGCAGGGATGTTGAGTTCATTGAGAATGAAGCATGGGATGGAATGCTGGACATCACCATAAGTATTTCAGTCATAATACCCCTTGAAGATGAAGAGGCTCCAAAGGATAGAAAATCTGGAGGAGCTCCAGAGAGTAGCAACTCAAGGAGAAACTACCATAGAGATTTGGAAAACAACAGCTCTAGAGGTGTTCAGTAAAACATCTCCAAAGGTGGACAACAATGCAATAGCTCCAAAGATCAATAGCTCCAAAGCTCTGCAACTCCAGAGATCAACATCTCTAGAGTTCAATAGAGACGTAGCTCCGGAGGTCAACAGTACAGTAGCTCTGGAGGTCAGAACAATAATATCTCTGGAGGTAATTTAGACCCTACACTTGCATCATTGATGCCACAGAGGACAAAGAGTGTAAGGGAGATTTATGACAACACAAAGTATGTTGATGTTGATGAGAATATGGATTTTGCATTATTTTCTTATAGTGATCTGACGTACTTTGAGGAAGTTGTGAAAGAAGAGAAGCAGTGTAAGACCATGGATGAAGAGTTGGATGCTATAGAAAGGAATGACACATGGCAGCTAACTGATTTACCCAAGGGTAAATGAGTGATTAGAGTTAAGTGGGTCTATAAGAACAATTATACTATTGAGGGAAACATTGAAAGACATAAGGCAAGGCTAGTTGTCAATGGGTACAAACACCAGTTTGGAAGAGATTATGATGAGACATATGCACCAGTCGCAAGGATGGAAATAGTACAAGCAGTCATAGCAATTGTAGCCCAACACAAAAGGTGTATCAAATGGATATGAAGTCAGTGTTCTTGAACAGAGTGTTGAAAGAGGAGGTGTATGTGGAGGAGCCCCCTAGATATGAAGTCCTAGGACAAGAGGACAAAGTATATAGGCTCCAGAAAGCCCTCTACGAGGTAAAACAAGCACCTAGGGCATGGTACAATAGAATAGACTCATATCTAGTGAGTAATGGCTTTAACAAAAGCAACAGTGAGCCCACTCTTTACATCAAAACAACTCAAGGTAATATTTTGATTGTTGTTTTGTATGTAGATGATCTAATTTTTACTGGAGATAGTGACCTCTTCATTGCTAATTTCAAAGAGGTAATGAAGAATGAGTTTGAGATGACAGACTTACATCTGCTAAAGTATTTTCTTGGCATTGAATTCCAACAAACACAGCATGGCATATTTATTTCGCAAACTAACTATGCCAAACAGAGTGTGGAGAGATTTAAAATGGAGAATAGCAAACTTGTCCCCATACCAACAACTATAGGTCTAAAACTAAGGAGGACAACATCAATGAACTGAACCCAACCCTCTACAAGAGCATGGTTGGAACCCTCATGTACTTGATAGCTACTAGGCCTAATTTGACGTATACAGTAAGCCCGATTTCTAGGTTCATGGAGAAACCTAAGGACACACACTGGCAAGTAGGAAAGAGGATCCTAAGATATGTGAATTGCATAACAGGTTATGGCATCTTGTATGGTGCATCCAATGAGTTTAAGCTGGTTGGTTTCATGGATAGTGATTGGGTAAGTAATGTAGATGTCAGAAAGAGCACATCAGGCTAAGTTTTTCACATGGGTTTAGGTGCAATTTCATGGGCATCCAAGAAGCAGCCCATTGTCTCTGTTTCCACAACAGAAGCTAAGTATATTGCAGCAAATACAGTAGCATGTTAGGCTATTTGGTTGAGAATAATCCTTGTACACTTAAAGGAGCAAGAAGAAGATGGTACAACCATTCATTATGACAACGTTTCATCAATATCCTTGACAAAGAATCCAGTCTCCCATAGACGAACCAAGCACATTGAGATTCATTATCACTTCATAAGGGAGTTGGTAGAACGAGGAGAGATTGAGATTCAATATTGTAGATCCAAGCAACAACTCACTGACATTTTTACTAAGGCATTGCCAAGAGATTCTTTTGAACACCTAAGAGATAGGCTTGACATTGTAGACAACTCTGAAGGTTTAGCTTCGGAAAGACAGTCATAGCAGAGCTCTAGAGGTTCAACTCTGGAAAGTCAGTGTGCAGCTCTGGAGATGCTCCAAAAATGCACAAACAAAGCTTCAGAGATGTAGGAAATCAGCTCCAGAGATGCAGGTAGAGTGCTTCAGAGATGTAGAAAGGTGCTCTGAAGGTGGTCTAGTATGACAAAATCAGCTCCGAAAAGGCTAATACAATGGTTTAACTCTGGATATCAGTTCTGGAAAGAAAATTGTTGAATGACATATGACTTCAGATTAAGGGGGAGTGTTGGAATTTAATCTTCCATCAAAGAATTTATTTCTCCAACCTTCGCATCAGTTTTGGGGATTTCCTCCATCCGCCTCTGCAACCATTTGCCCTACCAGCATTGATTTTGGTAGCTAAGTTTGAATTTGAAATCAGTTTGAGTGCTAGTTTTTGGCAAGGAATTAGATAAGACAAAATGAAAGAATGTTATAGTTAGAGTAGGAGGGAGAGAATTGAACCTACAACAACATAAGTGTAAGAGAATGTTCTAGCTGAGAACAAAGAGTTAGCAACAGATAATTGAAGGGTTTGTGTGCAGTAGCACAGGGTACACATAGGCAACTACGGAGTTCCTATAGGCAGCTCTAGAGATGAAATAGTTTGTAGCTCTAGAGATAGGGGCAAGTCAGAAAATAGAACAACAACTTTGAATGAAGTTTGTATTAAGTTTTTGAATGTATTTTGAAGTGGAAAATATAAATATATATATTGTTGTTTTGTGTATTTTGGTCTCTCTACTTTTGTGTTTGTTTTATTCTGTCCATATTGTTGTATCATATTGTTTGGATAGCCACCAACACCCCCTGCCTACCAACAGTTATTCACTATTATCTCTGTGTAGTTCATCCTTCCATGCAAAGAATATATTTCTTGTAATCTTTTGTTGACTGTTGGGGTAACATTTTAGTATTTTTTATTTTGCTTTGAAAGGATTTGTCTATATACTGTTGTCGATGCCTTATATTGAGGAGACTGCTATTTTTAAATCTATTTAAATTATGTGTTTCTCTAATCGGGTGGTCATACAATACAAAACTTTTTTGTGCAACTTTTTAATTTTGATAACGTTAGCCAAATTGTGTACAATTCTTTTGTAGCATTCCTAGAAAATGATAGAACAAAGGAAATGAATGAAGTAATGGGATTGATTATGTTTCAGCACTCAGCATTACATGCAATCCATCATTCTTTTATTTGTTTCCATTTATAATACATTTAAATCAATTTTCATGTGGTGTTCTCCTATGCAACCCCACATCCCATATTGGTAGTATTATAGCATAAATTGTATCTAGTTTTTATATTCATCTTTCTATGGAGTTTAAATGACCACTCAAATGAGGTATACATATTAGAAGGTTGGTCTTGATACCTATATCTTGTAATCCTATTTCCACGATTTTCACAAATGACTATGAAATTTATACTTGACATGTCAACCTTGTAAATATTTTAAAAGACAATAGGGAATGCTTTGTAGTGAAGAGATGATTAAGAGCAAGAAGATGCAGACAAAAAAACATCTCAATTCATTGGTCACTTTGTTCAAATCCTACAATTTGCTCAATTATCTTTTGACTATTAATTCTATCATCAAATAGACTATTTGGAGGCCAAGCATGTTATGAGGTATGTTATTGTTTGGAAATGTCACCACTTTCTATCTGAAAAATTGTATATGGTTTGTCCAATGGACAATTACAATCTCCACTGACAATGTGTAGGAAGATAACTACAAATGATATCTCTATTTTTAAAGGGCAACTTCCTTATGCAAAAAACAAATAAAATCATTTACAATATTCACAAGCTTTGATTTGGGGTTTTGAATAATACATAAAAACAAACTACAATGTGATATTCTTGGGCCTTGCACATGACTAAGGTTGAAACACTAAACACCTCATGTTGAAGTACTATTATGAAGATAAAAAATCAAAAGTAAATCTCTACTAGATACAACATGTTTTGTTTATATGTTGGCAAGAGAAAGGCCAAATTTTAAAAAAAAAATTGCCTTGTATTATGTGTATCCTAATTCTTCCAATGTTTCATTTTTAAAAGGTACTCGAAGGTTTAGCTTTCATTGTCAAATTTTTATATTACAAAATTGTAAAAATAATATTAACAAACAATATTGTTAATATGTCAAGCTTTAACTTTGAATTGAGTACACTATCTCAGTGTATTGGCGTTGCATTTTTCTGCTTATTATTATTTATTTATCTAATATTTTCATTTGTAGGTTTTAAAATCCATGTTATCTTTTAAAATAATATAAATATGAACCATTAATATTAAGGTTCTAAAACAATTTTGTATAGTCATAATAAATCTTTCTTAATTAGTTCACAATTCCTAAAGGGAGAATGCATAATTTTTACTCCATCCTTGTGAACACTTCTAATGCATGCCAAGGATAATGTGTTCTATTGTATCTTATTGGTTGATAACTTATACACAACACCCTAACTATATAGACAAAAGTATACATACTTAGCACCTTTCTCCTGTTGTTCACATTCACTTTAGTGTCCTAATTTATTAAGCACGACTTTGAATGTTTCTCAACACTTGGAGATTGAATTGCCCTTAAACCCATACCCGTTGAGATAAGTTGTCATTAACTTTGCAATCCTAACCAATTTCATGTGTCTCCAAAGTCCTTGAAGAGTGTTCTCCAACACATAGAGACTTGAGAGATAAAATAAGTTTAATTATATCACTATGACATGTTGTAGTTAACTCCTATAAGGTAGGACCCAATTTGGGTGCCCACTTTGGAAGTGGAGCCCATGGAACTTTGTGTTGACTTCTTGAAGTCTATGTTAATTTGGTGATACTTCCTAGGAGGTGGGAGCTATTTTGGGCACTCACTTTGGAGGTGTTTCCAATGAAGACTAGGAGTTTGCCTTTTTGTTTGCATGAGTGGATAATGTTGGTACACTTTGCTTGAATATGATGTGGGAGTTATCAGTGGAGTTAGAGATGCATGATATTGGAATATTGCTTGCATGAACTCATAAAATCTTGCATGGACTTGCATGTTGTTGCATGTCACTTGCATGGACTTGCATGTTGTTGCATGTCACCTGTATGAGTTTGCATGTGCTTGCATGGACTTGGATGTTGTTGCATGCCACTTGTATGAGCTTGCATGTTGTTGCAAGTTATTTGCATGGACTTGCATGTTATTGCATGTCACTTGTATGTTCTTGCATGTTGTTGCATGTCACTTATATGAACTTGCATGTGCTTGCATGTTGTTGCATGCCACTTACATGTGTTTACACGTGCCTGCATGTTGTTGCATGGACTTGCATCTCACTTATATGATGTTACATGTGTCTCGCATGACACTTTAACTTAGGATCAGTTTTGGATAACTCTTGCATGATGCTACAGATGGTTGCATGACTCTTGCATGTTACAAAATGGGTTGTTACAGAATAATATTTGGGACACCAATCATGCATGTTGTTTGCATGACATTGATGTGTGTTGGAGCACTTTAGTTAACTAAAATGGATTAGGACAACTTGGGCGCCCAATCTTGAGACTTTCAGTTATTCTTTTTATTGTGACATGATACTTCAGTTGACTAAGTTTGAATGGGATGGCTTGGGCACCCATGTTTGAGACTTACAGTTAACAAGGTGATTTCTATTATGCAACTTTGGAGTTCACTATATTGGGCGCTTGGATTTTGCATGAGGTTTTGTCTCATGTTATTGGATACAGTTTATTGTATTTTGAGATCAATGGCTTTTATATAATGATGTCTTGAGTTGGTAAAATGATGAGAAATTAATTACATGTAATGAGAGGTTTTTACAGGTTAAAGGAGTAACAAAGTGCTGTCAAAATCCAGAGAGGAATTATTATATTGTTCAAACCATTTCAAAGTTAATACAATCATTGGATCTCTTTAGGTGTGGAGTTTTTTTCCACAAGGGTTTCTCCACGTAAAGCTTGTGTCACATGTTATGCTACTTTCTTCATACCTTATTGATTAAATTGGCTAAACACTAATACATATAAATTAGATAATCTTGAAAGTAATTTTCAGATTTGCAATATCACACATGATTAATTTTCAGATCTCAAAACAAATAAAAGCAACATAACTGCAATTTTACCTTGTTCACACTTGCTTTTTCTCAACAATACCCTGTGTCAGAACAAGACTCCTTTCAAACCTAGACTTCTTCCCTTTACACTCTAGCCTTTTCTACCATCTTGGATCCTAGTGCACTAGAATCTTGTCCTCTAGATAGGACCGTGCAGAATCATGTGCCCCACATTTAAAATTAACTTTTCCCAATCAAACTCCTATATTTATGCGTACCAAAACACTAATTTACCTCCAACAATCAAAAGTGGTAGGGTATGATTATAAAAGTGAGTTAAGTGGAAAATAAAAATAGAGATTGCACTCAGGGCACACACTTGAGATATTAGGGCATCCAAAAAGAGCACTCAAGGAAAACATAGGAGCAATAACCACACACCACAAGAATCTCTATTAGTTGACCGCCATCATTTCATCAACACACTTACCCCTCTTTGCACATGTAGGGTTTACACAGAGAAAGTGTTTCCAAATAATCATGTTAAATCAACCCTAGATCAACTCAAGCATTTGACTAAGGTAGAACCCTGGATGTTCCACATGCACCAATTTTCCCTAAATAGCCATTTTCAATGCATGTGTAGGTGCAAGCTCTGGGGTTCGCTGTCAAAACTTTTAGAGGACATCACCAAGGATGTAGAGGATGCAAGTGTGCCAAGTGGACACCATGCAACCAAACAAGACACTGATAAGCTAGGAAAAGAGTACTATAACCACACCACACTACATACAAAACCTACTCTTGCTTTTCACACAAACAAACATAAAACTACCACTCAAAACTCTTATTTCTCATTTCCTACAACTAGGGTTTTAAGTTCAATTTTCCTACACTTAACGCTTACCTTAGTGATACTCTTTAACCCTCCACCACCCAAGCCTTGTCTACATGGCTTCTTTCATTTCCCTCACCTCCCTTCATGAAAACTAAAATGACACCCATTTATGTTGTTAACTCTACAATCATTTCTAGCATCTTTAACAAATTCTTTCCTTTTTCAACCTACATGAATCTTCTTTTCCCCTTGATAGTTTCATGAACCATCTAACCAATTACACCATGTTTGTCCATTTCCTTAGCATTTATCCCCACATTTTAGACACCTTTAGGTCCTTTGTTCCATTGCATATTCAACCCCGTTCTCATAATCTATCCCACACTATCATCTTTTGTGCTACACTTACTTCCTTCTCCATTTATGGTTCTATATTTAGGGTTTACAATAATGCTTTGTTCAATGCTAAAACTATCCACTTTCCTTTTTGTGTGTATTTTTCTAGATGTTCAAATTTTCAAGTATTTCATGGTAGAAAATTTGTAGTTACACGTAGAAAACTTCATTTCTTCTATTTATGAATTACAACATAATGAAGATGTTCTTTAATCATCTTTCCAATTACATCAATGCATTCATATGATGTGCTTGATAGGCTTAAAATGTATGACACACATTGTACTTCTTTCAATGAGTTCATGACTACATTTATAAATTATTTTACAACATTATCTAAAACATATCCCTCCAACGCCTTTAAACATAATCAAAACAACTTTTCTCACTTTCTTCTTGTTGTAGACACCTAAATTTCACTACTTTAATTTTGTCATAACCATCTTGTTCTAGTCATCTTATTCTCACCCTGTCAAACAATTCTTTCATCATTCTATTGGCATCCCATCAATTAATCATCCCGTCAACTTATCGATTTCACCATGTTAATTTGCCTTGTTGATTAATTAATTAGGTTACATTAATTAATTAATCCTATTCTCGTAATATCACCCCACATTTAATTAATTGATTAATCATTATTAATTAATTAATTATCTCCTAATTAATCCATGCATGGATAGTCATTTAAAATAAATAAATAATGTTAATTATCCTCACCTACATTTCACTCCATGTCAATTTAATCAATCCCACATTCCACTGCTCAATCAAATTAGTTAACTAATTGGTTAATTTAGTTAACTATAAATCAAGCTAGTTGACTAAGAAATCATTTTAGTTGACTAATCAATTAAAGGAGTTAACTAGTCAATCAGGTTAGTTGACTAATTAATAGAGTTAACTAGACAATCAAACTAATTAACTCCAAATCAAATCTCTAGTCCTCAAGTTTGATAAAATTAATCCTGGACATTCATTTTTCATCTTCCAAACCTATAAATAAATCTATAGTAAGTTTATTTTGTGAAAAACCCAATGGACAACTATTTTACTTGAAAAAGATTACATTTTTGGAGAATGCAATAGATGTCGTAACCTTTCATTCTTAGGAGAATGAATGCATTAAGGACAATAATTAGTGGATTTGAAGACCGGTTCAAGTGTGTTCAGTATCCATTAAAGGATGGAAATTTTGGAAAGCATTGAGTTAGTGATAGAGTAGATTAGTGCACATGCATTCATCGTAGAATTCAAGAATAAAATTATCTACAAACATGTGAAACACTCTCAATATGTTTCGTGGCTTGATGAGTAATTTCACATATGTACAGATATGTTTCCAATGGGAAATGTACTTTTAGTGATTGGATTTCTCCAAAGCTATAGTCTTGCTCCAGAAGAGGAAGTTCAGTCTTAGTATTATAATTTAGTACAAGTCTAGTCATTTTGTTCATATTGTATATAGACATGTAGTTGATAGTACAAAAGATGACAATTTTTTTTTAAGGAATGTCATTTCTATTTGACCTAGATAGTTGGTCACATTTGTTAAAGTTTTTGTAGTATTGTTTTAGTGTATTTAATGATAATTTAAAGAAAAGAAAAATCTAGATAACACAACACTTCATATGGTCAAACAAATATACATGATAGTTCAAATTTTCTCAAATGTTTTATTATCTCTTTAGGGCCCATAAAGAATAAAATTCCCAACACACATGTAGTTTCTTTGAAGCTGGGCATGGTAAATGAGAGCATGATGGAGCTGGAACATGTGTGAAAAGAACTCTCACCAAGGAGTAGCTAAAATTACTATATGTAGTGAGATTTAGATATGCACATGTAGTTGTGGATTGGTGTAATACAAAATTGTCTATATGATCGTATGAAAACTTAAAAGTTAAAATAGTTATTTTTGTTAGTTGAAGAAGAAAACATTCTACCATGATCTAATTGTGAGACAATTAGTGGATAAGAAAAATGACATTCATTTAAGAGTTCAATGCAAGCACATGAACTATGTGAAGTAGGGAGATTTCTTGTTTTTGTCATTTTTCTATTAGACACGAGTGGAAAGTGTTGGGCCCTCAAAACCATAGTTCCATTATCCTATAGTATTTTCTTACCTTTAGGGATAGGGACTTGTCATCAAGAGGGTAAGGCAGGGGCTGGGCTCATCAACATTTTACGGATAGTTAAAGGCTAATTGATGAGAGCAGATAATCTCTCCTTCACTTCGAGCCTAGTTGGACTCAGGAGGGTATTAATAGAGGTGCTATTAATAGGATTTATAGAAATAAAAGAATGAACAAGATGAAAAGATGTAGTTGTATCTAAAGTATGCTTGACCCCTAAGATTGCCACTAGGTCATAGACTAACCAACTGCACATAAAACCTCTTGTTATGCTAATGAGGGCATCGTTGCACAAATACAGCATAAAGGTATACTCACATGATTCTCCAAGATAATAACTATTATAGCTTAAATATGTTTCCCTGGTTGAATCACTGAATCGTGAGATATATACAAATTACTATCCTACTCCTAAACTATTGGTGAAAGATATTGTTCATTTAGAGGAATGTGATTGACCATTGATCTCTAAGAATGGTGTCTTTCCAAAAGGGTTACAGAGTCCAATATTGCAAAAAGAAACAATCAAACTTGCAGATCACAAATAAACTAGAGCTATGCATAAACACACATCAAAATGTGATATCAAATAAATGAACATACTTAAGAATCCATCGCTATACCATAAAATCCATGTGTAACATGAAGAAATGACCATTACAAATGTTTTGTTTAATGACTTAGACAGTTGTCACATTCAACAAATTATTGATGACACTCATACTAATAAATATGGCAAGAAGAAACCCTAGACCAGATTGGAAGGTTCCTCTAATGCTTCACAAACTGCCATGGAGACATTCGTACACCATTGCCATATTGAAACCCCTCTCGCGAATTACAAAATATGCTAGAAAGCTAGATATTGCAAGAATTGAAACCCTAGAGGACCTTACAACTTGCAAACTCTTGGAAACAAAGAATGATCAACATTTTCTTACATCGTTCAACCTCTTATTTATGCATTTCAAATTCACATATTTGCAACCAATAAGGATTTAGAAAATATTTACAAATCATGGCATTAAACACATAAAAGTGCATTGAATCCCTAGAAAATCCACCTCGAGCCATGTGTAGGGTAAGCTAGTCAGAGACAAATGTGTTTCTCGCTTGAACGGGATGGTTAGGAACAAGCATGAGGGCTATCGGCAACAAGGTCTCGACGACTGCATTCATGGCATCTATCATCACTTTCTTCACCTTTCATTAAATTTTGCATATGGATCTGTACCCATGGGATAAACAAAGAATTTGGGTGGGAAAAATCAAGTGAATAGTTGTAAAGGCCAAATCCAACATTAATGGGCGATGAAGGAGGTTGTTGAGGAGTGTTGGATACTTGATTGAGGATTTTGGATTATTTGTGAGATTTTGATGTCAGATTGGACATTAGTACCAAATGTGGTCATTGGGCTAGATGGTGGTAGTGTCCTTGGAAGAGATTTTAGGGGTTAGTGGTCATAGATGTGGTAGCTGGTACGGTCCTCACGGAGGAGTAGATGTGGGAGGTTTTAGACTCGTAGGTGATTTCAAATCCTTAGATTCATAGAGCGAGGTTTATGCAAATTTTGGGATAGTTAGATCGGTGGCACTGGATTGTCCTATATGTCCCCCCAACGGGCAAATCTCTGGCGAGCAGGTTGAAAGCATTGAGTATTTCTTTTACGATTTGGAATGACCAATGTCCATCAGTAGCCATAGACACTGCCGATGCCCATGCATCGTGTCAGTACCCGTCTCATCGCACGCCCAGTAGCTGTCTAATCAAATCAGAATCCCCAGAATATCATCCTTCTGCCCTAGTAAATAGCAATGACGTCTACGAATAGATGATTTATTATCATCCGCCGCCATTGCAACTCAGTTCAAATTTGCCCGCCATTGCAACTGAGAATTCTTGATTTAAAGGATTAAACTGTTGACGGAGGCCTGCTTGTCTACCGAAACCAAAGGTGTTCCAATCCGAAAAAAATCGTTGAAATTTTCAAGCGAAATAATAAGAGTTGTTTTCTCGCACCGAGAGCCAGAATCTGTGGGAATTAAGGGGCTATTCTCCCAGTTTAAAAGAGGCCTTCAATCTCTTAGGCAGAGATGGAGATGGAAGAATTGCTTTCGATGATCTCCAAGACTTCTTCAGCACATGCAAACAACATTACCTTAGCAAAGAGGAAATTGAATCAATGCTCTTTGTTGCAGACAAAGACCATAATGGGTTTGTGGAGTTTGACAAGTTTATGACCGCATTGATGATGGTGGAACAAAAAAATGAAGAAAACAATGCATTGGAGGAAGCATTCAGAGTTATGGACAAGGATGGAGATGGAGTTGTGAGTGATGCAATCCACAATGTGAGTGACGAGGATGTTGTGGGGATGATAGAGACAGCCGGTGCTTGTGTTGAGTCAGGGATCTGCTACAAGGATTTTCTGGCTCACATCATGATGATGATAAATGGGTCCCAATGAGTTACCCAATTTTTTATTTTCTGATTTATACATTTATTTTTCCAGAAACAAATTTTTTGAAAATTACTGTAATCGGTTTTGTATAATGCCAATTTATACATTTATTTTCTCTGAACTAAGGATTTTGAATAAAAAGTGAGTTTAACAAGTTGCAGAGTCAGAGATAGAGATTTGTCTTCATCAATAACCCCATGTAAAATGCCCAGAAAAGGTAACAGTTGTCTCTGTATTTAATAATGGTACTATTTAAAAGACAATTTCACGAAACAGGGTTTGCCGAAACAGGTTGTCACTTTTGAGCTAGCATAAAGGCGTTCATCCTATGTTCTATCAGTTTTTTAAAATCCAATTTTGACACACAGGAAAGATATCTAAAAGCATAAATCCCACCTATCTCTACGAATCACCAAAGGAGGAGGATGAATAATTAAGGGAGAGGGCCCAGTTGCCGCCCACGCCCCAATAACCGCTATGTTTTTAATCACTTGACCTTCCAATTAAATTTTTAAAAAGAATCAATACATGTAAAATACCAACATAATAAATTAACACAAATGCACCGATACATTTGTAAATTAACCAATGAAATTAAGACAAGTGTACAAATGTGATGGCGAGCGGTTACTAGCACATCAGGATGTATGGGGCGACATGTATAAGTGCCCAAAAATTGAAAGAATGGCTTTAAGCTCTTCGGTTGGGAAAACAAAAAAAAATTATCAAAATTCGATATGTCTAGCTATGTACTTGACGTGCGCGAAGTTAGGGTGGGCGGCTACTGGGCCCTCTCCCTTATTGTTTTTATAGTGCAGAAAAATGTTGGTCTGTTTTGGCCAATTGGAAGGCTATTATTAATTATTGTATGTAAAAATACCCTCACTGTGTAAAAACTACAAAATGAATTTACTTCAAAATTGTTACTTCGAAAGTATATGCACTACTTTATTTACAAGACCCCTAGTCTATTGATGGGACTATCCATGCAGTTAACCAGCACATAACACCAACTTCTAACAAGTGCCACGGAGTGGTCAATACTTGCTTTGTAGTGTTGTTATTATAGTATTTGTTTAGTTGTAATTTTTTTTATTGATTAACTATTGTTTGTATATAATATTTGTTTAGTTGTAATTTTTTGTTGATTAAGTATTGGTTGTATAGACAAATTAAATTTCAATAATAAAAAAATTAATTTTTGAAGAGTGTTGAATGTCTTGGGTAAATAAAATCGAAATCTTAAAAATAATATAGGACTAAAATATTTCCTTAACTATAAAACTAAATTTTACAAACCCTATTAAATAACACAAATATTTCTTTAAAATGTAATAATACTAATAATTTTATAATTTCAAATGCATTAAAATATTGTAAGTTTGAAGAATAAAATAAAAAATGTAATAACATGTCGAAATATTTTTAGTGATACTAGATTTTTAACTTTTAACTAAATAAAATTGAAATCCTAAATTTTTAACTCTTGAGTAAATAAAATTGAAATCTCTAAAATAATTTAAGTTCATAAAATAAAATGTGTAGAACCCTAACCCTAGTTGGGTGTGGAGAGATTTGAAATGTCTGCCTAACATATTAAAATGTAATAATATTGAATACTATTACAATTTAAAATGCATTAAAATATTGTAGGTTTAAAAATTACACAATATAATAACAATAACAATATTCATATTTAGATCACTACACTTAGTCACTTAATTTTTTGTTTAAGTAATAATAGTAAGTACCTTTACAGAACTTTTAACTAAATAAAATTGAAATTTTATATTTTTAACTCTTGAGTAAATAAAATTGAAAATCCCCAAAAATAATTTAATTTCGTGTAGAACCCTAACCCTAGTTGGGTGTGGAAAGATTTGAAATGTCTGCTAACATATTAAAATGTAATAATATTGAATACTATTACAATTTAAAATGTATTAAAATATTGTAAGTTTGAAAAATAATTACACAATATAATAACAATAACATATTCATATTTAGATCACTACACTTAGTCACTTAATTTTTTTTGTTTAAATAATAATAGTAAGTACTTTTAAATAACATATTTAAAATGTAATAATATTGAATACTATTACAATTTAAAATGTATTAAAATATTGTAAGTTTGAAGAATAATTATACAATATAATAACAATAACATATTTATATTTAGATCAATACACTTAGTCACTTAGTTTTTTGTTTAAGTAATAATAGTAAGTACTTTTAAAGAACATGATTTTAATTATTTTAATTAATCTAATATTGTGGTTTAATAATAATTTTTTGAAAAATAAAAAATTGTTTATCATTTCAAATTTGTAACTATTATATTTCTAGAACTAAATTTATAAGGAAAATTTTATGTGAATTCGTTTTGAAATATCTTGGGTAAATAAAATTGAAATCTCAAAAATAATTTAATTTGGTAAAAATAAAATAACACTAAAATATTTACTTAACTATAAAACTAAACTTTACAAAGCCTATTAAATAACACAAATATTTCCTTAACTATAAAACTAAACTTTACAAAGCCTATTAAATAACACAAATATTTCCTTAACTATAAAATTAAACTTTACAAAGCTTACATATTTGTATTATAAGGATATTTGAAATGTCTATTAAGATATTATAATGTAATAATAGTAATACTATGATAATTTAAAATGCATTAAAATATTGTATGTTTGAAGAATTAAAAAAAATGTAATAAATATTTTTCATGATATTGTAGATTTTATATTTTTTAGTAAATAAATTTGAAATACTAGATTTTTAACTCTTGAGTAATTTTTACGTTTAACTAATGAATCAAAAAATTAATAAGAACTACATATTGGACAGAGGATATGCAGCTCATGATCCATCTACACCAAGCCTCCTCAAAACCCAACTTCTTCAGGATCTTCATCAGGAAATGCCATAACACTCTATCATAAACTTTGTTCATATCCAACTTAATGATCATACCTTCCTTCTTCCGAGCTCTAATTGAATGAATGGTCTCATGTGCCAAGACAACACCATCCAAAATTTGCCTTCCCTTCAAAAACCCACTTTGTTCCTTAGAAATAAAAGATTCCAAACAAACTTTAAGTCTGGAGGCCATAAATTTTGCTACAATCTTATAGATGGAATTACATAGCAAAATTGACCTATACTCATCGAAGTAAGTGGGATTTTGTATCTTAGGGGGCAATATAGGTTTGATTCCATGAACTCATCACTGCCCTTCTGCTTTTGCATTCCTCTGCTCACTACCACATGTCCTCTTTGACCAAATCCCAAAATTTGTGGAAAAAGCATGCTTGAAAACCATCTGGCCCCGAGGCTTTGTGAGCTCCTAAAGACAAAGTTGCTTTCTTAATCTCTTCCTTGGAGAAAGGTTTGAGAAGGGAGTCATTCATATCTTTTGAAACCACATTGGGAATGTTATCAAGCAGTCTCGCTTGGGCCTCCACATCACCCTCCTCAATGTTTCCCAGATGTGCCTGGAAATGATTCTTTCCTTCCTCCCTTATTGCTTCCATATCTTCTAACACAACCCCATCTGGCTTCTCTATCCTTAGAATTTTATTCCTATTTCTTCTTATCACCGTGGAGAGATGGATTAATTTTACGTTGTTGTCTCCTTCTTTTAGTCATCTGACCCTAGATTTTTGGAGCCAATAAATCTCTTCCATTCTCAGAATCATGTTCAAGGCCTCTAATTTCTCTTTTTCTTCCCTTCTGCTTTCCTCTGAACAACCCATAGTAATCAAATCTTGCACCACTTTAGCCAACTCCTTTGCCTTGATTTTGGCTGAAAACATATTGCCCATCACCTACTTATTCCAGGTCCTAGCTTGTGTTTTGACCTCCTGAAGCTTTTTTTGAATGATGAACCTCTTATTACCTTTTACTTCTTGTGCCACCAGCCTTCTAAAGCTTCAAAAAACTCTGGATGTTCATACCAAAAGGCTTCCATTTTGAAAGGTAATCCTTTCAGTCTTCTGCTATTGGCGCTCTGAATCTTGATCGGCCAATGATCTGATCCTCCGAAACTGCAAACCTCAGAAATGAAATCTCCAGAATTAAGCAACCAATCTGAATTTATAAGAAATTTGTCCAACCTACTCAAAATATTATCCTCCCCTAATCTATTATTAGTCCAAGTGAAGCAACCAACCTTAGGTTGTATATCCACAAGTGAGCCTTCTTCACAGAAGTTCCTAAAGCTCTGGGACCCACACTCCCCAGAAGTCTTCCCCCTTTTTTTATCTTCGGGGGAAGGTGAAAATATAGTAATAGAAATTAAACCTTTAATAATCAAATTCTTTTAATAATGATAGAACATGAATGGAAATAAAAATAAATGTGCAGCAATAAAAATCAGCAAACCATAAGAACACGAATACATGTGGGGAAAACATTTTCAGATTTAAAAACCCTGCCACCAAAGAGAGCACAAGCTTGTATTAATCTCCAAAAGTAGAGTACAACTATGGGTATGTGCAGGATCATGATGGGCCAAACTATACCTCTAAGTGGCAATGAAAATACAAAAAATTAGACTTTATCAAGTTCATGTGAAATTTTGAATGAATTATCTATACAATTTGAAAAAGATGTAAGAATGAAATTTGTAGAGAATTGAATCTAGTTTATAGGCTACTATTTTTTTTAAAACAAAAACTAAATTTACTTAGTGAAAATTGAATATTTCAATGAACAGCTATTAAATTTTTTAGAAAAAAATAAAAAGTGGGTGTGTGTCCAGCCAACCTAACTATGAGTAAAAATATATTTT
The DNA here is from genome assembly GCA_027924645.1 of Cunninghamia lanceolata. Lineage (NCBI taxonomy): Eukaryota > Viridiplantae > Streptophyta > Pinopsida > Cupressales > Cupressaceae > Cunninghamia > Cunninghamia lanceolata. The sequence goes on along the minus strand of BSBN01001191.1, from coordinate 1,002,603 downwards.
TTTTTTGAAACTTTCAAAATAAGTAGAGGACTCATGTCCGGATGTGATGCATATTTATTTGAAATTTTTTTCTAATAAAATAATTAGTTATGATTTTTTTACTGTGACTTTTTTTAAAAATAAAAAGTAATTTTCCAGCCAACCTAACTCGATAAAAAAAATCAAAATTCAATTTTTTTTTTAACCTATAGCCAGAAAAGCATAGAGTGTGATGCAGGTTTCGGATCTCAAAAAGGTGAAATGGTTTGAAAGTTATGGATGTTTTTCAATCAGTGTGTCCATAACGATTTCAGAGACACGGTATATTGAAAATTATTAATAATTATTTAATAAAATGATAACCAAATAAATCTTATATTTTTAGAAAGCTAACAATTTTTTCTATAAACCCTTTTCGTTTTATCAATTTTGCATAAAAAAAAAGTCATCAGCACGAAGGGTGAAGTTTGAAGAAGAGACTGAAACATTAAAACACGTTACAATCCATAAAAAGTCAACAATCAAAACGGATATCCATCTTGCTTTGTACCAAAGCAAGACGGATATCCGTTTTGCTTCGGTGAAAGCAACTAGAAACGGATATCCATTCTAGAAACGGATATCCGTTTTCAGAACGGATATCCGTTTTGTTGATTTAACAAAAATTTTTTGCCATTAGTTTTGGATGAAGAGAACCAACATATTTTGTACCAATGGTATTGTTTCACCGAAGATACAATCCATGGGTATATCATTTATGTATGCGTGGACATTTCGTATATATCCTGCTATCATTTATCGTGGTTGTAAATGGTGAATGTACATGTCAAAGGATACAAAGGTTGACCGGCCATATCGGAAAAATTGGGAAAAGATACGTTAGTTGACCGGTGATAACAAGTCATGTTATGTATAGGCTAAATCGAAGACATCAAACTGACAATAGTTATCAGAGAGACAAAGTTCCATTGAGCCGACAACATTGATCTCACAGATCAAGTCATATCGAGGTGACAATCATTAAGTGTCACTGATGGGTTATTTATCGGCACATCGGAAGAACAGTTGAGAACTACATCGTTGAGAGGGAGTCACACCGACAGAAGGAACATCGAAAAGAGATGGACTCTCAGAGGCGAGAAGAAAAGTGTCACCAATAGAGGCGGTTTGGCCGATGGTGTAGTTTGGTGTTTATTCTTTCGGTGTGAGATACGATATCAGAAATCGAAGAGAATGTCTGACCGATGTAGAAGTCTTACCGATGACTAATGGACGGTAAACACATCGGGGAGAGTTATAACGTCGGAATGCAAGTAAAAAGTCTCACCGAGGGTATTGGTCTTACCGATAGACAAGGGTGGTGAATCTCACATCGGAGTGTGTATATATCCTGCAATCATCTTATTCCATGAGACCACATTTCTTTGAGGCATTTTTTCAAACAGTTCATGTGTCTTGTCTATGCTTCCACACTTTCCGTACATGTCTACCAGAGCATTTCCAACTAGAATATCTACAAAAATCCCACTTCCATTATGCTTTGATGAATATCCATACCCTATTCCAAAGCTCCCATTTTGGTAGAGGTAGAGAGGATGCTGACAAAGGTTGCAGAATCTAGCTTTACACTTGCCAATTGCATTTGCTTGAAAATTTCTAAAGCCTTTTCAAGAAACCCATTTATGCATATCCTACAATAATAGTAGTCAAGGAGACCACATTTCTCCAACTAGACTTCTACCAATTCAGAAAATGTGTGCTTCTGGACCAGTGTTTGGTACAAGAAACATACCAATAGAGCGGTTGATGCAGAGGAAATTCCACAGTTCACCCTAAATGGTGCTATCAGCCTGTATCGGCCAAACCCTTTCGACGTTCCCCTGAAAAAACCCCTATCCGTTACCAATTTGATAGGGAGAGCACTGCGGAAACATAAATGTCTTGCCGATAGTAAAGAAAGAGTGTATTTCAGTCTCGTTTGGACCTTGGGAAGGATATTTTAAAAGCTATTTGAGTAATTGGTGGGTTAATGGGTATTTTACACCTTGTTTGTAAGCTTTTGATGTGTTGCGCTACATCAGTTGTCTACAACATACAAAGTTTACCTTTCTCACCCATACCTTCAGTATATAAAGGACATTAATAGGGAATTTGTAATTTCCACTCAGTCAGTGCAATCTAGGAGAGGATAGATTGTCTAAAGTTGTGATCTATTTCCATTTACACTTGCCATAACTACAAATGCTTAGTGTTTATTCTCAACCCCGGTATATGAATAAAATGTGACCTATTGTTCTAATAGGCCTATAGGGACAAAGAGGTGATAAAGCCTTTAATTTTAAACATGACATGGTTTTGATAACTTCCCATATTGGTAAGGTCCTGGATGACAATCCTTTGATGCACCTAATTATAATAGGTGTTATGATAGTCCTTGGTATCTTTTCATTTCTTTCTTGAATGGCCTGCAAATAAGACATAAGACATATTAGATCCTTCATAAATAAGAATTCTCAGACATTACATTTAAACTTAAACTCCCTAAACATCCATCAATCCATCTATTAATATCAAAATGCCATGAATATCCTATGATCAACCATTCTAATTCCTAGGATAGTCATATATTGCAATTTTGCTTCTCTATACTAAAATAGCCCAAGGAATATCTAACCTCGAATTTGTATTTTAACAATCTAATGTCTTTACGAATAACATTGAGTCTTCTTTTGGGACAACATTTTTGCCTTTAGAAGCTCCTCATTTGATGATAGCCTAAAATCAAATAATGGCTTATATCCAGAGCTTTATTAAGTTGATACCTAGGTGGATTAGTGTGTAAACATTGAAATTAGATGGTAATTCACAAGTTTATTGAATAATACAATGAATCCCTAGTATAGAATCCAAATGTACATAATAAACCGGATATCTATTTTGTAGTAGGCATATGGACGTTGCAAGTGTCCGTTGCAAAGAATTGGGTTTTCCAAAATGGATATCCGTTTTGGAAAAGCAAAAAAAAGACAAAAGGAATATTTCTGGGCCCGACTTCCGTAACCAGAGACCCTCTGCTGTCGAAATACTCGTGATTTCTGGCTATGACAGTGAAAGGAATATTTTTATGCACTTTTGGAGACACAATTTTCTTGTTACAATCATAAGGGTGATATTTTTGTTCCCCTAATGGGGAGCAACAGTCGTCGTAAAGCAAAAAGGAGGAGGAAAGTTACATTGGAGGAAATTGAAGCAATTAGGAAAAAAGATAGGGAAAGGAAGAGGATTGGAAGGGTGGGTTTGGCGGATGCTCATCAAGGTGAATCTTCTTCTTTACCATCTAATGACATGCAATTTGAAGATGTTAATTTTGATTATAATGAAATGTTAGATAAGAATGAAATTCACCATAATATTGCAAATGAAAATATTGAAAAATGTTATGAAACACCTATTCATAATAGCAATACCATGGACAAAGAAGAAGAAGAAAAACGAAGACGTGCACTTGAAGAAAGTGGATATGAACATCATGATATTGAAATTGCACTCCATAATCCATTTGTTGATAAAATTGATGAGGTTGAAAACATGGATGAAACAAGAACAATCAATTTATCTCCAAATTTCATAAGAAGAGAGGACATTTGTCAAGAAGAGAATAACCGTGATGAAATTGGAAAACACCCAAAAACCCCAAAATGGTTACTTGAAATTGATGAGAACATAATGGAAAAACTTGAAGGCAAGAGGTCATCACGAACGGTTCGGTTGTGGGCTACAAAACTCTTCAATGAATACTTTGAGAAGAAAACATTAACCGAACAATGCCAACTTTTTGTGCAATTATTAAAGATGTACAAAATGAGACCTTTACTAAAGAAATTAAAGATTCAGTTAAACAAAGTGTCCGATCAGAATAAAATTATTGTAAGAAGCCTTTTCAATGCACTCAATTCTATTGGAAAGACTAGCAAGGAGAAAGATAAAAGAGCTGCCTGTAGAGTAATAACAACCTCAATAGTAAGCAAACAATTAAGAAATGCTCGATTAATGAGGCAAACTTGTTTTGACTTAAGATTGAATCGTAAAACATTGTCAAAAGCACTAGCATTAAGATCAAGGCTAGATAGTCCTGTTGCCAATGATACTTGGGCTTTCAATGGTAGGCTTCCATGAGTTGACAAGAAGCTAATTGATAGCACAAAGGAAGAAATTGAACGATTTTGGCACACTAACTCTAGGGTATCACCGAATGCAAAAGATGTTGTAAAGTTAAGAATTGGTGATAAAGACCGCACACCACATCCTAAACATTACTTGGAATGTAGCCAAACAACATTGTACAAACAATATTGTGAAACTCACCCAGGTATGACAATCTCACAAAGAGCATTTGAATCTCTTAAGCCATTTTATTGTGTTCCTCTTAAAGTTCGTAATACATGTTGTTGCAAATACCATGTAGAATTTTCTATGTACCATGAATTATTATGCAATATTCGTTCTACTTTGCACACTAACGAAATGTTACAGGAGTGTGGTGCAATTCAACTACCAAAGTCATCTAGGGACTTATTGGATTTATTTCTATGTATTAGAGATGATGGTTGCATGTTCTACAAGAATGATTGTTTAAATGAAAAGTGTTTACAATGTGGTGGGTTATCAAAGTTTGTATCATGTTTTCATGAGGGCAACGAGCATGATTTTGGAAAGAGAATGGTTGAGAAAAAGAGATATGAGACAGTGAAATACAATTTGAAAAGTGGAGGTGAAGGTTCTAGATGTGAGTTGATTGTAAGAGAGGTAAGTATTGCTGATTTTATTGATGATTTTAAGAAAAATCTTTTCTACAAGTATGTTAGACATAGCCACAAGTCTCGATGGTTAGATCAACAGTTCAGGATGTGTAAAGACTCTTTCCCGATTGGAACTATTGTCTCTGTGGTTGATTTTGGAGAAAACTATACATTGCAACCCCAAAATGAAGTTCAATCCCAGTACTACATTTCTATTCAGATTGCTATTTTTGTTCACATCACATACAGACATGCCCCTGAGAGTACAGAAGAGAACAGGAAGATTGTCAGAGAATACCATTTTTACATGAGTGATGATCGATCTCATTCAACAGAATTTGTGCAATATTGTTTTCAACAATTTTATGGGTTCTTGCAAGAGAAAGATATTAGAATAGATCAACATCTCATTTGGTCAGATAATTGCACTGGTCAATTCAAGAATGCTCATAATTTCTATTGGTTGAGCAAAATGCATGTAGAGAAGGGTATACCTCATATTTGAAATTTTTTTGAAGCCGAGCACGGAAAAGGTGAACATGATGGAGCAGGTGCATGTGTGAAGAGAGCTCTTTTTAAAGAACAACTAAATATTAGAGGTGGTGCTACATTCAGTGATGCAGATTCCATTGTTAAGTGGTGTAACTATGCATTGTCACAAGGAGTGGCTCTTGATTCTGAAGTGCGCAGGTTCTTTTGGTTGGTTGATGATGGGATAGCGATAGAGAAATTGGAATGTCAGAGAATCAGTGAATCATCAAAGATGCATTCATTTCAAAGCTCAAATGCAAGTACATGGACTATTTGGACACGAGAATTAGCTTGTTTTTGTCAGAGTTGTATTAAATGTAATTGGAACAATTGTGAGTTAAGTGAGTGGGTAGATGCATGGATTCCACAATATTTAGTCCCTTTATATGAAGGTCAATCATCTTCCGTCAATGACATGGAGAGCTCATTTGACTATGAACATCTTTCAGACCTTGTACAGCCAGGTCATGTTTATGCAGTTGTTGCACCGCATGGAAATGAAGAGAGGTCAGACTATTGGTTGGCGCGATGTGTACAGGGAAAACAAAAGCTAACACAACCTATGACAGATGATGATGGGTTCACATATCCTACAGGATCAGTTGTTATTGCTGGGACTTGGTTACGAACATATATGGTTAAAAAGAATGGCATCCCAGCCTTTGAAGACTTTGAAAAGCATAAAACCATATTGATGTATTCTCACCTAGTTGTAGCAACAAATGTCAAGTTACTAAAGCATCGTGGAAGACCAAAATCAAAAGAACTATGGACAATTAGTAATGCTGATCATGAAGCAATATTGGATACTTTGAAGGTAAGAGATGACCCCTCAGGTACGCTTGACTAGCATTTAAACTTCCAGATGGACAGGTATGACATTTTTTATCTTAACTTGTTCTTGTTTTTTCTATTTTTTAGAATTGTTTTATTAAAAATCTTGTTACTTTAATAACTATAATGCATGCTTTTGACTATACAGGACAGCGAATAAAGTTATTTTAGATGGCATCGTAGATTATTTTGCACGGCATCGTAAATTATTTTGTATGGCATCGTAGGTTATTTTGACTATACTCGAGGTATGATTTTTAGTTCTCATTTGTATTTCTTAATACTGCACATTTGTACCTTTTTCTACATAAGGCATTCCATGAGGTGACATGTATTTGATGTCTTTTGCCAAATAGTTCATGTGCCTTGTCTATGCTTTCACATATTACATACATGTGTCACATGGCAATTGCAACTACAACATCTGACAAAATTCTCATTTCTTTGAGGTATTCCACCAAACAGTTCATGTGCCTTGCCTATGCTTCCTTACTTTGCATTCTTGTAAAAGTCCTATAACAGTCATAATTAATCTAGCCTTGATCTTGCCATCATTGTATTTCATGAGATGACAGTCCTATAACAGTCCTATACATGTCTACTAGGATAGTTTTAACTACAACAGTCCTAAAATAGTACTAGAACAGTCCTATAATAAGCGCAGCATTTAATGTACATATTTATGATATTCATGTTTACTTTTAAATCTGCTTGTTCATGCTTCTCACAAGACGTCACCTCCCCTACCCATCCAGCTCTATAGAAGAAGAGAGACAACAAATGATCAAAAGGGATCACCAATTGGTGGTAAGTGATTGATTACTTATGTCATGTTATATATTTTGAATATTAAATTCTATATTAATGTGCACGTTGTTTGATTGTATTAATAGGTGGAAATTCAAAAATCTCTATCGAGGAGGTCTAGTCGATGAGCGATGGAAGATGAGTCATTGACTGGTTCACCATCTTCATGGCCTAGCAAGAGCCATAGATTATTTGATAGCAATCCATAGGAGATTTGATTTTGGGACATTTTGTTACATATGTGTATTTGGATTTGTAAACATACTTTTGTATGTTATCGATGTATATCATTGTATATACCCATATGGTTTTATTTGTACATGCCTATATGGCTTGATATATACACTATACATTATTTTCATGACATTATGTGCATATATGTATATATAAGATCCTAATTTGGCACAAGTAGGGAGAATGCTTGCACAGGTTATGGAATTTGGTTTTAAACGTTCCAATTGTATTTGCTTCAAAGTTTCTAAAGCCTTTTCAAAAAATCCATTTTGTGCATATCTTGCAATCATTGCATTCCATGAGATAGCATCTCTTTGAGGTGTCATGCCAAACTATTCACATGCCTTGTCTATGCTTCCACATTTTGGATTTACACCAGCCAATTGCATTTTCTTAACATTTCCTTTCAATCTTTATCAAAAATTCTGTTTTGTGCACATATTGCAATCATTGCATTCCTTCATTTACAACACATGATTAAATAAGAAGATGAATATTTACAACACTTAAGACCTTCATGAAATGATACATTGGTTTCTTGATATTCAATCATGCATTGGAGATCTTCAAAGTGTTAAATATGTTTGAAGTGATGAAGAAACTTGTTATTTTGATCCTAAACCCTAAATTATAATCACTAAACCCTAACCCCTAACCTAAACCTGAGAAACCCTAAACCCCAAACCCCTAAACCCTAAACCCAAGTAACCATAAACCACTATCTCCCTATCTCTCCCCTATCTCCCTATCACCTTTGTCCCTCTACCTCTCAATCTCTCTCGCTCACTCTCTATCTCCTTATCTCTCCCCTTTGTCACCTCTATCTCTCCCTATCTGTCTCCTCTCTCTTTCTATCTAGCTATCTCCAAAACTGAGAAACCCTAAACCCAGGTACACCCTAAATCCAATCAACTCTAAACCTATATCTCCCTATCTCTCCCCTATCTCCCTATCTCTATCATTCCTCTACCTCTCTTGATCTCTCTCCCTATGTCCCTGGCCATGTGCCTCACTCTCTATCTCCTTATCTCTCTCCTCCATCTCCTCTCTCTATCTCCCTATAATTCCTCTCTCTATAAACCCTAAACCTCTAAACCTAACTCCTAACCCCTAAACAATTTAAATCCTAAACCCTAAATAATGCCCCTAAACCCTAACCCCTGACCCCTAAACTTGAGAAACCCTAAACGCCTAAACCTTAAACCCCAAACCCCTAAACCCTAAACCCAAGTAACCCTAAACCACTATCTGCCTATCTCTCCCCTATCTCCCTACCACCTATGTCCCTCTACCTCTCAATATATCTCCCTATGTCTCTAGCCATGTCCCTCACTCTCTATCTCCCTATCCCTCCCCTCAGACTCCTCTATATCTCCCTATCATTCCTCTCTCTCTATAAACCCTAAATCCAAAACCCTAAACCTCTAAACCTAACCCCTAAACCCTAAACAATAAATCATAAACCCTAAATTATAATGCCCCTAAACCCTAACCCCTAACCCCTAAACCTGAGAAACCCTAAACCCCAAACCCCCACACCCTAAACCCACGTAACCATAAACCACTATCTCCCTATCTCTCCCCTATCTCCCTATCACCTTTGTCCCTCTACCTCTCAATCTCTCTCGCTCACTCTCTATCTCCTTATCTCTCCCCTTTGTCACCTCTATCTCTCCCTATCCGTCTCCTCTCTCTTTCTGTCTAGCTATCTCCAAAACTGAGAAACCCTAAACCCAGGTACACCCTAAATCCAATCAACTCTAAACCTATATCTCCCTATCTCTCCCCTATCTTCCTATCTCTATCATCCGTCTACCTCTCTTGATCTCTCTCCCTATGTCCCTGGCCATGTGCCTCACTCTCTATCTCCTTATCTCTCTCCTCAGTCTCCTCTCTCTATCTCCCTATCATTCCTCTCACTCTATAAACCCTAAATCCAAAACACTAAACCTCTAAACCTAACCCCTAAACAATTTAAATACTAAACCCTAAATAATGCCCCTAAACCCTAACCCCTAACCCCTAAACCTGAGAAACCCTAATCCCCTAAACCGTAAACCCCAAACCCCTAAACCCTAAACCCAAGTAACCATAAACCACTATCTCCCTATCTCTCCCCTATCTCCCTATCACCTTTGTCCCTCTACCTCTCAATCTCTCTCTATGTCTCTTGCCATGTCCCTCACTCTTTATCTCCCTATCTCTCCCCTCGGACTCCTCTATATCTCCCTATTGGTCTGATGCAGAGCACACAGTGGAAGCTCTCAAAACACGGTGAAATACCCATCAAAACCCATAGTTCAGATAGATTAAAGCTTAATCAGCTTTAAGAAACCTTCTCAAAGTCCCAAATAACATCAAATCATATACATTCTTCCTATCGGCAAGATAAACACTATCGAGCAACTCAAAAATTCTTATACCGATGCTCCGATCACTCCACTTTTGACAAGCCTTTGAACCTTTTGTTGTGACATATATCCATCGGCCCAACTTTAAACTAGTCTTCCGATCTCCCATACCACCCATTTCTCACTCCACAACCTGTATTAACACATGATTAAACCTAACCCCTAACCCCTAACACTTATTTCCTAACCCCTAAACCCTAAACTTGAGAAACCATAAACCCCTAAATCCTAAACACTAAACCCAAGAAACCCTAAACCTCTATCTCTCTATCTCTCTATCTCACTATCTCCCCATCACTATCATTCCTCTACCAGGTCTCAATCTCTCTCCCTATGCTTTGGCCATGTCCCTCACTCTATATCTCCCTAATTGTCTTCTCTCTCTAAACACTAAACCCTAAACCTCTAAACCTTAACCCCTAAACCATAAACCCTAAACCCTAAATAATGCCCCTAAACCTTAACCCCGAACCCCTAAACCCTAAACCCTAAATGTGAGCAACCCTAAACCCTATCTCCTATCTCTCCCTTATCTCCCTATCTCTATCATCGAGCTCTGCCTCTCAATCCTTCTCCCTATTTCTCTGGACATCTCGCTCACTCTCTATCTCCTTATCTCTCCCCTTTGTCACCTCCATCTCTCCCTATCTGTCTCCTCTCTCTTTCTATCTAGCTATCTACAAAACTAAGAAACCCTAAACCCAAGTACACCCTAAATCCAATCAACTCTAAACCTATATCTCCCTATCTCTCCCCTATCTCCCTATCTCTATCATCCCTCTACCTCTCTTGATCTCTCTCCCTATGTCCCTGGCCATGTGCCTCACTCTCTATCTCCTTATCTCTCTCCTCGGTCTCCTCTCTCTATCTCCCTATCATTCCTCTCACTCTATAAACCCTAAATCCAAAACACTAAACCTCTAAACCTAACCCCTAAACAATTTAAATCCTAAACCCTAAAGAATGCCCCTAAACCCTAACCCCTAATCCCTAAACCTGAGAAACCCTAAACCCCAAAACCCTAAACCCAAGTAACCCTAAACCACTATCTCCCTATCTCTCCCCTATTTCCCTACCACCTTTGTCCCTCTACCTCTCAATCTCTCTCCCTATGTCTCTGGCCATGTCCCTCACTCTTTTTCTCCCTATCTCTCCCCTCAGACTCCTTTATATCTCCCTATCATTCCTCTCTCTCTCTATAAACCCTAAATCCAAAACCCTAAACCTCTAAACCTAACCCCTAACCCCTAAACAATAAATCCTAAACCCTAACCCCTAAACCTAAGAAACCCTAAACCCTAAACCCAAGTAACCATAAACCACTATCTCCCTATCTCTCCCCTATCTCCCTATCACCTTTGTCCCTCTACCTCTCAATCTCTCTCGCTCTCTCTTGCCATGTCCCTCACTATTTATCTCCCTATCTCTCCCCTCGGACTCCTCTATATCTCCCTATTGGTCCTTTATCTCTCTCTAAACCCTAAACCCTAGACCTCTAAACGTTAACCCCTAACCCCAAGACCCTAAACCCTAAACCCTAAATATTGTCCCTAAACCCAAGCAACCCTAAACCTCTATCTCCCTATCTCTAATATCCCTCTACCTCTCAATCTCTCTCTCTCTATGTCTTTGGACATGCCTCTCACTCTCTATCTCCCTATCTCTCCCCTCTGTCTCCTCTATCTCTCCCAAACTCTTTTAGTCCCCTCTCTCTATCTCTCTTTAAACTGTAAACCCTAAACCCCTAAACGCGAGCAACCCTAAACCTCTAAACCCTAAATAATTCCCCTAACCAACCTCTAAACCACTTCTCTATATAGGTGCAACTAATACCACTTTTTCATTGTTCAACTTGATGTTCATCTTGTTGGTTCTATGTCATATAATGTTCCACATCGAGCTCTTTATCTCAGTCATCCGGTTGTTCTTTATCTTGCTCTTTATTCTCATCAACTGGATGTTCCTCTGTTTCCTGATCTTTTCCAAGATCCAAATACACTTCCTGTTGTTCTTCTTGATGCTGGTCATAAGGATGTGTCACTTCACCTTGTTGCTTTTTAAAATAACCAAGAAGAGGCAACAAGAGGCAACAAATTGTTACTTTTCTTAGGCAAATTTAAATTTTCTAATTACTACTGAAATCTTTTTAAAATAATGTAAAGAACATGCGAAGCTTCAAGGAATCTTTTTATGGCACCTGTGCAAGCTTTTGTCCTCAAGGATCCAACATTTTGGTATCCTCCTTTGTAGAAATTAGAACATCCTCTTGATGACAATGGGAAGAATAAGGATGCCTTGAGAACTTGGAGATTTTATGGAGAGTGTAAGAACCTTCAAATCCTTAAAATTGAAATGGAAAAGGCTCACAAAGTTAGGACTGTAAAAGTATAATAATTATTACATGGGGGTTGTAATGAAAATATGGATTAACTCTTTTGAGGTGACTCACTATCCATGATGTGTTGGGATCAATGGAAAATGGAATAAGAGATATTAACAAGAATTTGACATAAATGGAAGAAATGGATAGTCTCCCCTAAAAATGATGGCGAGAGACGTATTAATAGTAGAAGAAGCAACATGAATGGTGGGGTTGGTTGGGAGTGGACTAAAGAATTGATTGAGAGATTATAGAAGACTAATTGGGAGTGGACTAAATAATTGATTGAGAGATTATAGAAGACTTATTAAGAGTGGACTAAAGAATTGATTGAGAGTCAAGAGGATAGGAGAATTAGTTAGGGGAAGTAATGGTTCAATCAGGGGTGGAGAGAACTCTCAATCACAAGAATAAATGATGCCAAAATGGATGGAACTAAAAGAAATCATGCATTCCAAAAGATGACAAGGTTGCCCCTTTCATATGATACAGTCTTTCTAAAATTTAGATTGTATTTTATAGCTAAAATGCCTAAATAGTAAAATGCTAAAAATGCTAAAATAATAAAATAAAAAACAATGAAAACAATAGAGAAAAGAGAACGGATATCCGTTTTGAGAATGGATATCCGTTTTGGTTTGGTACCAAACCAAAAACAAACCAAAACAGATATCCGTTTCAAAGTCAAACTTTGCCAAGTCGCAAATTTGGCTAAGTAAAAATGCGATTTTTTTCCTATTGCCACTGTTTGGCCTGCGATGATCCTGCACATACCCCTATATAATGTCGATTCCTCCTTCATTCTAGCGGCATTCCAACAACATAACAATCCTTCAACTTGCAAAGATAAATAACTACTATCCCATGCCTTCAATATACAAGCAATTACAATACAGAAAACTATAAATGGTTTTCAAAACAATACACTCAAACCATGAGCTAAGTAGTCAACATGCAAAAGAGACCTTATGACGTGTCTAGCAATTACATGCATCTTTTTACAAGCTTTAAAACCTTTCTCTTGAACTTAGTTGTTTAACTTCACTAGAGTACAAAAATAGCCTACCAAAACTACTCAAGTTTAAAAAAGATAACCAACTTCTTACACATCCTTATAGATGTTTTCTTACACCTCTTACAATTTCATAGATGTTTCTTATATATCTTACAACATCATAAATTGTCATAGATTCCCTTCCACTTAATGTCAAGTGTCCAATGGTGTCTTACAATGCTTCCTCCCATATTATACCCCTTACACACATATTCCAAGTCACCTAGAGAATAATAATTAATTATAAATACCCAACCTCATGTGAGTGTCTAAGTTGACCCCTCTCTATAATTCTTGGAGATGTACACATAATTAAATGACCATTAAATAATTTAATTACAATAATCTAATAAATTGAAATGTGAATGTCACACATGGATTGAATATTACTTAGTATTAGCAAATGTTTACATAAAAATCAAAATCAAAATTATTGACCATTGACTAACAACTCTAGATGATAAGAAACATCAATTTCAAATCTACTTAAGTGGTTTCCCTTATTACATCGTTAGATCCTTGTATAAAATTCAAAGATTTAAAAATTGACATGTCCTACATACATGCCAAATACATAAAAGTACTCGACAACCAAAGGACAATCTATAAGTTACATTGTAAAAGGTGATTAGTAACATTCCAACAAAATGCATTGTTAAGGTGAAACCATTATGTGGTGTAAATTATGAAACATATATTCTTACAAACTAAATATTAGACAATTTTAGTGAGTTCACTTTAGTTTAAATAAAGAAATTAAGGTTAGTAAAAACCTGATGGCTTCAATCTCAGCACTAGCATCATCTATCATGAATGCATTGACATGCCAATCTTCTTTACACTGCTTTCCTCATGTATAAATTTTGGTGATCCATTCATTTATATCATCAACTTTATTTCATGACGATACAACCCATGCAACAGGTACACTAGCGTCCTGCTCATAAAAAATAAGCAAGGTATACAATTGGTATTGTACATGAATAAAACATTAATAAATTAATTTATTAAAATAAAATAAATAAATGATTAAATTGAGATCCAAAAATATATTTAAAATTGTTATACTTACACTATATTTATTTGTTGAGAATGTGGAATCCATTGCAATAATTAAGTTATGTGAATGTTTCACCATCATTTCTCGCATCCATGGTGTTTGGATGCCTATGATAAATGGTACATTATCCACAATATTTGGTCTTTTGTAGTAAAATAAGTTGTCTTTCTCTCCTACATGCCACAAGTTCACACTTTTTGCATCTTCTTCACTTTTTTGGGATCGAATGGAGCGTACTCTTTTCCACGCATTCAATACATATTTTCTTAATAGACATGCATCTCTTTTGTTCATCAATTTAGTCAAAAATTTGTCTAAGTAATGCTTTTCACATATTGTGTTAATTCCCACACCCATTAACAATAATGACTCAATATATGATTTACCTTCATTTGACAACCTTGGTGCAAAAGCACTCCTTGGATCACCAGAAGGGCCATCCTTTACATGACATAATTCACCATTAGCATCACAATGGCTCCACTCATTGTATGTAATAATTGTAAAATTTGGTCTACCATACATGACTCTTACTTGAAAGTGAGTTTGATAACCCCTTTTCTTTTTAAACCTGCATATCCTTTGCTTGTTTGTAGGTTTGTTTCTGTTGTCCTTAGAGCCAAAAGCACACCAATAACTATTTATACATGCACAAAAAAAAAAGATATATTAATTGATATAACAAAAACTAAAATTAAAAAGATGACATATTTAATGAGAATATTAAATCTAAGCAAACCTTGAGTACATCTTTGTACTGTGGTTGCTGTAGTTTGTAGAGTTGTTCTCTCTATGTAATTTGCGTACAAACGTTGTCTCTGTGCCATCCAATAGACCTTCTCCTTTCACAAAGTCAATGAGTCTCTCAAGAGGGATTGCAACACATAAATCCATCTCACCATTATCTTCTCCAATTGGCGTCCATTCAAGGCTCTCACTTGAGAAATAATTTGTTTGGTTGGGAATATCTTGTACATTTAGTTCAAGCAATAATTCCCATTTATTTTTTCTCCCCATCCTAAATAATATTAAGATTGTTAGTAGTCCTCTAAATAATTGCATAGCCAAGTGAGCTTATACTAGTATGAAAAAATATTTTATAGAATATCATTTCTATATTTATATACTAAAAAATAGTTTGTCTATATGTTGTTTCACAATAGCTCTCATTTGGGATGTTGTTTCATAGTAATGATTATGAATCATTGTCAATGCCAATAGAATTTTAGACTTCTCACATTATTGTCTAATGGGTTTTATGTGAAACCAAATTCTGATGAGCCTTGTAACTTAAGAAATGGATTACGACAATAGTTATAGTCTCAAGGCCACTCATTTAGTGAATTGTTAAGGAATATGTCCTTCAATATATCCAAGCATAATATTTTTTCCTAAGATTAACCCCATGACTAAGATAGGCATGAATAAGTGACCTAGAAAATATGGCTTTTGTCTCAGGCTTAGAATGGGGTTAACAATTTTTTTTTTTATTTTGGAATTTTAAGGGTTGAATCTATGGGTGATGAAAAAGTGTCTGAATCAAGATGGGCATGGAATAGTTGGGAATGATGACATGGATATAATTAAAATAAAATATTTATATAATTATATTAAAATATATTTATTACTGTATATAATAATATAATAATAAACATAAATATAAATTAGTCCCAAAAATTCCTTATTTAGGGAGCACTAGCTTCCCCAACTTGCATATGACCAAAAATGGCTGAAATTTATAGAACCTAAGGTAGGGTGACATGACTATTACACAATATTGAGAGTGTTTTTACCTAACTTCCTCAAATACATGTACCTCAATGCCAAAAATATATTTTAGTTTAGAATCTGCAATTTTATATAGTGACTCAATAACAAGATCATAGTAGCTCAATAAATAGATACATGGGTTTTCTAGCATGGACAAAGTTTTGAAGAATCTTTGAGGAAAGAGGAGAATCTATAATCCCTATTTAACTTTAGGAAGGAGATTAACGACAATGTGAAAACTAGGAAATCTTCGTTCACTCCTTTTAGAAAGAAGTTTGGCAAACCAAGATGTGTGAAGACTGGAAAAATATTTAGGCACAATGAGAATGGAAAACCCTCATGTAGTTTATATAATTAGAATGGGAAGAAGGGATAGAACATGACAACAATTACACTAGACCATAGAAGAATATATATAAGGTCTCATGCTATATTTGTGGAGATAAACACTTTTCTAGCTACATAGAAAAGTTAGGGAACAGGATTAATTAGTAATTATTACTATAAGTAATAGCAAAAAAAAAAATCCTCCATGGGAGCAACAATAACAACCCTAACACAAGATTAATGCAATAGTGAACTATTATCAAGTTGAGCACCAAGAAGCTCCCATAGAACATCTAGGTATAATTTTTGGGTATTCTTGTAGCATTATTATTGATATAGTATCTACATAAGGCTTTGTAGTGCCATAAAATTTAATGGTCTTATTGATGTAGGATCTACATAATGTTTAGTCATACCATAAATGTTGTTTAAAACTCATAAATTAGCTAATCTGATTAGAGATGCATGGAATGTCTACTATGGAAATTTTCCTACTAGACTAGTGGATAGCTATCTTTTGATGCAAGATTTCATTTTCCTAACCTTGAAACTAAATTCAAATTATATGTATCCCTTTTGGGCTCATATGATATTCTTCAAACTGAATGATTGTGTGATCACAAGGGTAGTTCATTACCACACCAAGAATGCTAAGAGTATTGGTTATCAAGGAAAATTATTAAATTTACATGGGATAAATAAGTCAATCATAGCAAGGAAAATATCTACCATCTAGCTTAATAAATCATAACATAAAGCTTTATATAGATCTCGATTGTTCATACAAAGGAAATAGACAATGAGAGGCCTCCTACATTTGAGGAGTATATCGTTTTCTCCAAAATTTTAGGGATGTTTTAATTGTATATTTCCTATTATAAATTCTTAGGATACCTTTTCAAAAATAAGTTTGACTTCTTAATTTGTATTTTCTAAGAACCCAAACTATTTTGAAGTCTCTCTATTCTATGACAACAATACAATTATTCAAGCTTAAGAAAAAGATACATGAGATGCTAGACAAAGGATTGATCATAGTCTAATGTTTCTTAGAGTTGTAGAGGGAATTCAAGAAAAGATGTATTGAGAAAAAGAACATAATCAGAGTTGTAGAGGGAATTCGAGGAGGTTTGACTTGCAGTGTACTCCTCACCGCTAGTTCATTGCAATGATGAGACTAAAAAGGAATCTGTCAGAATGAAAAGGGAAATTTGACACATCACCTAGTATAAAAACAAACTTGAATCATAACCACTCCTTTTCTTGACCAAATAACTTATACCCAACATGAAAGAGAGTGCATCTTCTGAGGATTTGTAAACCATGAAAGAAATAGACAACCACCTTATCATATATGTATAGGTTGTAGGTTTTTCTTCCATAGTCATGATGCATATTATGTGTTTCATTTTAGGATAGAATGGTGATGTTTAAGTTGACCACATAGAGTGCCTTTCCATCAACAAAACACCATTGATATGAAACATCTTTTTAGTTTATCTAATACTCATTAGCTTAATATATAAAGTAAAAGACAACAAATCCCATTGATTAGAAAACTAGAGAAAAATAAGGAACACGAATAGTAGGCTAATATTTTAGAAGAAAAATCTTTTGGTTTCCAATGCTTTGGAAGGTCACGTTTCTACATATATAGGATTTCAAGAATGGGAAGCGTAATCACAAAAAAATCATACCTCACAATTTTCATGTTATGTTTTCCACCTATATTAGTGTCCATCTCCCATAGTGTGTTTTTAGGTTCATTTAGCCCTATCCTAGCCTTTCACCCGCTCTTGGTGCCAACATCACATTGTGTTTTTGTATTGTCCCAACTTTTTGGTGTAATTAAATGTCTTTTTTTTGTGTTAATCCATTGTTTTGTTGATGTGCCAAGTTTTATCTAGCCTTATTATACTTGGACACCAACACATGAATGTTCTTGCAATGCACTAGAGTCATCTAATTTTTTAGCCTTATAATGGTTGTTTCCTTCTATTTTCACTAGGTCTTGCTTCACCTGTGCATGCAAATGTAACTAAGTATATTAGATATGTTAGGTGAATTCCACTAATTTGTTCACTTAGCATGCCTCCTCACCTTCCAATCTATCTCTTATTTCAAATTTTATCATTCTCTATCAATCTCATACACTATTTCAAGCTATCTTCTTGCACTCTACAATAATGTACAACACTCTTGAGTACTCTTATTTATCCATCATTGTCTTCATGAGATTTTATCTTCATTGAGAACAACCATTGTGATCTACATGTGATATTGTTCAAGTTTTCATTTTTATTTATGCTCACTATTATTGTTATTGTTATCATTGCAAGCTTCCTTTGTTGGCATATTGAGAATTTTATTACCATCTTCTATATCTCCACACACATGCACACTAGGGTGTTCATCCCCATAGACCAAGGATTTTACATCTATAAATTCATTTATAATGTTTTTCTTATTTTTCTAGATGCACAGAAGGTTAGGGAAAAGACTCTCTAATTACATTTTTCTATTTTAGCTACCCATGGAGATTGAAAGACCAAAATAGGGGCTTGACTTGAAGGCAATCTCCTATGGAGCCACTTTATTTTATCTCTATGGTTACTAAATTTGAACAAATAATGAGATTTAAGTGCATTCAAATAAGAAAATCAATTCAAATAAACAAACACTTTTAGTTTGAGAAAATGGAGGAAATAAACAACATGCAAGTACCACATAAACATAAGCATTATATATCCATGATATTTGGTTGTGCTCCGAGATGAATTGATATGCTATGCAATGTATGTTGGTTGTTCTCTTGCTTGAAGTTGCTAAATTTGGCATCATGTACTTACTTAAGGATGACGGTTTGATTGTACTTTGGGTAGAGTTCCTTAAATAAACTTTCTACCATGGACATGGAGGGCTGGGATTTGATCATTGGATGAAGGGCTAGGATTGCCTTGCATGGATGTGCTAGCTAGACTCATGATAAGTTGATGGAGGATATGAAAGGATTAATGGATGGAGGAGATTTTCATAATTTACATGGAGAGGGGAGATGTAGGCATGTGGGAGAATGTGGAGGAGGCAAGTGGATGAAGGAGATTGAATCTTGAAATGAGCATGAGGATTGTTCCAAACTACATGACTCACACATGGAGCATGAGGAAGAGATAATTGGTGGAGATGACATGTGTGAAGATGAATGGTCAATATGTATTTAGAGTTTGAAATGGATGGTGAGGATTGGAGGGAAGATTTTTTTGGATTGTAGTGAAAGAGGGCTTGAATATTTAATTAGAAGGAAAATGAATGAGGCTAATTAGCTTATTAATTAAACAAGAATGTCTTATTCAATTAATTATTTGGAGGAAGGGTAGTTTAGGTTAATATGATTTAATTAATTACTGAAGGGGTTAGTTTGATTAGTTAAATAAATATGCTTTATTTGATTAATCATTAGAGGAAAGATGACCTAATCATTTAAATAATTTTACTTAAAATTAATTAGTGAAGATTTGATGTAGGGTAATGATGGGGATTGATAGAGGCATGATAATGTTAGGTTAAAATGTGGAAGTAGATTTTAAGTGTGTACATTAAATTCCCCTCTTTCAGATGGCATTATGACTAAGAGAAGTGGCGTTGTTTGAAAGAAGATAAGTATAGACACTTGGTGAGATAGAATTAGTGGTAGGATGCCCAAGTCATTTAGAAGAATGAGGGTTAGGAAGTGGCCCCCTCGAGAGAGCAAGTAGGTTTATAGGGACCTGGGTGATCTCTTGAAAGGAAAGCCAGGTCTGAAGGGATTAAAAATGGATGAGAAGGAGTTAGATAAATAGAAAGAGAGGAAATGGTTAGATGCATGGGGATTGAAGAAATTATGATATGTGGGAAGAGGTGTATGGATGAGGATATGGGTAATGATACTTAGGTATGGTTGATGGTAGGTACATGCTAGGAAGGAAATTTCCATGTAGAGAGCACCTGACAATGTCTGTTGTAGCACTAGCCTTGATCATGATGACGATGTGCCAAGTGTGTGAAGGATGGACCCAAAAGAAAAGGTCACAATAAAGAATTTGACCTATGGCACCATGATATGGAAGATCATGATATTGTTGTGGCAATATGCTAGAAGGACCAATATGGATGTAAAACAAAAAGATAAAACACACAAGCAAGCAAGTATGCATGCCAAAATTATACAAAGACAAATAAAATTTTCTCTTGGTCAATCTAAAAACTAATTTTGATTGATTATGATGATAGCATTGTTGACGTGGGAATGATATATCCCAAAAACAATGCAAGGATTGTGAACTATATATCCTAATGGTGAGGAGTTTCTTAAAACTAAGCAGGGCTTGTAGCAAGGCTAGGAACAAAACCTATAGATGCTTTGGGATAATTTACTAGATTGCTTGGCGATATTTGTGTGGATTTTTTTACTTCTGGCTATGTTTGGATTACGTTGCTAGGATTGTTTTGTTGTATTGTGCTATGGATTTGGATGGCTTGCATTCAAAGGGATGGCTTTTGGATAGGACTTCTTTTGCTTATTTTACTAGATGGGATTGTTGCCTCAATATTGTAACCAATAATTTTTAGACATAATTTTTTTCCCTTTATTCTTTTGATTTTTCTAAATTTTATAATTTTTTTGATTTAAATTTAAATTTGCAAGTACTAGGGTCATTTCCACACCCATGAAATTGAACTAGGTGAATTCCATGCCTACATATTTGACCTAAGGCAATAGATAAATAAACTAAGAATCAAGACTGATTCTTAGAGATATATGTAGATGGAATTAAGTGAGGTTTAGGTATTTACCAATATTTATGCTAAAATAGACCACCTATATACTAGGAATTACATTAAGAACAACACAATCAATATAAACTCAAAACAAAAAGTAAAAATACCAACATATAGTTTTCACCACCACAATTATAAATCTTTAAATATCATAGTTTTAACATAATAAATATAAATAAATAATATCCTTAAAAACTAAATTTTAAATTAATTATTTGAAATATATTAATATAAAAAGCTTCTTTTCAAAGCATTGGGTCTTCAAATAAAGTGGTTGCCCAAAACTATGTGCAAAAATAGAGTTTGCTTAAAACCTAAGCTACTAAGAAATCAATGTTTGATCATGCAACTTTTTTAATTCTATCGAACTTGGTGGGCTTTTCCTCCATTGGTGCACCTAACACAAGATTAATGCAACGGTGAACTATTATCAAGTTGAGCACCAAGAAGCTCCATCGAATATCTAGGTATAATTTTTGGGTATTCTTGTAACATTATTATTGATATAGTATCTACATAAGGCTTTGTAGTACCATAAAATTTAATTGTCTTATTGATGTAGGATCTACATAATGTTTAGTCATATCATAAATGTTGTTTAAACTCATAAATTAGCTAATATGATTAGAGATGTATGGAATGTATAATATGAAAAATTTCCTACTAGACTAGTGGATAGCTGTCTTGATGCAAGATTTCATTTTCCTAACTTTGAAACCAAATTCAAGTTATATGTATCCCTTTTGGGCTCATATGATATTCTTCAAACTGAATGATTATGTGATCACAAGGCTAGTTCATTACCACACCAAAATTGCTAAGAGTATTGGTTATCAAGGAAAATTATTAAATTTACATGGGATAAATAAGTTAATCATAGCAAGGAAAATATCTACCATCTAGCTTAATAAATCAAACTTGGTGGGCCTTTCCTACCTAATTGTAATCAAACTTGGCAACTTGTTTATGGGTTTCGAAGTACTGGGTGGGCACCGGGCTCAAAGGGATAAAAGTAGTGTACATTTAGCTCAAATAACTACTCTTACTTTTTGGGGACATTTTCTACAAATATTAGTTTAGCTTGGTATCTTGACTTGAGACGGCCTTTTGATATTTCACACGAATTAAGGTCTTAAATTTTTTTATCAACTACCACAAATTATCATTCTCAGTAGTAGCAAAAGCTGAGAGGAAACCAATGGAAACTGATACTCGATTACACGGTACAAGAACTGCTTTTTTTTTTGGTAATATCTGATCAAATGTTGTATAATTAACAATTTAGAATTGACTTGCCAACTTGTATTACTTAGTATATTTCTACAAATTCTAAATTTTCATGAAACAATTTTGGCCAAGTGTTTTGTCATTCACATTTTGCACTATTTTTGAAATTTAGATTTTCCTTTTTTTCTTGAAATTATGTGGATGAATACACAAATTCTAGTGGTAATGACAATGGCCATCAAACAAACACAGTCATAATCAAACAAACCGAAAGTCATAATCAACAGTGAAACTTGGATACTGGACCGCCGAAGGAGTCTAGAGATCTTCTCTAAAATCCCCACGAGCGATAATTGGAGTGCATGGAGATCTTCAATGGCTACAATTTTTTCAGGAAAGAGGCCACCACCAAACCTCCAAACGTCTGGCAGTGTGGGGACTTGAACAATTGTGCGGGGCTTGTGCTAAAATAAAACAACAATCTTTTAAGAGTTTGAAATTCTTGTCTTCCAATCCAGAGTTCCTCTACCTAGATCTTTCTTTTTCCCATCTAGAATCCATTGGAGGGTTTATTACAATTTTCTTATATGAACATGTGCGGTTTTTGTATCCCAACTGTTTAAGAGATTGAAGGCCTCTTTTAAACTAGGAGAATAACCCCTCAATTCCCATAGATTTCAGCTCTCGCTGCGAGAAAACAACTCTTATTATTTCACTTGAAAATCTCGATGATTTTTTCCGATTGGAACACCTTTGGTTTTGGTAGACAAGCAGGCCTCCGTAAACAGTTTAATCCTTTAAATCAAGAATTCTTAGTTGCAATGGTGAGCAAATTTGAACTGAGTTGCAATGGCGGCGGATGATAATAAATCATCTATCCGTAGACGTTGCCCACCTTTAGCGACGTCATTGCTATTTAATAGGGCAGAAGGATGATATTCTAGGGATTTTGATTTGATTAGATAGCTACTGGGCAGGCGATGAGATGGGTACTAACATGATGCATGGGCATCGACAGTGTCTATGGCACCATTGATGCCATAGGTGCATCCTGAAGGCCCCATAGATGCTGCCATCATATCTTAGGGTTCCTAGTTTGTCCACATTGTAGCCTATTGGTTTTACCAATATTGGTATCCATTTATTGCTTACTGTGGCCTTTATTTCCTAGTATGGGCCCCTCTCTGTACATTCTGGCTTTTTGGTTTTAATACATTTCGTATGGGTGCCTAGCACCTTTTCTAAAAAGAACGAAAACATCTACTTCTTCCAACTCAAAGGCAAGTTTAATATCATTTTAATTGATTTCATGAAAATAATCATCTGTAGGAATCTAAGGCGACGTCAAAAGAGAATGCCAAACCCAAGCCCTGCCATTGGCTGGAGGACATTGACAAAGCACATTTGATATTATTTTTATCATTTAATTAAAATCATGGTTCAAGATTAATCAAGCTCTGCCAAAGCCCACAACCAGCAGGGCCTAAATTTGATGGCCATATGGCTGTATTTAGGCATTTTTACCATAAAATACAATCAAAATTTTAAAAAGATTGTATCATGTGAAAGGAGAGATTTTGGATAGATTGTCAAAATTTATATAGAATTGTGATGATATATAAATTTGGTTTATATATAATTTTACTTATACTAAAGTATGTCATAGTATTTTAAGGGTACATTTAAATGGATAACTGTCATAAAAAATTGCTTGACAGGTAGGGTCGACTGTCAAATTTAAGCCCTGACAACCAGTCAAGCTCCAACTGTGTAGCTCAAGTGTGAATCCACTCTCTGAGCGAATTGTCTATACAATAGTATTCTGAATCATTTTAATATTACATTTTACTTTAATATTAAATGCAAAGGGAAGGTTGTATATAATTTAATCATTAAAACTTTAATGATTAAAGGGATGTAATGATTTAAAAGGAAATTATATATAAAAGGCATGACAAAGATGAGTTAGGAATAAATGTTTGGGACAAAAAAGCAAAAGATGAATATTAATTATTTGATATAAATAAAATCTTAAAAAATAAAAGTAAAACTAAAAAGAGAAGAAAGAGAGCTACATGAAAGATTTTCACACACAAGGGCAAAGGAGAGGAGAAATTAATTACATAGAAAATCAAAAGAGGGGAAATATTAAATAGAAGTGGTTGCACTTATTTCCAACATGGAAACAATTTATTGTAAAAGGTGGATCGTGTAGCAAAAAGAAATATGCAACAATAAAATAAAAAATCATGCACATAAGGTGAAGTGGATGGCAAGTAAATTTAAGTGCTATTAATTATCTTCACATACGAAGAATTGGTTTGGGGATCAAATTGATTAATTATTTTGTCAGAAGATTTCTAGATTTTATTTCTAAAATATTTTGAGAAGAGTGACCACACAAACAAATTCAGAGAATTGATTAGCTACTAGCATCTATAGTGAAGCATTGGAGGGTGTAGTAACATCTTTGCCACTACAAGCTTCCTCTTCTTTCTTTTCCCTCTTCTTTTCTCTCTTGTTCAATATATGCCTTAGATGATTGATAAATGATGTTGGTCGGATCATTTTTATAGAAACCCTCTACTATTGCGAGTTTTTCTAGTTACATGGAAGGATTGGGTGAATGTTTCCTGAGCAAAGCCATCTATTTTGTGTTGCTCTAAGTTTGTAGTTGACTATACTTCTCTCTATCTAACCTCATGATGGTTAATATAAGTGCATAATTTTCCTTTATCTCTTGTGTCATTGTTGGGTGTCTTTATTCTAAGGATTAATATACTATTATTTCTAGTTTTTTTTCCTGGAAATGTTCTCTTTTTCTTTCCTTCATCCTTTTGTTGTTTGGATCCAAGGGAACCTCTGTATTTTTTTCCATTAATGAGTTATGTTGCACCATGTAATCTTAAAATCATACCATGACATTGATTTAGGAGGTTGCTACTCTAGAAATTCTGACTCATCATTGTTGTGCATGAAGTCTCGTGATTGTTGTGAATGCTCTTAGCGCATTATTATTGATTATAATATCACGAGTTTCTAATCTCTAGTCATATGGTCATGGGATTCTCACTCTTGGCTTATGGCCTTTCATGCTTTCTATATTTTACTTTATGCATATTTCCCTCTTCCCTTTTCCTCTTCAATTAGAGTTAGATTGGAGTAAGTAGGGAGTCAGCCCTCTCTCCAAAGATTGGTCTATTGTTTGCATCACACATCTATAGACCTTTCCATTGTTAGTGGTCACACCAAGCACTTTTGTTCATTAGAACCTCAACTACATAGAAATATTGTCAACAGGTTCAACATAGATATCATTGAAAATTTTAAGATTTAGTTTTCAACATATAATGTCTAATGTTTCAAATTCAGGATTTGAAATTCATCGTTTAATGTTTAAGGTTCAATGTTTATCATTAAAGGTTTAATGTTAATATTTAGGGTTGACATTTGAGGTTCAACTTTTAATTTGAAGTGTTTAATTTTTAATGTTTAGCATTGAGATTTACTGGTCTATGTTCAATAATGATCATTTAGCATTGAAATTCATTTGTCTATGTACAGTGTTAAGTGCTAAGGTTCATTATTTAGGGTTAATGGGTCAATGCCTAAGGTTCAACATTTAGTGTTTAGGGTTTAGAGTTCAAGTTTTGGAGCCTAGGGTTCACATTCAAGGTTTAGATTTCAACATCAAGGGTTCAACATTCAATGTTTAGTATTAGTACTTAATGATTGTGTTCAATGCTCATCGTTTAGCATCTATATTCAATTTTCTATGTATAAGGTTCAATGCTAAGTTTCATTATCAATAGGGATAAATGTTAAATACGTATGGTTTAGAATTTTGGGATTAGGGTTTAGATTTGAAGATTCATCTAAGGTTTATGTTTCAAGGTTTAGGGTTCTACGCTCTTGGTCCAAGTTTTAGCATTTATCATTGTAGTTAGGGTTTAGGTTTCAAATTTAGTGCTCAATGTCTAGGCTTCATGGCGTAGGGTCCAAGACTTAAGCATCTTGATTGTAAACTTATGGCTCTGGGATCACTATTCAAGGTTTAGGGTTTAGGGCCTAGATTTAACATTTATTGTCTAGTGTTAAATGTTCATGGTTTAAGGGCCAAGACCTTTGACTCACCAAATGGGGTTTAGAGTTTAAAATTTAAGGTTTGTAGGGTTCATATTCAAGGTTTAGCTTTCAATTTTAAGGGTTCAACATGTAACCTTTAATATTACTATTTAGTGGTTTGTGTTTAATGCTTATCATTTAGAATTTAAATTTAGTTGTTTGTGTATAGGGTTTAGTCGTAAGGTTCATTGTTTAGGGTTGAAGGGTAAAGACCTGGTACAGTCATGCAGTTAGGAGGGTCCACAAAGTGAATAGTCTAGACCGTGCAGCAAGAGTAAACACAATGGAAACAACTCAAAGATGGAATGCAAATACAGATTCAGTTATTCAACATATCATAGATTCAAAATACAAACAAGTTGGCAACATGCAGGCTTACAATTAGGGCGCATAGGCCTGATTCCTCAGTTACAAAATATGTGCAAGATATAGCTTTGAAGCACCTTCCAAAAGAAATTCAAACTATCCAACTTGTAAATTATGCTAACTACTTTCCTAGGCATCTATTACATGATTATATATCATCTCTAGAACACAAGACTCCTCCGCATTGGCCAAGGATTATTACAAAATCTGATGAAAGAGATGTAACATGTGTACACGGATAGGTTGGACCTAAATTGATGGGAATCCTCTACAAGTGAATGAAATAGCATGCAGATCTCAGGGAAGACCAGCCGTGATCCAAAGTTCCTTGAATGATGTGTCGTTTAGCTCCTCAAGTCATGAAATGCTCCGCACCTATCTTCTCCTTTAGCTGATTGTCTGAGACTATCATGATGCTCTGCTTTGAGAAAGTAGTCGATCTTCTGATAGCGATATCTTTCTGGTAACTGATTCAAATGATCTAAATTTTGGATATGATGTGCATGAATGTGTCTAGATGCTAAGTCCAGCGCCGCAAGGTTTGAAATGAAACTGCGGTAGAATGCTAACCAAAATATAGAAACTGCTACTGACTGAACTGAACTGGAAAATAAAAAGAAAACAAACTGAAATGCACATGTTTTTGGTTGATGCAAGATTGCTCTTGAACCAGGCATGCTCCTACATCAGACATCTGGGTTGTTGAAAAAAGTGAGTCCCTCAATTTGCTGGGGCTAGAGGAAAACCAAGATGGTCCACCTCAGCCTGAGAAATCCAAGATGAGTCTTCTTCTGGTTTGCCTTTCCACTTCACAAGATATGCTTTGTATTGTCTTCCTCTAGTGTTGTGTCCAACTTTGCTGTCCAAGATGTCCTCAATCTGCTTTGGTGCTTGTTGTGGTAACTGCTTCTTCAAATCTTCTTCCATGTTGTCATTGAACTCTACTTCATGATACTGATATAGGTTTGCAATGTTGAAAATAAGTGATATACCCAATGTCTTCGGTAACTTCACTTTGTGTGCATTTCTTGAATCAAAATTTATGAGTATCCTACATGGTCCAAACTTCTTCATCTTCAACTTGTTATAAGTCCCAACTGAAAATACTCTTAAAGTTCCATCTAAAGATTGGTCTCATCTATACTCCCTAGCACACTTCTTGTTATCTTTTGTACCACCTCTTTGTTTGATTCTACTTCAAACACTTTGCAACGATCTAAAATAGAGCCACTTGAAACACTTCTAATTGGTTCAAAATACACAACAAGTCTCTAATTTACTTCTTAGTCACCCTTCTCTTGTGAGCCGGTTTATTCGTACTGTTGCTTGTGTTAAATCTTACTAAAATATTTTGTTACTAGTCTCAACCACTCTAGCCTATATTTTGTATTCTAGTGCTTCCTCATTGTTATAAATCTATTTGTTGAGACTATATGTAATGTTCAATGCTTCAAGTGCTCAAAAGATTAAACATTGTAAATACATTGCAATAATCTAAAAAATACATGACACTCGTATTGGTTTGGTTAATTTTGAAATTATTTGTTATGGCTCTATGGGATGCACAATGCTTCTTAAACTGAATAGTACAATCTAAATGCATTTTCATATACAATGTCTTGATAAGGAAAGAGTTAACACAATATAGATGCACTTTCATATACAATGTCTAGAGGCATCTTGCATTCAACTAATGTAGTATTATTGCCATTTCTTTAACCACTCTAGCTCCGCCTTCACATTGTGCTTCCTCTTTAATAGCAGAAGCTTGAGAATTTAATGTTTTCATCTTCTAAGTTGCTTGCAGGATATAATATTTATTTTTTGTGACTATTAAAACTTAAATCCATAGAGTTAGCTCGTGAATGAGCTCCACATGATTAAAATGTTCTGAACAAATATGTAGTTTATTACTTGCCTCGCTATTTGATAAGTTTTAAACTTTATTTAAAATTAGCTAGAATAATTACATTGTTGCAGATTATAGTATTCAATTCAGTATGCACTACACTGTATGCCATTTTTGTGTTGATTGTTTTTTATTTGTGTATGCAAAGTAAACACAGAAATATGCATTTTGCCTAGGCAAAACAAACCCACATTGTACATTCAAGCACCAGGCCATGTCTTTACCTATCTGTTGTGACTAATTTCCCAACTCAAAACTATTTTTCTGTAGTGACACAACATGCAATCTGTAATATAACGCAAGCATTTCATTCAACTCTAGAATTGACTACTACAACAACTGACTTTGTAACTGCAAAACTTGATGCTGAGTGCATCATACAACAAATGGTAACATAATGTCACTGACTTTTCTATCTATTCAATTCTCATCATCGTGACTAGTTCAACCAATATCCCATCATTGTTGTTTTGTATCTTGTTTGTTTGTAAATATTAAAAACATATATGCTTACTGTTATGTTGATATCAATCTTAACTTTCTTGTCTATTGCACTTTTGTATTGCTCGAGCATGAAACAACAACCAGTACAAACACATCGTGCAAGACTCAAGCTAAATGACTCAAGAAACCCATATCACAGGTAAATACATACTCTGGTTCTTGTTTGTGCATATAACATTTTTGTTATGCTTAACCAATAACATGTTCCTATCTCTACTCGTAGTTTCACTTTTGGTCTTGTTATGTTCATTGTTAGTTACATTTTACTTCTTGAGCTAATAGCCATATCATCACAATGACTGCAATACAAAAATACAAAGTATTCCTATTGCTCACACTCCAAGAACAACTATCCTCACCTGTTGCACTAGGTGTCTTCCAAAAAAGTGCAAAAAAGCTATATTTTTATCACACATTGTTGCGAATGGTTTGCTTTCATTGTTTGCACTCAGTGGAAGTCATTTTAGCGTTTGTTTGGTAGGGTTATTTTTGGTTTTATTATGTTTTATCCCACTCATTTTTCTTTTGTTTTTGTATGGCTGGGCTAGTTGCTCTATGGTCACCACTAACTGGTTAACCAAATGCAATGCCATCCTTGTCTGTAAATTGAAAATGTCATACTATACTTATATGTGGGGGTTTCTTCCTATTACGGATTTATTTTGCATATTTCTATTTCTGTCATGGCTAGCACCTAGTATTACAAAGGCCCTGTAAGTATCCAAATGGTACCTCCTTATATGCATATCAGTTATAAGTTTGCTGGTGGTTTTTACTAGTATAGACCTGGCTACATAAAAAAAATATTTCTACTGTGAATATATGAGAATGTTTTGGGCTCCTATTGGTGCTGCACTGAGGGTTGTTAAAATTACACGGAACTTTTGTAGCTTAAATGTGCCCTTACTGGATTTAAGCCTAGATAAATTCATCAACTACAATATATTTACATGCAACATTATTTCTTTGTTTGATTGTGGTAGTATTCTAACTTGCATTAGGCTTTTAGCATGTGGCTTATTACCATCATGCCAAATGCCCTACTTAGCAAATTATGTGTGTATTTAATGTTGCATTTTATTCCCTTTACAGATTCTTTTGTAAGGACTATAAAATCCTAATATAAACACATTTGCTTAGTAGAACTGACCATAGGTTAAAAGCACAAGATTAAGTTCAGCTAAGAAATGTTAAACACTGACATTAGGTAGTATGCCTGATGGGAAATTGCTTTGTGGCTAGCCACAAATTTATGTGGGCAGAAATATACCTAACCAAGCTTTCTATTGCGAATCTCGTGCTAATCCGACTGATTTCCCTTGATTAATGAGGAAGAGAATTGGCTAGACCAGGTACTTATGGGTTGATAGAATTTAGAAGTGTCAACGACAGGATTTACCCTTTTCTGGCTACTACATACAAGAATCTGAGTTGTATCTACATTGCAAACCTCTAGCAATGAGCC
Organism: Cunninghamia lanceolata; assembly: GCA_027924645.1. NCBI lineage: Eukaryota > Viridiplantae > Streptophyta > Pinopsida > Cupressales > Cupressaceae > Cunninghamia > Cunninghamia lanceolata. Next base: position 972,003 of record BSBN01001191.1, on the reverse strand, counting down.
ATGAGTTGCAATTAACTGAATAGATACATGCATATTGACTTGAAATTTGTATACTTGCTCCAACTGCTGATGCTTATAGCTATTCATCCAAATAAAAGACACTACAATGCTTCTCAACTTCTACATTCCATGTTCCTACAAAACATTGCATACGACCTAGACATTACAGGTAGCAATTAATTTTATTGCAATCCATGGCTTGGCACAAAGCATTTCCAATGCTGGTTCAACTCTAATTCTTGTAGCAGTAGAATTTTCAAAAAGAAATATACTATAACATGGTTGCTGAACTTTAGTCTTGTTTGTATTTCCTAGCATAGTTCTTGTTATCTTTTGTACCACCTCTTTGTTTGATTCTAGTTTGAACACTTTGCAATGATCTAAAATAGAGCCACTTGAAACACTTCTAATTAGTTCAAAATACACTACAGGTCTCTAATTTACTTCTTAGTCACCCATCTAATTTACACTCTTGGTTTTTCCCCCTTCAACAGATTTGCTTCTTCTAGATTTGAGTGGCCATGTTGTGTTAAAAGTTATGACATTCATAGCTGAGGTGTGTAATGTGTAGTGTTTGAAAGACACTATGTTGGCAATGGTCAGAGCTGGAAAAATGTACAAACCTATTACCATACAAAACAAAAACTTAATCAATGACACACATTTAGAATTAGAATATATATGAGATCTACTTAGACTTAGTACAGTTAGTAATCTTTTAGTATTAGGCTCAACAGTCATCTCACTTAGCCTTGACCGCCATGACTTGCATTAAACTGAGTCCTTTTATTGGCTTCGCTTTCACCTATATAATTTTACCCCTCTTCATCTTCCTATAGTTTAAATACACAACCTGCACTTTTCCAGCTGCCAGAGCAACAAATTGTCCAATATAACCTGTGCCTCCAATCACTAGTATTTTACTATTGCCACTTTTCTCTTTCTCCAAAATATGAAATAAGGATGAGACTCAAAAACAGTGGCCATTAGTCAAACTAAAATTTCTAGCAGTATTTGTATACTCTAGTGGACATTGAAAGAATCGGGCATTGCAACAGTACTTGCAACCATTTTTAGGCCTTGCTAGTCTTAACTAGTCTTGCCCAATAGACAAATTTGAGTGAAAAATATTGGCATGGACAAATTAATGGAACACTCATTGTTATATAGCTAATTGCTTCAATCTTTGGGTTGGTGGCTAGCTCAGTCAAACCAACTAATTCAAAGAAGAAAGGTAGCTAACCACACTTTAATACTCATTCACTATATTGAATAGCTTCAGTTTTTAATGTCAAAGATCCTAATGTTGTCATAGCCAGATAGCATGGCTCACAATCATAGGCCATGAGCATATTGATTAGAAGATCCATTTTATTACAGTTACGAGTTAAAATGTTTTGTCATCTCATTTTAGATATAAAATGCATGCTTAAGTGAATTGCAATGCAGTGGGGAAGTAGTTTTAACTTTTTCCTTTCTATGTAACAAACCATTTGGTAAACAGTACTACAAATGATTTTGAATGCTGTAACATCACTTCAAGAACTTTCCACACAAGTTACTGTGTATATATATACCTTTTCCTAACAGTGCAAAAGAAGCTCGTAAGCTTTCCTAACCAATCCCAACAAGTAGTTAGCATTGTTGGGTGCTTGTTTTATAGTTTCTTACTTACTTTAAAATTTAGTTGTAATTTTCAAAAATCTATCCCTCTATTTTGCTCACCCCTGTTCAGACTTGTGCATGGTTTTTCAAGGGCAGAGCACTGTAGATTGAAGATAGTTTTGAGTCTACTTCAGTATTGCATATTTACTACTATTGCTGATTGGATAGTTATACCATTTGTTGATGCCATATTGTTGTTACTATTGTCTTTCAAAGGTTTAATGTTGTTACTAATTAGAAGTAACTATGAAATATCAACATATTTAGTGATGCATATGTTTTTAGCAGGGGAAGACACTTGTTCTTGATGAGCCTTGCACACAAATAGGTGTTCCCACACCTGCCTTGCAAAAAACATAATGCTCTCAAAACTGACAAGTCCAAAGTCATGCATATCATTCCTCTCTCCTCTGCAATTAAAAACCCTAGGAAAAATTCACACCCAATGCTTCCACATGAAAGTACTTACAACACCCAAAATCCTCTCTCCTTCGTAATAAAAAACCCCACGAAAAATTCACACCCAATGGTTGCACAACAAAGTGTTTGCACTGCCAGGGGAAAAACACACAGACTATAGTTAAGAGATCAATATTTCCTTGCATGCACGATTCACTATCTACTTCATTAATTATGCTGCCAGCGATTCTTCAATGTTGTGAAAGTTTTCATTACTTGCTACAGACCAGTTGTTTGTGCATAGTAATTATTTGTACCAGAGTTTATTTCATACCTTAAACTTTATTTGCAATTAACTAAAATAGTTACAATGCTGCAGATTATAGTTAAAGTAAATATAGAAATATGCATTTTGTCTAGGTAAGGCAAAAACACAATGCACATACAAGCACTAGGCTATATATTTACTTGTCTGCTGTGACTGATTTTCCAATGCAAAATTGATTTGTTGCAGTTACACAATACACATATAGAATATTGCCCAGACATTTCATTCATCTTTGCAGTTGAGAAACTTGATTCCGATTGCATCATACAACAAAAGAACAGAGGCATCACACGAGAAACTTGTAGAAGGAATTAATCCACATGGGTGCTTGCAAGAAAAGCATCACTATAGCCTCAATAGCTATGCTATTTGCGGGCATAAATACATACAACAGTCTATACAAACATGTATGCACAGTAGTTCATATTGACAATGTGGTCATAGACTAATTTATATCTGAATTCTAAAACTCTTTGTTAACACTAGATGTAATACTCAATACTTCTAGTGCTCAAAACATTAAACACTGTAATACATTACAATAATCCAAAAATTATATGGCACTCATATTCATTTAGTTAATTCTCAAATTATGTCTTTTCGCCTCAACAACTATGTTATTTGTGGGCATAAATACATACAACAGTCTATACAAACATGTATGCACAGTAGTTCATATTGACAATGTGGTCATAGACTTTGCCCTGATCCCTAGACTTCTTCTTGTATAGAGTAAACATAAATTCTTAGTTTCAAGGTAAATATTACACTATTATCATCTATTTTAGATCTTTAACTATTCATATTTCTGTACCATTTTGGATTTGTATACATTATTTGGTCACAAAACCAAGTATCACCATTTATTACAATTTACATTTCCTAAATAATTATTGTAAATTATTAGATTATCAGTCTTAGTTGTCATCATTAATGACATCAAATCAAGCAGAACGACAAAGCCTCTCACTCCATCTACCTTAACAAGGAGGACAACCGCATAATAACAATAACAATTATCTAGTTTTATGGAAATTATTAGGTAGGAAAAGAAAACTCATCTTGGTTGGATTCTGCATATTCATTACACTGCTTTTTTCAAATTTTGGATGTTCCTACATGGACAAAACACTTTGGGATCTATAGCTTTACATAAACTACTCAGTTGAGTTGGTTCATTCTAGAAATTAAGTGCTCTATATTGTCATCAGACCACATCCCAATGGGAACCTTCTGCTATCTATTTTTAGAATTGCTAGTCTATTCCAAACCATCATTTTTACCGTCTTTGAACTGGCAATACAATATGATTTCAACCACATTTTTTAAACCACTCTAGCTCCAGCTTCACATTGTGCTTTCTCTTTACAACACTTGGCAAGGACTGATATTGCCCTGCAACCCTTGTTTTATTTTATTTTTAGATTGGAATCTTATTTTTTAAAATTTTTAGATTGGAATCTTATAAAATTACACGGAATCAGAATCTTGAGCTCTTCAACTCCACCCCTGTTGTGAATGTAGGAACACCTCTCAGCGTAATAACATCCCAATATTTTGGTAACCTAGTAATATTATTTAGTTCCAAATATTTATCCTTTCCAACTTTATAGCATCCCAAGCATATGATATCAATAGTAATAGGCATTGCCTCCTATTTTGCAATAGCCAAGTTTGTAGAGAAAAGATAAGTGAGGAGCTAGCTTGACACTATAAGTTGGAATTATTTATTTACTATTGTTGGATAATAGATTGTCCATGATTTTGACACTTTTGTGCTTCAGATCCTTTATTGTCTTGCTGGAATTCATGCCTTTTCAAAATCACTAAGGTCTAGATAGATGATTATAGAAAGGGGTGGAAGCATAAAAGCCCCATTCCATTTGTGGTTCATCTTGTTTTTTTTTTCTTGAAATCACATTTTTTTAAAGAAAAATGTATGATTTAACCCTAAATGGGATTCCATCTAAGAGGTTAGATTGAACCCCCTTAGAACAAACTCCCTATTTAGAACTCCTAGGCTTAAATTGAAGCCTCTATGGATTCTCATATATGCCAATCAAAATGTTGACAAAAAAGTAATTTTTCTTTACCTTTTGGGGATTAAATGAAGTCATTTGAAAATGCCATTTTGCATATGAACTGACCTTAATGTTAGCTTTTTAAAAAGTATAATATGTATTATTATTTTTAATAGTATATAAATTTTAGTTTTATAATGAACATAGGTCCATTACAAAAAAATAATGACCTCTATTCAAGACATTAGGAAAAATAACAAACTTTGTTAGAAAAATATTTAAAAAATGGATTGCCCTCTACATGGATGTCCTTGTTTCAATGAAAAAGAAGATTAAGAGAAACACAATATGGTAAAATATAGGTCTATAATTTTTGTTAGTGATGATATGATTATGTATTATATTAACCTCACAATCCTATGTCTACTATTTGTATGTGTCTCCAACTTTATTAGAATGGGTACTTGGATGCCCATGGGAGAGATATGAGAGATAATCAATTAATTATATTATCTATGAGACTTGGAATATTGTTGTAGTGGCATTAACAAGGGAGGTTACAATTGGCAAGAGTTACAATCATTATCATCATAAGCTATTGAACATCTCTCTCTAATGTAGTGCTTGGGAATTACATATAGAAGAGTGGATGATCTTGTTATGACAAGTGGGGTCCATATTAGTTGGCCACTCAATAGTAGAGCACTAGACTTGCGGTTGTGTGACTATTAGAATAATGAGGTTAAAATGGATTTATGAGTGGATATCTATCTTGAATGTTGTTACGCCAAGAGGCATTCTACACTCACAGCAACGGCTAAAAGATTTAGATTCTCGTAAACAATTAAGATTCAGATTCTCATGTAAACAAAATTCATAAAATATGTAAATAAATAAATTTGTAGAAGCCAAATGGATAGAAAAATAGAAAAACTTGAGCAGTTATGGAGTGAAATCTTTATTACGTTTGAAGAATATGAAAAGTCTCGCAACATAGTCTCTTTAAATTAACTCATGTGAGCATATCAAATATTAAGTAATTTTAAATGCCAACAAATTCGAAGATATCTCTCGACGTACTGTAGATATATTTTTTTAAATATAAATATACTAGTTATTATTGCACATAGGGGCATGGGTTTTATCCATAGACCATTATTTTGGTGCATCTAGTTTTGGGATACTACTTGTGGTTTCATGTTCTCAGTTATTTAAAAATTTGATGCATCTAATCTAGATGTTTTATAGGTATTTTACAATTTGAGTACTCTAATGTTGTTAGACTAAGGAGTTGAGGAGATTGTATTGATTTACCAAATTATTCTTGATTAATACAAGCTTAGTTTCTCTTTGTTGGTGGAGTTTTCCTTGAAAGTGTTTCTTCACATACACCCAGTGTTATGAGTGTTTGCTGATTTTAATTTGTTGGTATGTGTTTCTACATGCTTCCTCATGTTAATTTAATGGTTAATCACATGTTATCTTAATCGATAAATCAAATTTGTTCTATTTGTTTAATCTTTCACTGTAGTAGTTTACCTTATTTCTCAACATTTAGTATTAGAGATTTTGTTTTGATTAGAGAGCAATGCCTTTCTTGAAAGTATTGTAGATTTTCTAGCCGTAGTGGGAGCTCTTGACTTAGTGGTTTTGCATATTTGTGTGTGATTGGAGCCATGACTAGCACTATCCATTCAAAGATTGAGAAATTCAATGGTTTTGGGTACAATTTTTGGAAGCTAAAAATGGAAGATCTCTTAAAAGAAAGGGAACAATAGAGAGTTGTTGCAAAATAAGGAAAGCATGTGGATATGTCTAATGAAGATTGGAGAAAAATGGACAAGAAAGCATGGGAACCATTGGATTGTGTCTTAGGGCATGTCCCCATACTGCTGCTTAGCTTTTTTGACTAGTAGGTACTACTCAAGTTTTTGAGGAGATATTTTTGGAGCCAGTGACCCAATGAATATTTCATTTTTTTGCTTACCTTAAGTAGTTATCTTAATTTGCAGCTTTTACTATATAAAAAAATAAAAATAAATTATTTTAATTTAGAAGAAAAATTAAAAAAAAAAAGAGGGAAGGAAATACATGCAGTCACATCCCCCCCTTTTTTTCCATAGCTTATCTACAATTCCTAAACAATAGCTGCTCCATAAAAATAGGGAAAGATTCTATATTATCCTTTCGATAATTGTAAATTTCCATGGGGCCACTCCAACTGCGTAATTTTAAGAAGAAAAATAACTTAAGTAGTCCTATGGAGACATGGGATTACATATTCCATTCTCTTGAGTATCTTCGAGAAAATTACCACATTCAAACAATGGAAGGAAATAGGTGATATTTACATTTAAAAAAAAAAAAAAAAACCTTGTTAATAATATGTATCATAAAAGGAAACTTTACTTATTAAAAATGGAGGAGCAATATTGAGTCACAAAGCATCTTAAAAGAAAGGTTCTATTAATATTAAGCTAGAAGTGGAATATAAATGTATATTGCTACTTTTTTCTTTACCTAAACCTTAGGAAAATTTAATCGTTCCTCTATGTGGATTAGAAATCGAAAGATAAATACATACCTTAATGTCAAAGAAAAAGAGATTAATTTGACTCTGACATAGGGGAGAGGACCCAGTAGTGGTGCACCCTAACTTCACGCCTCTCAAAATCATACGTGGTAATTTCAAATCACTCCAAAATTTTTACAGTAGGTTACTTGGCAACGCCCCTGCTTATAACTAAGGTTTTAGGGCCACATCATCAAATATGATGCCACATCAGCGTGCTTTTTGTTGAGGTGTCAAATAGTTCCTCAAAAAAAAGTGTAGACCAATAGGCGTGCATTGAGACCTCCTTTGATGGTGCGTTGATGTGGCATCACATGATTGATTGCTTTTTAAATCTAAAGGGCACATTTCATTCAATTATTAGTACTTATAATAACACCAACAACCTTAAACTCACAACTACTAATACTAAACTTTAAAAATATTCGGCCTTAAATGCACATATAGTATCTTAGCCATTGGAACTATACCACCTATTGAGTCTTTTCCCCTGGAACAAATACTCAAAATCTAATACTAGATTTGAGAAAATATGACTAAAACGAACGTGCATCGTGAAATCGAAAATCTAGATCCCACATTGTCCGGTTATATGAACGCCAACCTAAGTTTAGTGCCGGAAGTGATATAATTACTAGAGCTACGCCGATAGGAACAACCGACAACCTTAGAAAATTTCCCGGCGTAAGACAACTCCGAGCACTATAATACTCACATATACAAACCTATCGGCTAAATTATTATTGAGGACAACGACTCAACCACGGTTAAAATTTTCCCATCACTAAAACAGACTCACAGTGCAAGCCGTCTTTTAAACACTTCCAAAACAAATCTTTCTTTCCAGTAATTATACGTTTGTTAGACATGGAAACATTTATTGTTTAAGCAGTGTCGTCTTCCGCTAATCAACGTAAAATATTAAGAAAATAAACCAGATTCGTGGCTTTGACTACAAGTGACGGGAAATATTTCTCAGGCTTCCTACTTAAAGCCCACCATTACAGCCCTCCACTTCCATATACATGACTTGTTAGAGCTGCCGCCATGGAAGCTCTCACAATGCTCAACATAAAATTTTTACTTAACAAGTTGGGTCAAGGATTAGCTTTGCCTTCTAATTATGAGTAACTTATCTTTGATTAAATGAGCACTCACCCCATTAAAGTCTTCCAATTCAAATTTTATGGTATTGAATATTTTTAATAATAAATATCTATGAATGTTGCCCTACAAATGCTAAAGAATGGAACATCAAAGGTTAACAAATATACAACTATAACCCTTGTACTGGTGAAAATTACATACCTTATAATTTTTCCTTTTATTTTGGGCTTATTTTGTCTAAGTTATCATTTATGCAATGCACATATACAAGTTTTGCAATTTCTATTGAAAGTTGGCATGTAATCCAAACCTTCCGTGTCCCCATATGCACTCATTCCAAAGAACTAGTTATGACCCTTAGTTATCCTCTTTTTCCTACATAGGTTCAAATTCATGATTTGTATAACTAACTCAGGTTAGTTGTGTCATTAATGGAAATCAAACTAATTTTTTTAAAATTTAAATTCAAATTTGGGTTCTCTTCTTTTCCTTCCAATCCTTGGCATGTTATTTAAGAACTAAAATGCATTAATGAATACCTCTTGCACACATCAAGGTATATCAACATAGTTTTATTGGCATCAACATTCTAGGGCATAATGCATTAATGATTGTTGTTTTGATATTGGCATAAAGTCATTGAATCAGTATCCTAGGGGTTTGTCAAAAGGGATAAATATTCTTGGTCACTTGTAAATTCTTTTATTCACACAAACATTTTTAATGCAAGTTCCAAAAATAAGAAAAATGGGTTTTAGACCTAAAACACGCGAAAGTGCATATTCATAGTCATAGTTCAAATCCACACAAAAAGGTCAAATCTATAGCTACACAAGTTGTTTCTGCATTTGCAAAAATGACCCTCACTATCAAATAATTTTTTTACTAATCCTAATGCATTTGATTGATAGGCCCTAATTTTTTGGTGTAAGGGAAAATCAATTAGGAACATGTTGCAACCCAAATATTTAATTATGGATTAATTATAATATACATGTTTATCTTATAAGATGTGGGAAATTAATTAGGATTGATAAAGATAATGATAGAATTTTCAAAGAGCTATTATATTGATAATATCGTAATAATTTAATCAGTGGATCACTTCTATCAGGTTGAGTTAATAGAAATCTATTGAGTACAATATAAATGCAATATGTACTAATTGAACCATCAATGTTTGTATTGGCTAACTAGGTCCACTTCGACTAAGTTGACTTGACATGGATCGATTGATGAGGTTATTAGTATATGAAGAAACTAATAAAGTGTAAATTATGTTGGTACTTCATTAGGTGATATCTCAAGTTAATAGATTATGATGTTTCATCTATTACTATATTGAATTTGATTCCAATCATCATGCACATGCTTGATTTATTTATGACAATACTTGATACTTGAACATATATAATAATCTACAACCATTCTTATAAGATTATTCATGTGGCTAAAGGTGAAGGGTTAGGTTAGTCCATCAATGCAAGAGTACTAGAAGATATAGTGTCCTTTTAAGAATATTTTTGGTGTCAATGGAGTGTTAATGATAATTCAGTATGGATGTGTAAGTTGTTTGAGTCTAATAGTCTTTCACCATAGAATATAATCAACCATCTCTATGATAAACACAAACACATTTTAATTTATGACTGTAAAATATCCATTCATACAATTCTAGTAATCTAACTTTAGTTCTAAGTGAACAACAAAATATATATCAAATTAATCAAGTATTTGCTATTATATAACTAGCAAAGTGCTAGTTTCATCACAATTTATTATAATAAAGTTACATTATAGTAATAAATATAATATGGTTTTAACAATTATGTCAGCTAAGTTATTTCACTAATTTATATGCCTTAGTTATAACATAATTTCCAAAAGTGGCTCAAATAACTCTTTTATGTGATGGTGTACAAGCACTCCCAGCTCTTGCAAACACACTCTAATCTCTTGAAAATGAATCTACATTTCAATTTTTTTGAGCTCCTCTAGAGAATAATAATTATATAACTTACTGTTGTGTCTTGAGAGGTAGCAGATTAGGGGGATTAGTGGTAAGAAGTAAGTTGCCTACCTCTTCCTAATCTCTCTTAATCACATTATGAACCATTAATGATAAAATCTTTAAGGAATGCAAAAGGAAGAAGTGTTATGGTGTAGTGGTGTTGATAAGGGGTTATGTGGAATGCAACTTGGTACAAAGGTCATTAAGGATCAATTGCTATAAAGGGTACAAAGTTTGGTAACCCAATAATATAATTCAATTTCAAATATTTAGACTTTCCAACAATAGAACATCCCGAGCATATGATGTCAATAGCAAGAGACTTTTCCTACTATATTATGATAGCCAAGTTTTTAGAACAAAGAGTAGGAAGGACCTAACTTGTCACTCATTATACTTAGTTGGAATTATTTATTATTTAGGATCATAATCATTTACTATTATTGGATAATAGACTAGCCATCTTGACACTTTTACGATTCAAACCCTCTATATCCTTGTGGTGGGTGCAACAAATGTGGACTCTTCAATGTAGCACCACCTTGCATGTGTTGCCCTAGCAATGGTAGGTCCAATCTCATCACTGTGGCATGCACCTTCATCTTGGTTGTGAATCATTGACTTCCATATAGTGCATATGTGGCTTGGTGGGGACCTCACGCTTGCTATGTGTTATCCTATAGATGTTTTGAGCCATGTGCAAGGCTACTTCAAAGTGTAAATTATGTTGGTACTTCATTGGTTGATAACTCAAGTTAGTAGATTATGATGTTTCATATGTTACTATATTGAAGTCAATTTGAATCATCATGAACTTCACTTGAATTAATTATGACAATACTTGGTAAGGACATGCATAAGAATCTACAACCATTCTTCTAGGATTATTTATGTGGCTAAAGGAAAAGTGTTAGGTTAGTCCATTAATGTACGAGTACTAGAAGATATAATATCCTCTTAATAACAGTTTTTGGTGTTAATGATGTGATAATGATTGTTCAGGATGGATGTGTAAGTTGTTTAAGTCTAATAGTCTTTTACAATAGAATATAATCAACCATCTCTATGATAAATACAAACTCATTTTGGTTTATGACTTTGTAAAATGTCCATTCATATAGTTCCACTAACCTAATTGGTTCTAAGTAAACAAATACAAACATACACATCAAATTAATAATTTTTTGTTATTATATAACTAACAAAACTATTAGTTTTATCATAATTTATTATATAATAAAGTTGTTCTAGTAATAAATAAAATGTATTTATAACAATTATGTCAACCAAATTATTTTACCATTTTATATGCCCCAATTATAACATAATTACCTAAAATGGCTCAAATAATTCTTGTATGCAATGGTGTACATGCATTCCCAACTCTCACAAATGTTCTCTAATCTCTCGAGAATGAATATACACCTTTTAGATTACTTGAACTCCTATAGTGAATGACAATTAGAACAACTTATTGATGTGTCTTCAGAGATGGAAGATTATAGGGGGTGGTGGAGGAAGTAAGCCACTTACCTCTTCCCCACTCTCTCTTAATTGTATTATGAACTATTAAAGAGGGAATCTTTAAGGAATGAAAAAGGAAGAAGTGTCATAATGTAGTGGTGTTGATGAGGGGCTGTGTTTAATGCAAAGGTAGGAAACTTGGTTGTTGATCAACCACTATAAAGGGTACAAAGTTTGGTAACTTAGTAATATTATTTAGCTGCAAATATTTATCCTTTCCAATTTTATAGCATCCCAAGCATATGATATCAATAGTAATAGGCATTGCCTCCTATTTTGCAAGAGCCAAGTTTTTAGAGAAAATATAAGGGAGGAGCTAACTTGCAACTCATTATAGTTAGTTGGAATTATTTATTATTTTAGATAAGAATCATTTACTATTGTTGGATAATAGACTATCCATCTTAACATGTTTGTGATTCAAATCCTCTATTGCCTTGTTGGAAATCATGGCTTTTCAAATCACTAAGTTCTATAGATGATTACAGAAAGGGGTGGAAGCATAAAGCCCTATTCCACATGTGGGCCATCTTGATTTTTGCCTAAAATCATTTTTTTTAAAGAAAAATGTATGATTTAACCCTAAAGGGATGCCATCTAAGGGGTTAGATTGAACCCCCTTAGAACAAACTCCCTGTATAGAACCCCTAGGCTTAAATTGAACCCTTTGTGGAGTCTTATTTGTGCCTATCAAAATGTTGAAAAAAGGTAATTTTGCTTCACCTTTTGGAGATTAAATGAATTTATTTGAAAATGCAATTCAAAATGTATAATGTGTATTATTATTTTTAATATTATATAAATATTAGTTTTATAATGAATATAGGTCCATTACAAAAAAAAAATGACCTCTATTCAAGACATTGGGAAAATTAACAAACATTGTTAGAAAAATCTTTAATAAATGGATTGCCCTCTACATGGATGTCCTTTCAATGAAAAAGAAAATTTTGATTTTGATTTACACACTAAGAGAAACACAATATGCTAAAATATAGGTCTATAATTTCTATTAATGTTGATATGATTAGGTATGATATTAACCTTACAATCTTATGTCTAATGTTTGTATGTGTCTCCAACTTTGTTGGAATGGGTACTTGGATGCTCATGAGAGAGATGTGAGAGATAATTAATTAAATATTATCTCTGAGACTTGGAATATTGTTGTAGTGGCATTAACAAGGGAGGTTACAATTGGCAGGAGTTACAATTGTTATCATCATAACTTATTGAACATCTCTCTCTAATATAGTGCTTGGGAGTTACATATAGAAGAGTGGATGATCTTGTGATGACAAGTGCGGTCCATATTAGTTGGCCACTCTATAGTAGGGCACTAGACTTGGGGATGTGGGCCTATCAAAATAATGAGGTCAAAGATGGCTTTGTGAGTGGATATCTATCTTGAGTGTTATTATTGCACATAGGGGCATGGGTTTGATCCAAAGACCGTTATTTTGGTGGATACTACTTGTGGTTTCATCTTCTCACTTATTTAAAAATTGGATGGATTTGATAAGGTTTTATAGGTCTTTTACAATTTGAGTACTCTTATGCTGTCAAACTAAGGAGTTGAGTAGATTGTATTGATTTACCAAATTATTCTTGATTAATATAAGTTTAGTTTCTTTTTGGTGGTGGAGTTTTCCCTGAAAGTGTTTCTTCATGTACACCTAGTGTTATGAGTGTTTGTTGCCAAGTTGATATGTGTTTCTACATGTTTCCTCATGTTAATTTAATGGTTAATCACATATTATCTTAATCGATAAATCAAATTTATTCTATTTGTTTAAGCTTTCATTGTAGTAGTTTACCTTATTTCTCAACATTTAGTATTAGAGATTTAGTTTTGATTAGGGAGGGATGCCTTTCTTGAAAGTGTTGTAGATTTTCTAGTTGTAATGGGAGCTCTTGACTTAGTAGTTTTGCATATTTGTGTGTGGTTGGAGCCATGGCTAGCACTATCCATTCAAATATTGAGAAATTCAATGGCTTTGGGTATAATATATTTGAACCTACAAATTGAAGATCTCTAAAAGAAAGGGATCAACAGAGAGTTGTTGCAAGAGGAGGGAAGCATGTGGATATATCTAATGAAGATTGAAAAAAGTTGGATAAGAAGGCATAGGGAATCATTGGATTGTGTCTTATAGACTCTATTCTCTTGAACGTCTTAGAGGAAACTACCACATTCAGACGGAAGAACTTAAACAGCCGGTACGTTGTAAAACGTACCGGTAGTCGAAATCCTACCGACAAACATGTTTGTTGAAATCCTGTCGACAAACAGACAAGTCGAAAACCTTGCAGGTCAAAGACATTGCAGGTTTGTAAAACAAGTCGACACAATTACAAGTCGAAAACATCAGAAAACAGTAGGCATACAACGTGTCGGTTGTTTATGGTGGGTACATTTAGACTATGGAAGAGAATAAATGATATTTACCAAAAATAAGTTTTGTTAATAAGATGTATTTTAAAAGGAAACTTTATTTATTAAAAACGGAGGGAAACTCAATCACAAAACGTCTTAATGCTTTTAATTTGATTTTGAATCGACAAAGTTCTATTAATGTTAAGTTAGAAGTGGAGGATAAAAGCTACTTTATTCTTTCCCTAAACATTAGGACAATTTAATCGTTCCTCTATAGGGTTCTATTACAAATCCAAAGATAAAGAGAAAAAGAGGATAATTCGACTCTAACCGTAGAACAAATACTCAAAATCTAATACTAGATTTGACAAAATATGTCTAAAACGAACGTGCGTCATGAAATCTAAAATCTAGATCCCACACTGTCCGGTTATTTGAACTCCTTTAGTGCCGGAAGTGATCTAATAAATATCATATTATTATTAAGGACCACGATTCAACCACGGTTAAAAGTTTCCCATCCCTAAAACAAACTCTCAGTGTAACCACAGTTAGGGGGAGGATCCACTTCCAAGCCGTCTTTTAAACACTTCCCAAAACAAATCTTCCTTTCCAGTCATATACGCGCGAGATAATTATACGTTTGTTAGACATGGAAACATTTATTGTTTAAGCAGTGTCGTCTTCCGCTAATCAACGTAAAATATTAAGAAAATAAAGCAGATTCGTTGCTTTGACCGCAAGTGACGGGAAATATTTCTGAGGCTTCCTACTTGAAGCCCGCCATTACAGCCCTCCACTTCCATATGCATGACTTATCAGAGCTGCCGCCATGGAAGCTTTCACACTGTTCAACACTACTGGAAATATTTCTCAACCATTACTGAAATTCCACTCCTCCACCTCTGCACTCAGCTGCAGAAAAAAAGCTCACTTTTTGGAGACGTCTTCTCGTAATTCCAGTCGGGGAGCTCTCGTAGCGAAGAACGTGGCCATCCGGGGATTGCAGGCAACCGAAATTTCGAAAGATGAATATAAAATTTCACGTCCGCCTCCATCTCCCAGACCCTGGGAAGACGTAGGAAAGGTTCCTCCGGCGCCATTAATGAAGGTTGCGGCGGAGTCGTTGCAGTACGAGGCTGGATTTCTCGGCGGTGTCTCGGAAAAGACGAGAGCAGTTCCGGATAATGATAAAGTTCCGATGGCGATTTCATATCTGACTAGCATTCTGTCGTCCAGGGTTTATGATGTGGCAATTGAATCGCCTTTGCAATATACGCCCAAGTTGTCGCACAAGACTGGCGTCAACATTTGGCTCAAACGAGAGGATTTACAGCCCGTAAGCATTTCTATCACTTTTTGTTTAAATGTTTGTTTCAATGTCATCCTCACCAAATACAATGGAGGTGAAGTTCTTATTTTTAGCTGTTATTCTTCAATACTAAATTGTTCAACAATCTGTTTAATACTTAAGAGTAAATTTTTGTCAAAGGTAATTATTTATCATATTTCATAAATGGATGGTGTAAAATTATGAAGATTTAATATCTAAATGGAGTTTTTTTTTTTTTTTTTTCCAAATGTTATATTGTGAGAAAATTATCCTAAGTAACTTGTGTGATCTTACATTGTTATTGACATTTGAAATTTATTCAAAAAAATATAATGCTGGTCTGGAATTAATGTAATATAGACTTGGGGAATAAATAATGTGCAGATGTATATTTATTATTTTGGGATGTGGTTAACAGGTTTTTTCATTTAAGTTGCGTGGAGCATACAACATGATGGCCAATCTACCTCGAGAGCAGCTAGATAGAGGAGTTATTTGCTCATCTGCTGGTAACCATGCTCAAGGAGTTGCATTGGCAGCACAAAGACTCAATTGTGATGCAGTGGTTGTGATGCCTCTCACTACTCCTGAAATCAAGGTTTGGTCATTAGATCATGTTGTTGGGCTTATGGCAGTTCTCTCTCTCTATATATAGATGGTACAAAATGCAAGATATTGGTTAGTTTAAAAATGCCCAGAGAATGGAATAGCAATTTGACTGTTGACAATTACAAAGTCTATAAGGTCTTTAGGTCTCTCTAACCTCCAAAACCTTGATCAAGTTTTCACATGAACGACAGCAGTGAAAATTTAGTTATTCAATTCTTATTGGATCATTATGTTAGAGTTGAGTTGTCTAATAGCACTCTATTTAAATATCATCCATTTCAATAGTCAAACAATCAATAACAATTTGATATTTCATCCACAAAAAAAAATGGTAAGTATTTGTCCTATTTCTATTGGTCAAAATTATCCTTTGACTGTTGATGTGGATGATATTTAAGAATGCTCCACCAAACAGCTGGCACGTTGTCGTGCCAACTGTTTATGGATTTTCGACTCCAATTTTCTGTCGACTTTTGTTGTCGACCTCTTCAACCACATTCCTTCGACCTGTTCAAAACATTCCTTCGTCGATCAGTTTGTCGAATATAGTTTTGTCAAAAGAATTTCGACCTGCAGCTGGTTAAGCTTTTTAAGTCAATAATTAGTTTGTGTCAGCAATGTTTTTCTTTATGTAATGTAGACTGACAAATCATTGTACTGCACAGTGGAAATCAGTTGAACGTCTTGGTGCAACAGTTGTTCTTGTTGGAGATTCATATGACGATGCTCAGTCTTATGCTAAGCAACGGTGCAAGCAGGAGGGACGCACCTTTGTACCACCTTTTGATCATCCAGATGTCATTGCAGGCCAGGGAACTGTTGGAATGGAAATTATACGTCAACATCAGGGATCGTTACATGCTGTATTTGTGCCAGTTGGGGGAGGTGGCTTAATTGCTGGCATTGCTTCTTACTTAAAGCAAGTCCGCCCTGAGGTCGGCTCTACCTTCAACCTCTATTTGTTAGGGCTTCTAAAAACATCTATATGCAGAACGAAACATAATAGAGAACTTCATTAACCTTTTCTTTTTCTTTTCAAAACTCATATGCTGCTGACAATCATTATATTTGTTTTGGGTCTTTTAACTTAAACAATGAGTTTTAGTAGATTTCTTAACTTTGCTCTACTGTGCCACTTTGTCATAGAGAATACCAAAGTAAAAAGTTATGACTCTCTCTCTCACACAGGTACGGATAATTGGTGTGGAACCAGCAGATGCAAATGCCATGGCGCTTTCTTTGCATCATGGAAAAAGAGTGATGTTGGAGCATGTAGGAGGCTTTACAGATGGGGTAGCAGTAAAAGTTGTAGGAGAAGAAACATTCCGCTTGTGCAGGCAGTTGCTGGATGGAGTGGTTCTTGTCACTCGTGATGCTATCTGTGCATCGATAAAGGTGAAGCAATTTAGCAAATAAGCATTGCAATTTAGATCTTTTTATGTGTCTTATTTGTTACCTTTTCAGGAATCATTGGACTTCTTCGTTACAGCCCCCTAGTTTGTTTACTTTATTTATGATTCAATCTTCTTTATATTTTCAAATGTAAGAGATGTAAATATTTAAATTACTGATGTTTCTTGATTTTTAATGCTCCTCATGCATACTTTATCATCAATTCCTTCAAAGAGCACATTAACTATGATTTCCTCATTTTACAATCTCTTATCAAAACCTTTGGTCTACTTCAGGACGTGTTTGAAGAGAAAAGAAGTATTCTAGAGCCAGCTGGGGCTTTGGCCTTAGCTGGAGCAAAAGCATATTGCAAATATTATGGACTGAAGGATGAAACAGTAGTAGCTATAACAAGTGGAGCAAATATGAATTTTGGACGTCTGGGACTTGTTGCCTCTCTCGCTGATGTTGGTGCTCAAAGGGAGGCTGTTAGTGCAACATTTCTTCCAGAGGAGCCTGGTGGTTTCAAGAAGTTTTGTCGTTTGGTATGGAATCATTTGTTTGCCATGAAACAGCATGTCACAGAATGCCAGTCTCAAGTTTTAACAGAAATAAAATCATTCAGTTTACTTGAACCTTTTTTGTCAGGTTGGGTCAGTAAATATCACTGAATTCAAGTATCGATGTGATTCAAACAAAGATGAAGTGCTCGTCTTGTATAGGCAAGCTTTTCTCCCTTTGCTGCATTTTATTATTTCTATTGCCTTTATCCATGCAGTACTTAGTTTCCTTTCATTTCTATGGATTCCTAAGTAGTCATCTACGTACATGAATACAACTATTTCTAAGTGTAGGGAAAGGACTCTACTTAAATATCATCTAGTTGAATGGTCAAATAATCAATAGTAATTTTACATCTCATCCATATTAAAAAGTGGTAAATATTTGTCTTATTTTATTGACCAAAATTGACCTTTAACTATTGAACCAGATGATATTTAAGAATTGCTGTAAAGAAACACCATGCACAGGGCTATACATAGAGTCTACTACGAGTCTGGTTTGTTTTAGTCTTTTTGTGGGATGAATATTCCAAGATTGACATGATCTAAATAAGCAATAGTAACAGTAACACACTTGACTGGAAGGTTTAATTATTTGTCCATGTGTGTGTTCCACATGTGTACTTGGAAGTTACTTACGTTATGATGGTTCTTTCCTGCAGTGTTGGTATTCATACGGACGTGGAACTCAAAGCCATGAAGGATCGTCTGACATCTTCTGGTTTGAAAACGATTGACCTCACAGACAATGACTTGGCTAAGGATCATCTTCGTAATCTTGTTAGTAACTAAGTTACTATCTCACAATTATGTTTTGAGATTTTTTATAATTTGTTATGTTTATTGTGAATTTATTTATGTTTTTCTTTTGCAAATTTTTTTTATTGGTTTACATGGATAATCGAAAATTGGGTGTGCAAATTCCGGCTCCTCTCCCCTAGTCACCAGCAATAGCCTATTAAAAAAATGTAGCACCTAGATTAGACAATTAAATGCATTGGTGATATACATATCACCTGTAGAGAAGGATAATGATTTATATTATATCTACATATTAAGAATCACCAAATGATATACTATATGCGCAGAAATCCTAACTGATATACCGAACCTGAGTGACAAGTAGGCAGTTCGCTGAAACTAAATATGCTGATGAATTACACTGTTACAGTTATGTTGAAAAGATCAACTGGATGTGTTAAACCATCTGAAGAAAGGTTTAGATGCCATTGTTTGTGTAAGAACTCAGAAGACAATATGTACTGCGTATGTCACTCATTTATGTAAGAGATACATTTGCAAGTCAACAAATTATCTGGAACTAACTACAGCAATTTTCATATAATAAATGCTCAATTTCATAAGCTACACCTAAAGCTGGATACAGTGCAGGTGTAATTACTTTTAGTTCTTGATTGTGTAATGTGCCAAAGTTGTTGACACAATTCTAGATAACTTCATTAGTATGATTTGATCAAATTCTCTGAGCTGCGTTGAGATAATTCAAAACAAAATTTACATCAGGTACTGATGATCTTATTTCTAAATTTATTTACTCATTTGATGTGGAAAATATTAAAATTATAACTGTCCAGTTTTCAAATGCTTTGTTCGAAGTTTCACAGGTGGCAACAGTTTTTTGTCAATGTTTGTCAAACGTGGGCCATTGCATTTATGGACTATATTTTCATTCCATAATGTGCCTTAGAATGATGGGTTTTCGAACGTTTTTGAAGATATTGTTGATGAATTATTGTGCAGATGGGAGGTCGTGCAGATTTGGAAAATGAACTTATTTGCAGATTTGTCTTTCCCGAAAGGCCTGGTGCATTGATGAAGTTTTTAGACACATTTAGTCCACGTTGGAATATAAGCCTATTCCACTACCGTGCTCAGGTGAATACTTCTGTGTTCCACACGAGCTTTAATTTGAAGGCAGTAATCATGTAAAACACTGGACATGCATATCAAAATCTAGTCTGCAGGTTTTCAGTATTTCTGGGAGTCTGAAGTTGTTTAATCTTATGTAAAATCCACATGGTTTATTTTCTCTGTGCAGGGTGAGATGGGTGCAAATGTATTGGTTGGCATGCAAGTTCCAGAAGAAGACATGGAAGAATTTTCAGCCCGAGCATGCACTCTTGGATATGAATATGAGGATGAAAGGCATAATGAAGCTTTAAAATTGCTACTCAGTAAGCTGGCCTAGAAATGACCTCCACCATAAAGATGGCACTTATTTGATATATGTAAGTTAGGCAGGAAATCTCAACTCACCAGTTGTTGCTAGCTGATTCATGTTTCAACTGTCAGAGGAAACCTTTATTTAAGTGGTGTATGAGTTAAATGACAGATTAAATTAGTGCAAAGGTAAAGGATCAGGATAATGAAACCATCGTGGCGGCCTCAATCTTTAAATCTTTCCTTGTTCATGAGAAATATTATATATCATCTTACAGCAGGCACTTTTGGGGGGATCACAATGCTCATGTTAATTGAGGACTCGTTATGTTTGGACTATCCATGGTATGTTTTTAACTCTATTTGTACTTTGATAGGTTTTTCAAAGACATAATAAATTCTACAAATTCTGGGCATTTGGGAAAGCATTTGTTTCTTCATATTATATAAGCTCACTTGATGATTTTTTGCATTGGCTTTCAATGCAAACAACTTATGAGAGTTTCTGCATTGGGTTATTCACTATTCTCTCTGAGCAGTTCATCCTTCCATGCAAAGAATATCTTTCTCAGTAATCATTTGTGTACTGTTAGCATAACTTTTAGTATTTTTTCTGAATTTTGCCGTGAAAGGCTTTGTCTATATACTCTTGCCGATGCCTTATACTGAAGAGTCTGCTATTTTGTAATCTATTTATTGTGTGTTTCTCTAATCGGGTGGTCACATAATACATAATTTTTCTTTGTGTGTTCCTTAAAGGTATCTTTCTGCAATAATTTCGATAATGCTATCCAAATTGTGCACAATTCTTCTTTAGCATTTCTATGTATTATAAATCAATTTTGGTGTGTTGTTCTCCAGCATAAATTGTATTTTTTCTTTGGAGTTTACATGACCAACTCACTCAAATGAGGTAAAAGTACTAGAAGCTTGGGCTTGTAACTTGTAATCCTATTTTCATGATCTTGACAAATGGCAAAGGAAGCTCTACTAGAGATGGAACTTTGTAAATGTTGCAGAAGATAATAGAGAATGCTTTGTAGTGAAGAGATGATTAAGGGAAATATTATGCATAGGAAAAAACATCTTGATTCATTGGTCACTTTGTTCAACTCCTACAATAAATTCAATCATCTTGTGACCTCTTAATTCTATAATCAAATAGACCATTTGGAGGCCAAACATGTTATGAGGTATGTTAGTGGTTGAAAATGTCACCACTTTCTATCTAGAAATTGTATATGGTTTGTTCAATGGATAGTGACAATTTTCATTGGTAGTGTGTTGGAAGATCACTAGACATGATCCCTTTGTGTTTATAGGGGCAGCGTTCTTATGCAAAATAAAATAAAATAATAGTATTTACAATATTCACAAATTTTGATTTGGGGTTTTGAATAATACCAAAAAGCAAATTGCAACCTTGCACATGACTTAGGCTGAAACACTAAACATCTCATGTTAAAATTTTCAAGGTATTCTGGAAACATAGATGCACATATATGGATTTTTGAGTGGATTGTAAAGAATAAGAATTTGTGCACACAAATAAAATAAAGAATGCTAAAATATAAACATAGATGCACGTTTACATGGATTAAAAAGGAGAAAAGTAAGGTAGAGAGCAAATATCATCTCATAATCAATCAAATCATCTAAATTTATCAATTATTATCTATTTTCTTGAAATAAGGGCTAACACTATATAAGAACAACAAATAAAATTTAATCTAGACATCCCTTGTTTTTAAAGTAAAATAGAAGTTAATGCTCTAGATAATTAATTATTCTCATTTATTATGAAGTTGAAGTACTAATATGAAGATAAAAAATCAAAAGCGAATCTCTACTAGATATAATATATTTGTTTTAGAAGTTGGTAAAAAAAAGGCTATTTTTTTTAATGCCTTCAATTGTGTTTATCCTACTTCTTCCAATGTTTCATTTTTTAAAAGATACCCAAAGTTTTGGCATTCATTGTCAAATTTTTATATTACAAAATTTTAAAAATAATATTAACAAACAATATTGTTGATATGTCAAGCTTTAACTTTAGATTTATCTCAATGTATTAGTGTTGCATTTTTCCACTTACTAATTTTTATTTATCTAATATTTTCATTTGTAGGTTTTAAAATCCATGTTATCTTTTAAAATAACATAAATATCAACTATTAATATCAAGTTTCTAAAAGTATTTTGTTTAGTCATTAAAATTTTTTCTTAATTAATTCACAATTACTAAAGGGAGAATGCACAACTTTTATTCCATCCTTGTGAACACTTCCAATCCATATTAAAGACAATGTATTCTATTGTATCTTATTGGTTGATAACAAAATAAAATTTAATCTGGATATCCCTTATTTTTAAAAGTAAAAAATAAATGTGAATGCTATAGATAACTAAATTAATCTCATTTATTGTGAAATTAAAGTAACAATGTGAAGATAAAAAAATCAAAAGTAAATTTCCCCCATATAAGGACAACAAAATAGAATTTAATTTAAATATCCCTTATTTTTAAAATAAAGTAAATGTTAATGCTCTACATAACTAAATTAATCTCATTTATTCTAAAGTTAAAGTACTAATGTGAAGATAAAAAATAAAAAGTAAATTTCTACTAGATATAACATGCCTGTTTTAGAAGTTGGCCAAAACAAGGCCAAATTAAAAAATAAGTTGCCTTCTAATATGTTTATCTTACTTCTTCCCATGTTTCATTTTTATAAAAGATACCCAAAGGTTTGGCATTCATTGTCAAATTTTTATATTACAAAATTTTAAAAATAATATTAACAAACAATATTGTTGATATGTCAAGCTTTAACTTTGGATTTATCTCAATGTATTAGTGTTGCATTTTTCCACTTACTAATTTTTTATTTATCTAATATTTTCATTTGTAGGTTTTAAAATCCATGTTATCTTTTAAAATAATATAAATATCAACTATTCATATTAAGTTTCTAAAAGTATTTTGTCTAGTCATTAAATTTTTTTCTTAATTAATTCACAATTCCTAAAGGGAGAATACACAACTTTTATTCTATCCTTTTGAACACTTCCAATCCATGTTGAAGATAATGTGTTCTATTGTATCTTATTGGTTGATAACAAAATAAAATTTAATCTGGATATCCCTTATTTTTAAAAGTAAAATAAATGTGAATGTTATAGATAACTAAATTAATCTCATTTATTGTGAAATTGAAGTACCAATGTGAAGATAAAAAAATTAAAAGTAAATTTCCCCCATATAAAGACAACAAAATAGAATTTAATCTAAATATTCCTTATTTTTAAAATAAAGTAGATGTTAATGCTCTACATAACTAAATTAATCTCATTTATTCTGAAGTCGAAGTACTAATGTGAAGATAAAAAAAAAAGTAAATTTCTACTAAATATAACATGTTTGTTCTAGAAGTGGGCCAAAACAAGGCCAAATTTTTTAAAAAAGTTGCCTTCTAATGTGTTTATCTTATTTCTTCCCATGTTTCATTTTTTAAAAGGCACCCAAAGGTTATCTACCAAATTTTTATATTACATTTTTTTTTAAATAATATTAACAAACAATAATATTATTGATATGTCAAACTTTAGCTTTGGATCTCAATCTATTGATGTTGCATTTTTCACTTACTAATTTTTCATTTGTAATTTTTAAAATCTATGTTATCTTTTAAAATAATATAAATATAAACTATTAATATTAAGGTTCTAAAATGATTTTGTATCGTCATAATAATTTTTTCTTAATTAATTTACAATTCCTAAAGGTAAATACACAACTTTTACTCCGCAAATGATATACTGTATGCGTAGAAACCCCAACTGACATAAATAACCTAAGTGACAACTAGGCAGTTTGTTGAAACTAAATATGATGAAGAATTAAATTTTTACAGTTATGTTGAAAAGATCAATAGGGTGTGTTAAACCATCTGAAGGAAGCTTTAGATACCATTGTTTTTTTAAGAACTTAGAAGATGGTAAGTACTATGTATGTCACTCATTTATACAAGTTAGTATATTTATATTAAATATAATATATCTAAAGTAGCTGAGAGATATCCTTCTGAGGTGCCTATTTTTTTAATCACTAATCCTAACATTAGGCGCCTCGAGAAGGATATTTGTTGGCGTACTTTAGATATATTATATTTAATAGAAATATGCTAGTGGCATTAGAAGCACAAGCTTAATCATAACCATAACACTAACCCTAACCCTAAATTTGACCTTGATTGTAATCTTGACCCTAATTAAAATACTAGTTAATTAAATACTAATTATAATACTATTAATAATCTTTGACCCTAATTAAATTATTATTATTACATTATTATAAACAAATGTTAATTAAATTAATATATAATTATATCGTATAATAAGACATTAATATAATTAATGTATAATTAATTTCGTATTACATTATTAAATATAATGATATTATATTTATATTTATAGAATTGTTATAAACCATAATTATTTTAAACCCTAATCCAAATTATTTATCAATAAATTAAAATATTTTTTATAATTTCTTTAAATTATATAAATTATACTTAAAAAATACAAAAAAAATATATCTAAATTTTAAAAATATGTTTAATAATTTATTTAATTGTTAAGTGGTATCCCTATACTTAACTAAACTATATAAGTTGAATACAATATATTTAGGGTTAAGGTTATGAGAATATATTTAATTATATGTATCTTTAAGAGGTACAAAGGGTTAGATTTAGAATTAGGGTTAGGGTTAGCATTAGTGTTAGGATACTTAATTGTATCTCTAATGCTTACCCTAATTCTAATTCTAACCCTAAGCCTGATCCTAATTGAAACCCTAACCCCAACCTTAATACTAACCTTAACCCTAATTGTAACCCTAACTTTAATTCTAACCTTAATCCTAATTCTAACTATGAATTTAACCTAATCCTAACCTAAAATTTTAACCTAACTCTAGCCCAAACGGACTAACCATAATTTAGTAACCCTAATTCTAACTCGTACCCTGACCTTAATTCTAATTATCACCTTAACTAGATTCTAACATTAACCCTAATTCTAATCGTAACTCTAACCCTAACTCTAGCCCTAAACCTAACCCTAACCCTAACCCTAACTGTAACTCTGATGCTTACCCTAATTTAGTAGCCCTAATTTTAACTCTAACCCTAACCTCAATTCCAACCCTAAACCTAATTATAACCCTACCCTAATTCTAACATTAACCCTAATTCTTACCCTAATCCTAATAGTATTCCACCTTAATTCTAACCCTAATTCTAATAGGAACCGAATCCTAACACTAACCATAACCCTAACCCTAATTCTATCTTAATTTCAAATCTAGCAATAACCCTAATGCTAACACTTACCTTAATCCTAATTCTAACTATGATTTTAACATTATCCCTAACCTAAATTCTAACCCTAACTCTAGCCCCTACCCTAACCCTAATGGTAACTCTAATACTTACCCTAATTTAGTAACCCTAATTATATTTCTAACCCTAACCCTAACCCCAACCCTATTTATAACCCTAATCAAACCTAGCCTTAACCCTAACTTTAACCTTAATTCTAATTGTAACCATGTAAATGTCACCCTAACCCTTATTATAACCCTAACCCTAGTTTTAACCCTAATTCTCATTCTAATTGTCACCCTTCTTTAAACTATAACATGAATTCTAATTATAATTCTAACCCTAATCCTAACCCCAATTCTATCTGCAATTCCAACCCTAACCCTTATTATAACCCTAATCATAACCCTAACCCTAATCCTAACCCTAACTCTACTTGTAAATGTAATTGTAACCCTAAATCTAGCTCTAACCCTAACCCTAATTGTAGTTCCAATGCTTACAATAATTTAGTAAACCTAATTTTAATTCTAACCCTAACCTCAATTCTAACCCTAAGCCTGATCCTAATTGAAACCCTAACACCAACCTTAATACTAAACTTAACCCTAATTGTAACCCTAACCCTAACTTTAATTCTAACCCTAATCCTAATTCTAACTATGAATTTAACCTAACCCTAACCCAAATTTTAAACCTAACTCTAGCCCAAATAGGCTAACCATAATTTAGTAACCCTAATTCTAACTTACATACCATAACCTCAATTCCAACCCTAACCCTAATTATAACCCTAACCTGATTCTAACATTAACCCTAATTCTAATTCTAACTCTAACCCTAACTCTAGCCCTAATCCTAACCCTAACCCTAACCCTAATTATAACTTTAATGCTTACCCTAATTTAGTAACCCTAATTATATTTCTAACAATAACCCTAACCCCAACCCTAATTATAACCCTAATCAAACCTAGCCTTAACCCTAACTTTAACCTTAATTCTAATTGTAACCGTAAATGTCACCCTAACCCTAACCCTAACCCTAGTTTTGACTCTAATTCTCATTCTAATTGTCACCCTTCTTTAAGCTATAACATAAATTTTAATTATAATTCTAATCCTAATTCTATCTATAATTCCAACCCTAACCCTTATTATAACCTAATCATAACCCTAACTCTAACCCTAACCCTAACTCTACTTGTAATTGTAATTGTAACCCTAAATCTAGATCTAACCCAAACCCTAATTGTAGATCCAATGCTTACAATAATTTAGTAACCCTAATTTTAATTCTAACCCTAACCTCAATTCTAACCCTAAGCCTGATCCTAATTGAAACTCTAACCCCAACCTTAATACTAAACTTAACCCTAATTGTAACCCTAACCCTAACTTTAATTCTAACGCTAATCCTAATTCTAACTATGAATTTAACCTAACCCTAACCCAAATTTTAAACCTAACTCTAGTCCAAATGGGCTAACCATAATTTAGTAACCCTAATTCTAACTCATACCCTAACCTCAATTCCAACCCTAACCCTAATTATAACCCTAACCTGATTCTAACATTAACCCTAATTCTAATCCTAACTCTAACCCTAACTTTAATTCTAACCCTAATCCTAATTCTAACTATGAATTTAACCTAACCCTAACCCAAATTTTAAACCTAACTCTAGCCCAAACGGGTTAACTATAATTCTAATCCTAACTTTAATTCTAACCCTAATCCTAATTCTAACTATGAATTTAACCTAACCCTAACCTAAATTTTAAACCTAACTCTAGCCCAAACAGGTTAACCCTAATTCTAACTCTAACCCTAACCCTAATTATAACCCTAACCTGATTCTAACATTAACTTTAATTCTAATCCTTTAACTATAACCCTAATTCTAGCCCTAAACCTAACCCTAACCCTAACCCTGACTATAACTCTAATGCTTAACCTAATTTAGTAACCCTAATTTTAACTCTAACCCTAAACTCAATTCAAACCCTAAACATAATTATAATCCTAACCTTATTCTAACATTAACCCTAAGTCGTACCCTAATTGTAATAGTATTCCACCTTAATTCTAACCCTAATTCTAATAGGAACCCTAATCCTAACTCTCACCCTAACCCTAAATCTAATCATAACCCTAATTCTATCCTAATTTTAAATCTAACAATAACCCTAATTCTAACACTTACCTTAATCCTAATTCTAACTATGATTTTAATGTTATCCCTAACCTAAATTCTAACCCTAACTCTAGTCCTTACCTTAACCCTAACTGTAACTCTAATGCTTACCCTAATTTAGTAACTCTAATTCTATTTCTAATCCTAACCCTAATCCCAACCCTAATTATAACCCTAATCAAACCTAGCCTTAACCCTAACCCAAACCCTAGTTTTGACCCTAATTCTCATTCTAATTGTCACCCTTCTTTAAACTATAATGCGAATTCTAATTATAATTCTAACCCTAATTCTATCTGCAATTCCAAACCTAACCCTTATTATAACCCTAATCATAACCCTAACCCTAACTCTACTTGTAATTGTAATTGTAACTCTAACTCTAGCCCTAACCCTAACCCAAACGGGTTAACCCTAATCCTAATTCTAACTATGAATTTAACCTAACCTTGACCTAAATTTTAAACCTAACTCTAGCCCAAATGGGTTAACTCTAATTCTAATCCTAATTCTAATCCTAACTCTAGTTCCCTAACTTTAATTCTAACCATAATCCTAATTCTAACTATGAATTTAACCTAACCCTAACCTAAATTTTAAACCTAACTCTAGCCTAAACGGGTTAACCCTAATTTTTACTTTAACCCTAACCTCAATTCCAACTGTAACCCTAATTATAGCCCTAACCTGATTCTAATATTAACTCTAATTCTAATCCTTTAACTTTAACCCTAATTCTAGCCCTAAACCTAAACCTAACCCTCACTCTAATTGTAACTCTAATGCTTACCCTAATTTTAACTCTAACCCTGAACTCAATTCCAACCCTAAACATAATTATAATCCTAACCTAATTCTAACATTAACCCTAATTTGTACCCTAATTCTAATAGTATTCCACCTTAATTCTAACC
The DNA here is from genome assembly GCA_027924645.1 of Cunninghamia lanceolata. Lineage (NCBI taxonomy): Eukaryota > Viridiplantae > Streptophyta > Pinopsida > Cupressales > Cupressaceae > Cunninghamia > Cunninghamia lanceolata. Next base: position 943,424 of record BSBN01001191.1, on the reverse strand, counting down.
CTAATTCTAATAGGAACCCTAACCCTATCCCTAACTCTACTTGTAATTGTAATTGTAACTCTAACTCTAGCCCTAACCCTAACCCAAACAAATTAACCCTAATCCTAATTCTAACTATGAATTTACCCTAAACCTAACCCAAATTTTAAACCTAACTCTAGCCCAAACAGGTTAACTCTAATTCTAATCCTATTTCCAATCCTAACTCTAACCTTAACTTTAATTCTAACCCTAATCCTAATACTAACTATGAATTTAACCTAACCCTAACCCAAATTTTAAACCTAACTCTAGCCCAAATGGGTTAACCCTAATTTAATAACCCTAATTATAACTCTAACCCTAACCTCAATTCCAACCCTAACCCTAATTATAACCCTAACCTAATTCTAACATTAACTCTAATTCTAATCCTTTAACTCTAACCCTAATTCTAGCCCTAAACCTAACCCTAACCCTAACCCTAACTGTAACTCTAATGCTTACCCTAATTTAGTAACCCTAATTTTAACTCTAACCCTAAACTCAATTCCAACCCTAAACATAACTATAATCCTAACCTGATTCTAACATTAACCCTAATTTGTACCCTAATTCTAATAGGAACCCTAATCCTAACTCTAACCCTAACCCTAAATCTAATTATAACCCTAATTCTATCCTAATTTTAAATCTAACAATAACCCTAATTCTAACACTTACCTTAATCCTGATTCTATCTATGATTTTAATGCTATCCCTAACCTAAATTCTAACCCTAACTCTAGTCCTTACCCTAACCCTAACTATAACTCTAATGCTTACCCTAATTTAGTAACCCTAATTCTATTTCTAATCCTAACCCTAACCCCAACACTAATTATAACCCTAATCAAATCTAGCCTTAACCCTAACCCTAACCCTTATTATAACCCTAACCCTAGTTTTGACCCTAATTGTCATTCTAATTGTCACCCTTCTTTAAACTATAACGTGAATTCCAATTATAATTCTAACCCTAATTCTATCTGCAATTCCAACCCTAACCCTTATTATAACCCTAATCATAACCCTAACCCTAACTCTACTTGTAATTGTAATTGTAACTCTAACTCTAGCCCTAACCCTAACCCTAACCATAATTGTAGCTCTAATACTTACCCTAATTTAGCAACCCTAATTCTAATTCTAACCCTAACCTCAATTCTAACCCTAAGCCTGATCCTAATTGAAACCATAACCCTAACTTTAATTATTCATGAGTCATGCTACAGGGTTTTCTTCTACATATTTTGTATGCATGTGTTATTCCCTTATTGCATGTGAGTCCAATTATTTGGAAGTCTCCTAACTGGGAGGTGGGCTTGTATTCAAGCCCCAGAAATTTTGTGTTTATAGGTGCTATGTTTAAAGCTATATGGAGACTTGTCTATATTGTGCCATTATTTTTATATATTTTTTCTTTTAAGGTTAATCATACTTGCATTTTATCTAAGTTGTAACTCAATGCAAATTATGGAGTTTTAATTGATTCAATCACTGTATGGATAAGATTATTGTATTTGTAAATTTCATTATGTTCGATTTGGATGATGCATGTAGCATTCTCTTCAAGAGGAATTGTTTTTGTTATAAAAAATTGTGAGAATATATAAGTCAGAGATTATGGGTATGCCTTTGTACTCATCTACTCTATTGGTTCATTTTAAATATTTGTGTATGGCTATAAATATTTTTGTTAATATTATCAAGTCAATGAAAATGGGTATGCCTTTGTACTCATCGACTCTATTGGTTAATTTTAAATATGTGTGTATAGCTATAAATATTTTTGTTAATATTATCAAGTCAATGAAAAAGGGTAATTAATCATGAATATATATAGCTATCTATATATATTTTATAAATTTATACGTATGAAAATTATATATAATAAATTCAAATGAATAAAATAAAACAAAGAAAAAATTAATTAAGGGCTTTTTGTTGAGAGGGCACCACCCCAAGATGGGGGTTGTGGGGCTCCCCAATATATAGTTAGTCTCTTCTTCTCTATCCTACACAACAATCTAAATTAGTTTTCAAAATTATATCTATATATACTTTTGTTCTTTCATTTTCACCTCCAAATTACTTAATAACTTTATCTGCCATATTTTTGTTTGAAAAACTAAATGTATTTTATTTTATTACACAAAATAATATTTCTCAAGTCATTGTAACCCTTGTTTTGTTGTAATAAATTAAGATTACTGTGTCAAAGATGATACATTAAATCACCATTTTATTTGATCCATCGAAAGAAAAGCAGATTTCTGAACTAATTCAAAATTTCAGGGTAAGTGCAAGAAGCTGGGTCCACTTTTTGGCCAAAAAGTGGAAGTGTTTTCCCTTATTTTCAAAATTTGTCATATTTGACCTTAAAATTTGAAGCACTTAGAGATGGAATCTTTAAAAAAGTCACTAAATATAAAATGTAGTACTCGGAGTCTAGTTTCCAAATATGTAATTTTTTTCAATACCCAGATGATACAAATTGATTTTCAATAGGCATTTATAAAAACCACTATTTAAAAGTCACTTTTTTTTAACCATACCATGCACATGTACGGCCAACATAATTTGACCTAAATAAAATTATTTTTTAAAATACTTTTGGGAAAAGATGTGTAGTATAGTGAAGTTTGATGAGGATATTTTTTTATAATTTTTTTCCAAATAATTTTTTTTTATTAATTTTTTATTAGGCCTAATTGATACTTTTGAAAACCCCTCGTGTACGGCCAACATAATTTGAGCAAAAAAAATCATAAAATTAAATTATTTTTTTTTCATTGTGTAAAGAATGATGTGTAGATTGATGACATATAATTTTTTTTTAAAAAAAATTTAAAAATTAAAAGTTATTAAAAAAATACAAACACCTGTCATTTCAAGTTTTTGGACCAGTTTACTCATAAATTAAATAATAAATAGAAAAACAAGTCCAATCCAAAAAAAATTACATATTTGAAAACTAGACACTATGATCTGTAATGGGTTTTAATTTCGTAAAAAAATTCAAAAAAAATGTCATCAGCCATATAAGTGAAGTCAGTCTTTCCTCTGGTTTTATACTTAGAGAAATACTTGTAGGTCCAAGGCTCAAGGTCGGCTACCCATGCCTTTCCCAAGCCTAAAACGAAACCAAAAGCGTGGGTACGAAATTCAAAATTTTAGAAACGGTACCCGTTTTAAAACGGGTACCCCTTCTAGAAAACAATAAAAAACAAAACGGGTACCTGTTTCTAAAATAGTAAAAAAAATAGGTACCTGTTTTTATTTTTTACTATTTTTGGAAACAGGTACCCGTTTTAAAACGGGTACCCGTTTTATAACAGGTACCCGTTCTAGGCTCGGGTGCCCGTTCCTAAACGGGTACCCGTTTCTTGTCAGGATTTTTTTTTTGCACGACACTTCCCCTATATGTGGACCCAACTTCTTGCTTTTACCCTTCAACTCCACCTTACACAAAATAGAAAACATAACTATCAAACCAGGAACACAGAACCCATTGAAATCCATCCAGTATTTGTTCAGCTTTTTCCATGGTACTGCACAAAGGGAGATTTTTTGGCATCCTCCTCAGTGAGGCTAAGAGAAAGCTTGGTGATGAGGGTGAATGTAATGCTAAAACCAACGAGGAAAGGCCAATTCCTATTGAATTCTCTCTTTAGAAACACCCTCCACATCTCGTTCCACACCATTGAGATCTTCCCTACTCGACCCTCCTCCCTCCTCTTCTTCCCTGCAAACCCTAACCCTACCAAGAAAGAAACTCCTTTTATCTGCCATATTAAACCTGCATTACAAACACTATACAAATGGTTTTTGAAACTTATGTAACCAATAAGGGAAAGAAAAAAATTATTAGAAACAAGATATTAGAAAGTTTCCATTTAACTTAATTTTGCATGGTTAACTTATTTTGTAGCCAAGCCAAATCAAATACATAAACATTCAAACCGGCGTCTAGCAAAATATTGGTGGCCATAATGTCTCTGTGATAAATTGCAAGTTGAATTCCATAGCGCAAAATAAGCCAATCTCTTGGCCGTCTGGAGTACAATAATCTTCCTCTGCGGCCATGTCAATGGGACCTTACAGTTTCCCCAAATACATGGTCATCTAAGCTGCCATTAGGCATGTAGTCATAGATCATAAACCGCTGGTGCCCTTCCACATCATCACTGGCTACACAAAAACCTTTCAAAGCCACAAGATTTTTGTGCCTTATATTATTGATAATATCCACCTTGTTTAAGAATCTACATCTCCTTCCTCATAGTAGTTTTTTATTCTCTTGACGAAAATGAGCTGACCATCGGAAAGGTTTCCCTTATACACGCTGCCAAATCCGCCCTGGCCGATGAGATTCCTCCAGCTAAAATTATCCTTCATAGCCTTAATTTCATTAAAGCCATGTCGTGTGCAGGGAGAGCATGAGTGAGTTAGGCTAAATGCTAGGAACATGAATAGAAAGTACAACAGGCCATTAAAGTTGTGCAAATTTCCAAACGTGTAAGCTTCAGATTCAATCCAAACTTTCCTCTACAATATTTCTGACAGGAAATTTGCGCCTCTAATCCTCATCAAGGAATGTGATTATCATAGAATTCTTTTGTTTTAATTGTAATAAGCCATAAACAATAAAGATTAACAGATGGAGCTGTATATGACAGGAAACAGTATCCAAGAAAAACAAGACGACTCCATATTGGGCCTCACAGTGGCCTTTAAGAGGCTCTAGTTGTGCCTTATAAACTGCCTGTGCAGAGCCCCTCGGTTCCTCCTCTCGCAGAGAAAATAAACAGCCTTATAAATGGAACATCAATATGAAACGCCTTATGAAATTGACAATAGTGCATCCTTCTCACCTCACTAAAAATAGTTACCATCACTTTATGAAACTCACAGTATGCCTCCTCGTTACTAAGAATAGTTTTTCTCTTTCTTTTTCATTTGCAATTTATTTTTATTTTTTTGGGTTTATAATTATAACCAAAAAATGAGTGCTCTCATCTCCACCCCCACTGCAACTGTAGTTCGCCTCTCGATGAAAGGAGATCTTAATAACCACTTGCTCACTTGATTGAGTGGTCCAAACTAAAGAAAAATGTTACAATACAATCAGAACACTGATTAATTGTCAAATTTTATACTAAATTAAAAAAATGTAAAATGTTGGTATGTGTTGTTAGGTATCTTTATCTCATATCACTATCTATTAGCAATCGCGCCTTTATTGTGCAATGGGTACGTCAAAATTGGAAGAGTATTGGAATGGTTGACTATATCCTATCCTTTGCAAAGGATTTGGAGCTTTCAAAACTCCCACTATCTCCTCAGAAGCTATAGTAATGTATGCAAAACAAACTGCCCTTACGATGACCAACAAAATAACCAGACACAAAAAAAATGTATTCTAACGTGCCTTCTCACAGAAAAAAAAATCATTAGTTGCAACAGCAACTGTGTATTCAAATGTGCCTTCTAAATGATAAGAAATATCAGTTTATACTGCCTCATATAGTGGAACACCTTGTATCTCTATTGCATAAAGTTTAATTACCTAAGTCCTCATGTTGATCAAAACTTATTTGGTCCTTTCAAAACATCATATAAACCTTGTAACATTACATAAGGTAGGCTAACAAAATAACATCCATTCCATCATTCCAGATTTTCAAACGAGAGCTTGTGGTGGGAAAACAATATCACTGTCTCAAAGACATCCGGATCACAAAATGGAACAAAACATCACCTTCTTGAGAAACAAATTCTCCTGCATCAATATCTCTCTCTCTCCCCTTCTTCCTCTCATCCTTTCTTTACGTGCTCTCTTCATCTCTCTCTCTTTCTATGTCTCTCTCTTACCATCTCTCTTTCTTTCTCTCTTCATCTTTATAGATATCTATCTCTCTTTCTCTTCATCTTTATCTCTCTATCTCTTTGTCTCCTCTATCTATACATTTCTCTTTATCTCTCTAGGTATCTATCTCTTGATCACTCTCTCTAGCTCTCTATCTGTCTCTCTTTCTCTATCTCATTGTCTCTCTATATCTCCCTCTCTATCTCTTTAGCCCCCCCTCCCTCTCTATCCCTCTGTATCTCTCTACCCCTCCCCTCTATGTCTATCTCTTTTGCTCTATATGTCTTTCTCTCTTTCTCTCTATCAAGCTTGATTTGTATTTTGTCAAATAAAAAATGTATATAAGCGTGTTATATTTAAAAGAAGGTAAGGAGAGTGGTTTAATACTAAGTACCTCTCTCTCTCTCTCTCTCTCTCTCTCTCTCTCTCTCTCTCTCTCTCTCTCTCTCTCTCTCTCTCTCTCTCTCTCTCTCTCTCTCACTCACTCATACATATTATATTTAAAATATCTAACAAAACTCTAGTATATAATTGAAATAAATATGTAAAAATAAATATCATTAAGGAAATATGAATTTATAATATAATATTAGTTATTAAATATGTTAAATAATAGATTTTATATATAAAATTAATTTTGTATATGATTTATTTATGTTTTACAAATTTATTAGGCCAAATAATATGAGCTTATATATATATGAGAATATAATAAATTATTTTAATTTATAATATATAATAGATATAATAATTATATGGTATTTTATATATAAAATAAATATATATAAATATTAAATATATTAATATTAAATGAAATTGAACATATATAAATAAATAAATATATAAATATTATATCATATTAAATATATGTATTTAACAATTTATTAATATTTATATACATCTAGAATATTTATTATAATAGTTAATAATTAAACATTTATAATATTTAATATAATAGTTTTTTAATTTTAAAACATACAATTTATAATTATTTATATCAAATAAAGTCCATTTAAAAAACATAACAAAAAACTTAATATAATAATATGTATTTATAATTTGAATTAAATATATTAGAGATAATTCATTTTAAATAAATAAAATACAATCTATAATTTTATATATAGTATAATATGCCTAGTTTTTTTTGGATCAATAAACTGCAGACTTGGGGTCTGCTCCCATTATATTAAAGATTTAACATAACATATTAACAAAGTCTGATAAACCAATAGAGAACCACCTCCTAAACTATTGATCAGGGTAATAACAAAATCCCTGATATACACCTATCAACTACTATTGCTGTCATACAAAAAATTATATACAATTCAGGCATTTATATTGCCATACCATCTACTAAGACAATCTACCTTAACTAACAGAGCCAACATCAAACATTACAGTCTGCTGCATAGTAAGTCTCCAAGATTTCCTACATCCAATCATCCTCCACATCAAGTCCCACGAGCTTCTTGAGAAAGACGATGCCATGAGCCGCCCTCCGCCTGCACCCTACAATCTTAACAACACTAGTTTCAACAACAAAGGGCCGCCACTCAACTACATCCCCAGCCGCATTCACCTTGTGAAATTCCTCTAGGAGAAAAATCCCAACACCAGTGAGATCTACACCCAGAACCTCTTTCCAACCCCCTCTGAATTTAGCTTCCACAAAGGATTCCATCAACCTCCTAATCACCTCCTCTTCATTCGAGTCTAGCAAGACCACCAAAAACATCAAGGCTAAATCTAAATTAACCCTATACCTATTTGCATTCACCATGTATTCTTCACCCAAGACCCATTTAATGGCAAATAGGACAATGCTGCTCTTTAGTTTAAAGACCTACTTCATCCATTTGTCTGAAATGTGTCCCAAAAATGACATCTACCTTTTGCAACAAACCAACCGGATCAAAGTGTCCATTGATGATAAAGAGGGAGAAACTAAGGTGAAAATCTCTGCCCAAATATTCTTCATTTCCTCTCAACCCAAGCCGCTGCCCAGATAACAACAGCTCGCATGCTCCACCAGCACCATCACATCTCATAGAAAAACCCTTATGTCAGAGAGATGAGCGAGCACTATTATTAATCTTCACCTCCCAAAGGAAGGCATGCTGTGAATTGATAGACGAATTGGCTAATGTGTCAGCCTCACCGTTCCCCTCTCTATAGACATGGTTAACAACCACACTCCCAAAGCCATCTAATGTTTGCAAAGCCTCTCTCAATAAAGTATTAAGTTTCTAGTTTAAAATCTCCCTTTTCCTAATGGCATTTATAACAATTAAGGATTCACCTTCAATTTCTACCTTAGTCTCCTTAAGATGATGGCAGAGATTGAGCCCCAGAATGAAAGCCTAAAGCTCAGTTTCATTGTTTGTCCCATGAACTAACTTCTTCACCACTTTGCCTATGATCTCCCCTTTCCAATTGCGCACCAAACTCTCCTGGGTTGCCTCTCAATGCTCCGTCAAAGTTTAACTTAACCCATCTTTTTGCTGGCAACTCCCACGTAGCCTCCCTTCTTTTCTTTAGGGAATCAACACCCCCAACCCCATTAATGAGGGGTATAATATGCCTAGCTACTAATGATAGAGATACAATTTAATATATTTTAATTTAAATATTTGTCCTCTATATATTAATAATAAATCATCAATATTTCTAACCTATATAAATTTAAAATAGACATTTGGCAAATGATAAGACAATGATTGCATAATACATTAAAAGCATTCTTATGAAAATGACATGAACAAGAATGCCACATATCTTGCCTCAAAACTTCCAAAATTAAAATGTGATTTTATTTGTAACTGCTATCAGTAAATTTTTATTTTAAAAAGCCAGCCACTTCGTGTAGATTTTATGGTTGAATTGGGTGGGCATCTGTACCATACATATTTTCAATCTTTGTTGATGTGCAAACAAAAAACAAACTATAAAACTGGCGAGAGAAAAGTTTTTTTGAAAATGACATAAACGAATGGATAAGATGAGTTTAATCATCTTGCATCCTTCTGCTAGACTCTCAACCATTGATTTTCACGCCAGGCCAATTTCGACGATGACATAAACGAATGGACAAGACAAGTTTAATCATCTCACATCCTTCCGCTAAACTCTCAACCATTGATTTTCATGCCAGGTTGGTTCACCTCATAGAGGGAACACCTTCAGTGTAATAACAAAAAAATTGAAGTCTTATCTAAATAATAGATAGTCACTTTCAATCTATGTGGTCATGTCATATGTCATATTGGGTACATTGTAGATGTTACTTATAGCTTTTGATTGTGTAATGTGCCAAAGTTGTTGACACAATTCTAGATAACTTCAATAGTGTGATTTGATCAAATTCTTTGAGGTTCGTTGAGATAATTCAAAACAAATTGACAAAGGTACTGATGATCTTATTTCTAGATTTCTTTACTATTTTTATGTGGAAACTATTAAAATTATAACTGTCATAGTTTTTAAGATGCTTTGTTTGAAGTTTCATAGGTGGCAACAATTTTTTTTCAATGTTTGTCAAACTTGGGTCATTCATGCATTTATGGACTATATTTCATTCCATAATGTGCCTTAAGATGACAGGTTTTTGAACATTTTTTAACATATTATTGATGAATTATTGTACAGATGGGAGGTCATTCAGATGTGGAAAATGAACTTATTTGCAGATTTATCTTTCCTGAAAGGCCTGGTGCATTGATGAAGTTTTAATACACATTTAGTTCACGTTGGAATATAAGCCTATTCCACTACCATGCTCAGGTGAATACTTCTATATTCCACACAAGCTTTAATTTAAAGGTAGTAATCATGTAAAACATTGGACATGCATATCACAATATAGTCTACAGGTTTTCAATATTTCAGGAAGCTTGAAGTTGTTTAATCTTATGTAAAATCCACATGGTTTATTTTCTTTGTGTAGGGTGAGATGGGTGCAAAGGTATTGGTTGACATGCAAGTTCCAGAAGAAGACACGGAAGAATTTTCAACCCGAGCATGCACTCTTGGATATGAATATGAGGATGAAAGACATAATGAAGCTTTAAATTTGCTGCTCACTAAGCTAGTATAAATGGCCTCCACCATAAATATGGAATTTATTTCACATATGTAAGTTAGACAGGAAATCTCTTACAAACTGACCAGTTGTTGCCAGTTGACCATGTTTCAACTGTCAAAGGAAACATTATTTAAGTGATGTATGAGTTAAATGACAATTAAATTAGTGTAGAAGTAAAGGATCGGGATAATGAAACCATCGTGGCAGCCTCAATCTTTAAATCTTCCCATGTTCACCAGAAATATTACATCTTGTATATCATCTTACAACAAGCACTTTTGGGGGATCATGTTAGGAAAATAAATAGTGCAGAATTGAAATAACAGTGAATTAGTAATAAAAAGCACAAAACAAATAACACAGATTTACATGGAAAACCTAGTAATGTACCAGGGAAAAAACCACAGGCAAAGATCTCTCAATTTTATTCTTAGAAGAAAATTCATAGTTACAGGAAAAAATTTCACATGCCTTGGCATTCAAGCTCGACTAAATTAAATAACCATGAAAAATACAAATCAAATCTAAAGATAGATTTTCATGCATAAAAGCACGAGTGGCTTTTTGCATGCAATTTTGCATGGTGTACACATGGCATATGACCAAAGAAATTTTTCGGCTCGGCCCATGGCAGAGGGCTACGTCTAGCCCCCTACAACCCCCTATCCAACAACCTTCGGTTTCTGTTCCTTGGCCTTCAAGTCTGTCAGGCGGGTACATGAGATACTACCATGGTATTCATTGTCGACTACTCGTCACTGCTGGGATAAGTAAAATGAACTTCACATTCCAACAATCTCCCACTTGAAGTCAAGTTTCTACCTTGCAAATAACTCCTATTGAGAGACCAATGCCACTAATGTCTATCATCAAGTGATGTGCAAGCTAAGAGAAGTTTTGCACCATATGAACTTCTCTCTACTAGTAGGCTTCATCAAAATATCTACTGGATTTATATTATTCTGTATCTTAGCCAAAGAGACATGTCCTCCTTCCACCTCTTCACGTACAAAGTGATATTGTATGTCAATATGTTTTGTTCTCGCATGATAAGCTAAGTTTCATGCTAAGTGTAAAGCACTCTAGCTGTCACAATGCAACACCATGTTATCTTTCTTTACCTATAATTCACCCAAGAGTCTATGAAACTAGATTGCCTGCTTACTAGCCTATGTCGCTACCATATATTTAGCTTCAATAGTAGACAAAGCCACCACTAACTGCAACTTTGAAACCTAGCTAATAGTACCTCCTTCTAAGGAGAAAACATAACATGTAGATTTTCTCTTATCTCTGTCTCCACCAAATTCTGCATCCACATATCCATTAACCTAAAGACTACACCCACTATAACAAATAGCAACATCAAAAGTGCCCCTTAAATACTTGAGAATCCACTTCACAGTCGTCCAATGATCACAACCTGGATTCACCATGAAACGACTGACTACTCCCACTACTTGTGCAATGTCTGGTCTGGTGCACACCATGGAAAGCATAAAACTACCAATTTTTTATGAGTACGGTACACAAGACATTTGTGTCTTCTCCACTTCTGTGCTAGGGCATTGTTCCAAAAATTTAATATGAATAGGAAATGGAGTACTAACTGGTTGTGCATTTTGCATATTGAAGTGCTACAAAATCTTCTCCACATAAGTCTTCTGTGACAACCAAATCTTTCTATTCTTTCTGTCTATGTGTATCCTCATTCCAAGAATTTGATTTTCATTTCCTAAGTCCTTCATTTCAAACTCCCTAGCAAGTTGAGTTTTTAACCTAATAATTCTATGCATGTTGGGACCTGCTACTAGCATATCATCTACATACAAAAGAAAAATAATGAAACTACCATCTTCATACCTTTTAAAGTAGGCACAATGGTTAGACTCACATCTACTAAAACCCAAACTCATCATGAAGGAATCAAATTGCTTGTACCAACACCTTGGCACCTGTTTCAAACCATACAACGATTTGTTCAACCTGCATACTAGATTCTCCTTGTCTTTCTCCTCAAAACCTTCTGGTTGCTGCATATAAATTTCCTTAGAAAGATCACTATGCAAGAAAGTTGTTTTAACATCTAACTATTGTAACTCCAAATCAAGACTAGCGACAAGATTCAAAACAACTCTAATTGTACTTAACCACACCACAGGTGAAAAGATTTCATCAAAATCAATACCAGATTTTTGTGCATACCCCTAGGCCACCAACTAAGCTTTATATCGCTCCATATTATTATTTATATCCCTTTTTAGTTTGAAGACCCAATTGTTACCAATAGTTTTTTGCCCCTTAGGCAATTGTGCAAACTCCCACATTTTATTTTTATGTAGAGCTCTCATCCCGACATCCATGGCTTCTCTCCATTTGTTTGCATCTTCATCTTCACAAGCCTCTTGACATGAGCTAGGCTCACCAACATCAGTAAGTAAAGCATAAGCTGAATTAAAATTAAGAGAGTACCTTGTTGGTGGTTTGATCACTCTAGCGGATCTCCTCAAAAGTGGTAATGTGTTACCCTATGGCTCATTTGGTTGTTGTTCAACCTCATCATATATTTGATTTTGATTATCATCTTGTTGATTTTCATGAGCAGGAGGTTGATTTTTATCTATCACCTCCATATTAGCATCATTCTTTTCCACATCTATTGGAACGGTTTTTGTACTTTATTGTTCTTTACTTTTTTGCACTAATTTTTTATTAAAATAAACATCTCGTCTAATAATAATCTTGTGGGCAACATTATCCCACAACTTGTACCCCTTTGTATCTTTTGCATAGCCAAGAAAAATACATTTCACGAACTTCACGTCTAGCATATTCCTATCCTCTTTGGGAATATGAGCATAAGCATTAGAACCAAAAATATGAAGAAAGGAATAATCAACAAGTTTACTTGTCCAAACTTCTTTAAAAATTTGACGATCTAGAGCTATAGTGGGTGATCTATTAATCAAGAAACAGATTGTATTAGCAACCTCATCCCAAAATTTCTACTTCAATCTAGTAGTGCTCAACATACATATAACTCTTTCCATAATTGTATGATACATCCTTTCAACAACACCATTTTGTTGTGGTATTCTAGGAATTGTCAACTACCTTGCAATACCATGCTCACTACAAAATTGATTAAACTCACCTGAACAAACTTCTCCTCCATTTTTTGTTCTAAGATACTTTATTGTCTTTCCTTTATGATTTTCTACCAAAGCTTTAAATTTCTTAAAATAAGAAAATACATCAGATTTCTTCTTAAACAAATAAATCCACACCTTACGGGAATAATCATCTATAAATGAAATAAAATATGATGAACCCCCTGTTGATGTAATAGGTGCTTTCCAAGTATTTGAATGAATTAAATTTAGAACATCTTTACTTCTAGTAGTGCATCTAGAAAAACTCAACCTATTATGTTTTCCAAACAAACAATGCTCACAAAAATTCAAATCTCTAGATTTAGCACCTGGGAGAAGATTTCTATCTAGCAATATCTTGAGACCACGTTCACTCATGTGGCCTAGCCTTTGATGCCAAGTAGATAATGAATCCATTTTTGCATGTGATACCATTGTAGCCTCTCCACTACATGTTTCTCCAACCAGCCTATAGAGAATGCCAACCTATTCTCCTTTTAGCAACACCAACGCTCCCTTTGTTACCTTGAGATGGCTATTTTCTCCACTAAATCAGTAACCTTGCTCATCGAATACTCCAAGTGACAGAAAAATTTTCTTCGATCTTGGTACATGTCTTACATGCTGAAGAGTCCTTACTATCCCATCAAACATTTTGATTTTGACCTCTCCTACAACAATAGCTTCACATGGGTTGTTATTTCCCATGTAAACCATACCTCCATCACATGACTAGTAAGAAGGAAACCAATCCTTGTGAGGATTCATGTGAAAAGAGGCACTAGAATCAATGATCCAAACATGATGAAATGAACCTCTTAGATTAGCAGACAAAACCTCTCCATCTTCCAATGGTTCTTCAACTTCTGCTGCATTTGCCTCTGATGGCTACGAGCTACGATTTTCTTTGTTTGATTTTGGCAACTTGCAGTCCTTTTTGACATGCCCTGTTTTTCCATAGTTCCAACATTTAACTCTTTTCTATCCCTTGGATTTCAACCTAGCTTGTCCACACTCAACTTTCTTTCTTTCTAAAGTTTTGCCTCTTGCAATGAGGGCATTAGTGGAAGAAGTCCCTTGAGATGTCTTCCGCCTTGAATATTTAGAAATTACTATGGCCACCACATCTTCAAAGATAAGTTTCCCCTTCGGTGCTAAGTTACTAAGCACCATAACTATTTGATCCCAAGTTTCAGGCAAAGAGCACAATAATATAGCAGCTTTATCCTCTTCTTCAATTTTCACCTCCACTAAAGCCAACTTGTTAATCAATGTGTTGAAATTATTGAGATGATCTGTGACTGAAGAACTATCATGCATCCTCAAATTATAAACTCTCATTGTAAAAAAAAAGCCAATGACTTGGTCTCATACAATTTTTCAAGATTAGTCCACAAGTCATGTGCCGTTTTCTCTTTTGCAACATTGAATAAAATTGAATCTGCCAGAGATAATTGAATTGTAACTCTAGCCATGTTATCTTTTTCATCCCATTCCTCTTGCTTCATGGCTGCAAGTTTTGATGGTGTCCCCTTGAGAGCCAAGGTGCATCCATCCTTCACTAATAAGGCTTGAACCTTTAGTTTCTACAAAGCAAAATTGGAACCATCAAATTTTTAAACCTCAAATCTGATAAGTGTGCCTCCTGTCATTATTTTTCACAAAGATAAAAATCCACAAAACAATTTCTGCACAAAATCGTGTTCTTTGATGCCAACTATTAGGAAAATAAATATTGCAGAATTGAGATAATAGTGAATTAGCAATTAAAAGCACAAAACAAACAACACAGATTTACATGGAAAACCTGGTAATGTACCAGGGAAAAAACCACAGGCAAAGATCTCTCAATTCTATTCTCAGAAGAAATTTGCAGTTACAAAAAACTTTTTCTCATGCCTTGGCATTCAAGCCTGACTAACTTAAAAAACCATGAAAAATACATGCAAAATACAAATCAAATCTAAAGATAGATTTTCATGCATAAAAGCACGAGTGGCACTTCCGCATGCAATTTTGCATGGTGTACATGTGACATATGACCAAAAACATTTCCAGCGAGGCCATGGCAGGGGAGCTACACCTAGCCCCACCGTGACCCCATGTCCAACAACCTTCGGTTTCAGTTCCTTGGCCTTCGGTCCTGTCAGGCGAGTACCTGAGACACTACGGTGGTACTCATTGTCGATTGCCCATCACTGTTGGGATAAGTAGAACTGACTTCGCATTCCAACAAATCACAATACTCTTGTTAATTGAGGACTCTTATATTTCCTATCCATGACATGTTTTAACTCTAGTTTGTACTTTAGTAGTTTTTTCAAAGACAAAATAAACTCTAAAAATTCCAAACATTTGGGAAAGCATTTATTTCTTCAAATTGTACATAAGCTCACTTGATATTTTTTTGCATTGGCTTGCAATGCAAACAACTTATGGGAGTTTATGCATCGCATTATTCACTAGTCTCTCTATGCAGTTCATCCTTCCATGCAAAGAATATCTTTCTTGTAATCTTTTGTTGACTCTTAGCGTAACATTTTAGTATTTTTTTTGTTTTTCTTGGAAAGGCTTTATCTATATACTGTTGTCAATGCCTTATACTGAGGAGACCGCTATTTTGAAATCTATTTAAATTGTGTGTTTCTCTAATCGGGTGGTCATACAATGCAAAACTTTTCTTTCTATGTTCCTTAAAAGGTAGCTTTCTGCAACTTTTTAATTTAGATAATGTTAGCCAAATTGTGCCCAATTCTTCTGTAGCATTCCTAGAAAATGAAAAAAGAAAGGAAATGAGTGAAGTAATGGGATTGATTATGTTTTAGCACTCAGCATTACGTGCAATCCATCATTCTTTTATTTGTTTCCATTTATAATACATTTAAATCAATTTTGGTGTGATGTTCTCCTAGGCAACCCTAGATCCCATATTGGTAGTATTAGAGCATAAATTGTATCTATTTTTTATATTCATGTTTCTTTGGAGCTTAAATGACAAATGAGGTATAAGTATTAGAAGCTTGGTCTTGATACCTATATCTTGTAATCCTATTTCCATGATTTTGACAAATGATAGAAATATATACTTAGATCTCAATCTTTGTAAATATTTTAGAAGTTGTAAATATTTTAGAAGATGATAGTGAATGCTTTGTAGTAAAGAGGTGATTAGGAGCAACCAAATGTATAAGAAAAAGAATCTCAATTCATTGGTCACTTTGTTCAAATCCTATAATGTGCTCAATTGTCTTTTGACCTATTAATTCTATAATCAAATATACTGTTTGGAGGCCAAGCATGTTATGAGGTATGTTAGTGTTTGAAAATGTCACCACTTTCTATCTGAAAATTGTATATGGTTTGTCCAGTGGATAATTACAATTTCTACTAAGTGTGTAGGAAGATCACTAGAAATGATATCTTTGTTTTTAAAGGGGGCTTTGATTTGGGGTTTTGAATAATAAAAAAAGAAAACTATAATGTGATATTCTTGGGCCTTGCACATGACTTAGGCTGAAACACTAAACACCTCATGTTGAAGTACTATTATGAAGATAAAAAATCAAAAGTAAATCTCTACTAGATATAACATGTTTGTTTTAGATGTTGGAAAAAAAAAGGTGGGCCAAATTTTAAAAAATTGCCTTCTATTGTGTTTATCCTACTTCTTCCAATGTTTCATTTTTAAAAGATATTCGAAGGTTTGGCTTTCATTGTTAAATTTTTATATCACGAAATTTCAAAAATAATACTAACAAACAATATTGTTAATATGTCAAGCTTTAACGTTGGATTGAGTATACTATCTCAGTGTATTGGTGTTGCATTTTTCCAATTACTAATTTTTTATTTATCTAATATTTTTATTTTTAGGTTTTAAAATCCATGTTATCGTTTAAATTAATATAAATATCAACCATTAATATTAAGGTTCTAAAATGATTTTGTATAGTCATAATGTTTTTTTCTTAATTAGTTCACAATTCCTAAAGGGAGAATGAACAATTTTTACTCCATCCTTGTGAACACTTCTAATCCATGCCAGGGATAATGTGTGCTATTATATCTTATTGGATGATAACTTATACATAATACCCCAATTGTAGAGACAAAAATATGCATACTTAGCACTATTATCCTTTTGTTTGCATTCACTTTAGTTCCCTCATTTATTAAGTATAAATTTGAATGTTTCCCAACACTTGGAGATTGAATTGCCCTTAAACCAATACCCTATGTCAGAACAAGACTCCTTTCACACCTAGGATTCTTCCCTTTACACTCCTAGCCTTTTATGCCATCTTGGATCCTAGTGCACCAGACACTTGTCCTCTAGATAGGATTGTGCACGATCATGTCCTCTACATTCAAATTTAACTTTTCCTAATCAAACTCCTACAGTGTTGCATTCACAAACCCTAATGCACCTCTAATAATTGAAATGGGTAGGGTATGGTTATAAAAAGGGAGTTAACTCAAAAATAAACATAGAGATAGCACTCAAGGAACACACTTGAGCTCTTAGGGCATCCAAAAAGAGCACTAAAGGCATCATAGAAGAAATAACCACAAACCACAAGCATCTCCATTAGTTTACCGCCATCATTTCAACAACACACTTAGTCATCTTTACATATGTAGGGTTTATACATGCCAAGCATTTCCAAATAATCATGTATTAAATCAACCCAAGGACTTGACTAAGGCAAATCTCTAGATGTGCCACATGCACACCAATTTCCCGATAGCCATTTTCTGTGCATGTGTAGGTGCAAGGTTTATTGACAAAATTTGTAAAGGACACCACCAAGGATGTAGAGGATGTCAATGTGCTAGGGGAACACTAGTGCAACCATACAAGACACCTACAAGTTGGACAGAGAGTAGTACAACTACACCACATTACATACAAAACCTACTCTTTCTTTTTCACACAAACAAACATAAAACTACCACTCAAAACTCTTATTTCTCATTTCTTACAACTAGGGTTTTAAGTTCAATTATCCTACATTTCATGCTTACCTTAGTGAAACCCTTTAACCATCCCTCACCCAATCCTTGTCTCTATGGATGCTTTCATTTCCCTTACCTCCCTTTATGAAAAATGATATGACACCAATTTCTATTGCCAACTCTACAATCATTGCCAACATCTTGAACATATGCTTTCCTTTTTCAACCCACATGAATCTTCTTTTCCCCTTGATAGTCTCATGGACTGCCTAGCCAATTATCCTATGTTTGTCTATTTCCATAGAATTTATCCCCACACTTTAGACACCTTTATGTCCTTTGTTCCATTACATATTGAACCCCATTCTCATATTATATCCCACAATATAATCTTGTGTGCTAAAATTACTTCCTTCTCCATTTATACTTCTATATTTAGGGTTCACAATAATGCTTTGTTTGATGTTAAAACTACTCGTTTTGTTTTCATGTCTATTTTTCTATATTTTCAATTTTTTGAGCATTTCATGGCATAAAAAATATGGAGTTGCATGAACAAATTTCCTTTCTTCTATTTATGACTTACAACGTAATGAAGATGTTATTTAATCATCTTTCAAATTACATCAATGTATGATGATGTGCATTATAGGTTTAAATTGTATGGCACACATTGTACTTCTTTCAATGAGTTCATGAATACATTTATAGATCATTTTACAACATCATCTCAAACATATCCTTCCAAGAACTTTAAACATAATAAAAACAACTTTTCTTCACTTTATTCTTGCCGCATGGCACAACTCTTTGTCCTTAATGTTGAATCTTCTTGTACCACTTCCATTTCTCCTATTAATACATTCCCCTTGAACACTATAAATTTATTAGGGGATAGCAAGGACTCTTCAACCTTCCAACTACCCATGATGATCCTTTTCCTATGCTTCATGATAGCTCCTCGATAAAAGTCTCATCCGCTTCTAATGATGATTTATCTTTTGATTCCTTTAGCAAGTCTTCCCAAAGTGACAATGAGGTTCATGTTCCTTATGATGACTATTCTATCCTTGAACTTCCTATCACTTCTACTAGCTATCATTTTATTCCTTACTTGTTTCAATCATATTAATCCCTTTCTTCCATTAAGAAGATTGGCCATGTAGTAACTGTTGATTATGACAACATAATAGACCAATTCTTATGCATCACCTTGGATGAAATTCATAATACCTTGGACATTGATGATTCTCCAAAATTCCCTCTCTCCTTGACATTCCTCAGTAGCTATCACATACACATACAATGAGTTTGGATCCATTCCAATCTATTCCTTGACATTCTCTTGTTCTTAACCTCTCCTTATCCACTTCCCCTTACATACCTCCCCTTATACATTGGGCATCATTACCTATTTCTTGTGATCCATCCCCTTTTATTATTGTACCTTCCCTTCAACATATTATGTACCCTTCACATTCCTTTGCTCAAGTGATGGATTGAATGGATAACAAACTAATCTTGATACAAGTGCAATTTGATAACTTCACTCACTTTCATACAACCCAATATGCACAAGTAATAATTATTACAATATCCCTTATCTACAAAGATTCTATCACATCCTTACCTTTAGGCCTTGGAACCTTGTGTTCAAAAATTATAA
Organism: Cunninghamia lanceolata; assembly: GCA_027924645.1. Lineage (NCBI taxonomy): Eukaryota > Viridiplantae > Streptophyta > Pinopsida > Cupressales > Cupressaceae > Cunninghamia > Cunninghamia lanceolata. The sequence goes on along the minus strand of BSBN01001191.1, from coordinate 923,673 downwards.
TGGTAGAGTGGATCACTTGCACCATGTCATAAAATTCTACATTGTGTTTACCTCATATCTATGATGAGAAGATCTAGCTAAGTTAGTTCCCAACACTTTACCAAATTATTTCTTGGATTGGTTTAATACCTTAGCCCATGTATCAATACACTCTTTCTCAGAATTCGTGCAAGCATTTGTGTTGGGAAAGGTGTCTCAACCTTGCATCGTAATGTTCATACTTATTTCTTGTATTTATGTATTATTTTGGCCTCATATGGGAAATGGAGCATCCCATTTTAAGGTGGCACTTTTGGCCATGTGTCAGCTACTTTGTAAATTCTATAAGTTGTAAGGGCATTTTATGACAATGTAATATGGAAGTTACTGATGATTATAGGGGAGTTACATTGGAAACTTGACCAACATTATGATGGTTTATGCCAAATGTCACAGAACATCTTTGAATAGATAATGAATCCAGATTGGGGTACCCGATTTGGGTGGTAAAATATGAAAAGTTATGACAATATGATAAGGTGTAAGAGAATAATCTTAAAATAGCCTAAAAGACCAAGACCAAGGGGGCATTGGAATTTGTATCATGGATTTGGGTGCCACATACTTCTTATGGGTTTGATCATGGTTTTCTAAAACCATTTGGTGGTTTCTTTCTTGTGCTTCATTTATTTATTGGGTGCTTGAGTTGGATTATGCATAGTGAGTTTTGTAGGTACAGTCCTACTACTAGAATTACTCCAAGCCTACATGTTGGTGATAATCCTATAAGGGCATGCCCCTAGATATTGTATTGTAAACTTTGTTTCTAACAAAACAATTGGTTCATTCTTTGGAGTGTATGGTTTTTCTCCAAAAAGGGTTTTTGCCATGTAATCATTGTGTTAATGTATATTGTTTGTGTTGTTTTTCATTGTAACTATAAGATTTAATTGTTTCTATACATACCTCCTCTCTTAGAGTTTTGTAGGAAGCATATTTTGCACCTCTACTTCCTTTTCAATTTGTACATGATTTTCAATTCAATGTGGACCCTAAGCTTAATCTTATACAATTGGTACAATGCAAGAAAAATACCAACGAATATGTTGAAGACTATCAAATGTTCCATTTTATTTCACGGGTTTCTAAAATGAGTTTTACACTTCCTAATAACCATCTGCAACCTATTTCTTGGAAAACCTTATGCCACTTATCCAAGATAGAGTATTACTTTAGATGTCTCATTTCTTTGGTAGAGGTCATTAGATATAATGGGGCACTAGGCTCATGATGTACCAGTAGTACCTATAGAGAAGATAGAGTGAGATCATCAACACACACACCATTTTGCACCACTATGTCTTGTAGTGAGTCAAGATTGAGTAGCCTATAAAGTAGCCATAACTAAAGTGTCTATAAAACAATTTGAGAAGATGATATCCAAGAGAGAGATTGAGATTCTATAGATAGAGAGGGATGTAGTACAAATGGGTGAATTCAAGGTAATGGTGGTAGAAAATATCCAAAAACTGGAATTTTTCCTAAAAATAAGAGCTTTTATAGTTGGGGTAAAGATTTCAATCACTTCTTGATAGAATATTAACATGGTGTAAAAATATGATATATAAATTATAGGAGTATCACCAATAAGATATTTGTAGAACTTCTAAATTTGAATCCTTTATATAAGTTTACCAATAAGAGGTCTATAGCAATTCTAGGAGCATAACAATACCTTCAAAATTCACTATGAAACGTTAATCTCAAGAACCCAATAAATAGGAGAAGTAATACATGAAACCATCAACTAGTAATTAGGAAACCATGAGCTAAAGCCACTTAAATTGTGGAACCCAAGTCTCTTCTCAAAATCCAACACCTAAATCCCAAGATGAGTCCATAGGCTATGTTGGGTCCCACAATTGTAGGTCCAAAATCCTAGATTGTGTTCTCACCTTCAAGGCTAAGGGGTATCATTAAGAAGGTAGAACATGGACTCATTAATAGATTGAGGATGGTTAAATGCTAATTTACAAGAGTGGATGGGTGTATGCATGGAGATGGGGGACCAAAAAGTGGCCAAACCACTTTTTGGTCCTAAAAAAATAAAGTGTGAGTGTGCTATTACATGCTCATGCTTTAGGCTTGGTACACACTTATGTTATAGTGCGCTCACGCTTTAGGCTTGGTAATACCAATCCTAAAGTACAAGTGCACTATAACACGAGCACATTATAGTGTGCTCGTGCTTTAGTTTTTACACATAAAATGTCTAAACAGTCCCATGCCCTCCCTATTTCCATTCAGTAGTTTTCAGAGTTAAACACTACTAGGGCAAATCAACGACCGTGTTTTAAACATTTTGGAGGAGAAATCACACAAATATTATGCCACTAATTCATTCCCACACTCGAGGATGTTGTGCACGAACTCCACGGGATGAAGAAGGTAAGGTTCAACCATTTTTATCTAGATTTGAAAAGAAATCAATTATTTTTCAATGTTTTGATTGAATTTTTATTTTGAATTTTCAAATTAATCAACCCCTTGAAACCCCCTCAGACTCTAATCCACAAAATCATGAGGATGATGAGATTCTAGGTGAAAAGCAAGCTCAAAACAATTGTCCTCAAACTCCTCCCTCAATTCCTCTGCATCCTCGAGAAGCACAATAAAATTTTATAGGCCAATTTGAAGATAACAAAAAACAACTTGAAAACATAATTCAAACGTTGAAAAATCCTAATGCAAGAAATCCCCACTGTAGATCACTTGTCACATCGCTAGAGTCGATCATTTCTCACATCGACTCCATCACTCACCAAATCAACAAAGGGGCTAACTATAGAGAGAGTTGTTTGCAATATTATGCCGATAAATTATCATACAAACAAGTCAAAGATTAAAAAAATTGAAAATTGAACTATGTTTCTATTGGCAAGAGACACTGCTATGCATGACAGGTATTGTCATTGATGGAAACTAAGTCTATCTTACACATCCACATTACATAATTCATTCATACTAGAAGTTAGAGTGAAGATTTGTCTAAGTTCAAGTAGTCAGAAACAGAGCATGTGACAGGGTCCAGTATCTTGGTCCGGATCTCTCCGATGGTAAATCACAGTGTATTGCAAATTTTAGGGAGTAATAAGGATTGTCAGGACTATCTAAATCCATGAATTTAGCCTCCAGTGATGAAGGATTCAAAAGTTATAAGCATCTAAGTATCAGGTTCTAGCTAGTTAGTACAGTCAGAAGAAGAACAGGCCGACCTAGTATTTGATCTTGGTTCGAATGAAGAAAAGCTGTTGGCTAAGTAATTTGTGATAACTAGTGGTATTGGCCGACTTGATTCATGATTTGAGAACACAAATTTTTGGTCAACGTTTTTGTTTGTGCATGGATTCAGCCGACAAAGCAGAGTTCTTAATAAATGTTCTAAGTTTTCTTGAAGCTGACTACAATTGATTGAATCTCTTGATGCGGATATATATAGCCAATGCATTTGAGTGTTTGGGTGTGTTTGGTGTGATGATGGAGTAAGTGTGAAAAAGGGCAGGAAGAAGTGCGAAGGTGAAGATCTAAGCTTGGATTATGGCTGAAGAGTAAAACAGGGCAGAGTAAGGAAGAAGTGTGTAAGATTAGTATTATGTGCTTAACCAGAACTGAATTTCTACATTAGTAGATGCTATTAATCAGTTCAACCATTTTGTAATCTTCTTGTAATCATCTTTGTAGGCAGTGAACCTCTTGGAGCAGTGAGCTCTGGGTAGTGCACCCTGAAGGCATGTGCCTTCTCCATTTGTAATACTTTTAACAGAGTATAATTTCTTGTGGGTTAACCCCCACTGTGGTTTTTCCCTTAACCGGGTTTCCATGTAAAAATCTTGGTGTTATGTGTTGTTAATTTATGCTTTCATGGTTATATCATTGATTTGTTAATAAGTGAAAAAGACGGTAAATTGTTGCAAGTGTTAAAGTTTGTGACAACTGATTCACCCCCCCTCTCAGTTGTCTGCCCTTATTTCCAACAATTGGTATCAGAGCAAGGTTCCTTGGAAGAAGCTTAACAGCTTGAGGAAGATCTAAGGAGTTTCAATGGGTTCACTCAAAGAACAACTTCAATTGGCTTTAGAAAATCTTGATCAGTCTAAAGCAGAAGTAAATGAACTGAAAGTAAACCTTAAAGATTGTGATGATTGCATTGAGATGTTAAAAGAAAAACTAAAAAAATGTATGGAAAAGAGGAAGGAGCTACTTCAATAGCTACCTAATTATACTGAAGAAAGTGGCATGAATGAGGCTTTGGAAGAAAAGACAAAGGAATGTGAGAAGTTAACAAAATAAGTTTCTGTTCTAAAACATGAGATGGAATCTAGGGTGATGAGGCTAACCAAAGAAATTGAGGAAAGGAAGAAGACTGAAGAAAACCTGAATCAAACTTTGAAGGAAAGAATAGAAGAATGTTGCAAAATGGACAGAATAATTGGTCACCTAAAATCTAATCTACAAGAATGTAGATATAATGAGAAGGAACTTGAAAGGCAAATTATCATTCTTAATGACCTAGAAGTTGCAAATGAATATAAGGAGAAGTTCAAGATAAGATTAGCTAAACTTAAAGCGTTGCTTGAGAATCAGAAGAAGGCTGGTGATAAGCATGGTCTTGGGTATGAGAAAGGTGAAAGCTTTGGATCCGGACAAAGAAATTTTCAATCAAGGAATGGGAGAAACAGATCTAGAAGACCTCCAGTAAGATAGCCTAATGCTCAAAGGTATCCATCTTTCAATGGAAATTGTTTCAATTGCAATAAATTTGGTCATAGAGCTACACAGTGCAGAAGCAAAGTAAATCAAAGTGGTCCATCCTTCTCCAGTCAATGCTTCAAGTGTAAGAGGTATGGTCATAGATCCAATGAATGCATAAGTATGATAATGAATAAATCTAACAATAGAGGAAATGGTAATTCTTTCAATGCCAATTACTTTGCATGCAATAGATTTGGACATATGGCTAATCAGTGTAGATCAATCAAATGGGCAAAGAAATGTTGTGTGCTTCAATTGTAACTGATCTGGTCATATTGTAAGATTTTGCAGAAGCAGGAATAATTAAAGAAGAGGTTTGATAAATAGAAAACTGGATGAGCAGAAACAAGACAAAGGCAAGGGAAAAGTTGATACAAATGAGATCTAGAATGAAATGAACAAGACATAGGTGAAGAAAAGTGTAAGTAATGATGGTGATGGGTTCGCACCAGAATCTGGTGCTGAGAATTCCTCAGGGAACTAAAATGGGAGCTCTGGCTCAAGGGGAGCTGCATTGAAAATCAAATTTTCCTAGCTAGTAAGTAGGTGCCTAAATCTGGCATGATGAATAAAGTTAAAGAAGTCTATTGCAGACCTATTGAAGTAAATTCTAGAAGAAAAGAAGCTAATGCGACTGATTGTGGAGCAACTGAAGATTGACTGTGTGCAGAAATAGTGTAACCGGATGTATTAGGGTAGAGCATTTATTACAATAAAGAATTAGATTTTGCGGAACATAAAAAGTCATTCATTCAAGCATTTGAATCACTTTGCATTCAAGAGAACAAGGAGAAGAGCATCTGAGCTAAGATTTCAAGGATTTGAAGTGCGACCAACAAATTCATCAGCTAACCCTAATTTTGTGGAAGAAAAAGGTATTTTTTTTGCAAAGCTCTGAACCTGTAATCTTTTGAGATGGCTACTCCTCTTGTTGTGAATATTACTAATAGACCTAGACCAAAATTCAAGAAACATCCTTTCAAGTCCATAGAAGTTGACCCTTTAGGAGTATTTTCTGGTGTCCCACACGGAGTGTTGCATGTCGAGGATATTAGGGCATACATCCATGGTAGTGTAGATGAATTTGGGAACCTGAAATTGCTGAATTTGTTTGAGAATTACCTAAGGGATGATAACTATGATTTGAAACTAGGATACAAAGCCCTAGAAAGTAAACATTTTCTACAAGTCATTGAATTTCTGACATTTGATGAGGATGAGTGGGTTCGATATGTTTTGAGTCGAATGCATGACGAGTTTATGTGGCTACTGAAACCATTCAAGATTACAAAGGATGCTATCAAGATTGTAACTGGGTTAAATTCAACTGGTGGTTTACCTATGCTAAAATCCGTGAAGAACCAAACAGTGACTAATGCAACCAGTGCCAAATTTGACAAAAGGGCAATGACTATCAATGACATTATTGATCCAGATGTTAAGTTTGCTTCAATGGTAATTGGTTACAAAATTTATCACTCCAGTAGGGAGAACTCTGTTTCCAGAACTACCATATATGTTGCATACCAAATGTTAAAAGAATATGTAAATTATGACCTGTGTGAGTTATTACAAAACCAACTAATTGAGAACTTGAACAAAATCAAGAAAGATAAGAAAAACACCTTTAAATATGGTACTTTGGTTCTATGTTTATTTTTCTACTTCATGAATGAAGTGCCTGGAGTAAAGGGTGTGCACTGGACTAATGACACGCCAGTTGCTATTCAGATAAGAAATCATCTACACAGCATCAGTGACTCTAAAGCATAGAAAACTGCAATCTGGGGATACTTCAAGAACTTTTAGAATATGATGCATTCTAGGGAAAGAATCCCTAAATTAGTTGTTGAGAAATACAAGATTGAAATCTGTTTTATGGTGGACACTGGTCAGTGCTTAATGGAAGCAGTAGAACCCATAATAATTTGGATCATGCCCATGGGGTATGAGGTAGATGAGAAAATTTTGGATATGTATGCTCAACATCTCTTGAGAAAACCCAAGGATGATTCTATTGAGAGATTTGGAACTTATGAAGAAATTTCACAAAAACTACATCTTGAATTCAAGGCTCCTGAAACCAAAAGGAAAGTAAGGAAAGAAGTTGAACAGTTGACTAAGAATTTAGGCCTTACTAAGGAAGCTGAGGAAATTCAAGGAAAGAACAAAAAAGGCTGAGAAGGAAATGCAGGATAAGAAACAAGGAAGTGCTCCAGAAGTCTCCACCAGCCAGCCTAGAAAAACAAGAAGCTCTGTTGCTGCCTTTGTTCACACAAAACCTGTCAGAACATAGAAATGAGAAGATAAACCATTCAGTAAAGATGGTAAAAGAATGAAGACTAAAGCATCCAGAACATATGTGAGCATTATAGATGATGAGGAAACAGAATCAAATGAAGCAGTAAAGGAAATAAAGACAAAAGACTAAAACCCAAGATAAGCCTTCTAGAAGTATGAAGGTAAATAAAATACAAAAGACTAAAACCCAAGCTAGAAAATCCACTTTGTCTGTAGAAGAAATTGTGAATGCTGTGACAATTCATGGGAATCTGAAACCCATATTAAAATACTATGACACTTTTGATGATTCAAACAAGAGAATTTTGGAGGATGCCACTATAAAATACTTGATTGCATTCAATAGAGCTCTTGTGGAAATTTTATCTAAAATTCCTAAGAGTCTAAGTAACATTTTAGAAATGAGGAAAGAGGCTACTAAAGCTAAAGATTTGGAGATGAGTGAACATGTGTTATCTAGTTTGTGTCTGGTGATCTCTAACAAAGAAGCAGATAATTTTTTTAAAGAAGTCAAGAATGATTTCAGAAGCAAAACAAGGATGAATAAGCTGATGATTGGAGATATTGATGAAGTTGTTAAAGAAAGAAAATAGATTCTAAAGAAATCACTAGACAAGAACAAGTTCTATGTGGTTATAGAAGAACCAATTGATACTGAGGATGCATCAATTCTGAATGATGAAGAGCAACAGAGAGATGAACATAAAACTAAGATAGATGACTCCTCTATTCTAGAAGAGGAAGCAACAAACAAAGAAGCTAAAAAAATGATAGCTAAAACTAATGAAGCAAGAGGTATTCAAACTCCTCTCGATCAATCCGGCAAAGAAGATATAGAGATGAATGTTGAAATAGATAAAGATGATTTATTGAAAAATAAAGAGCATGAAATAGAAGAAGCTAAGGACCAAGAAGCAAAAAAGGCCAAGGACAAAAATGAAAAGGAAGAAGAGATTGCAAAGGTTGAGGAAGAGCCCAAGAAAGTCAATCTGGGTGATAGTACCGATAAGGATCAAATAGATACATCAACATCTTGGGCAAGAGACATTGCAGAAGTAGTGAAAGAAATTTTAGAAAATGATAAATTAGTTGCAAAAGAGTTGAAAGGTCCAATCCATTTGGATAGTCTTTCACTAGTTCAGAAGATAAAGTGGGCCTCTCTCGCACAAGCTAAGGCCAGAGAAGACATTTTGAAGTCTCACACAGAAGACAGTGAACTACTTGGTCTAGCATCAAGAATCTTGGGTGCCCACCTTTTAGAAGGATTCTTTAGCATCTCCCTTCGGCCAATTGAAAAGTCTAATAAACTCAGTAAGTTCTTATTTTGAATCTCTAGAGAAGTTTGTAGAGGTCAAGGTTCAAAATGAATTCAATGATAAAAGATTTGATGCTCTAAAAGGGATGATTGGAGTAGATAGAATTGTGCTGGATACTAGCGTAAAGAGTATTCAAAATGCTCTTACAGAAGGAGGAAATGTATATAAATTTTGTTTATCTTGTCCTAAAGTTATAGAGGATATTAAAGACAAAATAAAGGAGTCTAAGCAAAAACTATCAAGTGTATCCAAATCTTTTGATCCTGTGACAGCATCTATGGCAAGCAAGGAGTGTCAAGCAATCAGCTTGATTGAAGAAATAAAAAAATTGACAAAAGAGATGGAGAGCATTGAGGAAAGAATGAGTGAGCTCTAGGGACTAATTTCCCCCAAATTAGAAGCAATGTTCAATACTTTGACCGAAGCCCAAGCTGCTGCTAAGTCAAGTGATCCTACTGACTTGTGAAAAGCAGAGTCTCAAGCATTCTTATTTAGTGGTCACATCTCAATTTTGAACAGCATGAAGAAGAGTTGGGACAATGAGTTGGTGTTGTTGAGGAATGTCTTTGGTGATGTGTTCAAACTTATGTAAATAAGTTTTAAGGTTGTTTGTATATATCCCTATGTACATAAAATTTTTAGTGAATTCTAGTATGAATATTTTGTCGAGTCTAATGCTCAATTATAGAAATTGGAACTACTAGACCACAAGGCAATATTCACTCCTGGTTATAAAGTTGTATTGCATATACACTCCATTGTGGAGGAATGTGAGATTATGGAATTGTTACATCCAAAAAGTCCAACCTTTCCAATTGATGTCAAAGGAGGAGTGAAGAACAGTGAAAAATGAGGAATCTAGCAAAGGGGGAGCACTGGAGAATAGTGAAAAGTCTAAGTGTACATAGTAAGGGGAAGTTGTTCCGACACTTAGTCATTTTTCACTAAGTGTTGCCATCAATGCCAAAGGGGGAGATTGTTGGCAAGAGACACTGTTATGCATGACAAGTGTTGTCATTGATGGCAGCTAAGTCTATCTTACACATCTGCATTACATAATTTGTTCATATCAGAAGTTAGAGTGAAGATTTGTCTAAGTCTGGGTAGTCAGAAACAGAGCATGTGATAGGGTCCAGTATCTTGGTCTGGATCTCTCTAGTGGTAAATTATAGTGTGTTGTGAATCTGAGGGAGTAATAAGGATTGCCAAGACTATCTAAATCTAGGAATTTAGCCTTCGGTGATGAAGGATTCAAAAGTTATAAGCATTTGAGTATCGGGTTCTAGCTAGTCAGTACAGTCAGAAGAAGAACATGCCGACCTAGTATTTGATCTTGGTCCAGATGAGGAAAATTTGTTGGTTAAGTAATTTGTGATAACCAGTGGTATTGACTGACATGATTAATGGTTTGAGAACACAAGTTTTTGGTTTGCATTATTGTTTGTGCATGGATTCAGCCAACAAAGCAGAGTTCTTAATAAATGTTCTAAGTTTTCTTGAAGACGACTATAGTTGATTGAATCTCTTGATGCGGATATATATAGATGATGGATTCAAGTGTTTGGGTGTGTGTGGTGTGATGATGGAGTAAGTGCGAAAAAGGGTAGGAAGAGGTGCGAAGGTGAAGATCTAATCTCAGATTATGGGCGAAGAGTAAAACAGGGCAGAGTAAGGATGAAGTTTGTAAGATTAGTATTTTGTGCTTAATCGGAACTGAATTTCTACATTAGTAGATGCTATTCATGAATTCAAACATTTGGTAATCTTATTGTAATCATCTCTATAGGCAGTGAGCCTCTTGGAGCAGTGAGCTTTGCGCAGTGTGCCTTGAAGGCTTGTGCCTTCCCCATTTGTAATACTTTTAACAGAGTATAATTTCTTGTGGGTTAACCCCCATAGTGGTTTTTCCCTTAACTAGGCTTCCACATAAAAATCCTAGTGTTATATGTTGTTGATTTATTCTTTCATGGTTATATCATTGATTTGTTAATAAGTGAAAAGGAAGGTAAATTGCCGCAAGTGTTAAAGTTTGTGACAACTAATTCACCCCCCCTCTCAATTGTCTACCCTTATTTCCAACAGTTTGCTCTTTGTCGATCCTAGAACCAATGGCCATTACATAGGAGTTGCAAAAGATTCCCTATTTAGTGGTGTGTACATGATGGGATATCTAAAACTTTTGGGATAGGTGGTGGATGGTTTGTGAGGATCCACCATGTAACAATAAGAAGTTCCTGCAATATTTTTTGAGGAAATTCTATTGTGAGTTTGTCCTCAATCAGATTCAGAACTACTTTGACATGTGGGATTCCCAGGGTAGAGGTGGTGGCTCTGCATAAGATAGAGAGGGGACACATCATGCCTAAGACTGTCTAGGTAGACCCTTGTCAAGGCCAAAGTATCAGCATATCTCACTCCCTTCTTCTTTGAAGGAGAGTTTTGAGGTGGAGACACTACACTCTATTAGTTCTCTCATACAGTCTTTACCACAACATGGTATCCATCTTTCATATGCTGGTGAGGGTGAGATTAGTAGGTGTCGTCGGTCTCCACATATTTTCCATTCATGTGGAGCTCTACATTATTATGGGTCAGAGGATGCTTAGATGGATACAAACATTGGAGAGGATGCTACACAATTTGAGGACTATGCCACACAAGGATAGCAACGAGAGCATGACCAATCAATATTGGATAATATCATATTGATAGATGACTTGTTAGATAGGACCTTTGGTATTGATAGATATTTGATTTTTTATAAGGGTTTGAATTTTATTATATATGTATTTGAAATCTCTAATAAACTATATTAATCTATTATAAGTCAAAGTTAATGTAGATAATTGTATGCATTATGAAATTCTAGGGTCAAACTACTCATCCCGTGTCAGCCGATCATCCAATGCATGCTTATGATTTGATATCTAGTGGACAAGTATGTAATTTGTAACAAGATAGTAAATATAGTACATGTAAATTTGTTGTCATTTTTCAATGGTAATCTTATTTAATGACAATTTGATGATGAATAGGTGTATGTTGGAACTCCAACATCAGAAGGAGTTGGTGGGGTCAGTCATAGATCTAGTTTCACGGAGGTAAATATTTCTATTTTTAGTCATTATACATTTAAATAATGTTATGTAGATTTTGGTCAAATAATGTTTTTCTATTATTAGTTGATGACATCAATTCAGACTCCTAAAATTCGCGACACTAGGGATGTGGACATTTCTGCAATTGTTTTGTCTTCAATGCCTTTGACGCAGGTATGAACTATTAACATGTAAATGCCATTATGTATTTCTTGTTTTCTCATTTCACATTTTTTAATTTACATAATGATAATCATCTTTAGTCTAATTTTCTTCTTCATTCTTCTCATAGGATGTCACAACTCCAACCCATCCATCTACAGATGAAGAAAGGAAATAAATGATTGAGAGTGATTATCAATTTGTGGTAAGTGATTGATTACTATGTCATGTTGTATTATTCATGTTTTCTATATTAATGTGGATATTGTTCAATTATATTAACAGATGGAGGTTCAAAAATCTTATGAGAGGAGGTCCAATCATTGGTTGAGAGAGCATGAGTCATCAATTGCTTCTCCACCTTCACAACAAAGCAAGGGTCGTCGACAAGTATTTGATAGCGTGCACCATAAGACTTTTGATGTTGGGATATTTTGTTGTATGCATATATGGATTTGTAAACATACATTGTTATTTTACTAATGTTTATCAATGGACATGCCTATATGGTTTTGTTTGTACATGCCTATATGGCATTATATATACACTACGTCACATTTTCATGACATTATGTATATGAAATTTTACATTAAATATGATGATAAATTATATTGCTATAGGATAGATAATGTATCATGCTTAAAATTTGTGATATTCTGTACTTGTTCTTCAATGTTTCCATATAATGCCTAACCTGAATTAAGAAAAAGATTATTGTGAAGCATTTACAACATTTTATATTTATAGAAAACTAACTAATTCTTGAAACATACATATCAACAAATGTGACATGATTGAAATTTTATTACAATATCCCTTAATTATATCAATAAATGTGATATTTTGTGCATATCATGCAATCATTGCATTCCATGAGATGGCATCTCTTTGAGGTGTTATGTCGAACAATTCATGTGCCTTGTCTATGCTTCCAAATTTTGCATTCATGTCTCTGAGGGTGGTTGCAATTACAACATCTTACAAAATTCTCATATCCTTCATGCTTTGATGGATGTCAATACCCTATTCTAAAGATCTTACTTTGGCATAGGCAGGGAGGGTGTTGGTAAAGGTTGAGGAATTTGGCTTTACACCCGCCAATTGCATTTACTTGAAAGTTTCTAAATCTTTTTCAACAAATTCATTTTGTGTATCCTACAATCATTGTATTCCATGAGATGGCATCTCTTTGAGGTGTTATTTCGAACAATTCATGTACATTGTCTATCCTTTCACATTTTGCATTCATGTCTCCAAGGGAAGTTACAATTACAATATCTGGGTATGTGCATGGAAATGGGAGACCAAAAGGGATCAAAAGGGGCCACATTTTTTTCTGGAATTAGAAAAAAATGATCTTGCATGAGAAATTAAATATAGCCACATGAGCAAAATTATAAGATGTGATAAGAACAAGTTTTGTAGTGCTCCGAGTCTAGTTTCAAAAGTACTATTTTTTTCTAAAAATGGTGGAGATTAAGAGGTTCAAATAGGGGGAGCACACAAAGTGCTCTTGTATTTGTCAGAACAATATAACATAGTGTCTGGTGTGCTCTCCCTAAAATGTCAATATTTTTTAAGTATTAGACAAATTGCAATGGTGGAAAATTAGCTAACATCGTGTAGTCTATGCCTATTTTTTCTATTAATTTTTTTATGAATTTTCAAAGTGGACACATCCTAAAAAATGAAAATTTGAGCATGCTCCCCCCAATTTTTTTGAAAACTAATCAAAAATAAAAAATTATAATGTGTATAGAATTGAGTCTAGAATCTAAAAATGTAATTTGTTTCAAATTTTGATAAACATGTAAAAAATGACACCAGAAATACTAGACATAGGTTTTCTAAAAAAAGAACACATTAGCAAAAGAACTTGAAGATGGAAACCTTAATGTTATTAGATTTTTGACAAAAATACATGGTTAGAAAGCTAATAAAAAACTTGAATTCGTCCTGGCATTTTTTCGTATTGACATTGAAAAAGAGTAAACCATAGGGGGAGCACACACGATATTTGGTCAAAATTTCTAACTTTTGTGAAAAACATGTCCTTGGCATCCAAAAGTTACCTCCAACCCTTTAGGTTGGATGCCTAAGGCAAATCCAACCCTTAGGGTTGGAATTTCCCAAAGCAGGCAAAAATGTGCTCATGTTATAACACGAGCGCATTATAAAATAGTTAAAAACAAATTTATGCATCTCTCTTTCTCTCACACATCTTCATCTCTTTGTGTCCATTTGACTTCTTTTTCCACCTCCTCCCCTCTCTTTTTCACCTCTTAATCCTAGCTTTCCCAGTTTTCCTTTTCCTTTAAATCCCACCAATTTTTCCCTATTTTACTATTTTCCACCTCTCCTCTCATCATTCTTCCCATCCAATTAACTTTTGCTTTATCTTGTTTCCATTTCATCCTCCAAATTTATATCCTCAACCGTCATTGCATATCCTAGTTTTCTTGTTTCTATTTCCTTTGTCAATAAGGGAGAGGGAGAGAGAGGAAGAGGGAGAGAGGAGGGATATGGAGGAGAGAGAGGGAGAGAGAGTCCTAGTTTTCTTGTTTCTATTTCCTTTGTTAATAAGGGAGAGGGAGGGAGAGAGGGAGGGGGAAGATCGAGGGGAGAGATAGGGAGTTAGAGGAATGATAAGAGAGAGAGGGAGAGGCGAGAGATAGGGAGATAAGGAGAGATAAAGGAGATAGAGAGATAGAAAGTGAGGGAGATGTCTAGAGACATAGGGAGAGAGATTGAGAGGTAGAGGGACAATAGAGATAGGTAGATAGATGTTTAGAGTTTCTTAGGATTAGGGTTTAGGGGTTTAGGGAGAGATAGGTAGAGATAGGGAGAGAGAGAGGGTATAGGGAGATAGAGAGTGAGGAAGATGTCTAGAAACATAGGGAGAGAGATTGAGAGGTAGAGGGATGACAGAGATGGGGATATATGGGAGAGATAGGAAGATAGAGGTTTAGGGTTTAGGGGAATTATTTAGGGTTTAGGGGTTTAGGGTTGCTCAGGTTTAGGGTTTAGGTTTTAGGGTTTAGGGATTAGGGGTTAGGGTTTAGGGTTTAGAGAGAGATGACCTATACGAAGAGATAGAGAGTGAGGGACATGTCAAGAGACATAGGGAGAGATATTGAGAAGTAGAGGGATGATAGAGATAGGGAGATAGGGGAGAGATAGGGAGATAGAGGTTTAGGGTTCCTTGGGTTTATGGTTTAGGTTTTAGGGGTTAGGGGTTAGGGTTTAGGGGCATTATTTAGGGTTTAGGGTTGCTTAAGTTTAGGGGCATTATTTAGGGTTAAGGGGTTTAGGGTTGCTCAAGTTTAGGGTTTTGGGTTTGTTAGGAAAAGTGTCTCAACTTGGCAACTTTGAAAGGTTACTATTCTTCACAATTTTGGTTTTTTTGAATACCTGTTATCTTGAAGAATGGTCTGGTACTTTCAGTTTCCAAAAGAGTTAAAAATGGTGAGACTTACTATTTTTAGTAACTCTACATTTAACCTTGGATGGACATGAAATTTTCCCAAAAGGTGTGGAATAACTAACTAAACATCTCAGGCAAGTTTTGACTCAAGATCATACATGGATTATGAGATATTAAAGCTTCTATTTTTGAAACTGTTGGAAAAAGTTTCAAACTTAGATTTGAGATAGTTAGAGGTTCCTAAACACCCCAAAAGTTGTTATAATTGGAAAAGTGGGTTATATCTTGATAGATATCTTTATGACCTTTCCAATGCATCAAATGGTTCGTCAATCGGACACCCGGATCAAAAGTTATGGCCTTCGAAAGTTGGACCTCCTATTTTTGGGAAATGTGAAAACGTGTTGGACACTTAAAAGAGCTGTAAAGGGGAGATTTACACATGGTGTGTGATTTGGCACATCATAAGGTATCTTTGATTGGAGATAATTTGGGCACCACTTTTGGGTGGATTTGGCTCATGGTTTTGTAATTACCATTGACAGTTTATTGTATTGTATCTCATGTATATCAGGAGCTCGAGATGGAGGTTGTGTGTAAGAGTCTTATAGATGTTGAGTTACCTCTAGATCTCTAGTTGATTAATAATCAGGTGTGAAAGCTTGCTCTCCAAGTATATTGTAATCTTCTCAATTCCTGAATAATATATTGGGTGGCTTTGGAGTGTGGGGGTTTTTTACCTAAAAGGGTTTTCCCTATGTATATCTTGTGTTGTGAGTTTTGAATTTGAATGTTGTTATTACCTTTCTATTAATGTGCATCTTAATTTGTAACTGTAAAAGTTAAAATTTGCATAAATCGTTCCTCAATAGATCTAATATGTAACTGTAAAAGTTAAAATTTGCATAAATCTTTCCTCAATAGATCAGTGTAGGAAGTGTTTTCCGCATACCTTGCTTCCTTTTAGTTGGTATCAAAGCTTGATCACCTTTGGTTCTAGTTGTTGGGTAGAGGTTTTTTGAGCTGATCTTCATTTGAGTGGGAGCTTGTATAGAGAATTTTGAAATCTTTGTTGCAAGAAAGAGATGGCGAGCACATCTGGGAGGTTTGATATAGAGAAGTTTAATGGAGGCAACTTTGAGTTGTGGAAACTCAAGATGGAGGGCTTATTGGTGGATAGAGATCTATTTCTCGCAGTATCTAGATCCATGCCATCAGGCATGAAACAAGAAGATTGAGATCTAATGGATCAGAAGGCTCAAGGTCTGATAAGACTTTGTTTGGCTGACTCAGTGCTCCCGAATATCCATGAAGAGAAGACTGCAAAAGATCTTTGAAAAAAGCTTGGAGATGTTTATCAGGCTAAATCCCTGGTGAATAAGTTATTCCTACAAAAGAAATTGTATTCTCTAAGGATGGAAGATGAAGGATCTGTCGCTGATCACCTAAATACATTCAATACATGCTTGTTTCCAAGTTGACCTATGTTGGTGTGAAGATGGAGGAGGAGGATCAATGTATGACATTACTGTGTTCCTTACCAGATTCATGGGATCACCTTGTTATGGCCATTGGGAGTACCACTACCACCTTCAAGATGGATGAAGTGGTTTCTTTGTTGTTGTCTAAAGAGATGTGGAGAAAGTCTTATGAATTAATCAAGGAGGCTCTTGTGGTTCATGGTAGATCTAAAGAGAAGGGAAAGAAAAAGGATAAGAAGAAGGAAGAAAAAGGAACATCCAAATCCCATGGGAGATCTAAGTCTCCTAGAAAGTCCAAGGCTCTGTGTTGGAACTGTGGAAAACCTAGTCACTTTTGCAAGGAGTGCAAGGAGGAGAAAAAGAGAAATAAGAACTATGATTCAGATATTGACAAGTCCTCTTGGGATGAAGGAGAAGCATTTGTCACTGCCTTGGCAATGCATGCATATGAGGATGTGTGGCTTATTGACTCTAGTGCATCTTTTCACATGACCTCGCATCGGGGTTGGTTTTTGAAGTATGAAGAATACAATGGTGGAAAGGTGTACATGGATGATGATTCTTGCCTGAAGATTGTTGTCCATGGAAGAGTCTTGATTGGATTCCTTGATGGATGAGTGAAGGGAATCAATGGTGTTCTGCATATCCCTAGTTTGGCATGTAACCTTCTTTCTATAAGTAAGTTGAATGATGTGGGTGTGCATGTTGTTTTCTCGAATGAAGGATGCAAGATGACTAGAGGATCTATGGTGTTGGCTAAGGGTGTTTGAATTGGCACTCTATTTTAGCTTGATGCATGCACAGTTTAGTGTAATAGTGCCTTTGTTTCAAAGAAGAGAGCTTCAGATTCTTCATCCTCACCATTGGAACCAGTAGCAAAGAGGACTATTGCATCTACTTCTTATGGTCATGCTTTTTGGGTACCTAAGGGTGCTCATTCTATGGAGATGAAACTTCCAGATGAGAAGATAATGTTATGGCACCAAAGGCTTGGTCACATTGGTGAAAAGGGTTTGAGGACCTTGAAAAATAAAAATCTTGTTAAGGGTATGAATGACTGTAACCTCGAGTTCAATTTCGGTGAACATTGCATTTATGGAAAATAAAATCATGATCAGTTTTATTCTAGTTCTCACAAATCTTTTGTGGTGTTGGACTTGATTCATTCTAATGTGTTTGGTCCTTTTAATGTTCCTTTGATTTCAAAATCTATTTACTTTGTTTCATTCATTGATGATTACAGTAGAAGGACATGGGTGTATTTTTTTAGAATCAAATCTGAAGTCTTGAGTAGATTCAAAAAGTTTAAAGCTCTTGTAGAGAATCAGAAGGATAGAAAGATTAAGTGTTTAAGGACTGACAATGGTGGTGAGTTTTTTTCAACAGATTTTGACAAGTTCTGTAAAGAACAGGGAATTAAGAGGCACAAGACAACTACGTATACCCCTCGGCAGAATGGAGTTGCAGAGAGGATGAATAGAATGTTGATGGAGAGGGCAAGGAGTATTCTAAGTGGAGTTGGCCTTGAACAAAAGTTATGGGTTAAAGCTTTTGCTACTACTTGTTACCTAGTTAACAGGTCTCCTACATCAGTGCTCATTGATAAGACACCTATGGAGGTGTGGTTTGGTAAAAATCCTTCATTAAGACACATTCGAGTATTTGGTTGTGAGGCATATGCACATGTGCCTAAGGAGAAGAGGTCTAAATTGGAGAACAAGGCTGTGAAGTATATCTTCATTGGTTATGGCATCGGTATAAAAGGGTACAAGCTTTGGGATCTAGTGGCTGAGAGAGTTATGTATAGCATAAGTGTGATCTTCAAAGAGCTCAATCCTTCTTCTGTTGTCTTGCAGCTAGAGAAAGAAGAGAAGAAAGAGGATATGGTTTAGCTTCCTACCACCCTTAAGAAAGTTGAACCAAAAACATCTATTAGACTTGATAATGAGGAGAGCTCTAGTAGCTCTGAAAGTTTAGAAAAAGATGAAGAACCTCAGCCCCAATCTTTGAGGAGGTCTATGTGGATAAGGCGGCAACTTGATAGGTTTGGTTATTCATTGCATGATTCCAGTTGCATTTTTGCTTTGATTTCTAACACTGATGAGCCTAGAACTATGAAAGAGGCTATGGGTATGAAAGATGCAGGTTCCTAGGAGGCCATGGAAGAGGAGATGGCTTCTTTGGAAAAGAATAATACTTGGGACTTGGTGCCTTTTCCTAAAGGATGAAAACCTGTTGGATGCAAATGGGTGTTCAAAAAGAAATTTGGTGTAGATGGCAGTGTTGAGAAATATAAGGCTAGATTGGTTGCGAAGGGGTATTCTCAAGTGGAGGGAATTGACTATGGTGAGTTTTTCTCTCCTGATGCAAAGATGACATCTATTTGGTTCATGTTATCTCTTGTTGCAACATATTATCTAGAAGTGGAACAGATGGATGTGAAGACAACATTCCTTCATGGTGACTTGGAGGATGAAATCTATATGTCACAGCCAGAGCACTACATGGTGAAAGACAAAGAAAATTTGGTTTGTAAGTTGAAAAAGTCTTTGTATGGTTTGAAATAGTCTCCTAGGATGTGGTACCATAAGTTTGATGCTTTTGTGTTGAGTATTAGATTTCTGAGATCAAAATTAGATCATTGTGTTTATTACAAGTTTGACAATGATCACATTCTCATTATTGCATTGTATGTTGATGATATGTTACTCATTGGGAATGGTAAAAGTTTGATTTATGATTTGAATTCTCAGTTGTTAGCACAATTTGAGATGCAAATTTGAGGGACAGTTCAGTATATTTTGGGGATGGAGATCAAAAGAGACAGAGAAAATAGAAAACATTGGTTAGGCCAGAGTAAGTATGTTAACACTGTGTTGGAGAGATTTAGCATGGTAAATTGCAGACGTTTGACTGTCCGTGTTACGATGGGGACAAAGTTATCTATTACAGATTGTCCAAAGTCTCCTTCTAAGATGGAGGATATGAGCAGAGTTCCTTATGCTAGTGCCATTGGTAGTTTGATGTATGCGATGGTCTGTACTAGACCGACATTGCCCAAGCAATGGGAGTCCTTAGTCGATTAATGGATAATCTTGGATGGGTACATTGGGATACAATGAAGAGAGTGTTCAAATATTTATAGGGTACTTCTGAGTATTCCTTATGTTATCATGGTTATCCTATAGGACCTCGGCATTCACTTTGTATTCATGGATTTGTGGATTCAAATTAGACAGGTGACATTGACAGCATGAGATCCACCAATGCTTATGTGTTCACTATGTTTGGTGGTGTTATTAGTTGGATGAGTAAGCGGCAACCTGTGTTCACTTTTTCCACTATTGAAGATGAGTACATGGAAGCAACTCAAGCTTGTAAAGAAGTCATTTGTCTTAAGAGATTATGTTCTTATGTTGGGTTTAATGTAGGGAAGATTACTATTTGTTGTGAGAGTTAGAGTGCCATATGTTTAGCGAAGAATCCTACTTTCCACGCGAGGACTAAGCATATTGATGTCTAATATATTTTTGTTCATGACATGGTAGAGGATGGGAAGGGAAACTTGGATAAAGTTGACACTTTGACGAATGTTGCAAATTCCTTGACAAAACCCGTGAGCACAGAGGAGTTCAGATGGTGTTCGAAGTCTATGGGCCTCTCGACCCCTGGCAATTAAATCATGGTGTTGATACTCCCTTTGCTCTTGCAAGGTGTTTGACAAGTGGGAGAATGTTAGGAAAAGTGTCTCAACCTTGAAATTATGAAAGGTTACTATTCTTCCTAGTTTTGGTCTTTTCGAATACCCTTTATCTTGAAGAATGGTCTAGAACTTTCCAAGTTTCCAAAAGGGATATAAATGGCAGGACTTACTATTTTTAGTAAATCTACCTTTAACCTTAGATGGACATGAAGTTCTCCCAAAATGTGTGGAATGACTAAGTAAACATCTTAGGTGAGTTTCGACTCAAGATCATACCTGGATTGCGAGATATTAAAGTTTCTATTTTTTGAAACTGTTAGAAAAAGTTTCAAACTTAGTTTTGAGGCACTTAGAGGTCCCTAAACAGACCAAAAGTTATCATAACCAGAAATGTAGGTTATATCTTGATAGATCTCTTCATGTTCTTTCCAACGCATCAAACGGTTCGTCAATCGAACACCTAGATCAAAAGTTATGGCCTCCGAAAGTTGGACCTCTTGTTTTTGGGAAATGTGAAAACATGTTGGACACTTAAAAGAGCTGTAAAGGGGGGAGTTACACATTTCAGTGTGTGATTTATCACATCATAAGGCATATTTGATTGGAGATAATTTGGGTGCCACTTTTGGGTGGTTTTGGCTCATGGTTTTGTAATTACCGTTGATGGTTTACTATATTGTATCTCCTATATATCAGGAGCTAGAGATGGAGGTTGTGTGTAAGTATATTATAGATGTTGAGTTACCTTTGGATCTCTAGTTGATTAATACTCCTATGAAAGATTTCTCTACAAGTATATTGTAATCTTCTTGATTCCTGAATAATATATTGGGCGGCTTTGGAGTGTGGATTTTTTTACCTGAAAGGGTTTTCCCCACCTATATCTTGTGTTGTGAGTTTTGAATTTGAATGTCGTTATTACCTTTTTGTTAATGTGCATCTTAATCTGTATCTGTAAAATTTAAAATTTGCATAAATCTTTCCTCAGTAGATCAGTGTAGGAAGCATTTTTCGCATACCTTGCTTCCTTTCAGGGTTTAGGGGTTAGGGCTTAAGGTTTATGGGTTTAGGGTTTAGGGTTTAGAGAGAGAGAGGATCGATAGGGAGAGATAGAGAAGACAGAGGGGAGCGATAGGGAGATAAAGAGTGAGGGACATGTCCAGAGACATAGTGAGAGAGATTGAGATGTAGAGGGATGATAGAGATATGGAGATAGGGGAGAGATAGGGAGATAGAGTTTTAGGGTTGCTTGGGTTTAGGGTTTAGGGGCAACATTTAGGGTTTATAGTTTAGGGGTGTAGGGTTTCTTGGGTTTAAATTTTAGGGGTTAGGGTTTATGGGTTTAGGGTTGCTCAGGTTTAGGGTTTAGCATTTAGGGGTTAGGAGTTTAGGGTTTATGGTTTAGAGAGAGAGAAGACCGATAGGGAGAGATAGAGGAGACAGAGGGGAGAGATAGGGAGATAAAGAGTGAAGGATGTGTCCAGAGACATAGGGAGATTGATTGAGAAGTAGAAGGATGATAGAGATATTGAGATAGGGGAGATGTAGGGAGATAGAGGTTTAGGGTTTCTTGGGTTTAGGGTTTAGGGTTTAGAGGTTAGGGGCATTATTTAAGGTTTAGGGTTTAGAGGTTTAGGGTTTAGGGGTTTAGGGTTGCTCGGGTTTAGAGGTTAGGGGTTAGGGGTTATGGTTTAGGGGTTTAGGATTTAGGGTTTAGAGAGAGAGGACCTATAGGGAGAGATAGAGGAGATAGATGGGAGAGATAGGGAGATAGAGAGCGAGGGACAAGTTTAGAGACATACAGAGAGAGATTGAGAGGTAGAGGGACAATAGAGATAGGGAGATAGGGGAGAGATAGGGAGATATAGGTTTAGGGTTGCTTAGGTTTAGGGTTTAGGGGTTAGGGTTTAGGGAAATTATTTAGGGTTTAGGGATTTAGGGTTGCTTAGGTTTAGATTTTAGGGGTTACGTGTTAGGGTTTAGGGGCATTCTGTAGGGTTTAGGGGTTTAGGGTTTCAGGTTTAGGGGTTAGGGGTTAGGGGTTTAGGGTTTAGAGAGAGAGGATTGATAGGGAGAGATAGAGGAGATAGAGGGGAAAGATAGGGAGATAGAGAGTGAGGAAGATGTCTAGAGAAATAGGGAGAGAGATTAAGAGGTAGAGGGATGATAAAGATAGGGAGATAGAGGTTTAGGGTTGCTTGGGTTTAGGGTTTAGGGGTTAGGGGTTAGGGTTTAGGGGCATTATTTAGGGTTTAAGGGTTTAGGATTTCTCAGGTTTAGGGTTTAGAGAGAGATAGAGAGGACTAATAGGGAGAGATAGAGGAGACATATGGGAGAGATAGGGAGATAGAGAGTGAGGGAGATGTCCAGAGACATTGTGAGAGAGATTGAGAGGTAGAGGGCTTAGGGTTGCTCAGGTTTAAGGTTAAGGGGTTACGGTTTAGGGGTTAACATTTAAGGTTTAGAGGTTTAGGGTTTAGAGAGAGAGGGATAGAGAGGACCGATAGGGATATTTAGAGGAGACAAAGGGGAGAGATAGGGAGATAGAGAGTGAGGGAGATGTCTAGACATAGGGAGAGAGATTGAGAGGTAGAGGGATGATAGAGATAGGGAGATAGTGGCAAGATAGGGGTTATGGGTTTGGTTTTAGGGAACTTAGACCTACTCTAAGTGTGGGGTGGGTATATTTACATAATTAAGAGATAGAAGGATGGTAGAGATAGGGAGATAAAGGTTTAGGGGTTAAGGTTTAGGGACAAATAGAAAGAGATAGAGAGAGTTAGAAAGAGATAGCTAGAGAGAAAGAGAAAGAGTTTGTGAAATAGTAGAAGAGCGGATGATAAATAGCATTTTAGCTTGTTCAAAACATGCTCATGTTATAACGTGTTCGTGTTATGATGTGCCCATGTTATAATGCGAGCGCATTTTGAACTATTTAAAATGATGTCTAATGGCCTACGAAAAGGCATGCCACTTGATTTTTGATGCACATGCTCTATTTTATTCCATGTTATGTGCTTTCTCCTACATTGAAAGAGACTTTTCATGATTTTGAGATTCTCCCATCATTGGTTGAAAAATTGATGTACTTTTTGTTCTTGTTTCAATGCACAAGATTCCAATTACATGTTTTAAATTCAAATTTGATATTTCAAAGAATTTTTTCATATTTGAGGTATTTCAACACTAGATTGAATAAATTAACTAGTTTTTTGTTTTACATTGACAAAAAATAATGTAATTGTGAATGTTTTGTATTATAACTTGATAAATTATTAGATATTTTTTGTGTTTTTTTTACCATTGTTTTAGAGTGATATAGAATTCAATACAATGCCAAGGAAACAAGCAAAAATTCTAACATCGGAGGAGCCAAGAATGCAAAGAAAAGAGAACAAATGAGACAACTTCATGACAATAAGAAATTGAACTTCACAACTGAAGTTGAACCATTTTTTCCAATTGAATTGGATGATGAAGCATTAAAGAGAGAGAAGGAATTGGAGAAACAAAGGGAACGAATGAAAGAACTTCATGCAAGTAAGAAATTGAATGTGGGAGAACTTCAAGGTATGTCATCTTTGCCATCTCAATTCGATAATGTAGAAAATGTTCAATCTCCAATTGAAAATTATGATGCATTTGCAAATGTTGTACTAGATGATACACCAATCGATCAAATGTTTAGTGATCAAAATTTAACTTGTGAATCAAGTTTTCCATTGAGAACACCTAGAATTTTGCGTAAAAAGCCTAAGTTTTTTATTGAAATTGATGAGAATATTCTAAAACCAATGGTTGATAAGATTCCCGAACGTACTTGTAGAAGTAATGTGAATAAGATATGAAACATGTTTTTCAAAACATAATTTAAATTGGAATATGTCAATTATTTGTTGAGATGATGAAAAATCTAAAGTTTAGGCCAATCATAAAGATTCTTGGCCGAAGAAAATCAAGTGGTAATAGTGAAAAATCTATTGTAAGAAATCTAATCAATGCATATCAAAACATTGGTTCCACCTCACACACCAAAGATAGCAATGCTAGAAGACGTGTCATTACATCAACTATTGTGAGCAATCAAACAAAGAAATCTCACTTGATAAGAAAAACAAGTCAAGCACTAAAGTTAAATAGAAACACTTTGATGAAAGTCGTTGGGAGGCATGAAAGAATTGAGGACCCGAATAGCAATGAACTATGGGCATTATCCAATAGACTCCCATGGAAAGATAAAGCCATAGGTGAAGCCTTAAAATCACTAATTGAATATTTTTGGTCCAATAACACAAGAGTATCTCCCAATCAAAGGGATGTTGTAAGAAGGAGAATTGGTTTTCATTCTCCAAATTTGTAGCTACTTATCCTCAAATTCAAATTAGTCAAAGGTAATTTGAAATGGAAAAACCTTTTTATGTCAAGATAAATCACAGGTGCACAACTTGTTGCTATAGAGTTCACATGGAATTTTTTATGCATTATGATGTTTATCGACAAATATGTGTATCTTTGCATACTAACGATGTTTTGCAGGAGCGTATAACAGAGGCTCCACCTAAATTGGCAAGAGATTTTATTTCAAGAATTTTTTGTGAAATGGTAGATGGACAAGTGTTTTATAAGACATCATGTTTAGATGGAACATGTGATAGTTGCAGTGGTTTACAATGTTTGAGAACTTGTGTACACATGGAGAACACACATGCAATTGGAAATGAATTAGTCTAATGTGTGGTTGTTCCTAGATTTTGACTCACATAGGAAGATTCTTCATTATTATAACTTTGTTGTGGCATCAAACTTTTATTTGATAAAATATGGGGGTAGATCATTGAATAGAAACTTGTGGAAAGTTTGCGAGTCTGACCATGAAGCAATACTTGACACCATAAAGGGTAGAGTAGATCTAGGAGGTTCATTAGATTGAATTGGTGGAATGACAAAAAGGTATGTTATTTTTCTTTGCTATCCTCATTTCACCTTCTATATTTTTGACATTTTTATTACCTTCTTATATGTGCTTCTTGGTCCTGCTTGATTAGTTTCATTTCATTATAGATCTTATGACTGAATGGAATGGTTGTTAATGCATTTGGATATTCACCAAGGTCATGATTAGTGAGTTGGTTTGATCAAACTAAGTCATGTGGCTTGATCAAACTCATATTTTAAGGTTATGATATTTCAAACAATAGGGTGTGTGAAAAATATCACTGCTTTTCAACTTATGAATACCAACATTGATACAGATAACAGAGTATGCAGTTTAATTCAACTAATGGGCAGCCCAAAGATTGTATTGTGGGGAGGTATTTTGATGGTATTGTCTCATTTCATCATGTTGGTGTACTTATTTTAGCTAAATAGTGCAATTTCATTTGCATGTAGTATTTGAGTATGATGGAGGTAGGCATAGTCCTTATGAAGTTGGTTTTCGAAGGAAAGTAAGGTAGGTTTTCATGATTATTTCATGATGATGTGTCCTTTGGAATTTGATGATTGGTCATTCACTTGAATGGGCATGCCATTATGTTTACTTGAAGGATCTTATTTTATTTAAGGGTCTTCTTTGCTTGAAGGGTCATGTCATTTTGTCATTTGGAGTCAACTTGATGATTATTCTCATTTGTCTTGCAGGCCCTGAGATTTTGAAAATTTCATAGTTTCATCATTCCTTGAAGGAGTCAGCTTGATGATTCCCTCAAATATTCTTTCATCATGTTACATTATGGTTTCATTCATGGAAACCAAAGTTGAAAATTGTACATCAAACTTATCTTTGCATCATGAAATCATACAAGGATCTTATTTTAAACTGGCTTTGTCATATCCTATGAGGAGATTAAGACCATAATATCATGATGTTACTATGAGTTTTAATGACAAGGATTCCATATTACAAACCCTCATGTGTTTATTCACATTTGGTGCTAATAATTGATAGTAGTGGTAAGGGCAGCCTTCATTGATTCCCTACAACACATTGGATAAAGTGAGAACACCTTTATAGTAGGGTCTACTAAAATGTGCTAGGACTGAATTTTTGTATTCGGCATCTCTTGGGGCCAAACGAATGATGTCAACACATTTGGGTGGGAAGGTATTGTTTCGGTGGTGAAGCCTCTTGGTCATTCTCAGCTACATTGGATGGAGATAGTCTCTTAAGAGCCCTAAGAGAAAAGAGGTGTCAAACTTTGGACCGATTGTTCTGTCAAATAGTGACACCTAGGAACATCTACTTTGCATATATAGGTGTATGCTAGGTCCACCTACAAATACCTACCTCAGTTTTTTAAAATCAATTTCGTTTGCATGTGGTGGCAAGGAATGCATTGTTCCAAAATGCTTCAGTTTCATGCAGTGGAAAGGTGCTAGGAGTGAAATTTTACATTCCACACGTCATGGGGCCCAACGGACTACACCAACATGTTGGGGTGGGTGTGTAAACCCTAGGGAGGTCTCTTTTCATGTGCCAAGTGCCCTAGACATTTTGGGTTGCAGGCTACCAACAAAGTCACTTGAGATCCCTAAGAGCAAAAAACTGCCCAACTTTGACAAAGCAGTTCTCAAAATTCCTGGAGCTTGGGATTGTTTTTTTTGGACATAGAGATGTATGTGGGGTCTTTCCACAATAACCTCTCTTAGTTTTTGTCAACTCCAATTTGTTTGACCATGTCAAAATTAAACACATTCTTGCAAATGCTTTAGTGGCATTTAGCACAACCTTGCCAGGAGCCATTTTTTTTTTTCGGCTCATCATGGGGCTCAACGAACTATGCAACATGTCATGGTGGGTGGGTAAATCCTAGGAGAGGCCTCTTTTCATGCACCAAGTGCCCCATATGTTCTGGGTTGCAGGCTACCGACAAAGTCACTTGAGATCCCTGAGAGAAAAAAATTGCCAAACTTTGAAGGGGCGGTTCTCTAAATTCATGGCACTTGGAGATGTTTTGTTTGGACTTACAGGTCAATGTGAGGTCCTTACACAATAACCTCTCTTGGTTTTTGTCAACTCCAATCCATTTAACTATGCCGAAATTAAACGCATTCTTGCAAAATGCTTCAGTGGTATCCAGCACAATATTGCTAGGAGCCATATTTTTTATTCTTCTCATCATGGGTTATGGGTTAAGGTTTAGGGGTTTAGGGTTTAATGTTTAGAAAGAGAGAGGACCGATAGGGAGAGATAGAGGAGACAGAGGGAAGAGACAGGGAGATAAAGAGTGAGGGACATGTCTAAAGACATGTCAAAATCTTGGAACAATCTAATGAACAAGACTGATGTGTGGTTGTTCTAGAATTTTGACACACATAGGAAGATTCTTCATTATTCTAACCTTGTTGTGCCATCAAAGTTTTATTTGATAAAATATGGGGCTAGACGGTTGAATAGAAACTTGTGGAAAGTTCACAAGTCTAACCATGAAGTAATACTTGACACCATAAAGGGTAGAGCAAATCCAAGAGGTTCATTAGATTGAATTAGTGGAATGACAAAAAGGTATGTTATTTTTCTTTGCTATCATCATTTCACCTTCTATATTTTTGGCATTTTTCCTTCCTTCTTATATGTCCTCCTTGGTCCTAGTTGATTAGTTTCATTTCATTATAGAGCTCGTGACTGAATGTAATGGTTGTTGACGCATTTGGATATTCACCAGGGTCATGATTGGTGTCTTGGTTTGATCAAACTAAGTCAAGTGGTTTGATCTAACTCACATTTTAAGATTATCATATTTCAAACAATAGGGTGTGTGAAAAATATCACTGCTTTTTATCTTATGAATACCAACATTGATGCAGATAATAGAGTATGCAGTTTAAGTCAACCAATGGGTAGCCCAAAGATTGTATTGTGGGGAGGTATTTTGATGGTGTTGTCTCATTTCATCATGTTGGTGTACTCATTTTAGCTAAATAGTGCAATTGCATTTGCATGTAGGATTTGTGTATGATGGAGGTAGGCTTAATCCTTATGAAGTTGGTTTTGGAAGGAAAGTAAGGCAGGTTTTCATGATTATTTCATGATGATATGTCCTTTGGAGTCAATTTGATTATTGTTCACTTGAAGGGTCCTGCCATTATTTTTTCTTGAAGGATCTTGTTTTATTGAAGGGTCTTGTTTGCTTGAAGGGTCATGCCATTATGTCATTTGGAGTCAACTTGATGATTGTTCTCATTTGTCTTGCAGGCCCTAAGATTTTAAAGGTTTCATAGTTTCATCATTCCTTGAAGGAGTCAACTTGATGATTCCTTCAAATATTGTTTCATTATGTTACATTATGGTTTCATTCATTAAAACCAAAGTTGAAAATTGTTCATCAAACTTATCTTTGCATCATGAATCATACAAAGATCTTATTTTTCAAACTGGCTTTGTCATATTCTATGAGGAGATTAAGACCATAATATCATGATGTTACTATGAGTTTTAATGACAAGGATTCCATCGTACAAACCCTCATGTGTTTCTTCACATTTGCTGCTAATAATTTATAGTAGTGGTAAGGGCGGCCTTAATTGATGCCCTACAACACATTGGATCAAGTGAGAACACCTTTATAGTAGGGTCTACTTGAAAGGTTCTAGGACTAAATTTTTGTATTCAACATTTCCTAAGGCCAAATGGATAGTGCCAACATGTTTAGGTGGGCAGGTAAATGTTAGGGGAGGTGTCTTTTTGGTGGTGAAACCTCTTGATCATTCTCAGCTACATTAGAAGGAGACAATCTCTTAAGAGCCCTAAGACAAAAAAGGTGTCAAACTTTGGACTGGTTGTTATGCCAAACTGTGACGCCTAGGAACTGTCAGGTCCACCTACAAATACCTACCTCAGTTTTTTAAAATCAATTTCATTTTCCTATGGTGGCAAGGAACGAATTGTTCCAAAATACTTCAATTTCATGCAGTGGAAAGGTACTACGAGTAAAATTTTGCATTCCCCACCTCATGGGGCCCAACGGACTACACCAAAATGTCAGGGTGGGTATTTAAACCCTAGGGGAGGTCTCTTTTCTTGCATCAAGTGCTCCAGACATTTTGAGTTGTAGGCTACTACAAAGTCACTTGAGATCCCTAAGAGCAAAAACCTGCCAAACTTTGATGCAATGATTCTTAGAATTATTGGAACCTAGGAATGTTCTATTTGGACATAGATTTGCATGTGGGGTCTATTCACAATAACCTCTCTCAATTTTTGTCAACTCCAATCCGTTTGACCGTGCTGAAATTAAATGCATTCTTGCAAAATGCTTTAGTGGCGTTCAGTACAACCTTGCCAAGAGCCATATTTTTTTGTTCTACTCATCATGGGTCCCAACGGACTATGCCAACACATTGGGGTGGGTGGGTAAATCCTAGGGGAGGTCTCTTTTCATTCACCAAGTACCCCAAATGTTCCAGGCTGCAAGCTACTGGCAAAGTCACTTGAGATCGCTAAGAGTAAAAAATTGCCAACTTTGAAGGAGTGGTTCTTTGAATTCATGGCACCTGGGAATGTTTTGTTTGGACTTATAGGTCCATGTGGGGTCCTTCCACAATAACCTCTCTCAGTTTTTGTCAATTCCAATCCATTTGATTGTGCTGAAATTAAAAGCATTCTTGTAAAATACTTCAGTGACATACAACACAACCTTTCCAGGAGCCATATTTTTTGTTCTTCTCATCATGGGTTAGGGGTTAAGG
The DNA here is from genome assembly GCA_027924645.1 of Cunninghamia lanceolata. NCBI lineage: Eukaryota > Viridiplantae > Streptophyta > Pinopsida > Cupressales > Cupressaceae > Cunninghamia > Cunninghamia lanceolata. The sequence continues at coordinate 893,710 of BSBN01001191.1, read as the reverse complement.
TTTTGGGGTTTAGGGTTTAAGTTTTAGAGAGAGAGGATTGATAGGGAGAGATAGCAGAGACAAAGTGGAGAGATAGGGAGATAAAGAGTGAGGGACATGTCCAGAGACATAGGGAGAGAGATTGAGAGGTAAAGGTATGATAGAGATATGGAGATAGGGGAGATATAGGGAGATAGAGGTTTAGGTTTGATTGGGTTTAGGGTTAGGGTTTAGGGGTATTATTTATGGTTTAGGTTTTAAGGGTTTAGGGTTGCCCATGTTTAGGGTTTAGGGGTTAGGGGTTAGGGTTTGGCGGTTTAGGGTTGCTCAGGTTTAGGGTTTAGGGTTTAGGGGTTAGGGATTAGCGTTTAGGGGTGTAGGGTTTAGGGTTTAAAGAGAGAGAGAGGATCGATAGGGAGAGATAGAGGAGATTGAGGTGAGAGATAGGGAGAGCGAGGGATGTGTCTAGAGACAAAGCTAGAGAGATTGAGAGGTAGAGGGATGATAGAGATAGCAAAATAGGAGAGAGATAGAGAGATAGAGGTTTAGGGTTTCTTGGGTTTAGGGTTTAGGGTTTAGGGGTTAGGTCTAAGGGTTTAGGGTTTTAGGGTTTCTTAGGTTTAGGGTTTAGGGGTTATGGGTTAGGGTTTAGGGAAATTATTCAGGGTTTAGGGTTAACAAGTTAGGGTATAGGGTTTAGAGAGAGGACCTATAGGGAGAGATAGAGGAGATAGAGGGGAGAGATAGGAAGATAGAGAGTGAGGGACATGTCTAGAGACATAGGGAGAGAGATTGAGAGGTGGAGGGATGATAAAGACAGGGAGATAGTGGAGATATAGGGATATAGAGTGAGGGGCATGTCTAGAGACATAGGGAAAGAGATTACGAGGTAGAGGGATGATAAAGATAGGGAGATAGTTGAGAGATAGGGAGATAGAGGCTTATAGTTGCTTGGGCTTAGGGTTTAGGGGTTAGGGGTTAGGGGTTAGGGTTTAGGGGCATTATTTAGGGTTGCTCAACTTTAGGGTTAGGGGTTAGGAGTTAGGGTTTAAGGGCATTATTTAGGGTTTAGGGGTTTAGGGTTTCTCAGGTGTAGGGGTTAGGGGCTCGGGGTTAGGGGTTAGGGTTTAGGGGTTTAGGGGTTTACGGTTTAGAGAGAGAGGACCGATAAGGAGAGATAGAGGAGATAGAAGGGAGAGATAGGGAGATAGAGAGTGAGGGATATGTCCAGAGACACAGGGAGAGAGATTGAGAGGTAGAGGGATGATAGAGATATGGAGATAGAGGTTTAGGGTTGCTCAGGTTTAGGGGTTAGGAGTTAGGGTTTAGGGGCATTTTTTATGCTTTAGAGTTGCTTAGGTTTACGGGTTATGGGTTAGGGTTTAGGGGCATTACTTAGGGTTTAGGGGTTTAGGGTTTAGGTTTTAGAGAGAGAGAGAGGGGACTGATAGGGAGAGATAGAGGAGTCACAGGGGAGAGATAGGGAGATAGATATTGAGGGAGATGTCTAGAGACATAGGGAGAGAGATTGACAGGTAGAGGGTTTAGGGTTTGTTGCCGTTTCAATTCGCACCTCTGGTATGCGATTTGGAAACGGACAGCTATGCACAGATAAACTGCTCTCCTATTGGAAGGGGGAGTTCGCTTTCTTTCTGATGTTCGCTGAAAAGATAACTTGAATGAAACTTCGCCTATCTTCTTTTTGATTCTCAGCTGCAGAGCACAAGGTTATAAAACTCTAAACGCTGCAGAAGAGGTTTTTCCTTTTTAATAAAACTTCTACTACAACTAGCATAGACTAATGACGCTTTCAACCTCCTGAGTAAATTCAGAGCAAAGGAAGTTGAAAGTGAACGGGGAATGATTGTTAACACAAAAACTCAAGTAGTTTTCCTTCCAGATTTACACCACAAGACTAAGAGTACTTTAATGATGAAAGCTGAAAATGAAAGCCACAGAAGCTACACATCTGACAATGAAAACTTGATGAATCGATATAGAATATCAGAGCAAAGTAGGCATGAGACTTCTATTCAATATCAGAAAGTTTAATACAACTCCAGGACAGCGATACTGCAGCAAAAGGTAGGCATACAGTAAGCAATCAAACACTGGAGAACAATGAACACAAAGTGAATAGACACCTGGAATATCAAGATTTGCAGGCTAGAATAGGCACAGCAAATTTGGTATCACAACTACCATTACAAACAATGGGCAAGGATGCCCTTATTTATACTAAAATCAAAGGAGTAGGGAACCCTAAAATCTCCTTGATTAACCCTAACTTGCCAACTCGCAAGCTTTATTACTATTCTAAGACAAAGATACAATAAACAAATGCTTTAAAGCAATTTGCTTTGAAGCAAAAAGATTCCAACTATCACAAGGTGACTTCTTTCTAAATATAGAATGGATGAGCTTAGGATGAAAGCACATGCTTTAAAACAAAAACCATATGTTTTAAAGCTTCTTTATTTTGGAATGCATCCTCATCAACATTCTAGATTTTTGGTGATGCCATCCATCGATATTCTGGGAAACAATATCTTCTAAAAAGTGAGTGACCGCATCTCTGCGAGGAACACTGATACTCTCTAGAACAATATTCTGATTCTCTAACATTTCTTCACCATTGGCAACCATCTGAAGAAATTTGTGAGCTTCACCTGCAGCCTTGTCAAATTTCACTGTCATTGTGGCAAGACGACTCATCTTGCTGGCATTGATATCATCATTAAAGTTGTTGCGGACGAGAGTCTGGAACTCTGCTTGCACTTCCCCGAAATCATACAGGGTACCATCTTCTTTCTCATATGAACACGGGATCTGAGAGACAAAGGATCTGACGAACTTGAGGATGTCGACTACCTTTTCTTTCCATTATGTCAACTCTGAAATCATACTGTCATAAGTTTTTACTGTGAAAAGATATTGTACTTTCCAAGTAGAAACTGTCTTCTTATCTTCAGCTAAATCAACAGTATCAAGTGCAATCTTCAAGTCAGAGATAATGATCTCAAACACCGGCCTATTTTCTGCCATGATCTGTTGCAACCCCTATATGCCTTGGCGTAAATCATGAGCATTGTACTTCAATTGATAAAGCTCTGCAAGTACAACTCTCCCTTTGGTCACAAATTCTTCTACCCAACTATTCGTGTGCCTCCCATAGAGGACCAATTTACTAAAATGCCGCTGATCGGCTGGTGATCCAAGATTTGATGGAAGAAGCAAATCAACCTGTGAAGTGCCATGGAAAAGATTGGAAATGTATTGCCGCAACTGTCGAACCTCAGCTTTGAGAGCTGCCTTGTCTTCTCCATCTCTCAACACCCTTTCCTTCAAGCTATCCGCTACAACTACGAAGAGATTGACGTCTGTATGGCAAGTACTTCTGCCAAGGTTAGCTTTGACAACTGTGAAGTCATCAACCTCGACATCATTAGCCCTTCTATTTTCTGGAGGTGTTGCAGTCTCAAGAATGATTTCTCCATTCGCATTCTTCTCAATGCAAATCTGTTTCTTCAACTGCTTGTCTGGTGTGTCTTGATAGACACTTTTTAGCTCTGTTAAATCTAGCTGATATGAGGGCTTTCTTCTCTTCCTTCCCAGAATGTTTTCAAGCCAGGATGAGCCATCCTCTCTTGGAAACTCGGTTCTCACCTCATCAGCTCCTAATGAATCAATGCTTGCATCAAAGTTGCGAACCGGTGAATATGGCTCTGAATCTATGAATAAGAGAAGGGATCAGTGAAGAAGGTGGAGATACATGATCTGAAGGTAACACTTCATCATACGTCATTGTTTCAACAGGAGCTTCTAGTTTAACTGGTGGATGTTCTTGTTGGACATGAGCTGGAGACTCATCTTTTTTCCTCTTTAACTTTGCCATTTTTGTTCCCTCTGGGAGAACACTCATAGCTTTTACTCTTTGTTTTTGTTTGGAAGTGGAAGGTTCCGATGGTTGCACAACTGGCGGCTCTGCTACTGGAATATCATCCTTTTGCTTAGTCTTCAAGAATATCAAACTATTTTTAACCACTCGACTTGTTCTCTCCTCAATGGAAGTACTCTCTTTTACTGACCAATTAACTGGCGGCAACGGTTGTTGCTCAATTTGGTCCCTGAAATACGTGGGAAGTAGAACTTCACCACTCTCTGTCAAACCCTCAATGTCTTCTAATAAGATATCAGACATTTGTTGAAGAGTGAACCTGTTGTAACTGCGCCTTCACACTTCAAACTCATCAGTACAATTAGCCCAGAAGTCTTCAACTGTAAACTTGTGTGTACAATTCTGACCAAGATGTGATGCATAAACACCACGGGGATCATATGAAGATCTCTTGTCGAAAAACTTAAGACCATATCTGGATGATTCATTACCGATTGCCTTGGCATCTGCTCCAGATCTACATCTGTAAATACTCATCCCAAGTGGAAAATTGAAGGCAGTCTTGCGTCTGCTATGAAAAAATGTATGCACTTGATAAGCTTGCCTCAAAAATTCCATAAATGCTATTTCATCTGTAGGATATCGTGGCAACATGGCTGGCTCTCCTGAGAAGCCATATACTCTGATGTAGGAAAAGTAGGAAATTGGATAAACCAATCAGCCCATTCTACCATTGCTATTCTAGCCTCTACATAAAACCGTATATGCAACTCCTTGTCCATGTCTCGCACTACATGCATCAAGAATGCATCATTCACCCGCCTGTAATGTCGTTCAGCTTGAGAGATCTCTAACTGCGGGAAATGGTGATACACATGCTGAGTACCCAGAGTTCCAACAACATTCAAACCTCTGAATTGACCTTGAAAAGCCATCAAATACACAAGGTATGATATCATATGGAATTCATGAGCCCTTTGAAAATCAATTATTTGTTGGTGGAGACAATCACTGATTAGTGCCGACCAATCATAGAATTCGGTTCCGTCAACAATCTAGGACATGATGTAAAACATCCAAGGCTGAAATTTGTTTGCATCTGCTTGACCCGTGATACGACTTAGCAGAGTAATCATTATTGCATGCTCCTCCTTGAATTCTCCATGTCCAACGTTCCTTGGCATAATATTCTGCTTTTCTTTCAACCACCTCTGACCAATCTTTTTTCTGTATTTTTCCTTATCATTGTTCCAAACCCTCTTGCATTCTTCAAGTGAAACAGTTAGGTTCTCTCTCCAAATAGGTGTTGTAAAGCACTTTTCAATGTCGTTTGGCCTTAAGCTGCAGAGCACACGTCCATCTCCTAATTGAATTTCTCTTGTGACCGAATTGTAATGCGTCACGCAAGCAATCACAAACTCGATACTTTGCATGGTGATAGGAAAGGATGCCGCTGCAAGCAAACCGGAGTGTCAAAGATTCCTGGTGGCATTATTTCCTACATCCTCCAAGGAGTGTAAATTAATTACTGGAAGTACTTTATGCAAGTCTGTTTCACAAGTTTTCAGGTAATCATGAACCAATGTTGTTTTGTGAATGATTTGTGTTGGAGAGTACTACATATTGGAAGATTTGAAAATCAACTGTGAACACGCCTATGTTGGAAAAAGTATTGAACAGATAGCTGAAAATTATTTGCTGATTTTTAGAAAAAGCAGAGTGTGAGCTAAAAAAGCGGGCACATGGGTTTTGTAGATAATTCCATTTCTAAGCAACCCAGATTGTCAGATTTTGAAGAAGCGGAGATTTCTCAAAAAAGCAGGAAAAAAGCAGTTTCCAAAAAAAAAGCACAACTCCCAATCTTCAAGAGGATGATAATCTGGATGGACCCATCTCGACGAAAACTAAAAAAGCTCTGGTCGGATTTCTGAAAAATGATCTCCTTGAAACAAGGACCCTGAAAAAATAAGCCTTTCTTCTTCCTCAACCCGAATCTATAAAGAATACTGAAAAAGCACCTGGTTTGGGTCTTCGAATCTTCGTTGAAAGAAAAATAAAATCTTTCCTCTGGATGCAACCTGCAAAAGATAATGAAATAAAGAAGCCAAAGCTTGTCTTTATAAATCTTTTGGTCGAAAAAGCAGCTTTATTTGTATGAGAAGAAAACTTCACTCTCATCCATGAAGAAAGCATCTTTTAAAGCATAAATCCAAGTGGATGTCTTCGAATAGGAAGAATCCCTATTTTGTAGGAGCCTATGGCTTCATGTGCAAGATGACAAAAAAATATCTTCTTTGATGATGTCATCAAATGCGCGAGTTGGAAGAAATGTTAAAAAAAATTTCTTCATTTTTGACACTTCAACACTCGTTATGACTCAAATATGGCCTGTCTCTGACTTTGACAAGGTGGAAAAATGTCATCATGAACTGAAAAAGCTAACTGATCTTGACATTTTGGAGATTGATCAATTGAGATTCCATCCCCTGCCTCCGTTCGACGATCTGACATCGTTTGACCAAGTTTGACCTCCCCGAAACTGCCAACGGATGAAGATTGGTAACAAAGCATGTCAAAAAACACTGAAAACATAAAAATGTTCTAACACGGCTCAAGATGGGCGCCCCAATCCTCTTGGGGCGCCCAGTTTCCCAACACTTAGCCATTTTTTCAATTTTTTCAATTTTTCCAATTTCTTGGTTTGCGTGTGCGTTCCGGAGGCACAGGACCCCTATTTGGCTGTCAATTTCTATCAACTGGGATGAAAATGAGTCTGATGATCTGGCAAATATGCAAGCCTGATGAAAATTGAGCTGATTGTACCTTTCATTCGCCTCGAAAAATGTGCCAAACTGATCAACACTGAACCGGAGCTCATGCTTCGCCTTCTGAAAAAGAGATTTGGCAGGTGAACTTTTCTGTGTGGATGATTTTTGAGCTCATGCTTCGCCTTCTTAAAAAGCAAAAATGACCCAGTAGAGAAAACTTGGTCGTTTGAAGATTCCGTCTGGACCGTGCCGATCGTGAAGGAAAATCGACCAATGAGAATCGAGCGCGACACCTGATTTGGAGATTCTATTTTTAGAAACTTTCTATTTTTAGAAAGTTTTGCCAATATCCATATCTCAAGAAACCCAGAAAACTGAACTTGACGTCTATTTTTAGAAATTTCTAAAAATAGAAATTTCTATTTTTAGAAATTTTGCTTTTTTGACTTTTTGATGAAAAATTTTCTAGACTTGTTTCAAAATGCCTTAATGAAGCAAAAAAATTTGGTTGGGTACAACAATTGGCTCTGTCTGGGGACCATGGCGGATACTTACGGCATAGGAGAACCAAGAATCTCTGGGTTTTTGCAAGTTGGACCAGTGCCTTATCAGTTGGGCAATAGAGTTAGGTTACATTCCTAATCACCTAGAACAAGACTTTTCCCTACATCACCTAAGACTGGACTTCCTAAAATCACCTAAGAAGTTGGAACTTCACAACACACAAGGAACACAACTGTCACATTACGGAAAGGGGAAAAACATTACGACATAACGATCACATCACAGAAAGGGGAAACACATTACAAGAACAAAAAGTGTTTGGAATTACTCCATCCCTGAAGGGATGAAGTGTTTTAAATAGAATCCACTATAGGGTAGTGGAAGGAGTCTGCCATCCAAGTGTGTGAGAATATAAGTATTCTCCTCTACAAACTCGTGGATCTTGTATGGCCCTAGCCATAAGGAATCGAACTTTCCATGCATTCCTTTAGGCTCATGTCTTTTGTCCCATAGTAGGACTTGATCACCGATCTCGAAGTCTCACTGGTGAGCTTTCTTATCAAATATTTTCTTCACTCATTCCTGGTGATGAGTGATTCTGTCTACGACCTCCACCCTTTCTTCTTCTAGCTTCATCAAATACAGGATGCACTTCTCAATAGGATCTTTGAAAACATTATCTTCAATTGCGGTTGCCAGCTTCAAAGCAGACAACTTTAGTGTGATAGGTAGCATTGCTTCTGTACCGTATAAAATGACGAAAGGTGAAGTACCAATAGCTCTCTTGGGGGTGATTCTATCAGCCCAAAGAGCATCATAAAGTTTCTTATGCCAAGCCTTTTGATTAGAATCAACTAGCTTGCGTATGATAGTGACTATGTTTTTGTTTGACGATTCGGCTTGTCCATTACCCTGAGGGTAATAATCTGATGAATGTGACAACATGGTGCCATGATCATAACAAAACTCAAGTACTTCCTCAGATGAGAAACATGTTGCATTATCAGTCACTATCTTGCATGGTACCACAAATCTTGAAATAATGTTCTCTTTCAGAAAGTCGCAAACAACTTCTGAGGTAGCCCGCTTGGTTGGAATAGCTTCAACCCACTTAGTGAAGTAATCTGTACCTATAAGGACATAAATATGCCCCTTACTAGAATGTGGGTGGATAGGGCCAACGAAATCCAATCCCCATTGCTGAAATGGACCATCAATAATTTCTAGTTTGAGGGGAATGGCCGCTAGCTTGAGTTTGCCAACAAACTATTGATAGATCTGACATTTTGACACCCATTCATATGCATCACGGAACATAGTTGGCCAATAAATATGTGCTTGCAGGATCTTGAATGCAGTAACTCTTGATGAAAAGTGACCCTCGCATGCTTGACTATGAAATGCATCCAGCAAACGTCGTTGTTGATCTTTGTTGACACATAACAAAAGTGTTCCATCAAGCCCTTGCTTGTATAGAACATCATTGCAAAGCACAAACTTTTGTGCTTTCAATTTTAATGTTCTCTTCTGTTGTTTGTCCATGTGAATTGGACAATCTCCATAAGTTAAATAGTATACGATTTCTGCATACCATTCATCAACAGAATCAACAAATAGGACCATAGGAAGATCCTCTTTAGTTTCAATTTTAGATTCGCCATTAGTTTGGTGTTTTAGATCACCATCTTCTGCCATCAATTGACATAGACCTCTGCCACGGACAAGTTTTGTTGGCTTAATCTCCAAATCATATTCTTGGACCCTTGCAACCCAGTTACCTCTCCTAGTGCCCATCTCCTGCTGAGTTAGCACACTCTTAACTGCTGGATCAGTAACATATACCGTTGTGTGAGCAGACAAAATATAGAATCTAAAATTCTTTACCGCTCTCATGACTGCATATGCATTCTTTTCTATTTGAGAATACCGCATCTCACTATCTTTGAAACTGCTACTCATGAAAGCAATTGGAGACTCAGCATCTTCATTCAACTTTTGTGTCAATATGGCAAACATGGTATGTTCAGATGCATAACAGTAAAGAATGAAGTCTTTAGTAAAATTAGGATGGACTAACACTGGCGTTTGGCTAATGGCTTCCTTGATTGCGACAAACGCCTTCTTACCTTCATCTGTCCATTTGAAAGTAGATGTTTTCTTCATCATAGCTGATATATCCTTTGTAAGCTCTGAAAAATCTGGTATAAACCTTCGTATGAAATTTATTTTACCGAAGAAGGAATGCACACCAGTTTTGCTTGTTGGTAGAGACAAATTTCTGATAGAATCAACCCGACTAGGATCAATCCGTGTGCCCTCCTTGGAAACAATATGGCCTAGCAGTTTACCTTTCGTTACTGCAAAGATGGATTTCTTAGGGTTCAAAGAAATCCCGTGATATCTGCATCTTTCGAACACTTTCACCAAGTGGTCAAAATGGTCTCCTCGTGTTTTTGAGAAAACAGTGAGATCATCGAGGTAAACAACGATCAACTTGTTCTTCAAATCTCCAAATGCCAAATCCATAGCTCTCTGGAATGTGGCACCAGCATTGATGAGGCCGAAAGGCATCCTTTATAAGCAAACGTACCCCATGGGGTGGTGAAAGCTGTCTTGAACTGATCTTCCTGTGCCACAGAGATTTGGTTATATCCAGAAAAACCATCAAGTAATGATAACATCTCTGAACCAATGACTATTTGCAATGTGTGCTCCATGATTGGCAGAGGATAATTATCCTTGAGAGATGATTGGTTCAAGTTCCTGAAATCCACGCAGATTCTGATTTCGCCATTTTTCTTGAGCATAGGAACTATGTTTGACACCCATGTTGAATGCTGAATTAGAAATATTATCTTTGCATCCACCATCTTTTGGATTTCCGCATAAATCGTATCTTGAATCCGTGGATTGTAATATCTTTGTTTCTGCTTGAAAGGCTTTGTATCAAGTTTTAATGGAATGGTGTGAGACAATTCAACAGGTGTGAAGACCTTCAAGTCTTCCTATGACCAGGCAAAAACATCTCGGTATTGTCTAAAAAGAGAGATAAACTTCTCGATTTCTTCCTCTGTACAACACTTGCCTATATTAACAAGCCTAGGTTTGTCGTCTGAACCAATGTTCACCTGATGATGCTTTGCAGAGGTCTTATCATCAATTCTTCTTTGATTTTGGATATACCTATCATGTCTATCAAATATATCCTCCAAGGATACAAGACCCTTAGGGATTTTATTTCCTTTCAACTGGATAATACCTGAATCTGCCTCTTCCACTGCTTTGGCATCCCTTGGAGTTTTTGCCGAAGTTTCTTCAAACCAACCTTCAAAAGACGAGAGGAATGAATCAGATTCATCATTGTTGTCTTTGGTATTTTTGATCTCAGTTGTTGATTCTCTGAAAGGAGCCAAACTTCCCTCAAAGAAAAGCCCCTTGAAATTATCTTCCATAACAAGAAATTCTTTGATGTGATCATCATCATCGAAGATTTGCCAGTTGTCACAATTATCGGGGACGGCTGGCCTGTATATTAGCTCAATAGCAAATGCATTCTGACGAAAATCAGAATGAGGCATGAAAAGTGAAGCAAATACTGCTAAGGCATCTGCTTTGCTATTCTCCAAGCGTGGAATATATCGGATGTCAAAGGCCTCAAACCAATCAATTGCATTCCACACTCTATATCTATAATGTCGAAGGTGATCTTTTTTTACTTGAAATTGTCCCCTGACCTGCTTCACGATCAGTTCTGCATCACCTTCAACTCTAAGTAGTTTAATACCCATATCCTTTGCATTATTGAGACCTAACAAAAGCGCCTCGTACTCCGCCGTATTATTTGTGCACTCAAATTGTAAGCGGTATGCAAAAGGATACAAACGACCATCAGGAGAAATTATCACAACCCCTGCTCTCGAGCCGGCGGTTGAACAACTTCCATCAAATTGCAAAGTCCATACCTTTGGATCTTCTTTTGATTTGTCAATTGCACAGACAACTTCCTGATTTTCTTCAGTTATTTCAGACAGCATAACATATGTACCAGGACCCGTTTCTTGATATAACACTTGTGCTTGAGGATCCTGAGATTTCACCACCGTGAACCGTGACTTGGTTTCTGGTTCCAATTTGAAATTACCTTTCTTTAAAGGAATGGTCACAGATGATCAATCCAATTGTATTTCTCCTCCAAGATCTTTGCAGAAACTTCTACTTAGCAGCATCCCATAGCTGGATAGTCATCATTATTTTCTTCTCTGGGCAAGCCGCTAATCGAACTTGAGCATCCTTCAATTGTCCAACCAATGGCACTGATTTAGACTCAAGCGAATAACACTTGTCATGCGTTTTGGTGCATGAGAGTCCCAAAGCGTTCATTACCTACAAAGGCATGACATTGTCTGAGGCTCCTAAGTCAATGATACAATTGCTCAATTTATAACCTCATATATACAGAGAAATATAGAAGGGCTTTGGCTTCTCTCCTGCCAGAACAAAAGATTCTAGCAATGTGGGCTGCACGACAGTATCTTTCTTGACATATTTGACTATTCTATCCAGTTGATCTGGATGGTCTTGAAGATACTCTAGCTGAGAAATCTGCACCTTTATCTTCATCATGGAATCTACTATATCATAATTTGTTGAAGATGAATTTTGAGTAGTTTGAACACTTTCATGTGATGGATGAGCATTGGAAGTGGAAGCCACTTCCTTTTCCTTTTCTTTTGGTCTTTGTCTATCCTCTCCTTCCTTCTGTGCTTTAAAATGTTGAGTACATGTAAACACAGGAGTGGAAAGATTTTCATGATTCACTGCAAGAGAATATTGACGAAAATTGTCTTGCTCTTCCTTCATTATAACGGGTTCATTCTGGAAGTATCCCGTGGTAGAGTCGCCATCGAAGTTGTCCGTCTGTGGTAAGACAACATTCGTACTTGGGGAAGGAACAATGCTTGAAATAGGTGCAGCATCAACATATCCCATGATTTGATTCATCTTTAAATTTTCAGGACATGTGGCTCCAGTATGTGCATCAGTCTCATGAAAGGAACAAAACGGTGTATTTTGAGCAGCATCAATTGCTTGCCTTGGTGGTGGTGCTGGCAACCTGGGCCTATAGTAATTGAAAGGCTGAAAATTGTTCCTCTTAGGCTGATATGGTTGTTGAGGCTGATACTGTTGCTGTGGTTGGTATTGTTGTTGCGATGACTGATACGGTTGTTGTGCGGGTTGCCCCTAAGTAGGCAACTGTCTCTTCATGATAGTCACTTCATTTGCTACCTTATGTAGCAGTGGATCTACAGAACTCTGAACTAGAGGCCTGATTGAATCTGTTTTCATCTTGCCGGAGGTAATCATGTCATCCTCTAACGTGATGGCATTTTCTTGTGCATTGGATAATTCTGTTTCATTAGCCAATCTCAAAAAGAAGTCTATCTCAGAGGGAAGAGCGTTAATGAAACTGCTCAACAGAATTTGCGGAGATGGATTAAGAGTATGAGAAAGATGTGTAACTAGGCGATTAAACCTTGCCACAAACTCCCTCATTGGTTCATTGTTTTCCATCTTTGAATTTGAGAGTTGGGCGAACAATCTGTGACCATCTTCGGCAGGCTTGAACCTTGCCAAGAATTTCTCGCTCATAGTTGCCCAACTTGTAATGATTCCTGGTTCCAGATGATTGAACCAATCGGCAGCATTTCCCACGAGAGTTTCAACGAAGAGATGCACGGTAACATCTTCATGTGATACATGGAAAACAGCGCAAGCCATTGTGAATGCAGAGATGTGTTCATCAGGATGTTGAGTTCCATCGCCATGGAACCGAGGAAAGTGATTCCTTGACCCCTTTGGTAAATCATGATGTGCTTGTAGGGCCAAAGGTCCAATGTTATTACCCCAAGGCAATGGTGGCGGTCACCTTTGATTTGGATCATTGTGATTGTTGTTATTTGCATCACCCATTGCTCTAGGCTGGATTACTGGTTCTTCTAGTAATTCTTCCTGCTTGACTTCAGGAACTATCTGAATTTCTCGAGCTATGTTGGATGCTTCTCCAACTTTTGCAGAGTCAAGATCTTGAAAGAAAGGGTCCGTAGCACCGCCTTTTACCTTTCTTGAATAAACCCTATGAGCCAGGATTATCTATTGCCACGGGGGAGGTGGTAGTACTGGTCTTCTTGCTGCAAGATCTGCTTTGTGTTCTTCTTCGTCAAGGATAGCAGCTGCATTTCTCCACTGATCAGGACTTTCCTTTTGCGCAAATATGAAACTTCTAAGGCTACTAATGATGTCCGTTTGCTCTCCTTCCACTCGTACAAGATTTGGTTGAATAATAGGTGGTGTAAGATTTGCTTGTTGAACTAGAGCAGAAGGACGCCAGAGAGTCATTACCGTGTCATAAGCCTAAGCTTGCTTGAAGTTTTATGCCTCGTGCCCCACAGTGGGCGCTAGAAAACTGTTGGTGTTTCAATTCGCACCTCTGGTATGCGATTTGGAAACGGACAGCTATGCACAAATAAACTGCTCTCCTATTGGAAGGGGGAGTTCCCTTTCTTGCTGATGTTCGCTGAAAAGATAACTTGAATGAAACTTTGCCTATCTTCTTTTTGATTCTCAGCTGCAGAGCACAAGGTTATAAAACTCTAAATGCTGCAGAAGAGGTTTTTCCTTTTTAATAAAACTTCTACTACAACTAGCATAGACTAATGACGCTTTCAACCTCCTGAGTAAATTCAGAGCAAAGGAAGTTGAAAGTGAACGGGGAATGATTGTTAAGACAAAAACTCAAGTAGTTTTCCTTCCATATTTACACCACAAGACTAAGAGTACTTTAATGATGAAAGCTGAAAATGAAAGCCACAGAAGCTACACATCTGACGACAAAAACTTGATGAATTGATATAGAATATCAGAGCAAAGTAGGCATGAGACTTCTATTCAATATCAGAAATTTTAATACAACTCCAGGACAGCAATACTGCAGCAAAAGCTAGGCATACAGTAAGCGATCAACACTGGAGAAAAATGAACACAAAGTGAACAGACACTTGGAATATCAAGATTTGCAGGCTAGAATAGGCACATCAAATTTGGTATCACAACTACCATTACAAACAATGGGCAAGGATGTCCTTATTTATACTAAAATCAAAGGAGTAGGGAACCCTAAAATCTCCTTGATTAACCCTAACTTGCCAACTCCCAAGCTTTATTACTATTCTAAGACAAAGATACAATAAACAAATGCTTTAAAGCAATCTGCTTTGAAGCAAAAAGATTCCAACTATCACAAGGTGACTTCTTTCTAAATATAGAATGGATGAGCTTGGGATGAAAGCACATGCTTTAAAACAAAAAGCATATGTTTTAAGCTGCTTTATTTTGGAATGCATCCTCATCAACATTCTAGCTTTTTGGTGATGCCATCCGTCGATATTCTGGGAAACAATATCTTCTAAAAAGCGAGTGACCGCATCTCTTCCAGGAACAATGATACTCTCTAGAACAATATTCTGATTCTCTAACATTTCTTCACCATTGGCAACCATCTGAAGAAATTCGTGAGCTCCACCTGCAGCCTTGTCAAATTTCACTGTCATTGTGGCAAGATGACTCATCTTGCTGGCATTGATATCATCATTAAAGTTGTTGCGGACGAGAGTCTGGAACTCTGCTTGCACTTCCCCGAGATCATACAGGGTACCATCTTCTTTCTCATATGAACACGAGATCTGAGAGACAAAGGATCTGACGAACTTGAGGATGTCGACTACCTTTTCTTTCCATTCTGTCAACTCTGAAATCATACTGTCATAAGTTTTTACTGTGAAAAGATATTGTACTTTCCAAGTGGAAACTGTCTTCTTATCTTCAGCTGAATCAACAGTATCAAGTGCAATCTTCAAGTCAGAGATAATGATCTCCAACACCGGCCTATTTTCTTCCATGATCTGTTGCAACCCCTGTATGCCTTGGCGTAAATCATGAGTGTTGTACTTCAATTGATAAAGCTCTGCAAGTACAACTCTCCCTTTGGTCACAAATTCTTCTACCCAACTGTTCGTGTGCCTCCCATAGAGGACCAATTTACTAAAATGCCACTGATCGGCTGGTGATCCAAGATTTGATGGAAGAAGCAAATCAACCTGTGAAGTGCCATGGAAAAGATTGGAAATGTATTGCCGCAACTGTCGAACCTCAGCTTTGAGAGCTGCCTTGTCTTCTCCATCTCTCAACACCCTTTCCTTCAAGCTATCCGCTGCAACTTCGAAGAGATTGATGTCTGTATGGCGAGTACTTCTGCCAAGGTTAGCTTTGACAACTGTGAAGTCATCAACCTCGACATCATTAGCACTTCTATTTTCTGGAGGTGTTGCAGTCTCAAGAATGATTTCTCCATTCGCATTCTTCTCAATGCTAATCTCTTTCTTCAACTGCTTGTCTGGTGTGTCTTGATAGACGCTTTTTAGCTCTGTTAAATCTAGCTGATATGAGGGCTTTCTTCTCTTCCTTCCCAAAATGTTTTCAAGCCAGGATGAGCCATCCTCTCTTGGAAACTCGGTTCCCGCCTCATCAGCTCCTGATGAATCAATGCTTGCATCAAAGTTGCAAACCGGTGAATCTGGCTCTGAATCTATGTGAATAGGAGAAGGGATCGGTGAAGAAGGTGGAGATACATGATCTGAAGGTAACACTTCATCATGCAGTGTTGTTTCAACAGGAGCTTCTGGTTCAACTGGTGGATGTTCCTGTTGGACATGAGCTGGAGACTCATCTTTTTTCCTCTTTAACTTTGCCATTTTTGTTCCCTCTGGGAGAACACTCATAGCTTTTACTCTTTGTTTTTGTTTGGAAGTGGAAGGTTCCGATGGTTGCACAACTAGCAGCTCTGCTACTGGACTATCATCCTTCCACTTAGTCTTCAAGAATATCAAACTATTTTTAACCACTCGACTTGTTCTCTCCTCAATGGAAGTACTCTCTTTTACTGACCAATTAACTGGCGGCAACGGTTGTTGCTCAATTTGGTCCCTGAAATACATGGGAAGTAGAACTTCACCACTCTCCATCAAACCCTCAATGCCTTCTGATAAGATATCAGACATTTGTTGAAGAGTGAACCTGCTGTAACTACGCCTTCGCACTTCAAACTCATCAGCACAATTAGCCCAGAAGTCTTCAACTACAAACTTGTGTGTACAATTCTGACCAAGATGTGATGCATAAACACCACGGGGATCATATGAAGATCTCTTGTCAAAAAACTTAAGACCATATCTAGATGATTCATTACCGATTGCCTTGGCATCTGCTCCAGATCTACATCTATAAATACTCATCCCAAGTGGAAAATTGAAGGCAGTCTTGTGTCTGCTACACAAAAATGTATGCACTTGATAAGCTTGCTTCAAAAATTCCATAAATGCTATTTCATCTGTAGGATATCGTGGCAACATGGCTGGCTCTCCTGAGAAGCCATATACTCTGATGTAGGAAAAAGTAGGAAATTGGATAAACCAATCAGCCCATTTTGCCATTGCTATTCTAGCCTCTACAAAAAACCGTATATGCAACTCCTTGTCCATGTCTCGCACTGCATGCATCAAGAATGCATCATTCACCCGCCTGTAATGTCGCTCAGCTTGAGAGATCTCTAACTGCGGGAAATGGTGATACACATGCTGAGTACCCAAAGTTCCAACAACATTCAAACCTCTGAATTGACCTTGAAAAGCCATCAAATACACAAGGTATGATATCATATGGAATTCATGAGCCCTTTGAAAATTAATTATTTGTTGGTGGAGACAATCACTGATTAGTGCCGACCAATCATAGAATTCGGTTCCGTCAACAATCTGGGACATGATGTAAAACATCCAAGGCTGAAATTTGTTTGCATCTGCTTGACCCGTGATACGACTTAGCAGAGTAATCATTATTGCATGCTCCTCCTTGAATTCTCCACGTCCAACGTTCTTTGGCATAATATTCTGCTTTTCTTTCAACCACCTCTGACCAATCTTTTTTCTGTATTTTTCCTTATCATTGTTCGAAACCCTCTTGCATTCTTCAAGTGAAATAGTTAAGTTCTCTCTCCAAATAGGTATTGTAAAGCACTTTTCAATGTCGTTTGGCCTTAAGCTACAGAGCACACGTCCATCTCCTGACTGAATTTCTCTTGTGACCGAATTGTAATGCGTCACGTAAGCAATCACAAACTCGATACTTTGCATGGTGATAGGAAAGGATGCCGCTGCAAGCAAACCGGAGTGTCGAAGATTCCTGGTGGCATTATTTCCTACATCCTCCAAGGAGTGTAAATTAATTACTGGAAGTACTTTATGCAAGTCTGTTTCACAAGTTTTCAGGTAATCATGAACCAATGCTGTTTTGTGACTGATTTGTGTTGGAGAGTACTGCATATTGGAAGATTTGAAAATCAACTGTGAACACGCCTATGTTGGAAAAAGTATTGAACAGATGGCTGAAAATTATTTGCTAATTTTTAGAAAAAGCAGAGTGTGAGCTAAAAAAGCTGGCACATGGGTTTTGTAGATAATTTCATTTCTAAACCCAGATTGTCAGATTTTGAAAAGGCGGAGATTTTCTCAAAAAAGCAGGAAAAAAGCAGTTTCCCAAAAAAAAGCACAACTCCCAATCTTCAAGAGGATGATAATCTGGATGGACCCATCTCGACGAAAACTAAAAAAGCTCTGGTCGGATTTCTGAAAAATGATCTCCTTGAAACAAGGACCCTAAAAAAGCAAGCCTTTCTTCTTCCTCAACTCGAATCTATAAAGAACACTGAAAAAGCACCTAGTTTGGGTCTTCGAATCTTCATTGAAAGAAAAATAAAATCTTTCCTCTGGATGCAACCTGCAAAAGATAATGAAATAAAGAAGCCAAAGCTTGTCTTTATAAATCTTTTGGTCGAAAAAGCAGCTTTATTTGTGTGAGAAGAAAACTTCACCCTCATCCATGAAGAAAGCATCTTTTAAAGCATAAATCTAAGTGGATGTCTTCGAATAGGAAGAATCCCTATTTTGTAGGAGCCTATGGCTTCATGTGCAAGATGACAAAAAAATATCTTCTTTGATGATGTCATCGAATGCGCGAGTTGGAAGAAGTGTTAACAAAATTTTCTTCATTTTCGACACTTCAACACTCGTTTTGACTCAAATATGGCCTGTCTCCGACTTTGACAAGGTGGAAAAATGTCATCATGAACTGAAAAAGCTAACTGATCTTGACATTTTGGAGATTGATCAACTGAGATTCCATCCCCTGCCTCCGTTCGATGATTTGACATAGTTTGACCAAGTTTGACCTCCCCGAAACTGCCAACGGGCGAAGATTGGTAACAAAGCATGTCGGAAAACACTGAAAACACAAAAATATTCTAACACTGCTCAAGATGGGCGCCCCAAGCCTCCTGGGGCGCTCAGTTTCCCAACACTTAGCCATTTTTTAGTTTTTTCAATTTTTCCAATTTCTTGGTTTGCGTGCGCGTTCCGGAGGCATAGGACCCCTATTTGGCTATCAATTTCTATCAACTGGGATGAAAATGAGTCTGATGATCTGGCAAATATGCAAGCCTGATGAAAATTGAGCTGATTGTACCTTTCGTTCGCCTCAAAAAATGTGCCAAACTGATCAACACTGAACCGGAGTGGGCTGACGAAAGGAGATTCACATTTTTTGAGAAAAACATGAAAAATAAACTAACACTGGTGAGGATGGGCGTCCTAAGCCTCCTAGGGCACCCAGTTTGTCAACACTTAGAAAAATTTTCAAAAATTTTCAATTTTGTACCTTTTCTCGATTTCCATGCCGACGACTCCTGTTTGATCTTCGATTTCGGTCGTTCTGACGACTGTTGAGGTGGGACAGAGGGTGATCTGAGTAGTCTAAACATATCTATGATGAAATCCTATCTTTGACTAACTTTTGACCAAGTTTGACCAACCGAAAAAGAGCTGACGGAAGCATTTTTGACATTTCTCAAAAAATGTGAAAAAAAAAACTAACACAGGAGAGGATGGGCACCCCTAGCCTCCTGGAGTGCCTAGTTTCACCAGACTTAGCCATTTTTGTGATTTTCCAACTTTTCCATTCACCTTGGATCCATCTTGCATCGTTTTGCATGCATCATCGAGTCGACGGTCGTTTGTCAGTTTTGCGTCGTTGAAACAACGTTGGAAACTTGTCGAAGAGATTTGGCAAGTAAACTTTTCTGTGTTGATGATTTTTGAGCTCATGCTTTGCCTTCTGAAAAAGCAAAAATGACCCAGTAGAGAAAACTTGGTCGTTTGAAGATTCTGTCTGGACCGTGCCGATCGTGAAGGAAAATCGACCAATGAGAATCGAGCGCGACACCTGATTTGGAGATTCTATTTTTAGAAACTTTCTATTTTTAGAAAGTTTTGCCAATATCCATATCTCAAGAAACCCAGAAAACTGAACTCGACGTCTATTTTTGGAAATTTCTAAAAATAGAAATTTCTATTTTTAGAAATTTTGCTTTTTTGACTTTTTGATGAAAAATTTTCTAGACTTGTTTCAAAATGCCTTAATGAAGCAAAAAAATTTGGTTGGGTACAACAATTGGCTCTGTCTGGGGACCATGGCGGATACTTACGGCATAGGAGAACCAAGAATCTCTAGGTTTTTGCAAGTTGGACCAGTGCCTTATCAGTTGGGCAATAGAGTCAGGTTACATTCCTAATCACCTAGAACAAGACTTTTCCCTACATCACCTAAGACTGGACTTCCTAAAATCACCTAAGAAGTTGGAACTTCACAACACACAAGGAACACAATTGTCACATTACGGAAAGGGGAAAAACATTACGACATAACGATCACATCACAGAAAGGGGAAACACATTACGAGAACAAAAAGTGTTTGGAATTACTCCATCCCTGAAGGGATGAAGTGTTTTAAATAGAATCCACTATAGGGTAGTGGAAGGAGTCTGCCATCCAAGTGTGTGAGAATATAAGTATTCTCCCCTACAAACTCGTGGATCTTGTATGGCCCTAGCCATAAGGAATCGAACTTTCCATGCATTCCTTTAGGCTCATGTCTTTTGTCCCATAGTAGGGCTTGATCACCGATCTCGAAGTCTCGCTGGCGAGCTTTCTTATCAAATATTTTCTTCACTCATTCCTGGTGATGAGTGATTCTGTCTACGACCTCCACCCTTTCTTCTTCTAGCTTCATCAAATACAGGATGCGCTTCTCAATAGGATCTTTGAAAACATCATCTTCAATTGCGGTTGCCAGCTTCAAAGCAGACAACTCTAGTGTGATAGGTAGCATTGCTTCTGTACCATATAAAATGACGAAAGGTGAAGTACCAATAGCTCTCTTGGGGGTGATTCTATCAGCCCAAAGAGCATCATAAAGTTTCTTATGCCAAGCCTTTTGATTAGAATCAACTAGCTTGCGTATGATAGTGACTATGTTTTTGTTTGACGATTCGGCTTGTCCATTATCCTAAGGGTAATAATCTGATGAATGTGACAACATGGTGCCATGATCATAACAAAACTCAAGTACTTCCTCGGATGAGAAACATGTTGCATTATCAGTCACTATCTTGCGTGGTATCCCAAATCTTGAAATAATGTTCTCTTTCAGAAAGTCGCAAACAACTTCCGAGGTAGCCCGCTTGGTTGGAATAGCTTCAACCCACTTAGTGAAGTAATCTGTACCTGTAAGGACATAAATATGCCCCTTACTGGAATGTGGGTGGATAGGGCCAATGAAATCCAATCCCCATTGCTGAAATGGACCATCAATAATTACTGGTTTGAGGGGAATGGCCGCTAGCTTGAGTTTGCCAACAAACTGTTGACAGATCTGACATTTTGACACCCATTCATATGCATCACGGAACATAGTTGGCCAATAAAACTGTGCTTGCAAGATCTTGAATGTAGTAACTCTTGATGAAAAGTGACCCCCGCATGCTTGACTATGAAATACATCCAGCAAACGTCGTTGTTGATCTTTGTTGACGCATAAGAAAAGTGTTCCATCAAGCCCTTGCTTGTATAGAACATCATTGCAAAGCACAAACTTTTGTGCTTTCAATTTTAATGTTCTCTTCTGTTGTTTGTCCATGTGAATTGGACAATCTCCATAAGTTAAATAGTATACGATTTCTGCATACCATTCGTCAGCAGAATCAACAAATAGGACCATAGGAAGATCCTCTTTAGTTTCAATTTCAGATTCACCATTAGTTTGGTGTTTTAGATCACCGTCTTCTGCCATCAATTGACATAGACCTCTGCCACCGACAAGTTTTGTTGGCTTAATCTCCAAATCATATTCTTGGACCCTTGCGACCCAATTACCTCTCCTAGTGCCCATCTCCTGCTGAGTTAGCACACTCTTAACTGCTGGATCAGTAACATATACCGTTGTGTGAGCAGACAAAATATAGAATCTGAAATTCTTTACCACTCTCACGACTACATATGCGTTCTTTTCTATTTGAGAATACCGCATCTCACTATCTTTGAAACTGCTACTCATGAAAGCAATTGGAGACTCAGCATCTTCATTCAGCTTTTGTGTCAATATGGCAGACATGGTATGTTCAGATGCATAACAGTAAAGAGTGAAGTCTTTAGTAAAATCAGGATGGACTAACACTAGCATTTGGCTAATGGCTTCCTTGATTGCGACAAATGCCTTCTTACCTTCATCTGTCCATTTGAAAGTAGATGTTTTCTTCATCATAGCTGATATATCCTTTGTAAGCTCTGAGAAATCTGGTATAAACCTTTGTATGAAATTTATTTTACCAAAGAAGGAATGCACACCAGTTTTGCTTGTTGGTAGAGACAAATTTCTGATAGAATCAACCCGACTAGGATCAATCCGTGTGCCCTCCTTGGAAACAATATGGCCCAGCAGTTTACCTTCCGTTACTGCAAAGATGGATTTCTTAGGGTTCAAAGAAATCCTGTGATATCTGCATCTTTCGAACACTTTCACCAAGTGGTCAAAATGGTCTCCTCGTGTTTTTGAGAAAATAGTGAGATCATCGAGGTAAACAACGATCAACTTGTTCTTCAAATCTCCAAATGCCAAATCCATAGCTCTCTGGAATGTGGCACCAGCATTGATGAGGCAAAAAGGCATCCTTTCATAAGCAAACATACCCCATGGGGTGGTGAAAGCTGTCTTGAACTGATCTTCCTGTGCCACAGCGATTTGATTATATCCAAAAAAACCATCAAGTAATGATAACATCTCTGAACCGGTGACTGTTTGCAATTTGTGCTCCATGATTGGCAGAGGATAATTATCCTTGAGAGATGATTGGTTCAAGTTCCTGAAAGCCACGCAGATTCTGATTTCGCCATTTTTCTTGCGCATAGGAACTATGTTTGACACCCATGTTGAATGCTGAATTAGAAATATTATCTTTGCATCCACCATCTTTTGGATTTTCGCATAAATCGTATCTTGAATCCGTGGACTGTAATATCTTTGTTTCTGCTTGAAAGGCTTTGTATCAAGTTTTAATGGAATGGTGTGAGACAATTCAATAGGTGTGAGGACCTTCAAGTCTTCGTATGACCAGGCAAAAACATCTCGGTATTGTCTAAAAAGAGAGATAAACTTCTCTCTTTCTTCCTCTGTACAACACTTGCCTATATTAACAAGCCTAGGTTTGTCGTCTGAACCAATGTTCACCTGATGATGCTTTGCAGAGGTCTTATCATCAATTCTTCTTTGATTTTGGATATACCTATCATGTCTATCAAATATATCCTCCAAGGATACAAGACCCTTAGGGATTTTATTTCCTTTCAACTGGATAATACCCGAATTCGCCTCTTCCACTGCTTTGGCATCCCTTGGAGTTTCCGCCAAAGTTTCTTCAAACCAACCTTCAAAAGACGAGAGGAATGAATCAGATTCATCATTGTTGTCTTCAGTATTTTTGATCTCAGTTGTTGATTCTCTGAAAGGAGCCGAACTTCCCTCAAAGAAAAGCCCCTTGAAATTATCTTCCATAACAAGAAATTCTTTGATGTGATCATCATCATCGAAGATTTGCCAGTTGTCACAATTATCGGGGACGGCTGGCCTGTATATTAGCTCAATAGCAAATGCATTCTGACGAAAATTAGAATGAGGCATGAAAAGTGAAGCAGATACTGCTAGGGCATCTGCTTTGCTATTCTCCAAGCATGGAATATATCGGATGTCAAAGGCCTCAAACCAATCGATTGCATTCCACACTCTATATCTATAATATCGAAGGCGATCTTTTTTTACTTGAAATTGTCCCCTGACCTGCTTCACGATCAGTTCTACATCACCTTCAACTCTAAGTAGTTTAATACCCATATCCTTTGCATTCTTGAGACCTAACAAAAGTGCCTCGTACTCCGCAATATTATTTGTGCACTCAAATTGTAAGCGGTATGCAAAAGGATACAAACGACCATCAGGAGAAATTATCACAACCCCTGCTCCCGAGCCGGTGGTTGAACAACTTCCATCAAATTGCAAAGTCCATACCTTTGGATCTTCTTTTGATTTGTCAATTGCACAGACAACTTCCTAATTTTCTTCAGTTATTTCAGACAGCATAACATATGTACCAGGACCCGTTTCTTGATATAACACTTGTGCTTGAGGATCCTGAGATTTCACCACCGTGAACCGTGACTTGGTTTCTGGTTCCAATTTGAAATTACCTTTCTTTAAAGGAATGGTCACAGATGATCAATCCAATTGTATTTCTCCTCCAAGATCTTTGCAGAAACTTCTACTAAGCAGCATCCCATAGCTGGCTGGAATGTCAGCTACCAAGATCGTCATCATTATTTTCTTCTCTGGGCAAGCCGCTAATCGAACTTGAGCATCCTTCAATTGTCCAACCAATGGCACTGATTTAGACTCAAGCGAATAACACTTTTCATGCGTTTTGGTGCATGAGAGTCCCAAAGCGTTCATTACCTGTAAAGGCATGACATTGTCTGAGGCTCTTGAATCAATGATACAATTGCTCAATTTATAACCTCCTATATACAGAGAAATATAGAAGGGCTTTGGCTTCTCTCCTGTCGGAACAAAAGATTCTAGCAATGTGGGCTGCACGACAGTATCTTTCTTGACATATTTGACTATTCTATCCAGTTGATCTGGATGGTCTTGAAGATACTCTAGCTGAGAAATCTACACCTTTGTCTTCATCATGGAATCTACTATATCAAAATTTGTTGAAGATGAATTTTGAGTAGTTTGAACACTTTCACATGATGGCTGAGCATTGGAAGTGGAAGCCACTTCCTTTTCCTTTTCTTTTGGTCTTTGTCTATCCTCTCCTTCCTTCTGTGCTTTAAAATGTTGAGTACGTGTAAACATAGGAGTGGAAAGATTTTCATGATTCACTGCAAGAGAATATTGACAAAAATCATCTTGTTCTTCCTTCATTATAACGGGTTCATTCTGGAAGTATCCCGTGGTAGAGTCGCCATCGAAGTTGTCTGTCTGTGGTAAGACAACATTCGTACTTGGGGAAGGAACAATGCTTGAAATAGGTGCAGCATCAACATATCCCATGATTTGATTCATCCTTAAATTTTTAGGACATGTGGCTCCAGTATGTGCATCAGTCTCATGAAAGGAACAAAATAGTGCATTTTGAGCAGCATCAACTGCTTGCCTTGGTGGTGGTGCTGGCAACCTGGGCCTATAGTTATTGAAAGGCTGAAAATTGTTCCTCTTAGGATGATATGGTTGCTGAGGCTGATATTGTTGCTGTGGTTGGTATTGTTGTTGCGATGACTGATACGGTTGTTGCGCGGGTTCCCCCTGAGTAGGCAACTATCTCTTCATGATAGTCACTTCATTTGCTACCTTATGTAGCAGTGGATCTACAGAACTCTGAACTAGAGGCCTGATTGAATCTGTTTTCATCTTGCCGGAGGTAATCATGTCGTCCTCTAACTTGATGGCATTTTCTTGTGCATTGGATAATTCTGTTTCATTAGCCGATCTCAAAAAGAAGGCTATCTCAGAGGGAAGAGCGTTAATGAAACTGCTCAACAGAATTTGCAGAGATGGATTAAGAGTATGAGAAAGACGTGTAACTAGGCGATTAAACCTTGCCACAAACTCCCTCATTGGTTCATTGTTTTCCATCTTTGAATTTGAGAGTTGGGCGAACAATCTGTGACCTTCTTCGGCAGGCTTGAACCTTGCCAAGAATTTCTCGCTCATAGTTGCCCAACTTGTAATGATTCCTGGTTCCAGATGATTGAACCAATCGGCAGCATTTCCCGCGAGAGTCTCAACGAAGAGACGCACGGCAACATCTTCATGTGATACATGGAAAAGAGTGCAAGACGTTGTGAATGCAGAGATGTGTTCATCAGGATGTTGAGTTCCATCGCCATGAAACCGAGGAAAGTGATTCCTTGACCCCTTTGGTAAATCATGATGTGCTTGTAGGGCCAAAGGTCATGCTTGTAGGGCCAAAGGTCCAATGTTATTACCCCAAGGCAATGGTGGCGGTCACCTTTGATTTGGATCATTGTGATTGTTGTTATTTGCATCACCCATTGCTCTAGGCTGGATTACTGGTTCTTCTGGTAATTCTTCCTGCTTGACTTCAGGAACTATCTGAATTTCTCGAGCTATGTTGGATACTTCTCCAACTTTTGCAGAGTCAAGATCTTGAAAGAAAGGGTCCGTAGCACCGCCTTTTCCCTTTCTTGAATAAACCCTGTGAGCCAGGATTATCTATTGCCACGCGGGAGGTGGTAGTACTGGTCTTCTTGCTGCAAGATCTGCTTTGTGTTCTTCTTCTTCAAGGATAGCAGTTGCATTTCTCCACTGATCAGGACTTTCCTTTTGCATAAATATGAAACTTCTAAGGCTGCTAATGATGTCCGTTTGCTCTCCTTCCACTTGTACAAGATTTGGTTGAATAACAGGTGGTGTAAGATTTGGTTGTTGAACTAGAGCAGAAGGACACCAGAGAGTCATTACCGTGTCATAAGCCTAAGCTTGCTTGAAGTTTTATGCCTCGTGCCCCACGGTGGGCGCCAGAAAATTGTTGGCGTTTCAATTCGCACCTCTGGTATGCGATTTGGAAACAGACAGCTATGCACAGATAAACTGCTCTCCTATTGGAAGGGGGAGTTCCCTTTCTTGCTGATGTTCGCTGAAAAGATAACTTGAATGAAACTTTTCCTATCTTCTTTTTGATTCTCAGCTACAGAGCACAAGGTTATAAAACTCTAAACACTGCAGAAGAGGTTTTTCCTTTTTAATAAAACTTCTACTACAACTAGCATAGACTAATGACGCTTTCAACCTCCTGAGTAAATTCAGAGCAAAGGAAGTTGAATGTGAACGGGGAATGATTGTTAACACAAAAACTCAAGTAGTTTTCCTTCCAGATTTACACCACAAGACTAAGAGTACTTTAATGATGAAAGCTAAAAATGAAAGCCACAGAAGCTACACATCTGACGACAAAAACTTGATGAATCGATATAGAATATCAGAGCAAAGTAGGCATGAGACTTCTATTCAATATCAGAAAGTTTAATACAACTCCAGGACAGTGATACTGCAGCAAAAGGTAGGCATACAGTAAGCGATCAACACTGGAGAACAATGAACACAAAGTGAACAGACACTTGGAATATCAAGATTTGCAGGCTAGAATAGGCACAGCAAATTTGGTATCACAACTACCATTACAAACAATTGGCAAGGATGTCCTTATTTATACTAAAATCAAAGGAGTAGGGAACCCTAAAATCTCCTTGATTAACCCTAACTTGCCAACTCGCAAGCTTTATTACTATTCTAAGACAAAGATACAATAAACAAATGCTTTAAAGCAATCTGCTTTGAAGCAAAAAGATTCCAACTATCACAAGGTGACTTCTTTCTAAATATAGAATGGATGAGCTTAGGATCAAAGCACATGCTTTAAAACAAAAAGCATATGTTTTAAAGCTGCTTTATTTTGGAATGCATCCTCATCAACATTCTAACTTTTTGGTGATGCCATCCGTCGATATTCTGGGAAACAATATCTTCTAAAAAGCGAGTGACCGCATCTCTGCCAGGAACACTGATACTCTCTAGAACAATATTCTAATTCTCTAACATTTCTTCACCATTGGCAACCATCTGAAGAAATTCGTGAGCTTCACCTGCAGCCTTGTCAAATTTCACTGTCATTGTGGCAAGACGACTCATCTTGCTAGCATTGATATCATCATTAAAGTTGTTGCGGATGAGAGTCTGGAACTCTGCTTGCACCTCCCCGAGATCATACAGGGTACCATCTTCTTTCTCATGTGAACACGGGATCTGAGAGACAAAGGATCAGATGAAATTGAGGATGTCGACTAGCTTTTCTTTCCATTCTGTCAACTCTAAAATCACACTGTCATAAGTTTTTACTGTGAAAAGATATTGCGCTTTCCAAGTAGAAACTATCTTCTTATCTTCAGCTGAATCAACAGTATCAAGTGCAATCTTCAAGTCAAAGATAATGATCTCGAACACCGGCCTATTTTCTACCATGATCTGTTGCAACCCCTGTATGCCTTGGCGTAAATCATGAGCGTTGTACTTCAATTGATAAAGCTCTGCAAGTACAACTCTCCCTTTGGTCACGAATTCTTCTACCCAACTATTCGTGTGCCTCCCATAGAGGACCAATTTACTAAAATGCCGCTGATCGGCTGGTGATCCAAGATTTGATGGACGAAGCAAATCAACTTGTGAAGTGCCATGGAAAAGATTGGAAATGTATTGCCGCAACTGTCGAACCTCAGCTTTGAGAGCTGCCTTGTCTTCTCCATCTCTCAACACCCTTTCCTTCAAGCTATCCACTACAACTTCGAAGAGATTGACGTCTGTATGGCGAGTACTTCTGCCAAGGTTATCTTTGACAACTGTGAAGTCATCAACCTTGACATCATTAGCACTTCTATTTTCTGGAGGTGTTGCAGTCTCAAGAATGATTTCTCCATTCGCATTCTTCTCAATGCGAATCTCTTTCTTCAACTGCTTGTCTGGTGTGTCTTGATAGACGCTTTTTAGCTCTGTTAAATCTAGCTGATATGAGGGCTTTCTTCTCTTCCTTCCCAAAATGTTTTCAAGCCAGGATGAGCCATCCTCTCTTGGAAACTCGGTTCTCGCCTCATCAGCTCCTGATGAATCAATGCTTGCATCAAAGTTGCGAACCAGTGAATCTGGCTCTGAATCTATGTGAATAGGAGAAGGGATCAGTGAAGAAGGTGGAGATACATGATCTGAAGGTAACACTTCATCATGCGGCGTTGTTTCAACAGGAGCTTCTGGTTCAACTGGTGGATGTTCCTGTTGGACATGAGCTGGAGACTCATCGTTTTTCCTCTTTAACTTTGCCATTTTTGTTCCCTCTGGGAGAACACTCATAGCTTTTACTCTTTGTTTTTGTTTGGAAGTGGAAGGTTCTGATGGTTGCACAACTGGCGGCTCTGCTACTGGAATATCATCCTTCCGCTTAGTCTTCAAGAATATCAAACTATTTTTAACCACTCGACTTGTTCTCTCCTCATTGGAAGTACTCTCTTTTACTGACCAATTAACTGGCAGCAACGGTTGTTGCTCAATTTGGTCCCTGAAATACGTGGGAAGTAGAACTTCACCACTCTCTGTCAAACCCTCAATGTCTTCTGATAAGATATCAGACATTTGTTGAAGAGTGAACTTGCTGTAACTACGCCTTCGCACTTCAAACTCATCAGCACAATTAGCCCAGAAGTCTTCAACTGCAAACTTGTGTGTACAATTCTGACCAAGATGTGATGCATAAACACCACGGGGATCATATGAAGATCTCTTGTCGAAAAACTTAAGACCATATCTGGATGATTCATTACCGATTGCCTTGGCATCTGCTCGAGATCTACATCTGTAAATACTCATCCCAAGTGGAAAATTGAAGGCAGTCTTGCGTCTGCTACACAAAAATGTATGCACTTGATAAGCTTGCTTCAAAAATTCCATAAATGCTATTTCATCTGTAGGATATCGTGGCAACATGGCTGGCTCTCCTGAGAAGCCATATACTCTGATGTAGGAAAAAGTAGGAAATTGGATAAACCAATTAGCCCATTCTGCCATTGCTATTCTAGCCTCTCCAGAAAATGGTATATGCAACTCCTTGTCCATGTCTCGCACTACATGCATCAAGAATGCATCATTCACCCACCTGTAATGTCGTTCAGCTTGAGAGATCTCTAACTGTAGGAAATGGTGATACACATGCTGAGTACCCAGAGTTCCAACAACATTCAAACCTCTGAATTGACCTCGAAAAGCCATCAAATACACAAGGTATGACATCATATGGAATTCATGAGCCCTTTGAAAATCAATTATTTGTTGGTGGAGACAATCACTGATTAGTGCCGACCAATCATAGAATTCAGTTCCGTCAACAATCTGGGACATGATGTAAAACATCCAAGGCTGAAATTTGTTTGCATCTACTTGACCCGTGATACGACTTAGCAGAGTAATCATTATTGCATGCTCCTCCTTGAATTCTCCACATCCAACGTTCTTTGGCATAATATTCTACTTTTCTTTCAACCACCTCTGACCAATCCTTTTTCTGTATTTTTCCTTATCATTGTTCCAAACCCTCTTGCATTCTTCAAGTGAAACAGTTAAGTTCTCTCTCCAAATAGGTATTGTAAAGCACTTTTCAATGTCATTTGGCCTTAAGCTGCAGAGCACACGTCCATCTCCTGACTGAATTTCTCTTGTGACCGAATTGTAATGCGTCACGCAAGCAATCACAAACTCGATACTTTGCATGGTGATAGGAAAGGATGCCGCTGCAAGCAAACCGGAGTGTCAAAGATTCCTGGTGGCATTATTTCCTGCATCCTCCAAGGAGTGTAAATTAATTACTGGAAGTACTTTATGCAAGTCTGTTTCACAAGTTTTCAGGTAATCATGAACCAATGCTGTTTTGTGACTGATTTGTGTTGGAGAGTACTGCATATTGGAAGATTTGAAAATCAACTGTGAACACGCCTATGTTGGAAAAAGTATTGAACAGATGGCTGAAAATTATTTGCTAATTTTTAGAAAAAGCAGAGTGTGAGCTAAAAAAGCTGGCACATGGGTTTTGTAGATAATTCCATTTCTAAGCAACCCAGATTGTCAGATTTTGAAAAAGCGGAGATTTATCAAAAAAGCAAGAAAAAAGCAGTTTCCCAAAAAAAGCACAACTCCCAATCTTCAAGAGGATGATAATCTGGATGGACCCATCTCAATGAAAACTGAAAAAGCTCTGGTCGGATTTCTGAAAAATGATCTCCTTGAAACAAGGACCCTGAAAAAGCAAGCCTTTCTTCTTCCTCAACCCGAATCTATAAAGAACACTGAAAAAGCACCTGGTTTGGGTCTTCGAATCTTCGTTGAAAGAAAAATAAAATCTTTCCTCTGGATGCAACCTGCAAAAGATAATGAAATAAAGAAGCCAAAGCTTGTCTTTATAAATATTTTGGTCGAAAAAGCAGCTTTATTTGTGTGAGAAGAAAACTTCACCCTCATCCATGAAGAAAGCATCTTTTAAAGCATAAATCCAAGTGGATGTCTTCGAATAGGAAGAATTCCTATTTTGTAGGAGCCTATGGCTTCATGTGCAAGATGACAAAAAAAATCTTCTTTGATGATGTCATCGAATGTGCGAGTTGGAAGAAGTGTTAACAAAATTTTCTTCATTTTCGACACTTCAACACTCGTTTTGACTTAAATATGGCCTGTCTCTGACTTTGACAAGGTGGAAAAATGTCATCATGAACTGAAAAAGCTAACTGATCTTGACATTTTGGAGATTGATCAACTGAGATTCCATCCCCTGCCTCCGTTCGACGATCTGACATCGTTTGACCAAGTTTGACCTCCCTGAAACTGCCAACGGGTGAAGATTGGTAACAAAGCATGTCAGAAAACACTAAAAACACAAAAATATTCTAACACTGCTCAAGATGGGCGCCCCAAGCCTCCTGGGGCACCCAGTTTCCCAACACTTAGCCATTTTTTCAATTTTTCCAATTTCTTGGTTTGCGTGCGCGTTCCGGAGGCACAGGACCCCTATTTGGCTATCAATTTCTATCAACTGGGATGAAAATGAGTTTGACGATCTGGCAAATATGCAAGCCTGATGAAAATTGAGCTGATTGTACCTTTCGTTTGCCTCGAAAAATGTGCCAAACTGATCAACATTGAACCGGAGCGGGCTGACGGAAGTAGATTCACGTTTTTCAAGAAAAACATGAAAAATAAACTAATACTGGTGAGGATGGGCGCCCTAAGCCTCCTGGGGCGCCCATTTTGTCAAAACTTAGAAAAAATTTCAAAAATTTTCAATTTTGTACCTTTTCTCGATTTCCGTGCCGACGACTCCTGTTCG
This sequence comes from Cunninghamia lanceolata, assembly GCA_027924645.1. Classification (NCBI taxonomy): domain Eukaryota; kingdom Viridiplantae; phylum Streptophyta; class Pinopsida; order Cupressales; family Cupressaceae; genus Cunninghamia; species Cunninghamia lanceolata. The sequence continues at coordinate 862,070 of BSBN01001191.1, read as the reverse complement.
ATCTTCGATTTCAGTCGTTCTGACGACTGTTGAGGTGGGACAGAGGGTGATCTAAGTAATCTAAACATATCTGTGATGAAATCCTAGCTTTGACTGACTTTTGACCAAGTTTGAACAACCGGAAAGGAGCTGACAGAAGCATTTTTGACGTTTCTCGAAAAATGTGAAAAAAAACTAACACAGGAGAGGATGGGCGCCCCTAGCCTCCTAGGGCGCCTAGTTTCACCAGACTTAGCCATTTTTGTGATTTTCCAACTTTTCCATTCACCTTGGATCCATCTTGCATCGTTTTGCGTGCATCGTCGAGTCAACGGCCGTTTGTCAGTTTTGCGTCGTTGAAACAGCGTTGGAAACTTGTCGAAGAGATTTGGCAGGTGAACTTTTCTGTGTTGATGATTTTTGAGCTCATGCTTCGCCTTCTGAAAAAGCAAAAATGACCCAGTAGAGAAAAATTGGTCGTTTGAAGATTCCGTCTTGACCGTGCCGATCGTGAAGGAAAATCGACCAATGAGAATCAAGCGCGACAGCTGATTTGCAGATTCTATTTTTAGAAATTTTTGCCAATATCCATATCTCAAGAAACCCAGAAAACTGAACTCGATGTCTATTTTTAGAAATTTCTGAAAATAGAAATTTCTATTTTTAGAAATTTTGCTTTTTTGACTTTTTGATGAAAAATTTTCTAGACTTGTTTCAAAATGCCTTAATGAAGCAAAAAAATTTGGTTGTGTACAACAGGGTTTCAATTGCTTGGGTTTAAGGTTTAGGGGTTGGGGTTTAGGGTTTAGAGTTTTAGGATTAAGATAGAGAGAGAGGACTAATAGGGATAGATAGATGAGACAGAGGGGAGAGATAGGGAGATAGAGAGTGAGGGAGATGTCCAAAGACATAGCAAGAGAGATTGAGAGGTAGAGGGATGATAGAGATAGGGAGATAAAGGTATAGTGGTTAAGGTTTAGGGATAGATAGAAAGAGATACAGAGAGTTAGAAAGAGATAGCTAGAGAGAGAGAGATTTTGTGAAATAGTAGAAGCGAGGATGATAAATAGCATTTTAGTTAGTTTAGAATGCACTCATGTTATAACGTGAGCGTGTTTTGAACTAGTTAATATGATGTCTAACGGCCCGCAAAAAGGCATGCCACGTGATTTTCAATGCACATGCTTTGTTTTATTCCCTATTCTACGCTTTTTCTAACATTGAAAGAGACTTTTCATGATTTTGAGGTTCTCCCATCATTGTGTTGGAATTAGTCTGGACAATTGAGAGGGGGGATGAATCAGTTGTCTCTGAACTTTAACCTTTTCTGCACTTTTAATCTTCTTTCTTAATTTACAAACAAATTAATGATGTAAACATTTAAGCATGAATCAACACATGAGAAGAAACAACATGAACATACAACACTAGAATTTTGACATGGAAAACCTAGCTAAGGGAAAAACCATGGTGGGGGTTAACCCACAAAAATGTATACCCTGTTAAAGGTACTTAAGAAAATGAACTAAGAAATAGCATCTACATTCATGCCTAATTCAGTCCCTTTGAAGGCTCACAAAAACTTTTGCTTCTATCTTCAAATTCTTCTTCACTGACTCTTCACACTATACTCTTTTTTCTCCTCTTCTTCTTTGCTCTGTTTTAGATCCTTTCTTTAGATTTAATTCATTTCATACAAGGATGATTTTTAACAACTCTTCAACAAGTATTTATACACTTCATCAACCTTGGAATGATCAACAAGGTCAGCTAAACTTAATGTAGATCGTTACACTGTCAGCCAAACACATATGAGACTTGAGTCTTCCTCTACACATATGCCATGCTTCATAAAATGCTCTTAGATCATCTGCAACACGTTAGGAACATCCAATCGGCTAGGAACTGGGAAGAACAACAACCTCAAAGAAGAAATCTTCAACAACAAGCTCAAACTTCAATGCGGACCTCCAACATAGTAGCCACACAATCCAGAGACCTCCACAAGCACTTTGAATTCACCAATATCATCCACTCTATACCAAATTATTAGAATCATTTGTATCTTCCTCTAGAACCTCAAGAACACTGTCTGCCATGACTGTCAAACTAGAAAAATAGTTTGCAGACCTCCAAACCATGAACCATTAGAGTTGATGATACACACTGACTTCCCAAACATGCCTTCAGATCCGCAGACCATAATATTTCACTGTGGAGCAATCTGGATCAACTTAGTGTCACTCTGTCTCTTCTGAACACATCAAAATCCAGTTCTACTTAGAAGGCCATAACTTCTTAAAATCTTCATGTAGACTTCTCAATTCTTAACTGGAACAACCTCTGACAATCCTCTACATAGCTATATGGTCCGCAAACATTGAGTCTTCATTAATTTTCTCAATATCCTCAACATTCTAATCTCCTGAACAGACAACAAAATAAGGCAAAGTTGACACCAATGACAACAAGAATATGTTGACATCAATGACAACACTGCTTAGGCACATATTTGCAACACATTGGTTGACAAAATTGATGCACATTTTGTTCTTATTTCGATGCACAAGATTCCAATTACATATTTTAAACTCAAATTTGATATTGGAAAGCATTTTTTTCATGATTTGAGGGATTGCAACACTAGATTGAATAAATTAACTAGTTTTTTGTTTAACATTGACAAAAAATAATACAATTGTGCATGTTTTGTATTATAACTTGATAAATGATCAGATATTTTTTGTGTTCTTTTGACCATTGTTTTAGAGTGATATATAATTCAATACAATGCCAAGGAAATAAGAAAAAACTCTAACACTGGAGGAGCATGAAGCCGCGAATGCAAAGAAAAGAGAATGAATGAGACAACTTTGTGTCAATAAGAAATTAAACTTCACAAATGAAGGTGAACCATCATTTCTGATTGAATTGGATGATGAAGCATTGAAGAGAGAGAAGGAATTGGAGAAACAAAGGGAATGAATTAAAAAACTTCGTGCAAGTAAGAAATCTAATGTGGGAGAACTTGAAGATATGTCATCTTTTCCATCTCAATTTAATAATGTAGAAAATGTTCAATCTCCAATTAAAAATTATGATGCATTTACAAATGTTGTAGTAGATGATACACCAATCGATCAGGTGTTTAGTGATCAAAATTTAACTTGTGAATCAAGTTTTTCATTGAGAACACCTCCTAGAATTTTACATAAAAAGCCTAAGTTTTTTATTGAAATTGATGAGGATATTCTAAAACCAATGGTTGTTAAGGTTTCCCAACGTACTTGTAGAAGAAATGTGAATATGATATGGAGCATATTTTTTTCAAAACATAAGTGAAACTGGAAGATGTCAATTATTTCTTGAGATGATGAAAAATCTAAATTTTATGCCAATCATGAAGATTCTTGGCCTAAGAACATCAAGTGCTAATAGTGAAAAATCTATTGTAAGAAATATAATCAATGCATATCAAAACATTGGTTCCACCTCACACACCAAAGATAACTATGCTACACAATGTGTCATTACATCAACTATTGTGAGCAATAAAACAAAGAAATCTCACTTGATAAGAAAAACAAGTCAAGCACTAAATATAAATAGAAAAACTTTGATGAAAGCCATTGGGAGGCATGAAAGAATTGAGGACCTGAATAGCAATGAACTATGGGCATTTTCCGATAGAGTCCCATGGAAAGATAAAGCCATAGTTGAAGCCTTAAAATCCCTAATTGAGGATTTTTGGTCCAATAACACAAGAGTATCTTCCAATCAAAGGGGTGTTGTAAGAAGGAGAATTGGTTGTCAAAACCATGAGCCACATCCAAAACATTTTTTAGATATGACTCAAACACAAATTTTCTCCAAATTTGTAGCTACTTATCCTCAAATTCAAATTATTCAAAGGTATTTTGAAATGGAAAAACCTTTTTATGTCAAGATAAATCACACATGCACAACTTGTTGTAGAGTTCACATTGAATTTTCTATCTATTATGATGTTTATCGACAAATATGTGTATCTTTGCATACTAATGATGTTTTGCAGGAGTGTATGATAGAAGCTCCACCTAAATTGGCAAGAGATTTCATTTCAAGCATTTTTGTGAAATGGTAGATGGACAAATGTTTTATAAGACAACATGTTTGGATGGAAAATGTGATAGTTGCGGTGGTTTGCAATATTTGAGAACTTGTGTACACATGGAGAGTGCACATGCAATTGGAAATGAATTAGTACCTTTTGGAAAGTATAAGACAGTGGCATATAGTCTAAAAGATGGTAAAGAAGCAAAAAGGTGTGAATTGCTTAATGAAGAAATACCAGTATCAGCATTTAACCTTGTTTTTAAAGAAAAGATAGTTTATGAGTATGCAAGCCATACACATAGAGCTTGATGGTTGGACTCAAGTTAAGCAAGGACACAGTTACTCTTCATATGATTGTGTCAATTGTTGACTTTGTAGAGAATTATATACTACAACCATAGAATGAGGTTCAATCACAGTACTACAACTCTACTCAAGTTGATATATTTGTGCATATAGAATTCATTCATGCACCTGATAGTACAAAGGAAGATAGAAAGATATTGAGAGAGTATCATTTTATATTAGTGATGATCGTACACATTCTACAGAGTTTGTGCAAGGTTACTTTCAGATGTTCTATGGTCATTTGAGTAGCATGAACATCATGTTTAATCAACTTATCATGTGGTCAGATAATTGTGCATCACAATTTAAGAATTCATGAATGGTCTATTGGTTGAGTAGGATGCATATATTCAGTGGTGTTCAACATATATGGAATTTCTCTAAGGTTGGGCATGGAAAAGGGGAGCATGTGGTGCTAGAGCATGTATTAAAAGAGTCTTAGCATGAGAAGAGTTGAAGTACAAGGACAGTGCAACATTGACAAATGCAACATACATCATTGAATGGTGCAACTCTACAATGGGTCCAGGTAATAAAGGTAAGTCTATAGTTCGTAGATTCTTTTGGTTGATAGAAGAAACTAACATTGCAAAATATGAAGATTGGTGTACAGTGATAGGATCGAGTGAGTTCCACTCTTTTAGAATCTCAAATACAACTTCATAGACTATTTATTTGAGGTAGATGGTGTGTTTTTGTTCATCATGTACAGATTTTTATTAGAATGATCATGAGTCAAAATAATGGGTCAATGAGTGGCATGCTAGATCTTTAAGCCCACTTCTAACGTATTAACTTCTAGGAGCACTACAACTCATGCAGCTAAAATCATCGATTGACTTTGACCATATTTCATATCTAGTTGAACCAGGTAATATGTTAATGAAAATTATGTTATTTATTTTAGATTATGATGTAGTATTTTTTTTATCATTTATTGAACTTTAATTTTTTGTGCAATTTATTGTAGGGCATGAATATGCAGTTATTGCGGATGAAGATAATGATGAGGGAATGAATTATTATTTATGTCATTGTGTTGAGGCAAAAAATAAATTGGCAGTCCCTATCATAGATGGAGAAAACATTGAGTATCCTATAGGAATATCGGTGGTTGTTACTGGAACATGGCTTAGAAGGTATCCAATGAAGAAGTTTGATGTGTGTTTGTTTAAGAAGTTTGACACACATAGGAAGATTCTTCATTATTCTAACCTTGTTTTTGCATCAAACATTCATTTGATAAATTATAGGGGTATACCATTGAATAGAAACATGTGGAAAGTTTGTGAGTCTAACCATGAAGCAACACTTGACACCATAAAGGGTAGAGCATATCTAGATGGTTTATTAGATTGAATCGGTGAAATGGCAGAAAGGTATGTTATTTTTCTTTGCTATCCTCATTTCACCTTCTATATTTTTGACATTTTTCTTACCTTCTTATATGTGCTCCTTGGTCTTGGTTGATTAGCTTCGTTTCATTATAGATCTTGTGACTAAATGGAATGGTTGTTGATACATTTGGATATTCCCTAGGGTCATGATTGATGATTTGGTTTGATCAAACTAAGTCAAGTGGTTTAATCGAACTCATATTTTAAGGTTAAGATATTTCAAACAATAGGGTGTGAAAAATAGCATTGCTTTTCATCTTATGAATACCAACATTGATACAGATAACAGAGCATGCAGTTTAAGTCAACCAATGGGCAGCCTAAAGATTGTATTGTGGGGAGGTATTTTGATGGTATTGTCTCATTTCATCATGTTGGTGTACTCATTTTAGCTAAATAGTGCAATTGCATTTGTATGCAGGATTTGAGTATGATGGAGGTAGGCATAATCCTTATGAAGTTGGTTTTCGAAGGAAAGTAAGGTAGGTTTTCATGATTATTTCATGATGATATGTCATTTGGAGTCAATTTGATGATTTCTCATTCACTTGAAGGGTCATGCCATTATCATTTATTGAACTTTAATTTTTTGTGCAATTTATTGTAGGGCATGAATATGCAGTTATTGCGGATGAAGATAATGATGAGGGAATGAATTATTATTTATGTCATTGTGTTGAGGCAAAAAATAAATTGGCAGTCCCTATCATAGATGGAGAAAACATTGAGTATCCTATAGGAATATCGGTGGTTGTTACTGGAACATGGCTTAGAAGGTATCCAATGAAGAAGTTTGATGTGTGTTTGTTTAAGAACTTTGACACACATAGGAAGATTCTTAATTATTCTAACCTTGTTGTTGCATCAAACATTCATTTGATAAATTATAGGCGTATACCATTGAATAGAAACATGTGGAAAGTTTGTGAGTCTGACCATGAAGCAACACTTGACACCATAAAGGGTAGAGCATATCTAGATGGTTTATTAGATTGAATTGGTGAAATGGCAAAAAGGTATGTTATTTTTCTTTGCTATCCTCATTTCACCTTCTATATTTTTGACATTTTTCTTACCTTCTTATATGTGCTCCTTGGTCTTGGTTGATTAGCTTCGTTTCATTATAGATCTTGTGACTAAATGGAATGGTTGTTGATACATTTGGATATTCCCCAGGGTCATGATTGATGATTTGGTTTGATCAAACTAAGTCAAGTGGTTTGATCGAACTCATATTTTAAGGTTAAGATATTTCAAACAATAGGGTGTGAAAAATAGCATTGCTTTTCATCTTATGAATACCATCATTGATACAGATAACAGAGCATGCAGTTTAAGTCAACCAATGGGCGGCCTAAAGATTGTATTGTGGGGAGGTATTTTGATGGTATTGTCTCATTTCATCATGTTGGTGTACTCATTTTAGCTAAATAGTGCAATTGCATTTGTATGTAGGATTTGAGTATGATGGAGGTAGGCATAATCCTTATGAAGTTGGTTTTCGAAGGAAAGTAAGGTAGGTTTTCATGATTATTTCATGATGATATGTCATTTGGAGTCAATTTGATGATTTCTCATTCACTTGAAGGGTCATGCCATTATGTCATTTGGAGTCAACTTGATGATTGTTCTCATTTGTCTTGCAAGCCCTAAGATTTTGAAGGTTTTATAGTTTCATCATTCCTTGAAGGAGTCAACTTGACGATTCCTTCAAATATTATTTCATCATGTTACGTTATGGTTTCATTCATGGAAACCAGAGTTGCAAATTGTACATCAAACTTATCTTTGCATCATGAAATCATACAAGGATCTTATTTCAAATTGGCTTTGTGATATCCTATGAGATTAAGACCATGATATCATGATGTTACTATGAGTTTTCATGACAAGGATTCCATATTACAAACACTCATTTATTTCTTCACATTTCATGCTAAGAATTGATATCAGTAGTAAGGGCAGCCTTAATTAATGCCCTACAACACATTGGATCGAGTGAGAACGCCTTTATAGTATGGTCTACTAGAAAGGTGCTAGGACTATTTTTTTGCATTCAACATCTCTTGGGTCCAAACGGATGGTGCCAACAAGTTTGGGTGGAAAGGTAAATGCTAGGGGAGGTGTCTTTTTGGTGGTGAAGCCTCTTGGCCATTCTCAGCTACATAGGACGAAGACAGTCTCTCAAGAGCCCTAAGACAAAAAAGGTGTCAAACTTTGTATTGGTTGTTCCGTCAAACCATGACACCTAGGAACATCTTCTTTACATGTATAGGTGGATGTCAAGTCCACCTACAAATACATACCTTAGTTTTTTTTAAATCAATTTTGTTTAACTGTGGTGGGAAGGAATGCATTATTCTAAAATGCTTTAGTTTCATGTAGTGGAAAGGTGCTAGTAGTGAAATTTTGCATTCCACACCTTGTGGGGCCCAACGGACTCTGCCAACATGTCAAGGTGGGCAATTAAACCCTAGGGGAGGTCTCTTTTCATGCACCAAGTGCCCCAGATGTTCCAAGCTGCAGGCTACCAGAAAAGTCACTTGAGATCCCTAAGAGCAAAAAACTACCAAACTTTGATGGAGCGGTTCTCAAAATTCACGATAGCTGGGAATGTTCCATCTAGACCTATAGGTGCACATGGGGTCCATTCACAATACCCTCTCTCAGTTTTTGTCAACTCCAATCCATTTGAATGTGCTGAAATTAAATGCATTCTTGCTAAATGCTTCAGTGACATTTAGAACAGCTTTACCAGGAGCCATATTTTTGTTCTGCTCATCGTGGGGCCCAACAAACTATGCCAACATGTTGAGGTGGGTGGGTTAACCCTAGGGGAGGTCCCTTTTCATGCACCAAGTGACCCTGACATTCTGGGCCACAGACTACTGGCAAAGTCACTTGAGATCCCTGAGAGCAAAAAACTACCAAACTTTGATGGATCATTTCTCTCAATTCGTGGCACTTGGGAATGTTCCATTTGGACCTATAGGTCTAAGTGAGGTCCATCCACAATAATCTCTCTTTGTTTTTTCAATTCCAATCCGTTTGACCATGGCAAAATTAAATGCATTCTAGCAAAATTCTTCAGTGGCATTCAACACAACCTTGCCAGGAGCCATTTTTTTTCTTCTCATCATGGGGCCCAATGGACTACACTAACATATCAAGGTTGGTGGGTAAATGCTTGGGGAGTTCTCTTTTCATGCACCAAGTGCCCCTAACATTCCATGTTGTAGGCTACCAACAAAGTCATGTTTATGGACTTTGTCAATAGCATGCAGCCTGAAATGTTTAGGGCACTTGGCACATGAAAAGATACCTCCCCTAGTGATTACCCACCCATATATATGTGTTGGCACAATCCTTTGGGCCCCGCAATGAGCAAAACAAAAAAATGGCTCCTGGTAAGGTTGTGTTGAATGCCACTAAAGCATTTTACAAGAATATGTTTAATTTTGGCACGGTCAAATGGATTGGAGTTGACGAAAACTAAGAGAGGTTATTGTGGATGACCCCATGTGCACCTATAGGTCCAAATGAAACATTCCTAGGTACCGCAAATTTTGAGAACCGTTCCATCAAAGTTTGGTAGTTTTTTTCTCTCATGGATCTCAAGTGACTTTGTTGGTAGCCTATAGCCTAGAATGTTTGGGGCACTTGGCACATAAAAAGAGACCTCCCCTAGAATTTACCCACCCATACTGATGTGTTGGTGCAGTCCATTGGGCTCCAAAATGAGCAAAACAAAAAATATGGCTCCTGGCAAGGTTGTGTTGAATGCCACTGAAGCATTTTGCAAGAATGTGTTTAATTTCAACACGGTCAAAAAAATTGGAGTTGAAAAACAAAGAGAGGTTATTATGGATGGACCCCACTTGCACCTGTAGGTCCAAGTAGAACATTCCTAGGTGCCACGAATTTCAAGAACTGCTCCATTAAAGTTTAGCAATTTTTTTTCTCTCAGGGATCTCAGGTGACTTTGTTGGCAGCCTACGACTTATAACGTCTGGGGCACTTAGCACATGAAAAGAGACCTCCCTTAGGGTTTAACCACCCACCTCGACATGCTGGCATAGCCTGTTGGGCCCCACAAGGTGTGGAATGCAAAATTTCACTCCTAGCTCACATTTCCACTTCATGAAACTAAAGCATTTTGGAACAATGTGTTCCTTGCCACCACAAGAAAATGAATTTGATTTAAAATAAATTGAGGTAGGTATTTTTAGGTGGACATGACATCCACCTATACATGTAAAGAATATTTTCCTAGGTGTCATGGTTTGACGGAACAACCGGTCCAAAGTTTGACACATTTTTTTTATCTTAGGGCTCTTAAGAGATTGAGGTCTATTGTCCCATCAGGGAGTTCTAAGGGTGTATTCTAAATGACCATCGAGGTGTTTCCAATGGGGTTTTGAATTGTTATTTGGTTTCTAGCTATGCATTATGGGATGCATACGTTGTGATTATGTATGTTAGATTATTGCAGTGCTTTAGCTCACTATTTTCACTATACTTGTTATAGTTGTGATTGTCGTATTATTCCCACATTGTGAAATTTTTCCTTTTATGCATCATGTTCCTAGATCACACTAGTCATAGATGATTATAGTGGTGTGATTATTTTATACCATGGTGATTATACCATGTTGGAGTGGATTATGTTGCTTCGGCTATTATATGTGGAGCAAGTACACCTGATGGTTGACTTGAGTGTGCTAGTAATTACAGGTGTTAACTAATGTGGGAAATGTGGAGAAGATTGACATGGGATGCTAAGCTATCTCACCCTTATCCTTGTGTTGTGAAAACTTGTAATGTGTGCTTGAAGTCAATTATGTGTGTTTCCTTGGCATTCTTGCACTTTATTTTAAATCATTTAAAAAAAAACATGTTTTCGTGTTTTCGGAGTATTTTAATGATTTAATTTGAAAATTGTTAATTATATCTTAGCGAAAAAATTTATTGCATTAGATTATGTTAAAGGAATAAATTTGAGAGATTTCGAATTATTTCTGAAATTTAATATTTTTCCATCAAAACAATAAACTGCATTAATTTGGAAAATGGAAATCTTGATATGGTGTGTTTAGACTTTTCAGAATGAGATTGAGTTAAAAGGCAATTACCTATTAGAAAGAGAATTAAAAGAAATGAAATTATGGCTTTTGTATAAAAGGGAAAAAAAGAGTTATTTTTCATAATTTTTCTTCTCTATTTTTTCTCTCTCAAACCCTCTTCTTGAAAGAATGGAAGGAATTTCTCCATGGATGAAAAGGAAGGATTGCTTGCTTTCTTCAAGGTATTTTTGTGTAGTTGTTACTTGGAGAAAGATTGCTTACTAAACCCTCCTGGTTTCTTGGATTTCAATGCATGGTTGAAAGGTAATCTTCTTGTGTAATTAATTTATGCTTTCTCTTCCTTTGCCATGCCACTTCAAGTGGTTTACTCATGGATGCATTGAAATTGGAATTGAGTTGTAGGAGAATGTAGAAGTTATTCAATTTTGATTTGCTTATATTTTATGTTTTGGAAACATGGAAAAACAAATAAAACTCTACCAAAATTTTCATAGAATCACCCAACTCAATTTTATTGGATATTTGGGATGTTGTTTCCATTTTCTATAAAGGGTTTTCTTCATGTTTCAATAAACCTTGTAAAATGAAAGTTAGAAAATATTACAAGGTCTCATATGGAGCTTTAATGGTGGATTTAAGGCCTTATGATTATTTTTTGCATTGTGAAAATATAAATTTTGCATTTTAGACCTTATATGATTGATTTGAAATGTGGGATGAGTTGTTTCCTTAATGTATGCATGTTTTGCATCTTTTTATTTCATGTTATAATTTTTTCACCTCGATTTTCGTGTTGTGCCCAATTGGTCACATTGGTGCATTGGACATGTAGGAAGAGGTATAGAGGTAGGAGAGGAATGGCTTTCACTATGCACCGTGATTTAGAAGTGATCGTAGGAACTAGTGAGTGAGAGTTTAAACAAGATTAACAATAAACACTTTGGGTAAAATAAAAATTAATAATAAGATCATCTACACCAAATAGCATCTCGAGGTGATACAATGCCATGTTATGCTATGTTCTAGTTTGGGTGTAAGGAGCATCTCAAGGTGATACAATGCCCTGCTTTGCTATGAGGAGGTAGTGCCCTCATTTATTCTACAAGGAGGTTTATGCCCTTGTATTAACACTCTTGGTCCTAGTCTATTATGTCTCTCTTCCTTTTGTTACCATCGGAGTTATACTCGACATGTGCTGTGACCCTAGTATTGCAAGTGCATTGAGATGCTTGATTCATGCTTATCTATGTGTGGGATGGTCTATGATATATGCTTGTTTAGCATGCATTGATGATTGAGAATCTCCCTTATGTTTGAATGTTGTGATGGAATTCTATTATGTGTATTGGCAAGTGTGTCACATGTTACTTGAATGTATTTTTATGGTTGTTGTACCATGTGTTATTTATATGCATTGGATTGGCAGTTGTGCCATGTGTGTTGTGTGCATTGATTAACATGTATGCCATATGTTGCTATGTATACCCTAGATTGTGTGAGATGTGTAGTGCCCCTCCATTCCCACTTTGGATGTGTAGGTAGTCTAGCTAAGGAGCATGAAGATGAAGGTAAAATAATAGGAATATTAGGGTATGCATTAATTATATTAGACAGTTGATGTTGTACATTATATGATGTTAGACTTATGGTTATGATGATGATGCCTTTGATGACACTTCTGATATTGGAAGTTTTATGCACGTGTTGTGATCATTATGTCATTATTTTATCATGATTGTTATGTGACTATCTTATGTGAATGATCTTATTCTAATTTCTATATAGCTGATTGTTTATGAGTTGATTCGATTACTAGATGTTGTTCTTACTGATGTGCTTGGGTGAAAAGGGACAGTGTCGCATTACTCACTTGTGAGTACCCTACAATATTGTGATTCCCTTTCACAGTGTGTCTGTTTACATGTATATGCACGATTGTTTTGTGTACTGCAGGTTGTAGGTATCAGGCACTGACTCCACCTGAATTGGCCACTCTGAGCCTGCCTTGAAACCAATGGATTAGTTGATCGGAGATAACACTTGATCCCCTACTCTAGCCATCACCCTCAAAGAGGATGAGCATTTGGTTTAGCACCCTGTCAGTTTTGTCAGTATGTCAGTTTGGTTAGTTAGTGTTGCTTAAGGGCTTGCTTTTGACCTAGGTTAGTGGTCAGTTAATTGATTGACATTTGATTTCATTTAATTGAGCTTGTTGGTTAAGTGTGTTTTGCCTCAGGCTAGTGATCAAGTTTGATTTGGCATTCAAGATCTATCTTGCTCAGTGGGTTAATGATGTATGCTTAGATTATGTTGTGGAAAATAGAAATTATTATAGTATATAATATATTATTATTTAACCCACTATAATATTTAACATGGTTATATCATATTATTATTATTAAGATTTAATAAATTATTGTTAATGTGTATGTAAGGTTAAATTAATAATAATATGTTATATTTTTTGGGTAAATAATTATTTAATGGTTTGTATTATGTGGAGTAAATGGATTACCCGTTTGCGTGAATTAAATTAGAATTGAGTAGTTGGTAGGTATTTTATAACTAAGGACTTAATAAATTTAATATTTTGTAATTAGTTGAGTTAGTTGGTTTTCTCGTCTTGCGGTTGCACGGATTTGAAAAAAGTGTGGTATTTTTTTGAGCACTCTTACAAATATAAAAGAAAACCAAAAAATTTGAGAAAAGGGAATTGTAAGTGTATCTCCAAGGAAAAATTGCTTCATTAAGTTGTAGGTACAAGTATGAGGTTGATTTTTCTTATGCATATCATTTGCTCAAGCTAAGAATGTTGCATTTTCATGGAATTAGGTTTTAGATTACTCATGTTGTATGTTCATGGAAATATGTTTTATATTACTCACAACATTTTCTTCTATAATTATCATTCTTCCTCATCTAACTGAATATCTACCAAAAGTAATAGAATCCATCTCCATGATGCAACTATATCAATATGCCCTTGATTGTAACTATTGTAATTAAACTGAAATTCATGTATCATTTATGCTTTGGTTATGACTAAACTGAATTCAAAGCTTTTTAACAAATCTATTTCATGTATATTCCACGAACATTGCATTGCATGAGACCACATTTCTTGAGGGATTTTGCAAAATAGTTTAAGTGCTCCTCAGTATTTGGATAGGTCGCGGCCCTCTGAGGCAACTTTCCAAGTAATCCATATCCTTTATTCCTTTCACATCTGCAATTATAATTTATGCAGGAGCATTTGGAAACTTATTTGATATCATTTACTTCTTTAACAAAGGATATACCCCTATTTTAAAGTTTTTATTTTGGCGCAACCAAAGAAGATGTGGTGCTAAACCTACCAATTCCATTTGCTCAAAGTTTATAAAACCTAATTTTTTTTGTTAACCAAAGTCATTTTATCCATATCTTGTAATATTCACAAGCCATAAGATTATCTTGTGGAATCCATTTTAAAACTCCCATTTTTGGATAGCTAAGGGTTGTGGAATTTGGTTGTGCGCATGCTAGACCATTCACTTGAAGGTCTTTCAAGCTTTTTAAGGAATCCATTTTGTGCATATCCTGTGATCATTGCATTACATGAGGTTGCAATTCTTTGAGGCGATCTGCTAACAGTCTCGTGCCTTGTCTATGCTTCTACTCTTGCGTATATGTCTACCAGAGCATTTCCACTATAATATCTACCAAAAATCACCTTCTAGTATGCTTTGGGGGACATCCATAACCCATTCCAGAGCTCCCTTTCTGTCACGTGCAGGGAGGATACTGGCAAAGGTTTTAGAATCTAGCTTTACGTTGGTCAATTACATTTTCTTGAAAGTTTCTAAAGCCTTTTCAATAATCCATTTGATGTGTATCATGAAATCATTGTAATTCATGAGATGACATCTCTTTGAGGCATCTGTCATACAATTCTCTTTCTTTCTCTACAATTTTACAATTTGTAAATCTGTCTACAAGAGCACTTTCACTATATTATCTTCAATAATTATTTATGTCTACATTTTATAGATAGGTCTATCAGAGAATCTCCAACTATAATATCTGATATAAATCTTGTTTCCATCATGCTTTGGTGGATGTCCATAACCTATTCCCAATCTCCCATGACGGCACATTCAAGCCGAGTGGTGGCCAAGGACGTCAAATCTGGCTTTACACTTCCAATTGCATTTGTTTGAAAGTTTCTAGAGTTTGTTCAACAAATTATTTTAGTGCATTTCTCTAATCAAGTAGTTTAGTGAATTGTCCAACCCATTAGGGTTCCCTTAAATGCTATTAATTAGGGTTCCTTTAATATTTAGTAATTAGGGTTGTATTTAAAAAATAGTGCATATATTTTCTTACCTTGCAATGTTTTTTTTTATAGTTGCTATGATGTTATGAAATATATTAATCATATAGGTAAGTAAATGTGTTATTTTTATAATTATTAATCATATAGATAAATTAAGATATCATTTTTCTTATTTAAATGTATTTTTGTATATAAGTAATTACCTCTTTATAATTTGTTTAATTTAGAAAGAATAGTATGAAGTCATTGATTATTATTTTATGAGGCAGAAATTTATTTATTCAGAGTCCTATAGACATACATTTATACCTTTAAGAATTTAATTAAACGTTGTTGAGTATATTCTTATATAATCATTTAAATATAATCGTTATAGTTGGTGAATTGTTTAAATAAACATAATTAGATTATTAGTTACGTTTTGATTTTGAGGTTTTGATTTACTTGTAATAAGATTACAAAATGGTAAATTGTTGGTTAATGAGTTAGGTTATGATCAAAGGGTCATTTATGATTTTTACAAGTATTGAACTATTTAGATTCCAGAGGCTAGGCTTCATGAAAATGAAGTTAGATGTTGTGGGTTAATGAAGTATAAACGTCCTTTGCACTAGGTTTAATGTTCCCTTGTAAGGGATGAGACTATGTGATCTTGTGAATAATGTACCTTCTATGTACTAATCCATCAAGAAGTCAATCAAGATGGATCATGCCTGTTATGGTGACTTGAATGTTAGAGAATATAGATATAGTGAAGGGGGAGTGGCTTCCAATGTGGGGTCAGGGCCCAAAGTGGCTTGCCAGGGTAACCCATTGGAAGTTTGTAATCCAGTAATAACCTAATAATGAATATAAGGGGGTTGGGTAGTTTTCACATTAAAAAGATAATTTATATGCCTCACCCATGTCTAGAGTGCTTGTATAGGCTCAGAATGGGTTGAGAATGCCTGGTTGGCAAGATCAACTTCCTTTTCATCACAAAAGGAATGTTGGTTTTGCATGTGTCACCCTATGGGGCCGGGACCTAGTGAGAGGTTTGCCAGGGTAACCATAGATGGGGGTCAGGACCTAATGGAAGGTTTGCCAAGGTAACCCATGTTAAGGCCATGTGATGACACTCTTCCCTACATGCAATCTAGAAGTTTCTATTGGGTGTTTTTGTATCTTCTTCTCTTCGGTCAAGGCCTCTAGAAGTCATTGAAGTGTTTTGAGTTCTGTAAAGGGGTTGGCTAAGTTAATGTTACGTGTGTGATGTGAAATCCTTGATTAGGATAGTCTCATGTCTATTGGTTGATGTAAGTATTTGGGACCTTGTGTTAACTCCTAGCACGAGGGGTGGACCTCAGGGTTCCACATGGTCAGGAGGTTGGTGCTTTTTCCTCCATTGGGATTTTTCTCTCCATTTATCTATGTGCGTGAAGGTGGATCATGCAATTAAACTCATATTCCAGATTATGTTCGAGATGTTTGAGCAATGTATTGAACTCATTCTAATGTAATATTTCCTTATGTACTGATGATCGAGCATTGTAAATGATGTAATGTTTAATGTACTTTTCTCTGAAAGGGATAAATGTTATATGTTGTCCTTCATTTCAAATAGGATATATCTGAATGAATGAATTAATGAAATGTGTACTGTACAGTAATGTATCCTTCATGATATTACTTGGTAAAGAATCTTTAATGTTGATTTTTAGAAATGAATAGTATCTTTCAATGTGATGTTCTTAATGAAATATTCTAGTAATATTGTTTTACGAGTAGCACAGTCAAGGAACCTTAGAGGACCTAGGATTAGTTAACATGTTATGTTATGCATTCTATAGTTTTTAAAAAATTGTTCCTCTTATTCGACCTAGTTAGTGTTGTCCTCTGGGGTTCCTTGGCGGAGGTGTTACAAGATGTTCTTAGTGGGTTTGCCTTGATCACCTTCTCTGTAGCTCATGGGTTGCTTAGAGTTGCGTAGACATCTATTACGCTCGACAATGGCAATATGGTTGGGAGGCAAGCGCGAGCAACATTTCCCCATTGGTTCTTCGTGATGATCTTCAGGTGTTGGATGCATTCCTTGTTCTATTTTGCAAGATGATTATGTCATGCTTCATATCTTGTACCTTGGAGAGTGTGATGGATTTTGGTGTATTTATACACTTGTATTATTTCATTATTGATTATTACAACCTTTGTAAAGGTCTTTTGAGACCTTTGTAATAAGATGTTATTGATGATATGGGATAATTTATATTGTGGATTATGATTAATTTATGTTTAGGATTAGGTCCTTTGAATATTGTAATTTTTGGATGTAATCTTGTATTTTTCCATGCCTCAGTTTGTGAGGATGTTGGCGTGATTTGATAGATTTTCACTAATTGCAATCTTGCTATGTTATCATGTTTAGACTCATTTATTTGATGTTGTATTTGATTTTATGGTGATGTTATTAGTGGATTGTATTCTTCCCATATAGGTGGTGATGACCCTACCTTTGCCTTTGGCGTATCTCGATGCTGGTGTTGATTACACATGGCATTTTGTATCATATTGTCCTTTTTTGGCTATTTGGTCATTGTTGGCTTTATGCCTTGTTTTTGTGTTCGCTAGTTGGTCTATGTGACTTGATGTCTTCTAGAGCATCTAAATCATGTTTTGAGTCTATGGTGAGACTTAGAAGAAATTCTAAATTTTTCATATTTTTGGACTTTTTTTCTTGTTTCTAGACATTTTTAGGACTACAATACCCAATGCTGGAGCCCAAGGGACCACAATACCCAGCACTAGTGTCCAAAAGATTACAATGCCTAGTGTTGGCATCTTGGAAAGAGGGGCCTAGGTTTGGTGTCAAGATTTGTCTCCTGAGCCCTGTTCTAGTCGTTCTACCCTATTGTGATACCTATTGTTGAAAGGTGCTCTTTTCACCACCTGAGAGTATCCATGATTCCTATGATAGGTGAAAAATAGATATGCAAACATAAACCAAAAAGGAACATAAACAAGTACAAATTACCTCCTTTGCACAAACGAATTGCCTACACCGATCGAGCGAATTGAAATGCACCCTATTCCAATTGATTGCTCCTTGCTTTTTGATGTGGATTGCTCTATAATTGTAACGTAAATTTGATCTCCCAAGGAATGATAGCGACATCATAAGTTTACTTAAATGAGAGATGATCAGAAATAGAGAAAGAGGCTCTTTTTATAGACTTGTGAGATAACAAATCTACAGTAGAGGATGATCATAAAGATCAACGATTGAGGATGGTTGCAAGAATGTGTGTGAATCAGAGAAGGACAAGTGTCCTAGGTAGCTTTCTCATGCATCAAGGGAGTTAACAGAATTGATTGCAGAGTTGATTGAGCTGATTGATCAAATGACTGGGTTGATTGGCTTGTTAACAAATTAAATTGATTTGTTAACTGATTCGATTGACTTAGTTAACTAATTTGATTGATTAGTCAACTAAATTGATTGCTTAGTCAACTAAATTGATTGATTTGTTAACTAATTTGATTGATGAGTCAGCTCTTTTGATTGACTGTTAACTGATTTTGATTGGAGGAATTTATGATGAGTGAAGATAAATGGGAAATTAAATAAATAATTATTTAATTTCATGTGCACATTGGATAATTGAATTAAATATTAATTTTAATTCAATTTGGAGGAAATAGATTATTTAAATAAATATTTTTGAATATTTAAAAATAATTTTGATTTTATTTATTTAAATTGGAAAAATAATGATTTAATTAAATAACTTGGATTATTTAATTAATTTAGAGGAATAAAAATGATTTAATTAAATAATTGGAATTATTTAATTAATATGGAGGATAAATTGATTTAATTAAATAATCAGAATTATTTAATTAACATGGAGGATAAATTGATGATGATCGATAGATGAACTTAATCAAATAATTAAGAATTATTTAATTAATGAAGTATGACAGATGAAAGCTTGATCTAGGAACAGGTCAATTTTAGGTGTCTACATTTTGCCCCTTTTTGAGATGGTGTTGCCAAGTAATATCATTTCAAAGAAGTTTAAAACATAGTGTTATGTTCGATAGAACAAGATATTGGTTTAGAAGAAATTGGTTGGAAGAAAATGATGATGCCCTAGTCAGGTAGAAGAAGTACCTATTAGATTAATTAATAGGTTGAATGATGCCCCCTCAAGAGGATAGACGAATTGGAAGAACACGGTGGGATCTTGAAATGAATGGATATGAAGAAAATAAGGAGATAGAAGATGGAGAACAACATAGAGAAAAATGGAGAAGACAAAAGGAGAGATAATGGAATGATAATCAAATGATGAGGATAGAATAAATGATTGAATGGGAGAAGTTACGCTATGTATAATAGAGCAATCCTTTATTTTGATATAGCATAAGGATATTATGTACCAAGGTATAAGAACCGGGGCAACCATGTATCCAATGCATAAAACAATTGACTCTGCAAACAAACGGTTTGAGTTTATTACTACTAGATATAATAGAACCTTGTCGGATAAGTGAATGGAAAATAGTCTTAGTGTAGAATAGTCC
Source organism: Cunninghamia lanceolata (assembly GCA_027924645.1). Classification (NCBI taxonomy): domain Eukaryota; kingdom Viridiplantae; phylum Streptophyta; class Pinopsida; order Cupressales; family Cupressaceae; genus Cunninghamia; species Cunninghamia lanceolata. The sequence goes on along the minus strand of BSBN01001191.1, from coordinate 842,289 downwards.
TAATACAAAGAAAGTCTTTGCAAATCCTTAGATGTAAAATATATATGCAAGATGCTAATCCCATCACACACAAGATACATATTTGTCCTAATAGGAGAATAAAATCATCCCTCAAACACAGCATACGAAAGCAACGACTATGCCCCATTTATACAGTATCACCATATACCAAGATATAGGAAGATCAAGGTAGTTTTAAATGTGCATTTTAAAAGGGACACAAGATAAACCGAAAAGGAAATTGACTGAATTACAAAGTAAACAAACAACAAACATATTCTCTTGCCAAAGAGGTTGCTCAACGTTGATAGGGTAGATAAAGCTTTATTGTAGGAAAGATATATCCATTAAAGGCTATTGATCTGATCTAGAATAGATGGATTGTTGTAGAAGATGTGGCAAGCAGTATGTAGGATAGCATATGGCTTCATGAGTAGTCATTTTTGCTTCAGGTGTGATAAAAATACTTGAGCTTTCAAAGGATGCATAGTTCATTTTTTGCTTGAGTTAGTCAAGTTTGGGTGATAGGATGGATTGTGATAGATGGAAGATGAGAATGATGGAAGTGTTAGATGGATTGGGATGAAGATGATGATTTATGATTGTTTTCAAGAATTTTCTAGATTTTTTTGAATGTTTTTGGGATTTTCTAGATTTTTGAATGTTTTTGGGATTTTTTGGATTTTTGAATGTTTTTGGGATTTTCTAGATTTTTTAATGTTGTTGGGATTTTCTGGAGTTTTGAATGTTTTGGGATGACATTGGATAATAATTTGGATAGCCTTAGTACTAGATACCAATGACAAGGAAAAACTAGTTCTAGATGTAAGGAGAAAGATGGGATTAGATAAGTGGACAAAAGGATGGGTCATAATAAATGGGATGGATAAAAGGATAGGGGACAGTGTGTGGGATGGAAAGCTCATGATAGAGGGATGGACAAAAGGATAGACAATAGTGGATGAAATGGATGGATGTTGCATAAGTGAGCTAGGATGTGATCTCCAAAGACTATGTCGCATAGGAATAACATGCCCCATTCTAGGTAGGATGTGTAGGATTTTACATGACAAAACTTAGGAAAAGAGGATGATTGGATTGGTCAACTTAGGATGAGAGGATGATTGTATTGATTGAAAAGGATGAGGTATATCAAGAGATTTTCTAAGGCATTTTTCAACATTTTGCCCCTATTTCTTTATCAAGATCAAAAGGAGGAAGGGAGGATGGATGGATAGATGGGATAGGTATGTGGGTATAATGGCTAAGGATGGTAAGATAGGATAAGATAGGATGAGATAGATAGGAAGGAAATGATAGGTTGGATGAGACAACGTGCCCTCAAGTGTAAGACACATAGATAGTCAACCTAAACATGACACATGTTTGCCAGGTTTTCATCATGGTACTTATCCAAGGCGCCTATTTACTAGGTTTTCACCATTGGACGAAGGGATTTTTCTTTACTCTTTTGATTTTTTTCTCCTCTTTTTATTTTTTATTAGAATACTTGGATGGAATAGGTATATATGGATAAGGATTCAAGCATCTAGTTCCAAGAAAGGTGATAGTTCCATTTAAAGATGGATGATACACATGGACCATGTCAAATATCATTATGCTCATAGATGTTGGTAAGGGATTGCATGAGAGGGACATGGGGTAGGTGGATAATGGTTTATAATGTGGACTATGTATGGAAGGATTATGCAAGGATGGATGGGAGGTAACGGATTATGATGTGGATTATGCAAAAGCCTAGACCATAGGGATATGATGGGTGAAATATTTAGGATAATGGAATAAAGATGGGGAGATGGAGGTATGTGGAAATGTTGTGGAATGGAAAGGAACCAAGACCAACAATTGTACACAATGTGATAAACATTGAAGCTTTTGATTAGAAGGAGATGTAGGAAGTAATGGACATGTTTCGTAGGGGATGGTCGATGTAGGATTTTATGTACCCACACAAACTTAGGAGTTTTTGAAGAGACCTAATGTCTTAAGTTACTGCTTGGAACCCCATTCATTCGTTGTTTTTGTTTCACTGATGGTAGTGAGCTATCGGGTAGACTTTCTGTATCAGCAGGAGTGAGGAGTCTTTGGCCGATATGCAAGGTTTCATTGATGAAGGGCTAACTATCAGGTTGACATGCTCTATTGGGTTGACATGCTCTAGCTTCTCCGATCGATATGTGTCATACCGATGTGATATGTCTATCGGCATAAGGTTGGCCATTGGCTGAGCCTGTGGTAGTTACTCCGATGGTCTTCTGTTACTCCGATGAAGGATGAAGGTTTGGGCATCGGTGGGACAAGGAACCATCAGTGTGAATGGTGGAGTGGTCTCCGATGGCTCAGGTTATTCCAATGAGGCTTTGACTGGCATCGTCGACAACAAAATTGCCGATGATAGTCTTACAGAGTGTTCGGGTATATAAACCTGGATATCAAACTCGAACTAGTGAATGTGGGACTAAAGGTCTCACATGAATACGAACAGTTGTGCAACGGTTGGAAGACAATGATGCCAGGTCAGTTGGAACGAATAGTTAGGGCAAAAGTTCAAAATAGTTTTGCTCTTGAAGATTGTGTAATATACATACTTGGTGAAGTTGTATGTGATTGATGATGAGATTCGATCAAATTGTTCATTCTGTAGATGTACAGAGAAAGTGAACTGTGTATGATTTGAGAATCGATATCTGAGTGAGAAAGATGGGATCTTTATTGTAATCTTTCTAAGCTTACTGTAAATAAAGATTGTCTCTCTTGTGGTGGTGGGTTTTTTACCCAAGAGGGTTTTCCCATGTACATCTAGTGTTGTTCTCTGTTGTCTTGTATGTTTATTCTATATTTTCTGGTGTGTTCATCTTTGTATTTGAATTAAACATTACCTGTCTGCATTATCCCCTTTGAATTGACATTAGGGAAGTTTCATTCCGCACCTATGTTTTCCTTACAAGTGGTATCAAAGCTTGGCCAGTTGTGTTATCCTTGTTGGTAGGTTGGGTTTTTTGTGTTAGTTCTGTGAGTGTGAGTTCTATAGAGGTCTATTTTGTTAAATAAGATAGCAAATACATCAAGAAAAGTAGACATTGAAAAGTTCAATGGCACAAACTTTGAGTTGTGGAAGCTTAAGGTTGAAGATTTGCTGGTCGACAAAGATCTTTGGGTTGCTGTGTCTGGAACTAAACCTTTAGGTGTGAAGCAAGAAGACTGGGACCTAGCAGATAGGAAAGCTAGATGACTGATAAGATTAAGTTTAGCGGATTCTGTTCTATTGAACGTCCATGAGGAGAAGACTGCAAACACTTTGTGGAAGAAGTTGGGAGATATTTATCAGGGCAAGTCCTTGGTGAATAAACTTTTCCTCAGAAAGAAGATGCACTCTCTAAAGATGGATGAAAGAGCATCTGTAGTAGACCATCTGAACTCATTTAATATGATTGTTGCATAGTTGACTTCTATAGGTGTAAAAATAGAAGAGGAGGACCACTGTATGCTTCTGTTGTGTTCCTTACCTAACTCTTGGGATCATCTTGTGATGGCTATTGGAAGTACAACAACCACATTTAAAACTAAAGAGGTTGTTGCCTCACTGTTATGTGAAGAGATGCGGAGGAAATCTTCTGAGGTGGCCAAAGAGGCCCTGTCCGTTTGAGGTAGATCAAAGGAAAGAGACAAGAAGAAAGACAAGAAGTCTAAGTCCAAATCAGAGAGGAGATCAAAATCTCCTAGCAAAAAGTCCAAGGTGAAGTGTTGGAATTGTGGGTAGAAAGGACACATCAGAAAAGACTGCAAAGAGGAGAAAAAGAAGAAGAAGAAGAACTTAACTGACACTAATTCTTCTTAGAGTGATTTTGATGCCTTCATTGCTGCCTTGGAAATGCCTGCATCTGAAGATGTATGGCTGGTGGATTTAGGAGCATCTTTTCATATGACATCTCACATAGAATGGTTCACTAAGTATGTACTGTATGCTGGTGGGAATGTGTTCCTGGCAAGTGATTCGACACTAGAAATTGTTGGCCGAGGAAGAGTTAGAATCCAGTTCCTAGATGGCAGAATAAAGGGAATGATTGGAGTATTACACATATTAGGTATGGCTCAAAATTTACTTTTTGTTAGTAAGCTTAATGATGTTGGAGTGCAAGTTACTTTTGTGAATGGTGGCTATAAGATGAATAGAGGTTCTATTATACTAGCAAAAGGTGAATGCATTGGAACTTTGTATAGGTTAGATGCTAAACCAGTGTGTTGTAATAATGTCTCTGTAAAATCTGAAAAAGCTACTATTGTAACACATGATGCAAACTCTATGGAAGTTAAACTTCCTACAGAAAAAACAATGCTCTAGCATCACAGACTTGGTCACATAGGTGAAAAAGGTTTAAAAACCTTGAAAAATAAAAACCTGGTAGATGGGCTGATTGATTGTAATCTGGAGTTCAATTTCTACGAACATTGCATATATAGAAAATAGAACCGTGTTTCTTTTTACTCTAGTTCTCATAAATCTTCTGATGTTCTGGACTATGTACATTCTGATGTTTTTGGTCCAGTTGATGTTCCTTCTCTGTCTAATTCAAGATACTACGTATCGTTTATTGATGATTATTCAAGGAGGGCATTTGTATATTTTTTGAAAAATAAATCAGAAGTGTTCAGTCAGTTTAAAGAATTTAAAAATCTTGTGGAAAATCAGACTGGTAGAAAAATAAAATGTTTGAGAACGGATAACGGTGGTGAATATTGTAATGCAAATTTTGATAAATTTTATTTTGATCATGGAATAAAAAGGCATAAGACTACACCTTATACTCCACAGCAAAATGGAGTTGTTGAAAGGTTGAATCGATCATTTATGGAGAAAGCAAGAAGTATGTTGAGCTATGCTAGTCTTGAACAAAGGGTCTGGGCTGAGGCAGTTGCTACAGCTTGTTACTTGTTGAATCGTTCTCCTACTTCGGCATTGGTTGATAAGACGTCTATGGAAGCATGGTCTGGAAAGAAGCCCTCTCTAAGACATCTTCGTGTCTTTGGCTATGAGGCATATGCTCATATTCCTGAGGTAAAAAGATCTAAGCTAGATTACAAGGTAGTCAAATGTATCTTTATTGGCTATGGAGTCGGTGTTAAAGGGTACAAGCTTTGGAATCCTGAAACTGAAAAAGTAATTTACAGCAGGAATGTAATTTTCAAAGAGATGAAACCTTTGGTTATTGATCCTCATCTGGAGAAGACATACGAGAAGAAAGAAAAGAGTGTTGTTAATATTCCTCTGACCCCTGTAAAAGAGGAACAACAAGCACCAAGTGTAGATGATTCAGATGTGAGTTCGAATAGCTTCGAAGATTCAGATCCAAAGCAAGAACCTGAACCTGCACCTCAGCCGTTGAGGAAGTCTACACGTGAAAGAAGACAACCAGATAGGTATGGATTTTTAGTACTTGATTAAGTTGTGCCTATGCTTTGCTTACTGATACTGATGAACCTAGGACTGTGAAAGAAGCTATTAGTTTACTTGATTCAGATTCTTGGTTGGAAGCCATGGATAACAAAATGTCATCGTTGGAGAAAAATGGAACCTGGGATCTAGTGCCCTTGCCTGAAGGTAGAAAACCTGTGGACTGTAAGTGGGTATTTAAAAAGAAATATGGTCCAGATGGTAGTATTGAAAAGTACAAGGCAAGACTAGTTGCTAAGGGGTATTCTCAAAAGGAAGGTATAGATTATGGAGAAATCTTTTCTCCTGTAGCTAAGATGACATCCATTAGATTTATGTTGTCACTTGCAGCAGCATATGAATTTGAAATTGAGCAGATGGATGTGACGACAACATTTCTTCATGAGGACTTTGAAGAAGAAATTTATATGTCCCAGCCAAAGCATTTTGTGGTAAAAGGTAAAGAACATCTGGTATGTAAACTTAAAAAGTCTCTTTATGGCTTGAAGCAATCTCCCAAAATGTGGTATCAGAAATTTGATACGTATGTTTTATCTTTGGGATATGTGAGATCTAAATCTGATCATTATGTCTATTATAAAACTGATGGTGATCGAATTCTTATAATTGCACTGTATGTGGATGACATGTTATTCATTGGCAATGGTAAGGGGATGATCTTAGATTTAAAATCTTAGTTGTCCTTAAAATTTGAAATGAAGAATCTGGGGGCACCGAAGTACATTCTGGGAATGGAAATCAAAAGGGACAGATCTAATAGAAATCTTTGGCTCAGCTAGAGCAAGTATATTACCAATGTTCTTAATAAATTTAATATGTCTGATTGCAAAAAGTTAGTTGTTCCAGTTTTGCAGGGAACAAAACTATCTATTGAAGATTGTCCAGAATCTTCGAATGAAATTGATGACATGAAAAAAGTGCCTTATGCAAGTCAGTTTAATGTACGCAATGGTCTGTACCAGACCAAACATTGCCTAGGCAGTGGGAGTTTTGAGCTGATTTATGGCAAATCCAGGCAAATCACATTGGGATGTTGTGAAGAGAGTTATGAGGTATTTGAAGGGAACTTTTGACTATGATATTTGCTATCATGGAAACTCAGTGGGATCTCAGAAATCTATCAGCATTTAGGGATATGTTGATTCTGATTAGGCAGGGAACATTGATAGTAGAAGATCCACCAATGGATATGTATTCACGTTAAATGGTGGTGCCATTAGTTGGATGAGTAAGCGGCAGGCTGTAGTCACTTTGTCCACAACAGAGGCAGAGTACATGGCAGCTACTCATGCATGCCAAGAAGTCGTTTAGTTGAAGAGGTTGTCTTCTGATGTTAGTTTTGATGCAGGACAGATACAAATTCACTGTGACAGTCAAAGTGCTATCTGTTTGGTGAAAAATCCTACTTTTCACACTAGGACAAAACATATTGATATCCAATATCACTTTGTTCATGATATGGTGGAAGATAAAAAGGTAAAGCTGGAAAAGGTTGATACTTTGGATAATGTTGTAGATGCCTTGACTAAACTAGTGAGCATGGCCAAGTTCAAATGGTGTTTAGATGAAATGGGTCTTCATGCCCATAATTCTTAGTAATCGAATGAGGACTAAGAGGTAGTAGTAATCTCTTCGACAAGTGGGAGATTGAAGAGACCTAATGTCTCAAGTTACTGCTTTGAACCTCATTCATTCATTTTTTTTGTTTCACTGATGGTAGTGAGCTATCGGGTAGACTTTCTGTATCGGTGGGAGTGAGGAGTCTTTGGTTGATATGTAAGGTTTCACCGATGAAGGGCTAACTATCAGGTTGACATGCTCTAGCTTCTCCAATCAATATGTGTCATACCGATGTGATATGTCTATCGACATAAGGTTGGCCATCGGCTAAGCCTGTGGTAGTTACTCTGACGGTCTTCTGTTACTCTGATGAACGATGAAGGTTTGGGCATCGGTGGGACAAGGAACCATCGGTGTGAATGGTGGAGTGGTCTATGATGGCTCGGGCTACTCTGATGAGGCTTTGACTGGCATCGTCGGCAACAAAATTGCCGATGATAGTCTTACAAAGTGTTCAGGTATATAAACCTGAATATCAAACTTGAACTGGTGAATGTGGGACTAAAGGTCTCACACGAATACGAATAGTTGTGCGATGGTTGGAAGATAGCGATGTCAGGTCAGTTGGAACGAATAGTTAGGGCAAAAGTTCAAAACGGTTTTTCTCTTGAAGACTATGTAATATACAGACTTGGTGAAGTTGTCTGTGATTGACAATGAGATTCGATCAAATTGTTCATTCTATAGATGTACAGAGAAAGTGAACTACGTGTATGATTTGAGAATCGATACCTGAGCAAGAAGGCTAGGATCTTTACTGCAATCTTTCTAAGCTTACTGTAAATAAAGATTGTCTCTCTTGTGGTGGTGCATTTTTTACCCAAAAGAGTTTTCCCACGTACATCTGGTGTTGTTCTCTGTTGTCTTGTATGTTTATTCTGTATTTTCTGGTGTCTTCATCTTTGTATTTGAATTAAACGTTACCTGTCTACATTATCCCCTTTGAATTGACATTAGGGAAGCTATATTCTGCACCTGTGCTTTCCTTACAGTTTTATGATTTTTGCATTGGGATTTATGGGATGGAGGAATTTGGGATTTTTGGATAAAGTGAGATTTTTGGGATTTTTGGGATGAGGGAACTTGAGGTTTTTGGAGGAAATGGGATTTTTGGGATGAAGGAACTTAAAATTTTTGGAGGAAATGGGATTTTTGGGATATTTGGATGTCGATGCTTCATTTGACTTGATTTCTTTTTTCTTAGGGACCCAAAACATTTTATATTTGGATTTTTCTTGTGAAAGTAAGGGTTTGGGTAGCCTTTTGGATAGATTTTTCTTGGACTCTTTGCATTGATGCCCTAAGGCATAAGTATTTTTAGGAGTTTTTTTTGTATGGGTAGAGGCATCCAAAACTTTATTCGTGAATCCCATGGACTTGGTGGAAGCTTCATGTTTGGTCGATGTGTGAATTTGTTGATCATGATTCAGAATTTGAGGGGATTTATGGATGGAGGGATTAAAAGTGGATTTGTGGATAAATGGATAAGGGGATTGGAGGATAGGGATATGAGGTTTTGGGATAAGTGGAGGTAGAGTGGATGGAGGGATATTATGAGTTGGAAGTAATGGAAGTAAAGTGGATGGAGTAATATTAGGAGTTGGAAGTAATGGAGGTAATGTGGATGGAGGAAGGTGTATGGTTGCATGCTTTTGGGATTTGTAGGATGATGGGCGAGGAATGGCAACATATGTTTTGGGGATATGATGTGGTTTATGATGGAAACGAGTGGATTTAGAAGGCATGGAGGAAGTACCAACATCTTGAGATTGCTTTTCTTGGGGAATATAACCAAGGCCATATGATTTTGGAGGGAGTTTGACATGGATGGGGTCCAAAATACCTTGTTCATGAAGGCCTAAGCCTTTACCTTGATAGTTCATTTTCTGGAGCATGTGGTGGACAATGGGATTATGGGTGATTTGGACACTATATGCGAGTTCATTATTTGATGAGGAAGGTGAGGTGGTGGATAATGGTTTATGCTCTCCTAAGGAGGAACATTCATGGATGAAGGTGGTAAGACCAAGGGTATATGATGGTGGGTTTGAAATCTGGTCAATAGTGGAGGACAAAGAATCAATAAGATCTTGATTATCATTATGCTTATTGAGAGCCATGTTATTTGTTTGATCATCTTTGGGTGCTTGGGAGGCAAGTGTCTCATCAAGGGAATTGGAAGTTGTTGGATCATGTATAGGATTAGGTGGAGGATGGATGGTAGTAGTGTGGATAGCTTGTTCATGGATGGTTGTGGGATTATGGATATGATCAATTTTCTTATGGGTAGGCTCATAATCATGGATAATATCTTGATCATAGAAAACACAAAGGTTATGGATGGGTTGAACTTTGCTCGCTTGCTCATGGTTAGGAACTTGATCATGGATATTATATTGATCATAGAAAAGATATAGATTATAGATGGGTTGGATGGAGGTGCCTTGATCTTGATTTAGATAAAGGGTTGATGTTTCCACATGTTCTAGATTATACTCTTGACATAGATCTTGATTTTATTGAATGGATGTGGAAGTGGGAGACTTGTGGGTAGGCTTGATAGGCTCATGATGGTCAACAACATGAAAGTTCAATGGATCTGGACTTGGACTCATGGTGGGAAACTCTTCAATAAGCTTGATGGGTTGTGGATTACATGATGGGGTTGAAGGAATTGACATGTTTGAAGGCTCTTTGATATGCTCTTGGATAGGTGTTTGTTGACATGGGGATGGTCGATTCCTTGCTAATAGCCATTGGATCACATCCTGCATAAGTGTACGGGTGGATGGGAAATATAGTGGATGAATAATAATGGTGGATGGTGTTGTAGGCATAGGATGAGGATTAGGAGGGATAATAGGGGTGGATGTTGTAGGATTAGGATGAGTATGTGGATTGGATGGTTTTCTCAGGGGTAGCTCAAGCAATGTTGTTTGGATCAATTATCGTAGGGTCATCTCTGAGGGATCCTTTGGTGGAAGATTAGAGGAACATGGGGATGAAGAGAATGAAGGGCTTGATGGATTAGAAGGTTGATGGATCAATAGACTATGATAGGGACTACATGGTGGTGTTAGGATAGGACTAGGAGGCTCTTGTATGGGTATTTGATTGGATGAGGATGTAGGGTACCCATAGGATGCATAAGCTACAATGGTTTTTTTCCTTGTCAAAGGTACTATGAGGAATTAAGGACACTTGATTTTGGTGCAAAGGGTAAATTAGATTTGTGTGTTCGTGTTGTGATAGAATGTGAGAGCCTTGTGAATGAATTTGATGGTGAGGTGAAATGTTTAGATAAGGAGTTGGATGTTCATGGGGTGGATGTTATTGGGTATCAATGGGATAGGTTGATATGGAATTGACATGATATGTGGGTAAGCTAGATTGGTATGGTGATGGGGGTGACACATGGTATGGAGGTGTAATTTGTTGAGGTTGTGGTTGTAGGTGGACTTGATGTTATTGTGGTTGGAATTGTTGTTGTTACAGTTGAAATTGTTGTTGTGGTTGGAATTGTTGTTGTTGTTGTTAGGGTTGGAATACTTGTTGTTGTGGTTGGAATTGTTGGTTTAGATGTTCTTGAGATATGGATTGATATAGATATGAGTTAACTGTGGAAGAAGTGGGATAGGTTGATGTAGGGGTAACATGATGTGTGGTTGTTTGGTGTATACACCTAAAAATGGCTAAGTCAAATTAAATAAATATTTTAATATTTATTTTATCCTCATTCTTCTATCAATTAAATAAATATTCTAATTTATTTGAATGGTCCATTATCCCAAAATTAAATAAAAATCAATTTATTTAATTAAATACCCTAATTCTTCTAATGTCTCATATAATTAAATAATCCTAAATTCCTCTATCCCAAAGTCTAATTTCATAAATCCACATCACCTTTCCACCTCACCATGTTGCACACATAATTAAATATTTTAATATTTAATTAGCTAATATTCTCTCACCCACATGTCCTATTTATCCTCCAATCAAGATTAGTTAACTCATCAGTCAAATCAGTTATCTAATCAATCAATTCACTTAACTAGTTAGTCTATTCAGTTAACTCCTCAATCTATTATGTTAACTCCCATAACTCATGAAAGGAGCTTGGACACTTGTCTTCTTCTAATTTGTGCACATTCCCTCAAGCTTCCTCAACCGTACACCTCACAGGTAATTCCTCCAGTCATGGATCTATTGACACTTGGATTTGGCCTCTCCTCAGCCTATATAAACAAGGTCCTCACACCCATTTCAAATCCATCACTCAAGTTTTAGCAATCTTACTCTACACAAATCCTACTAGCGTGCCTTTGGCAAAGTATCCTCATTACATTTGCATAATCCCATTATCATCATAATCATCCAAGCATGTCTCCATTATCAATCATCCATCTTCCTTAGAGTTGCATTTGTAGTTTAGTCTTCATTGCATTATCCATCTATAACCATTCTCCTATTATCATTTTCAACAGCAAGGAAGTACAACTTCTAAGAGCTTTTTAAAATGTTGTAAGAAAATACAAGCATCTAGGTATAATTAAACCATGATGACCTAAGTATTACTTACATGGATTTTGATTTAGCAAGTTAATACAAGCATCTAAGTATAATTGAACCAAGATGACCTAAGTATTGCTTGTGTATCAATAGACAAGGATTACACCTATTTCATGTTTAGACCCTTGATGTCCTCGATGATCATTTTGTTGATCATGTCTTTAGACAAGGATTCACATTACTAAAGATAAACCCACAAACAGCAAACAAATAAAATAATTATGCCCCCATCATAGCTCCTCTAGTTTTTGACATCCTTGAGTAGCATAGGAGACATAATAACAAAAACCCTGATAATAAGATATTAAACAACCATTAAAAACCTTCTTGCCATAAATATATGTTTTCTTAAAATAACTTGATAGATTCACATTTGATGTTGTAGGTAGGCTAGGATTTGTCAGGTGCAATTTAAATGCCTTCTTGCCAAGACAATGTTTTAAAAGCTTGCTTTGCTACACTGCTTGTTGTCTAGTGATAAAACCATGATCCAGTTTGCTATCCTTTGAGTTGTAGCATTCAAAAATCCAATTCACTAACTAGGTCAAGGATTTGCCCCCAATCAAGTAAAGAATCAAAATTTAAAGATCCTTTCCCATTCCATTCAATCCCATGTCACCCATCCTTTTGTCCATCTAATTCCACCATTTTCCCATCACCTAGGTCTTAGGTCCACATGGTCCGCACCCTGAACTATGTTGCCTATGTGTCATCACGTAGGCAAGGCCATTATCAATGAGCCCTCGAGGTAGTAGGTCAGTCCCTTAGGGCCCGTTTATTCATATCTATTGTCAATTCATCCATAATAAATCGATCCTTTGCTCGACTAGGGGCAAAACCTTGACCTAGTTAGTGAATTGGATTTTTGAATGCTACAACTCTGAGGATAACATATCAGATCATGGTTTTATCACTAGACGGAAAGCAGCACAACAAGCAAGCTTTAAACATCATCTTGACAAAGAGACATTAAACTAAACCTGACAAATACCTACCTACCTAAACTATCAAAAGGACTCTATCAGTTATTACAAGAAAAATATATCTATGGCAAGAAGATTTTTAATGGTTGTTTTAAGTCTTATATCATGATTTTTTTATTGTGTCTTTTTATGCTACTCAAGGATGTCAAAAACTAGAGGAGCTATGATGGGGGCATAATTATTTTGTTTGTTTGTTGTTTGTGGGTTTATCTTTAGTAATGTGAAGCCTTGTCTAAAGACATGATCAACAAAACGATCATCGAGGACATCAGGGGTCTAAACATGAAATAGGTGTAATCCTTGTCTATTGATATGCAAGAAATACTTCGGTCATCTTGGTTCAATTATATTTAGATGCTTGTATTAACTTGCTAAATCAAAATCCATGTAAGTAATACTCAGGTCATCATGGTTTAATTATACCTAGATGCTTGTATTTTCTTACATTTTAAAAGCTCCATGATGAAACAAAGTACTTCACAAACTTGTATACGAAGATGACAAAATCCACTATCATACATACCAAATTGAATTTCATTTCATTTATAAGCATTTCATACATATCATTTTCCAAGTGGCTTAAGATCCAAGTCCTTTCTTTATCTACATCTCTTAATCTACTCACCCTTTTCTCTCTTTTCATTTTGAGAGCAACAACCATTATCTACCACTTCACCTTCCCCATCAAATATTGAGATCACATCTGTAACGCCCGCCTTGAACGCCTTAAAGAATACACACTTATGCAATATGAAACAGGAAATTTTTTTTTTTTTTTAAATGATTAAGCAACGTTAACACAACTAATTACAACATATTCTCTAAAGGTCCAAGGCTGCATCACTTAACAAATCGACTAACACAAATTAACATACATCAGTAACTGATCCCAAAACCAAGATCAATTAATTAACTTATTCACATTCATTGCAAATCATCAAATAATGGAATCTGCATGATTAAATACATAACTGAAATACTTTCATATAAATACATCAAGACATCATTACATTGCCGCTTTTAGTTTACATCAGAGGTTACATACATAAAGAATGTTCTGTTACACAAATCTGGTACAAGGTTATACACTTACATCATTATCATTGTAACAAGTACAACTGGAACAAATCCTGTTCTGCATATGATCTTGTCAAGAGTAACCAATGGATAAATAGCTCTTCCACCCGACCATGTGGAACCCTAAGGTCCACCCCCCGAGCTAGGAGTTAACATGAGGTCCCAAACACTGACAGTTAGGTAGATGAAAGACAAACAAGAACAAAGGACGACCAACGCCAATACAACACATGGCAATAATAATACAACACAACATAACTTAACTTTAACTTTCACTTCCAGAGGCGACACAAACAAATGAGGAGAGACCGAACAAGGGATGCTAGGTTGTAGTAGGGAGAGTGTCATCGCATGGTCCTAACATGGGTTATCCTGACAGCCTCTCACTAGGCGCCGGCCCCCATCTATGGTTATCCTGACAGCCTCTCACTAGGCGTCGGCCCCATAGGGTGACACATGCGGAATCGACCTTCCTTTCATGAGGACAAGGAAGTCAATCATGCCGACCAGGCCTTCTCTACCCATCCTTAGTCTAAACAAGCACTACAGGCCATGGGAGAGGAATCCATTAATCTTATTAATGTGAAGTCTACCCTTAACCCCTTAGTTAATTTTAGGTTATCACTTGATTAATCTACTTCCAACGGGTTATCCTGACTGCCACTTTGGGCGCCGGCCCCACGTTGAAAGCCACTCTCCTTCCTAACACCTAGTAACCTTGACATCATACAAGACTTATAACAAAACACGAATATATACACTGCAAGGCATAAACCCTCTTGCATCAAAATAGAATCATAACATCAATTGTTATCCAACGCTATTAACATTGCAATACTTTATCCTCTTACAGATTTCAGATCTCTCCTTTCGACAAAACGGTACAATAAGAGCACAAGAGGTTTGATATTTCATCCTGAGATTATTACTTTACAAGACACAACATTCAACCTTGACAGAACCTCATTATACTTCATACTTTGTTTGATACACATAAACACTATTACATCGCAATTACAAAACAGCAATACACAAGTTGCAAATACTTAACAATGACAACTTAGCCTCTGGAATACAAGTTTGAACAACCTCAATTCGACTCATTACAACACTCATACAATTCAATTCAATTCAGATTCAGGAGATGAAATGCTACAATTCATTCTCAGTTTAATGCAGACAACTTCTGAAATAAAATCAACATTATATTATAACAATTAAATTAATACCTTGCAACAAAATCTCTAACTAATCTTTATTTTACTTCAACAGATAAATAAATTGATTAACTAAATCATTACAATAATTGATATAAGAACCACTTAATTCCAGATACGATCTTATATACTTTCCTTCAATCTTGTCCAATTAGCTTTATTCTATTAAGGATAATAACGCTAGGAGCGATATCTTACGACTGAACGGCAATCACACGAGGCAAATTCAATCACGAAATGTTTGTTATCCTTCACACGGTCTTGCAGACATTCTAACGAGCTCAACCAAATAGATTCTTTTATGATGGTTTGAAGATGTTTCTAAAGTTGATCTTATCCGTGGTGAAATAATTTCTCAAGGAGAACGATCGTAAGTGCGCCCTGTGCGAACAGCTAGGGAATATTTTCCTACTGAGCTGTAAAATTGCTATTGACTGTTTTACCACTGACGTGAATGATATACATCTGGTCTGACGACTTCCGGCTATAATTACTAAACTTGCAAACTTACTACGTTGACGGTATCCACGTAAATCGTTTTCTCATTTTCTAACGAATAGCAATAATCACAAAAGACGGAGAAAATCTGGAAAAACGCTATGTTACAACAATGGTTTCTAGAGGGGATCTTATTGCAGTTTACACCGTTTAAGAATGAATTTCCTGGTGCAGCGATGGGTCTTGGTTCACTAAATACATTGCTACAGAACAATGGTGAATGTTTCATAAACAGACTATATATATCTATAGAACCGAAAGTAATACGCCAGTCGACTGTCTACGGGAATTTGCACCCTGGTATTCTATAGTTATCAGAAGCAATTGCCCCCACAGCTTATGGTTTGAGAGAGATAAGCATTAGAAATGGAAGAATATGCAGATTAGTAAATGGCACACCAAGCAGATTATAATTGTGATGAAGAATGCCTGATACAAGTGTAGTTACTATCTCAAAAGAAAATGCTTCCAATCTTTTACTGAAGCCCCAGCCACCATATCCAGGAATTTCTTTGTGCACCACAATGCTACATCTAGATTCCGTTGCTCAGCATTTTCCAGCCCAAGACTATACGTTATCTCGGGATCTTCTACTCTCTATTATTGCAGCCTTTTCCAAAGCAATAAGGGCCTCACGTTGTACCTGAGCCCTTTCAGAGTCATACACAACAGATCTAGCTTGTTTACCAAGGGCAACCCCAAGCAAATGATTTGCCACACCTTTCATATGGCCATTTTCAACTTCAGTGCTTTCTAATGCTCTACGTGCAAAATTCACACCTTCACAAGCATGTTGTGAGCTTTTCCCACATAATTTTGCTGCCAATAGAAATGCTGGATATAATCCGGCTTCTCTGAAGGGCCTAAACACTTCCTTAAAAGGCCCAAAGCAGCTTCATAATGCCCTACAGCACTATAGCAGAGAGAAAGGGTGTACCATCGATCCGATCTGTTGTAAAAACCAGGTAATACTTCTTCTATCTTATCAGCTAATACTTCAAATTGACCAGAAATTGATAAGGCAAAAGTAAGGTGATCCATGATTGTTGCATCCCAGGCAATCTTTTTAAGGGCAAATTTTTTCAGGAGAATCAATAACAACAGTATAGCCTCCTCTATATTATTTCTAGGAACAAACGCACCCTCCACTTGCAAACCCAAACTGGGTGGTCCTGCTTCAATACCACCATAAAGTAAGAATATAGCAAACTCTTTCTGTATCCGAGCTGACCGTTCAGAATCCAGGCACCAGGGACTGAATAATGCCCGTCTGTAAGCAGCTATGGCTTCATGAAACATGCCTGCCTATTTCCAAAGTTCAGGAAGTAATTCTGCTGCCTTGCTCACATTCTCCTTTATTTTCAATTCAACTTCAGAATCTTCAGGCAGGCCATAAGGTAGAGCAGGTTCAACTGTTTCTAAAATAATCTTGCATTCTTGTGCCGCTTCTTTAGCAAGCCCAAGCTCTTGCAGAGACTTTGCCTTTAGAAGAATAGATTCAAGGAGAAGACTGACAGCATGCATTGACATGGTATGACTGCTTCCATTGCGAGAGCGTACTTTTCGATGTTGCACCCTTTCAGAAATTGATTGCCTCATCTTTGATGTTATCGTGTTCATATCTATTCCCTCGAACACCTGAAGTGCTGCTTCTACATTGCCTCGCTGGTACTCTAGCCTTCCCAACAATGCCCTGGCTTCCTCATAATTGAGAGAAAGAGATTCCCTTAATGACGACTCTACCTCTTCAATGCCACCTTCGTCAAACCTAGAGTCGGCATCACCAGTTCTAGAAGAAGAAATTGCACTAACTGAGAAATCTCGTGTGGCCAGGGACTCTGGAGACTGAGACATCTCCTCAAACTTAAATTGCTCTCTTGAACAATTACATAGCATCATAGTGGAGAGAATTACTCGATTAAAAAGTCCAGTGCCCAGTAATCAGGAAATGCCAGCTAGTTCAGTCAAAAAGGCACTATTATTCTGAAGGCCATCATCATCATCTATCCGGGAAACATTGGAGGGCGTTTATAAGCTTTGATCCTATTGCCATCAACCATATATATGTTGGGTAAATTGTCATCAGTGTCACTGTCTGTTTCGTCTGCCTCAATAATTTCCCGTGGATCTTCATCAGTATCGCTTGATTGCCTGAGAGCTGCGTACAAACTGCCATGTCGCTGCCAATACTGGTTTTATCTTGGTGCACATCATTGGGCGTGAATGCACAGTTTCTGCATTTAAACCCTCCATTGTCAGGGGCTACAACAAAAATTCCAGACGCAATGCACCCACAATGAATAGGTTCATTGCAGAATTGGCAGTGGTTCCAGCCATCTTCACTTCCATGAAAAGCCTTGCAGAAGTTACCCTTTTTGTATACTGTCCCGCAAACATTGCACAGACTTGCCAGCTCACCAGATGAAAGAATCCATCCGTTTCTCCATCTGCTGGTCTCTCTTACCCCCACAATACATATTCATACATATTTTTATCCGATCTTCATCCATCGCCTTTTTTTCTTTATCGCTCTCAAATTATTTTTCAACAAAACAGTCCGTGTATTGCTTTACTTGGCTCTCACTAGAAAACTGGTTATCATGGGAGGAAAACTCGTTATCCTGGGAAGAAAACCTAAAATAGGACCATCTATAGTTTCCAAACCAGTTTCCAGCTTAACACCGAGAAAGATACATTAAAAACATTGATCTGATCCTACAGGGACGACTAGCTGTAGCCAACAGCGATTTACGGCAATTCTATCGAGGTGTCCTTTACATCTACAAACCCTACCAAGATTACGCCGGTCTGAGAGTGCATACAGAATGATTCGACAACCAGTGGAAGGAAAACAATTAACTTACGAAACCCTTGAGCAGAAATGAAGTATTTAAACCCTAAGAGAAGATGCTGATTACACACTGAGAGGACAGTCTACAGAACTATTTGGAATCGAATAAACTATAACCACATTTGCAGATTCGAAATGAAGTTCAGAGATAAGGCATTCGACGGAACCTGGTTTCGCAATCCACTCGACGAACCTGCTCCAATCGTTGCAGTCCCAAGCTGCTTCTTTCCTTTCACCTGTGTTGCCGTCCTTGATGCCCCTACAGCTCTTTTATAACACAGCCTCTCTCCTCTGCCAAGGTCTTCGCACGCGATCCCATGCACAACTCCTTTAAAGAATATGTATTTTTATTTAATTTAATGATCCCCACTTATTATTTATTTTATTTTATTAATATATCTTTTTATAGCCGACCCAATTTATTGTTATAAATAGAATAGTACTATTTCGACAAACTATAATTTTGTACTATCCTTTAATTTATTTATTAATCAAGTTATAAATCACAATTTACAACATGATTACCACTATTTATTTATTTAAATATTTATTATAATTAACATTATATCGAATAATACAAACTTCTTACAACTTTATTTAACAACAACACTTCTACTAAAATAATAATTTATTTATAACTATAATCAGCAATTAACGACATTATGCCCATTTAACAACATTTATACTCTTCCGTAGAATGATTCTAATTAAAGCACAACATTACCACACATACTTAGACACCTGCAGAACTCATTAGACTCCAAGATACAATATTACCTGTCAGTAAGACATGGGCGAACGACAACCAATAACCACAAGGGTAACTGACGACGAAGGGACACTGACTAGGGACCTCACATTAACTCCAACCAACTAATCCATTGGCGAAGGCACGCTCAGACCTGTAATCAGGTGGAGTCGATGCCTAGTACCTGCATCCTGCAGCAACGCACAGTTAACCATAACAAGATATACATATACATCACATGCAGTCCTATCGTGAATGGAAATCGCAGTGAGGTAGGGTACTCGAGAACGAGTAATACAACACTGTTCCATTCACGTTTATAAATAACAATCAACTATATTGAACAAGGTATCAGATTACTAATCTACGACAGAAAATGATCAACTAACTTCCAATCCCATATAATGAATAACATCAAAGCATCTAAAACATCAGTTCATTTATCAAATTGTAAAGCATAAAATGACATAATCCAACATCGACATCTGTTATCATAACAATTAGGTTCATACTGAAATAGCAAAATGACCAGAAATACATCATCAACGATCTAAAAATGCTGTCAAAATGTCCAGTACTACTAAGCAAACATCAGTCCAAAATACGATAAGTTGAGGGGCACTACAACATCTAGTGTCCAAATCACCCATAATCCCATTGTCCACCGCATACTCCAAAATATGAACTATCAAGGTAAAGGCTTAGGCCTTCATGAACAAGGTATTTTGTAGCCTATCCATGTCAAAGTCCCTCCACCCTCTTATGGCCTTGGTTATACTCCCCCAAAAAAGCAATCTCATGATGTTGGTACTTCTTCCATGCCTTCTAATTCCACCACTTTCCATCGCAAGTTCTATCATATCCCCAAAACATATGTCGCCATTCCACCTCCCTTATCATACAAATCCCAAAATTATTTGACCATACACCTTCCACCATCCAATCTACCTCCACTACTTCCAACTCATAACATCCCTCCATTCATTTTACCATCAGTTCTCCCAACACCAAATCCATCCATCCACACATTCCCTCACATTTCAAATCATGACCGACAAATGCACATATTGTCTAAACATGAAGCTTCCACTCATTCCACCAAACCAATGGGATTCAAAAATAAACATTGGGATGCCTCCTTTCATAAAGTCAAAAATCCTAAGGGTCCTAATACCTTAGGAAATCAATCCAAAAATTCAAAGCCAAATCCATCTAAAATGTTATCCAAGCCCATACCTCCAAAAGTGAAGTCCAAAAGCAAGATGGTATGGGTCCCTAAGCAAACTAACAAGTTAAATGAGGTATCCACCTCTCAAAAATCCCAACCATCTACTTCCATTCAAAAATACTATTCGATACAAAAACATCATATTCCTTCATCCCACATCAAAAAAAAAAATCATAAAAATACTAAGACCGTGTGGGTTCCTAAATGCCTACGTCATCCATCTCCTAAGCAAACATCACCATTGCTTCCTACACCACCTTCCAATCACAAACTTCCATGTTTGTCATGGTGTGTGAAACCATTGGTCATGATGCCTTTCACACCTCCATCACCCCATCATTCAACCATTATCCTACTTATCTACCCTATCACCATCCTATGGTCCATGCTTTTGCATAAATATTTCATCCATATTCCTTGCATAAGTCCTACATAATACACATCATAATCCACTTTCATTCCCTACATAATCCACTATCGTTCCTTTCACAATTCACTATCTACCTACTCCATATCCCTTTCATGCAATCTCCTACCAATATCTATGAGCATACTAACATTTGATATGGTCCATTTGATGGCATTCATCCTTAGTAGGACTACCACCTTTCATGGAACCAGACACTTGAGTCCGTCTCATCCGTATTCCACCTATCCTATCCAAATATTCAAAAAAAAAGTAAAGAAAAATCCCTTCATCCAATGGTGAAACCTGGTAAATAGGCGCCTTGGATAAGTACCATGATGAAAACTTGGCAAACAAGCATCATGTGTAGGTTGATCCTCTATGTCACTTATCCTTGGGAGCACATTGTATCATCGACCCTATCATTTTCCATCACATCTTACCATACCATCCTATCATCCATATCCTACATATACCTATCATATTGAGTCCATTCATCCTCCATTCCTCTTTTGATCTTGATATAGATATGGAGGCAAAATGTCGAAACATGCTTTGGAAAAACCCTTGATATACCTTATCTTTTTCAAATCAATCCAATCCTATCATCCTCCTTCATCATAAGTGTTATCATGTCAAATATTGAGTTATTCCTATCCGACATAGTCCTTGGAGATCACATCTTTGTTTTCTTTCGCATGCATCCATTCTATCCCTTATCGCCCATCCTTTTATACAATCGTCAATCCTACAAACTCCAATGCAAGGGAATCAAAAACAGTGTCAATAATAAACCGCTTCCTCCATCTTTTAGGATTTCAGTCCTCATTCATCTTTTCCTTCCGCATCCATCAAATCACATAAGGATACCTATCATGGCTTGTTGTTTTCTCACCCTTATCGCCTTGTCACATCAAGTTGTCCATCCATTCCTTTGTGCATCTTGTCATCTGTTATAACTCCATCATTGCTACCATTATCAAACTACGTCACCTATGAGCTATCATGTAGGCAATGCCATCATTAATGAGCCTCCAAGGCTTCCCATCCATTCCATCCCTTATCACCCATCCTTTTTCCATCTGAATCTGCACCATTTTCCATCGCCTAGGTCCTAGGTCCACAAAGTCCGCACCCTGAACTACGTTGCCTCTGTGTCGTCACGTAAGCAAGGCCATCATCGATGAGCCCCCAAGACACTAGGTCAATCTCTTAGGGCCCGTTTCTTCATGTCTATCATCAGTTCATCCATAATAAGTCGATCCTTTACTTGACTAGGGGCAAATCCTTGACCTAGTTAGTGAATTAGATTCTTGAAAGCCACAACTTAGAGGATATCAAATCAAATCATGGTTTTATCACTAGACAACAAGCAGCACAACAAGCAAGCTTTAAACATCATCTTGACAAAGAGACATTAAACTAAACCTGACAAATCCCTACCTGCCTAAACTATCAAAAGGACTCTATCAGTTATTGCAATAAAAATATATCTATGGCAAGAAGGTTTTTAATGGTTGTTTTAAGTCTTATATCATGATTTTTATTATTATGTCTTTTTATGCTACTCAATGATGTCAAAAACTAGAGGAGCGATGGGGGCATAATTATTTTATTTATTTGTTGTTTGTGGGTTTATCTTTAGTAATGTGAATCCTTGTCTAAAGACATGATCAACAAAATGATCATTGAGGACATCAAGGGTCTAAACATGAAACAGGTGTAATCCTTGTCTATTGATACACAAGCAATACTTAGGTCATCTTGGTTCAATTATATTTATATGCTCGTATTAACTTACTAAATCAAAATCCATGTAAGTAATACTCAAGTCTTCATGATTTAATTATACCTAGATGCTTGTATTTTCTTACAACATTTTAAAAGCTCTATGATGAAACAAAGTACTTCACAAACTTGTATACGAAGATGACAAAATCCACTATCATACATACCAAATTGCATTTCATTTCATTTATAAGCATTTCATACATATCATTTCCCAAGTGGCTTAAGATCCAAGTCCTTTCTTTATCTACATCTCTTTATCTACTCTCCCTTTTTCTCTCTTTTCATTTTGAGAGCACACCAATTGTCCTCCTGAGGGGGCATCATCATCATCATTCATCTTACTTGTTAACTTATCATTATCTTTCCTTATCACCCTCGCTCTTGAGTGACTGGGGCCTCACCGATCATCAAATCAATCCAAGCAATGATCCAAATGCAATTCCATCCTTAATCCATACGAATCGAGTAAATCAATCTTGTCAAATTATCTAATCGCAATTAGTGGTCTTGATCATAATCTTGTCATGAACCAAATAAATTAATCATCATCATCAATGGGATATATCTTTCCTGCACTTTGTGTTGATCTAGGGATATATCGTTCCCCGTAATGAAAAACACTATCATCAATCATTATCAATTAATCATTGGTTTATAGTTTGACAGGGGCAGTACTTTGTTTGTTCTTGTATCATTTGTGCATAATTGCTTTCTTTCTTGTGTGTGTTATCATTTTATCTTGCATAGCATGTCATTCAGCTCTTTCATCCATCTCTTATCTTGCATCCTCCATTTTCTTAGCCATCCTTTATCATTCTTGTTCATTGTGAGACTGTTCATCATCCTTTTGCAAAAATTAATCCAACTTGACCAATCTCCTGAGGGGGCATCCTACCATCATTTAACCTGTACCAAGGACAAAACTGGTGCATGTATCATAACCAAAAAATTTGTATTCTTTGAAGCAACGTGATAAAACACATTGCATCAAAGAGGGGCAAAATGTATACAACTAAAAATGGCTAAGTCAAATTAAATAAATATTTTAATATTTATTTTATCCTCATTATTCTATCAATTAAATAAATATTCTAATTTATTTTATTGGTTCAGTATCCCAAAATTAAATAAAAATCAATTTATTTAATTAAATACCCTAATTCTTCTAATGTCTCATATAATTAAATAATCCTAAATTCCTCTATCCCAAAGTCCTAATTTCAAAAATTCACATCACTTTTCCACCTCACCATGTTGCACACATAATTAAATATCTTAATATTTAATTAGCTAATATTCCCTCACCCACATGTCCTATTTATACTCCAATCAAGATCAGTTAACTCATCAATCAAATCAGTTATCTAATCAATCAATTCACTTAACTAGTTAGTCTATTCAACTAACTCCTCAATCTATTTTGTTAACTCTCATAACTTATGAAAGGAGCTTGGACACTTGTCCTCTTCTTATTTGCGCACATTCCCTCAAGCTTTCTCAACCATACACCTCATAGGTAATTCCTCTAGTCATGGATCTATTGACACTTGGATTTGGCCTCTCCTTAGCCTATATAAACAAGGTCCTCACACCCATTTCAGATCCATCACTCAAGTTTTAGCAATCTTACTCTATAGAAATCCTACCAAAGTGCCTTTGGCAAAGTATTCTCATTGCATTTGCATAATCCCATTATCATCATAATCATCCAACCGTGTCTCCATTATCAATCATCCATCTTCATTAGAGTTGCATTTGTAGTTTAGTCTTCATTGCATTATCCATCTACAGTCATTCTCCTATTGTCATCTTCAACAGCAAGGAAGTACAACTTCTGAGAGCTTTTTAAAATGTTGTAATAAAATACAAGCATCTAGGTATAATTAAACCATGATGACCTGAGTATTACTTACATAGATTTTGATTTAGTAAGTTAATACAAGAATCTAAGTATAATTGAACCAAGATGACCTGAGTATTGCTTGTGTAACAATAGACAAGGATTACACCTGTTTCATGTTTAGACCCTTGATGTCCTCGATGATCATTTTGTTGATCATGTCTTTAGACAAGGATTCACAGTGTTAGTGTAGGTTTTTATTTCCTAGTTGGGTTATTTATTTTTTCCTATATTCCTAGATTTTTCCTACACTTCTATTAATCTCACTTAGGTTAATAAAGCATGTCTTATTAGGTGAGTGGTTGCAAGGTGTCACCTTCCTACATGTGAGCATCCATTAGCTATCTTGGGAAGATACTTTGCTATCTTTAGTCCAATAGATGGTTGCTCTTGATTGGTCGGTGTTGCCACCTCCCTCTTTCTAGTCTATATAAGCATGCTACCTGGCTTGTATTTTGCATCTTTTGCTTTTGCATCCTCTTAATGCTATTTTACTTCTAGTATTTGCATTACTCTCTTGGAGACTAACTTTGTGTTGCTATTTTGAATTCGTATCATTTGCATTCATAGTTTAGATATCTATTCTTTGCACTAGTTTTCTGGGTTAATAATCTTTTCAGATTCTAACATGGTATCAAAGCCTTGCTATGTGCAAGAGTAGATTTTAGTCTCCTTATTTGAGAGATTCAGAGGGGGCTAATTAAGCTTATTGCAGTTTTTTGAAAAACCTAGTATGCTCTTCTCTTGCATCTTTGGATGATCTTGAGAATCAGAAAAGTTTGACAGAAATTTTTTTAATCTCTGGGGTTTGCACATGTGTTTTATGAAATCTGGGTTGTTGTAGCATTTATGGTTATACTGGCAGCATTTCTAGTTGTTCCAATGCATCCAAGAGGCTTGAGAAAGTCAGATTTGGCTTTCATTTCACTGAAATCAGAGATCGTCATACACAGTTACGGAACCGGGGTTTCGAGCTCAAAACTGACAACCAGCTTGCATATTTGGTGTTTTCAATCAATATTGCAGGTTCCAGCATGCCATTTCTTTTCTTAGGTAGCTAATTTAGCCTTTGCATGTCATTTTTTGGTTGCTAGGGTCTTTTTTGTAGCTAAAGGCTTTTTGTTTACACTGGATCAACATCTTTTGTACATCAGCAAGAAAAATACCTTCTGGGTTTTGTTTGCAGCACAGAAAAACCATCTGGGTATCTTTTTTTTGCATGCAATTTGTATATGTTGCAGAAACACGCTTAAAAATCTACAACAGGACCCCTCTCCGTTGGTAGTTACAGTTTTGAAGGTAGTTTTTAAATGCTCCGTTCTTGCTCATACGGACTCCTTTTCCCACGAATTTTATTTTTATTTTGGCTATTTTTTTGTGCTCTATGCAGTAGTGCAGACATTTTTTTATTTTGATGCCAAGATTTTTCAGAAATTATAGATTCTCAGTCGTGACATTGCACATTTCTTGTTTTGGAAACTTCGGAAGATCATAACTTTCACATACGACCTCATATCGAGGCGATTCTTTTTTTGAAAGTGCATGATTTTTTTAGTAGATCGCAGTGGTGCTATTTATTTCTATGGATATTATGCCAAAGTTATATTTTCAGCATATGCTCTTCATGAGGGTTTTGTAATGCATTGAAATAAAAACCACTAAGTATTTCTTGTTAGTGGTAGTTGTAAATGCACTAATATAAAGTGTCAAATCACATTTTCTTGGGGGGGTTCTTTGATTGAGTGAAAAGGGGGGGTTGTCTTAGTTGGGTTCTCTTCTTTTCAACATTTCTTCTTTACATTTCTTCATCATGGATCAAACAAATCTGCCCATCCTAACTCCATACAATTACTTTGAGTGGAAATCACGCATGACAATTCACTTAAGGAAAACTAGACTAAATAGGATAACTATGGGACTTGAAACTAAACCTACTAAAGACGAATATAAGCCTAAGTGGTTTAACAAATGTGATGAGGCATATGGAACATTGTGTTTTTCTGTTTCTCCTGATTTGCTCTTTCATATTGAGTCTTTGAATACACCAAATGAAATCTGGACAAAGCTAGAAAAACTATTTGGTACACAAAATTCAATGAGGGGTCATATGTTAGAAAATGAACTAATTAGTTTAAGTCCAGGCAATTTCAACACAATCTAGGATTTTTTCAATAAATTGAAATCACTAAGGCTACAGTTAAAACAATGTGGAATTGAAAAGAAAGATGAACAACTGATTCTTAGTATTCTCTCTAAGCTAAGTCAGAATATTCTATGTTTGTTTCTACTTTCTATGCTACTAAGGGTGCACTTGGTACTCAATTCACCATGCCATCTTTAGATAATTTTGCTATCAATCTCACTCAGGAACAAAATAAACTAATCCAGATGGGCACTCTTAAGTCCTCTAAGTCACATGCCTTGGTTGCCAACCAAGGCACAAAAGAACAGAAAGGACAAAGTAGTAGCAACAATAGTAAGGATAAGAAATAGAAGAATAACAAGGAGAAGAAGGATGAAATACCGGTTGCTTCAAAAGCAACTAATGAGACCCAATCTTCCAAAGGCAACAAGCCTAAGAAAGAGAGGGTCCAATGTGCCTATTGTAAAAGACCCGATCATGATGAATATAAATGTCTAAAGAAACAAATTGATCACTTGACACACATTCTTGAGAAGGATAATATCAGTGTTCCCGAGTCTATCAAACAAAGTTCTAATGAGTGGTCTAACAAGGCAAAAGAAAACATCAAAGGGAAAGGAAAGGGCAAGGCCCTTGTTGCAGTTGCTTCTTCACCATCCACTTGGGTTCTTGATTCGGGTTCTTCGCACCACATGGCTTCATCTAAGGAAGAACTTGCATCTTTGGAGCCATGTACGATGCCTTCTATTTTGATAGGGGATGACACTCCTGTTGAGGTGTGTGGGAGAGGGTCTGTTGATGTGAGGGATGGCACATTCCATGATGTTCTTTGTGTGCCCTCATTATCAATTAATCTCCTATCTGTATACCAGATCACTCACACAGGTTCAGGCAAGCGGGTTGAGTTCACTCCTGATTCAGTGGAGATTCATGAGTTGCACAGTGATTCTACAGTTGCAGTTGGGAGAGCAGATCATCAGTCACGGCTCTATCTATTTTCTCACTTTGTTCCTGATCCTCCTTCGACTGTTTTGCTCACTCATTCTAATGATGTGAGTAGATTATGGCATGAGCGGTTTGGCCATCTTAACTTCCACTACTTGCAATAGCTCAACTAGTAAAGCATGGTCACAGGGTTGCCTTCAGTTCAATTTTCAGGTGGTGTTTACCAAGGTTGCATTCTTGGTAAGCATCCTAAGGAAAAGTTTGACAAAGGTAAGGCATGGAGAGCTTCACAGATACTAGAGTTAGTTCACAGTGATTTGGCTGGTCCATTTCAGCATCCTTCTTTCAGCAGGGCCCGATATGTCCTCACATTCATTGATGACTTTTCTCGATATACTTAGGTGTACTTTCTCAAACAGAAGTCAGAGGTATTTGATCATTTTTAGGACTTCAAAACTTTTATAGAGAAGCAATCTAGGAAAGCCATCAAAGTTTTGCGCACTGACAATGGTGGTGAGTATGTCAACCATCGGTTTGAGAGGTTTTGCACTTTAGAGGGGATTGATTTACAGCATTCAGTTCCATACAATCCTTAGCAGAACAGTGTTGCAGAACAAAAGAATAGGTCCTTGAAGGAAATGGTGAACTGCATGATTCATTCTAGATCTCTTGCATAACAGTATTGGGCAGAGGCTATTAACTGTGCTTGTTATATCCAGAACCGCATTCCTCACCGAGCCTTGAAGGGAGTCACTCCTTTTGAAGCTTGGAGCGGTCGAAAACCATCATTTAAGCACTTTCAAGTTTTTAGTTCTCCTGCACGGGCCCACATTCCTGCAAAGAAATGCAAGGCCTTGGATCCGCAGAGCAGACCTTGCATATTTGTAGGTTATCCTGATGGTGTGAAGGGTTATCGCTTGCTCCACCCTACTACACATGAGTTGTTCATTAAGAGGAGTGTTCAGTTTGAGGAGGGCTCTTCGAGCTCACTTTCTATCACTTCTCCAACTCCTTCTACTTTGACATTGGAGTCACTTGGGATACATGACAGATCTGACAGGGTGTCACTGTACCTCATCATTTAATCTGTTTTCAAATGTCAAAGAACCAGGGTTGTGTCCATGGCTGTCTGCAACTAGGGATTCTAAGTTACCCATTTATAGCTAGTTCTAATGTTTAAAAGAACGATTAATCTATCTGCTTGTTGAATAAATGTGGTGAATGTTGGAAAACAGAATAAAACAGGAAATGTACTCAAAGTAAAGAAATAATAACATGCATCTACCTATTAAAACAGGAAATACTTTTATAAGAGAAAACTTGCAACAATAAAATAGTGATACTAGCCTCCTGCCTGAGTGGTGACAGTGGGCCCTTGCTCCACACCCTTGAGGCTGAAGGCTATTGCAGGAAATCAGCACAAAAGATGATCTAAACTAAATTTAGTCCAATTCATTCATTTCTGCATTCATGAAATATGGCTATAACAGAACTGAGATCTCTAAAAATTAGAATAATTTTATCATTGTCTATCTTCTACTATTTCTGAGAGTATATATATAAAAATGAGTGATGATAGATCACTGAACTTATCTACCAGTCTTTCTATGAGATGACACCATCTCTTATCTGTACTTAACTGTCTAACTTATGAAAAATCACCATGCGAGAAAGGTAGACTCGAGTGGAACAGAAGTCCACTCAGAAGTCTAAGTTTAAGTCTTAATACACTTGGGCATCAAAGCCCTGAAAATAAGGATATTAGATCAGTTCAATTCGTACTCATGCAAAATCTTTGAAAAGATAAAACTTTAACAGTTTAACTGATAGTTGACCCTACATCACTCAGGTGATGCTTTGAGTGAAGTGAGGGGTATTTAAGATCGATGTTGAAAGTATTTGGTTGGCAGCTCTGCTTGGAAACATGCCCTTCTTTCAGGAGGCACCGGAGATAGTTGTTTCTGCCTGCAGCTCTGGAGATATTATTCTTGTCTGCAGCTCCGGAGATACTATTCCTATCTGCAGCTCCGAAGATACTCCAGACTCTCGCAAATCTCCAGAGAGGCATTCCCCATATCTTCAAAACTCTAGGTGTCATGGTTCTTCGGTATGGCTCCGGAGATCATTGAAGACGATCTCCGGAGATGCACAAAATCGTTGTTCTTGGTATCTACACCTGTGGATTCAAAAAGAGAGAAAAGTTCTACATTTTTTCATCAACCCCACACACATTAGTCACATAATCAAAAATTCTAATCTTAAGTAATCTATCTTAATTAATCACAAAATAGAACAATCTTGCTAACTTATTTGGGTGCAGACACTAGGAAGATGAACTGAGAGAGAGGAAAAAGAGAGGCAAAAGAGATGTATTTCATGAGTGTAATTTGGCACTCATCATCCCCCCCATACCTAAGGTTTGGCAGGTCCTTCTGCTTTTCATACTCTAGATTTATTTTGGCGAAGCAACCTGTCAGTCAGACTATAATCCTAGAGGTAGGTGGTCCAAGTGGTTCTGTTGGTGTTACCATTTCCTCTGTACTTGTCAACTTGCTTCAACCAGTCTTGCAATTTTTCATCTTCCAGCTGTTCTGTCCATACAGGGAGTGGTTCAATTATCAGAGGAGGCCTGAACTGTCCACCTATCCATTCCTATTTATGTGTATCCATCAGTTTGGATATCAACTTTGCCCTTCTCATGAATAATCTCAGGTTTGCAGGAGTGACCACCTCTCTAAGCTTCTACTCCAGAGTCAAAATATTCCATCTCCTCTTTGCTACAGCAAGTACAGAATTTGCTGAATTAATCATAAAAAGGCCAAAGTCAATGGAGCATTCCTACAAATTTTTCAGGTACAATGGCAACATTCTGGTTGCATTTGTAGGATGATAGATAAGGGACCTGAATTGGGTCCGAAGAGCAAAAGGATTGGGACATTCTCTCCTGATGAAGAGATCTATTTTTAAATCCTTTTGAAGATGATCTTCCATCCTTTCGTTCCAAATCTGGTGGTTTCTCATTAGGGACATGAATGCCTTAAGATGGCATTCTCCCACAAAGTGATTAATGATAAAGGATATATCATTAATACAAAACCCATGCAGATATAATTCACATAGGAAGTTTTTGTCTTCATCATTGCTCCTAGTGTAAGCTGCCATGAATCCTTCTGCCGTTTCAGTATCCTCAGTTATGTCAGACAGGACTAAGGAGAGTTTCCTTTGCAGTACCCTTTCTTGTAAGAACATTGAATAGCTGGCACTTGGAGGCCTGCAGGATAGAATTTCTGAGGAAAGGGAGGCCATCTGAATGATTTTGCCTTCCAAAGTTGCTATTCTTTCTGCTTTGGCAGTGACTGCCCTTTGTAGTTGCAACATTGGCTTGGAGGCCTCAAATTCTCTGCACCTTTTCTCCCAATGAAACAGGGCTTTGGGAATGTCAATGGGAATTGGACCCATATAGGCATCTGTTTGAAATTCCTGCTCATTGGTGGCCCTTGGGCCAAACAATTCTTGAATATATTCATCTTGGTCATCTAGTCTGTTATTGGCCCAAGTTAATTGTTTATCCTGGCTTTGTACATTTTCAATCAGTGCTGCCATTATTGTGAGACTGTTGTCTCTGGCCATGGTGAGCTGAGAAACCTCCTGTGCTGTTTCTTTCTCTTTTTCTTCCATCAATTTGGCTGCCTCACATTTCTGTGCTTCCAACTCTGTCTCTTTCTCCTAGATGATTTTATCTTTGTGTTGGAGGTCTGCTTGGATATTTGCAATAGTTTGTTTCAGCTCCATCTCCATCTCTATTATGACCTTCTTGAGGTCAGTAATAATCAAATTCTTTCCCCAGAGCATTCTTTTTAAATTTTCAATTTCTTCCATTAATTGTTGTTCTGTTGAAATTTCTATATCCTCTTGGTCAGAGGGATGAGATAGAGTTTCTTCCTCTATTTCTATGGTTGTTGGCTGATCATTAATGTTATCCATGGCCATCTACCTTGTTCCTCCCTCTGTATCCATTTGTCATATTTCTCCTTCTGTATCCATTTGTCCCGTTTCTCCTCCTTCAGTGTTCCTGTCCTGAGGATCCTCTGCTGGTGCTAGCATTGATGAAGGCCCAACTCTATCCTCACATGCTCTTAATTCTAGGAGTACCTTAGCGAGCAGGGTAGTATCCTTCTCAGCTTGTGAGGGTTGCCTCTTCCTTTTGCTTCTCCAGAGCAAAGGTGGGGCTGGTGCCTCCGAAGCAGGTCTCCCTTCCTCAGAGTCTGAGGAGATAGTGAAAGTTTGTAAGTTTCCTATCTCCAGAGCACATGGTGGTATTGAAACTGGACTTGACTCCTCATGAAGAGATGGTGCTGGAGAATTTTCACTTTACTTCCTCTTCCTGACCAGAGGGATCTCATCTGAATCATGGGATGGCTCCTCAGCCCACCACTTCTCCTCAATTCCCTGTCCTGACTTTTCCCCTATTAAT
The DNA here is from genome assembly GCA_027924645.1 of Cunninghamia lanceolata. Lineage (NCBI taxonomy): Eukaryota > Viridiplantae > Streptophyta > Pinopsida > Cupressales > Cupressaceae > Cunninghamia > Cunninghamia lanceolata. The sequence continues at coordinate 810,363 of BSBN01001191.1, read as the reverse complement.
TCCTTAGGCCCAGATTCCTTAGGTAGAGTCATCTTTCACCTGACTAACCGAGTCATGTATAGGGGTCGTGTAGGAGCAGGTTCTGCAATCTGTTTGCCTTTCCTCTTCTTGTCAGGAACAGGGGCTGCAGATGAAGTGGCCTCTTGTGAGGGTGACTTCCCTCTGTGAATAGCTGTGGAGGAGGCTGAAGGATCAGTTTCCTCATCTTGGTGAGAGCGAGAACTTTCACCTTCTGGTTGTGCTATCTTTGGTTCTCTGACCTGGGGGTTGTGCTCAAGAAAGTTTTGCAATAGTTCTTCTCCATTGGCCTGAGATAGGAAGTGGTGCTTGACTACCAAAAAGATGAGGCCATGATGTTTTATGGGTCCCTTACCCTGCTGATATTTCTCTGCAGTTGCCCTGATGGCAGAATACAAGAAATTGGGGATATTGATGCTATACTCAGGTTGCCTATTTCCATGTCTGAGAAAAATCAGCATTTTCATTATGGGCCCTAAAACTATGGAGAATTGGCCATCACAGGTAAAGTACTTCATTAACCAGGTAGCAACAGATGTCCAAGGGTTTGGGAGTGTGGACCTCAAAATTCCTTTGACCTCATTCTTATTCATATGCAATTGAATAGCAGGTTCACCAAGAATAGAAAAATTTCTAATTAAATCAGTATATAGGGTTTTCAGGTGGTAGAACCTCTCACCTTGTTCGGGAAGTCCAGAGATGTGGCTGATAATTGCTGAGGAGAGACTGATTTGATTTCCTCTCACAGTTGTCTGGTTGTCTCTTAAATTCCTAAGGAATTCGTCCACAATATCCTCCTGAAATCCTTCAAATTTGTCTAAGAAATCTAACCATCCAGCAGCATCCTTTAGAAGACCCGCAGTACTTTCTGGCTCAGACTTTTTCTTGACTCCCATTGCTGAATTGATGCCACCTTCTGTGTTTATTCTTTTACCTCCCCAATATGTAGTCTATCTTTCCCTCTTATCTTTGTGGGCTCCAGAGTACTGTTCAATTTGTTCTGTAGACTCTAGAGAGTTGTTCAATTTACCTTATGCTTCAGTCTATTCCAGAGGTTGGAATGAGGGGGGCTAATTTTTTTAGGTTGGTCTTATGCAGATGGGTTAAGGGACCAAGGCAGTCATAAATGTAGCAGACTGACAAGGTATTCCTGAGGTAAGGTGGCATTAAGGCACAGATGGCGGCATGCTTGGATGTGAAGAAGGTAATGATGGAAAACGGATGTGTCATCTTAGCAGCACCTAAAATAGAAAGACAGGACAGTTACTAATTAATGATTAATTAAAAATAGATTTACCTGGATTAGTTTTAATGATGATGCGATGTACATGGAAGGAATGCTGCGCCATTTTGGAAACTGCACGCGTCGTGGCAATTGAGCAGTGGCATGAGATGATGTCCACCTCCCACTTGCATGCGACCTGCAATCATTGCGCTAAGTGGTTCAAAAATCCACGCCCTTAAGTGATGTCAGCGCCGGCTCATGGACACTTCTGCAAATTATTATTTTTTTTTTCCTAATTTGATTATTCTTTGTGATGAAGTAGAGGATGAGTCATGATGACCTCATCATATGATTTGTCTACTTTACCACCTGGAGAGGTGGGTCCCTCCCTTATTATGGAGATTGACGACGTTATTCATAAAGCACCGGAGGTGCTCCTAGTTGGAAAGCACCAGAGGTGCTCCCGCTTGAGAAGCACCGGAGGTGCATTGGGCCAACTTTTGGCAACTGATCATATCCAGAGCTTAATTATTTCAACTGTCCTGAAGAAGGGAACTGCCATTTTACTAGTTTTCAACTCCCTTGGTCAAGAAAGATAGCCATTTCTGGTTTTCCATCTTTCTCTATTTTTTTTTCTTTTTTTTTAGAAGGCAGCCAATGCTGGTTTTCAACCTTCTTTTTTTTTCTTTTTAGAAGGCAGCCATTGCTAGTTTTCAACCTTTTTTTTTTTAGATTCAATCCAACACCGTGACAGAGGAGGTATCCCCTGTATCAAAACACAAATTATTCAGAAACTCTTCTTTAGTAGATGGTCTTTTGTAGAGCCTGATTTGGTGACCATTTACTAAAAATGTGTCTATGCTCCCATCAATTGGTAGCAATAATACAGTTCCATTTTCAAACACGTCCTTTATTTGATAAGGACCCAGCCAGTGAGTCTGCAATTTTCTTTTGAATTCTTTGAATTTAGAATCATAAAGAAGAACCCAATCTCCTTGTTGAAATGTCCTCCTTTTAATGTGTTGGTCATGCCATTGCTTCCTCTGGTATTGCACCAGTTCTATTTGCTGAATGGCTTCTATCTAAATTTCATCCAACTCGTTAAGCTGAAGAATTCTATTCTGTTGAATTATAGACAAGGGCAGACCAACATCCAATGCAGTTTTAAGTGTCTAGAGTTCAAATTCTATAGATAATATAGGCTTTTTCCCATAAACCAATTCATATGGTGAAAACTTTGTTGTGGACTTCCAAGTGGTGTTGTAAGCCCAAACTGCTTTAGGTAATCTACTAGCCCAATCTTTTCTATTCATTGCCACTGTCCTTGTTAGAATATTCTCAAGTTCTCTATTAGTTACTTCTACCTGCCCATTTGCTTGAGGATGGTAAGGTGAAAATTTTTTGTGCTTGACTTGGTATAAATCTGTGAATGCCTTGATTACCTGTGAAGTAAACTGAGGTCCTCTGTCTGAAACTATTGATCTTGGGGCTCCAAATCTCAAGAAAATTTTATTGTAGAGGAAATCAGCAACTTTTTCTTCTCTTGCAAACTGTAATGCCTGAACTTCAGCCCACTTAGTAACATAATCTGTGCACACTAGAATATACACCTTGCCTAATGATGGTGGTGAAAGTGGTCCCACAAAGTCTAGACCCCATTGCTCAAACGGTTCCATCATGACTTGAGGATGTAGCAGCATTTCTTGGGTAAAGGTTGGCTGCCCCATCCTTTGGCACTAGTCACAGTGCTGCACATACTTCTTTGTGTCTTTATGAAAAGAAGGCCAGTAGTAACCAGCTCCAAGGATCTTGTGGACTATCCTGTGGAAAGAGTAGTGGCCACCAGATGGTTCATCATGACATGCTCTCAACGCATCAAAAGTCTCATCAACCTTTAAACACCTATGTAGAATGAAATCAGGACTACACTTAAATAGTAAACCATTCAACCATTTGTAGGATAAACTTTCTTTAAGTAAATGTTTTCTTTGTTGTGAAGTAAAATGGGATGGATACAAGCCTGTAGCTAAAAGATTAGCTATGCCAGCAAACCAAGGTGCAGTAGTGGATATGGCAAAAAGATGTTCATCTGGGAATTTGTCCTCCACTGGTTGGTCTCCTCCTCCTATATGCAATCTTGATAGAAAATCAACAACCAAATTGAACTTCCCTGGGTTATCTACTATGGTAATATCAAATTCCTGCAATACCAATAACCACCTGATGATCCTTGCACCTACTACTGGTTTATTCATTAGGTATTTGATGGCTGCATGATCAGTGTGCACAAATATTTTATATCTGGTGATATAATACCTGAATTTGTTTATAGCATAGATAACTGCCAAGAATTCTTTCTTAGTTGTTGTATAATTTCTTTCTGTAGGGGTAAGGTTTTTGCTGATGTAATAAATGGCATGCATACCTTCTCCTTCCTCCTTTTGTCCTAAAACTTCCCCAATGGATTCATTTGAAGCATCAGTTTGTATGTGAAATGGTAAAGTCCAATTAGGTCCCCTTAGAACTAGTGTGACAGTAAGCTTCTCCTTCAAAATTTCAAATGTTGATTGACAGTCTTCTGTCCACAGAAATTTTGTCTCCTTGTTAAGCAGGGTAAACAGGGGGGCAGCTATCCTACTAAAATTTTCTATGAACCTCCTATAGTAGCCTGCATGACCTAGAAAACTTCTGACATCAGTCTAATTTTTGGGTGAAGGCAACTGTGTGATTCCTTCTATCTTGTTCCGATCCACTATGATCCCTTTTTCTGAAATATGGTGTTCCAAAACAATTCCTTCCTCCACCATCATAAAACATTTATCATGGCTAAGGGACAGTCAATTTTTATCAAAGCATTTTAGTACTTTTCCAAGGTTTGTGAGAGCTTCCTCAAATTTATTCCCATACACAGTAAAGTCATCCATGTAGACCTCCATGCATTCATTAGCCAGTTCAACAAAAATAGCTAGAACCAGTCTCTAAAATGTAGCTGGGGCATTGCATAGCCCAAAGGGAAGAACTTTGTAAGCAAAGGTTCCCCAAGAGCATGTGAAGGTGGTTTTGTCTTGGTCTTCAGGTGCTACTTGAATTTGATTATACCCACTGAATCCATCTAGAAAAGAAAAATACTTTCTCCCAGCAAGGTTCTCCAAAACTTGGTCAATAAATGGTAAGGGAAAGTAGTCTTTTTTTGTGGCCTTGTTGAGTTCTCTATAATCAATACACACCCTCCATTTCCCATTCTTTTTAGGCACAATGACAAGGGGTGAGACCCATTGACTGTCTGAGATTGGATATATGAACCCTGCCTGGAGTAATTTTTCTATTTCAGTTTTGACAGTGTCCTTTAAAGCAAGATTCAATCTTCTTTGTGGTTGCCTGACAGGTTTAATATCCATTGTGTAGATATGATGAGCACAGATCTCAGGAGGTATGCCTTTCATATCTTGGTATTCCCAGGCAAAAGATGCTGAGTGGGAGACCAAAAGCTGGATAAGTTTTTCTTCCTGACTTGTTGTCAACTGAATATTTATATTAAGTGTTTTCCCTGGCAGAATCATGACCTGTTTTGTGATCTGATCCATAGATGTGGTGGGTCCATACATTGGTGTCATGGTATTGAGAGGACAAGAATGTGGGAGTAACATGTGGAAGGTGGCTAAGTCCCTATAAAAGGTTTCCCCACAAGGAATAATGTTAGCAAGGGTACAATGAGAAGAAACAAGTTTTCTCTAAGGATCTTAGGCGAGTTCCATCACATCTTTATTAATTAGGATGTGAGTGAAGTCTTCCATTGTATCATAGTATACTTCTTCTTCTAATTCTCCCAGATGTTCCCTAATGGCTACCATAGCTAATGAGGCACTGTTGTCCATGTTCTCTAGTTCATCCACCCATACTCTTCCTGTGTAATGCACTGATGGTTTAGCTGGAGGATACAGAGATATTTTCTTTAGATCTATCCCATTAGAAATGACCATATCTCTAGTTCGACAATCAATAGATGCTACTGTAGTAGCCAGCCATGGTCTTCCTAAAATCAGCGGATGAGCATTTCTCTGGTTTCTAGGTTCTAGTATTAAGAAATCCACTAGGAATTCCCATGAATCTATCACAATAGGTACATCAGTGATTACTCCTTTTGGAACAGCTACTGACTAATCAGCAAGTTGAAGAATTGTAGTTGTAGATTAGATACCTGATAAAGCTAACCTGTCCATTGTATGAACTGTCATCACATTAATTGCTACTCCTAAATCAACCAGAACATTTGAAATTTCTACTCTCGAGATGAAAATAGTTATAACAGGTTTTCCAGGATCTCCATATTTTGGGAGGAGAATTTCTCCCATCAATAGATCCACTACTTTTCCTTCCACTTGTATTGTGGAAGGAAAGCTTTTCTTTCTGCCTTGTGTTTTGATACAATACGGCTTAATGAACTGATTTAACTCCGGTACATCTCTGATTGCCTGGAGAAGAGGAATTTCAATGTTTAGCTACTTGATTTCATGTAAAAGTTCTGATTCCTAATTGGTTTGGATTTGTTATTGTAAAATCTTTTTTCTGGGGAGCATTTTGTTTAAGTCGTTCTGGGTATGGTGCTAGCTTTTCCATCTCCGGAGCATCTCCAGAGCTCTTATCAGAATTGTGTTCAAGACTGTTCTCTAGAGCCGACTTTTTAGGAGTAACTCCAGAGTTGTCTGTGGGTGATTTTTCTAGCACTTTTTCGTTAGTAATCTTCTTTGGGGGTTAATTGGATGGATTTTCAGGTTCCTCATCATTGGTTATTTCAACTATAGTTGGAGGAGAAGGTCTTGGGAATGCTTTACCAGAACGCAGCTAGAGATCATTTGAATATATAGCATTAATTCCAGCCAGATTTTCTTGCTCTGTCATTAGACAGTTGCTCCCTGTTTATTCCATGGGTTTGATATAGGCTGAGCTGGTAAAGGTGGTTGACTAACTGGTTCATTTTGTATTTGACCCTGTGTGTTGGAGGATCCAGTTAGTAAAGCCTGTTGTTGAGGTTGGAAACGTCTAGGTTGTCCTTGGTATTGTTGATGATATCCCTGTTGAGGACCCTATTGAGGTTGCATGTTTTGTGATCCAAACTGTGGTGGCCACTGTTGATTTCCTCAAGGCTGATTTTGCCAATTTTGGTTTTGCTAGTTTTGACTTGGCCAATCCTGCTGTCCCCAAGGAGGATTATTTTGAGGGCCATGCCAAGTTGGATTCCACTGATTATTTCCCTAATTAGAAGGACCCCTGTAAGAAGACTGGTTTGGATACTGATTATAAGGGAAATTTCCAGCTTGTTTTTGTCCCACATAGTTTAACTCCTCTTCTATCACAGCATTATTTTTACTCAATCTTTTCAAGGCTAGAAGTTGACTACACTGACTGGTAGGATGTTCCCTATCACAGATCTGACAAATCTCTGATTTGTCTAAGGGGTATTCTCTCAACAGGTGTTTGTTTCTACTCCTAGGACAATAAATGGAGAGAGGTTCAGTTGCTCTGCTTTGATCAATTGTTCTAGTTTTTTCTTGAATCCCATCCAATGTGGTATTTAGTTGGACCAGAATGTCTATTTTTAGATTTGTAATTTCCTCCATCAACTGTCCTATTTCATTTTTCCCTTTAAAATTTTTGGATGACCTTACTCCATCTTGAGTTCTGGAATAGTTCCTGCAGAGTTCCTCTATATCAGGTATTTCCATTTTGTTAATGTTCCCTTTTCCCATTAGGTCCAGTGCCTATTTTGATTCTTTATCCAATCCTTTTATAAATAGGGTTCTGGCCAAGGAGTGATCCACTGGATTGCCATACCTTCTCAAGGCAAAATTAAACCTATCCACATAGTCTTCTAAGGATTCTTCCTCCCCCTACCTAATTTTAAACAATTCTTCATTTTTATTACTGGATCTGCAATAATCTTGGTATTTTTCTAAAAACTCTGTTTCCATTTGATCCCAAGAATGGATAGAACCCTGGGGCAAATCCATAAACCATCTCATTGCAGAATCTTTTAGGGTTGAAGGAAACAGTTTGAGTTTCTGGTTATCTGATCCATAATCATAAGTTTGGCAGACTACTTTGAATTCAAACAAGAACTGATCTAGATCCTCAGAAGAAAGTCCTCTGAAATTTGGCAGATGTGCTGGTGAGATATTCTTCATGGGAGCATTGTCTCCAGCAACCAAAACAATAGGATAAGAGAAGGTTCTTGGAGCCTAATTTTTCTCTTCCCCATGATTATCATTTTCCATGTTTAGTACTGGTTCTTCTTCCTAAGGTTCTAGGAAATTAGGTTCTACCAAAGGATCTACCTCAACTTTTTGTTGTAATTCCTGGATATAATTGGCAAGTGGAATGTCTGGAGGATCTAAGGGATTGTTGTTTTGAAGTGCAGGTTCCAAATTAAGATCTAGGTTTCTTTCTTCAACAAGATTTTGTACCACCTCACTGCTTTCCCCTATGGTGTGTTGTTGGGGTGTCTGCTTAATATATCTTCCTTTTAGATCTCTAGCTCTAACCATGCAGATCTATTCTAAAAACTGTTTTAACTCAGTGTCCCTAATTAACACAAACTAGTCCCCGGTAACGGCGCCAAAAATGACAGGGTGTCGTTGTACCTCATCATTTAATCTATTTTCAGATGTCAAAGAACTAGGGTTGTGTCCATGGCTGTCTGCAACTAGGGATTCTAAGTTACCCATTTATAGCTAGTCCTAATGTTTAAAAGAACGATTAATCTATCTGCTTGTTGAATAAATGTGGTGAATGCTAGAAAATAGAATAAAACAGGAAATGTACTCAAAGCAAAGAAACAATAACATGCATCTACCTATTAAAACAGGAAATATTTTTATAAGAGAAAACTTGAAACAATAAAACAGTGATACTAGCCTCCTGCCTGAGTGGTGAGAGTGGGCCCTTGCTCCACACCCTTGAGGCTGAAGGCTATTGTAGGAAATTAGCACAAAAGATGATCTAAACTAAATTCAGTCCAATTCATTCATTTTTGCATTCATAAAAATATGGCTATAACAGAACTGAGATCTCTGAAAATCAGAATAATTTTATCATTGTCTATCTTCTACTATTTCTGAGAGTATATATATAAAAATGAGTGATGATATATCACTGAACTTATCTACCAGTCTTTCTATGAGATGACACCATCTCTTATCTGTACTTAACTATCTAACTTATGAAAAATCACCATATGAGAAAGGTAGACTCGAGTGGAACAAAAGTCCACTCAGAAGTCTAAGTTTACGTCTTAATACACTTGGGCATCAAAGCCCTGAAAATAAGGATATTAGATCAGTTCAATTCGTACTCATGCAAAATCTTTGAAAAGATAAAACTTCAGCAGTTTAATTGATAGTTGGCCCTACATCACTCAAGTGATGCTTTGAGTGAAGTGAGGGGTATTTAAGATCGCTGCTGAAAGTATTTGGTCGGCAGCTCTGCTTGGAAACATGCCCTGCTTTCAAGAGGCACCGGAGATAGTTGTTTCTGCCTGCAGCTCCGGAGATACTATTCCTGTCTGCAGCTCTGGAGATACTGTTCCTATCTGCAGGTCCGAAGATACTCCAGACTCTCGCAGAGCTCCGAAGAGGCATTCCCCATATCTTCAAAACTCCAGGTGTCATGGTTCTTCGGTATGGCCTCTGGAGATCATTGAAGACGATCTCCAGAGATGCACAAAATCACTGTTCTTGGTATCTACACCTGTGGATTTAAAAAGAGAGAAAAGTTTTGCATTTTTCCATCAACCCCACACACATTAGTCACATAATCAAAAATTCTAATCTTAAGTAATCTATCTTAATTAATCACAAAATAGAACAATCTTGCTAACTTATTTGGGTGCAAACACTAGGAAGATGAACTGAGAGAGAGGAAAAAGAGAGGCAAAAGAGATGTATTTCATGAGTGTAATTTGGCACTCATCAAGATCTTCTGATGAGTCAGATTCACCTGAGTAGTCTTCTACCTCCACTTCTAATGTAGAGAGAGATTCAGAGGACTCACCTCCTTCCTCTCCTAGTCATCATTCAGAGGTTGATGATTCTCCTCTAGATTCTCCATCTTCCGGTCCACTTTGGGCTAGACAAACCTTGCAATCTATAGGTGATTGGGTTGGGGATCCATCAGACACTAGGCAGACTCGTTCACAGTTCTAGGATGCTCCACATGTCTTCATTGCTACTGCCTCAGATCCATAGTCTTTTCATGAGGCTTCTAGTATTCCTGAGTGGGATATAGCTATGCAGGAGGAGTATAGTTCCTTGATGAGGAACCACACTTGGGATATTATCCCTCTTCCTAAGGGAAGAAAACTTGTTCGATGTAAGTGGATCTATCAGACAAAATTTGCAGTAGATGGGTCAGTTGACAAGCATAATGCTCGCTTGGTCGCCAAAGGATTCTTACAAGTTCCTGGGATTGACTACTCTAAGACTTTTGCGCCAGTTGCCTGAATGAATTCCATCCAACTTGTTCTTGCCATTATTGCAGCTAATTGTTGGGAAATACACCAAATGGATGTGAAGAGTGTTTTTCTTCATGGTGATCTTTAGGAGGAGATCTACATGGAGCAGCCACAGGGGTTCATTCAGGATTCTTCACTTGTGTGCCATCTTCGAAAGTCTCTCTATGGTGTCAAACAAGCTCCTCAGGCCTGGTATGCCAAGATGGACTCCTTCCTTCTATCAGTTGGGTTCACTCGGTGCCATTCTGATCCCAATGTCTACATTCTACAGCAGGATGATTCACTCCTATTTCTGGTTCTATATGTTGATGACTTACTGATCACAGGGAGTTCTTCATCCACCATTGGGACTGTCAAAACTGCCCTTCATGATAGGTTTTTGATGACTAACTTGGGCTTGTTGCATTACTTTCTCAAGATTGAGATCTTTCAGTCTTCTTCCAGGATCACCATCACACAATCCAAGTATGCTCTAGATTTGCTCTCGAGGTTTCATATGGCTAACTGCAAGCCTGCTCTGACTCCCTTTCTTTCTGGAGTCAAACTTGAGGCTCAGTGTTCTTCTCCACTTGTTGATGGCACTTTGTACTGACAGCTTGTTGGGAGTCTCATTTATCTGACTCATATGAGACCTAACATTTCATATGTTGTAGGCATGGTCTCTCAATTCATGCAGGAGCCTCATGACCTGCATTGGAAAGCAGCCAAGCGGATCCTTCACTAAATTCAGGGTACTCACAGTTTTGGGATTCACTACATAGTGGGCATTGAGCTTGACTTGGTGGGCTACACAGATTCAGATTGGGCAGGCGATTCTCAGGATTGCAAGTCTACTTCTGGTTATAGCTTCTCACTTGGTTCAGGTCCTATTTGTTGGTCGAGCAAGAAGCAGTTTGCTATTGCTCTATCTTCTACTGAGGCTAAGTATCGAGGGGGCTGTGAATGCCACCACTGAGGCCATTTGGGTTCAGAATCTTCTCACTGACTTTGGTATCTAGATCAAATGGCCATCAGTCATATTTTGTGACAACCAGAGTGCCATTCACATCTCATGAAATCTGGTCCATCATCAGCGGACCAAACACATTGAGGTCCACATGCACTACATCCGGGAGCTCATCCATGGCCACGTCATCAACCTTCGCTACTGTTCAACTTCTAAGCAGGTTGCTGATAGCTCACCAAACCCTTCACTGAGAGCAAGTTCCTTCATTTGCGAGCTTTGTTGGGGGTGCGGGATGCTTCATCTTCTGGGGGGCTTCTTCCTCTCACTCAGAGTCCTGACTCTTTCTACTTTGTGGGGGTATCTTTTCTCTCTCTTTGGGGGGAATTTTATGTACATGGGTACCTCATCAGGCTTGATTTGCCGAGACCCATTTCTACATCCACCTAAGCTTTGTTTATGGGGGGTGTTAGTGTAGGTTTTTATTTCCTAGTTGGGTTATTTATTTTTCCCTATATTACTAGGTTTTTCCTACACTTCTATTAATCTCGCTTAGGTTAATAAAGCATGTCTTATTAGGTGAGTGGTTACGAGGTGTCACCTTCCTACATGTGAGCATCCATTAGCTATCCTGGGAAGATACTTTGCTATCTTTAGTCCAATAGATGGTTGCTCTTGATTGGTCGGTGTTGCCACCTCCTCCCTCTTCCCAGTCTATATAAGCATGCTACCTGGCTCGTATTTTGCATCTTTTGCTTTTGCATCCTCTTAATGCTATTTTGCTTCTCGCATTTGCATTACTCTCTTAGAGACCAACTCTGTGTTGCTATTTTGATTTAGTATCATTTGCATTCATAGTTTAGATATCTATTCTTTGCACTAGTTTTCTGGGTTAATAATCTTTTCATATTCTAATACACAATACTAAAGATAAACCCACAAATAGCAAACAAATAAAATAATTATGCCCCCATCATAGCTCCTCTAGTGTTGGTATGAAGTTAAGGGGGATGAAACATAGGATGGAGATGAAATTTGTTGATATCGTGTTTGTGTTTGTTGGGTTTTGGATTGTGGGGTGGCTAGGAGTTGTTGAGTTTCAACTAGGAGTTGTTGTAGTAGATGTGATGGGTTTTGTTGAAGTTGTTGGATGATGGATTGTAGTCTTTGTAGGTGTTTTTGGTCAAGGGGTGATGGCATTTGGGGAAGTTTTTGGATGATGTATTGTAGGTGTGGGGCTAGGGAGTTGCCCATGTGTGTAAGTCTTCAGATTTTAGCTTGTTCCTCAAGATATGCATCATAATCTACAAGGTTTTCATGATCATTATCAGAGCGAGAAGTAGGGACTCCTCAGATTGTGAGTTTTGGTTTTGGATTTGACCTAGGTTTGTTGATGATCAGAACCATTTTGACAATGAAAATGTGATAAGGGAAAGTCTAATCACTATGTTTTCTTGGATTTTTTTATTTTTTGACAAGGAAAACACAAGAGGCAATAGACACAAATGACTGTTTCAACAAAAATGTGTATGTTCAAGGCTCCTAAAAGCCCAATTTTTGACAAGTATAAACACAATTGTATACACATCAAGCATTATTTATCCCTAAAGACAAGGCTTCATTGCGATAATATCAGCTCACAACTTAGATCTTTGTCAACTCAAATGTCATCACACCTAGTATGGGTGTGTACATTTTTTTGTCTTTATGAGAAAGGATAAATAGGGGCCTCTAGGACTGGAAGGATGACCCAATCAGCCTTTTCTCGGAAAGCTACAAGTAGCTTATTCAATACCGGGGATTTCTATCTCATCTCAAGGGAGGCAATGGTGAGTAATTTTGAGGGCTCGTAATGATTCCCCTTGCACTAATAATTACCGCAACATTCAGAGGTGAGTCAAGTGGACACTAACTACAAGGTTGCTAGTAACTTTGAGGGACCAATGCCTTGCGAGCATCTAGCAAGCTACTAAAAGATTTAACAAATTCTACTAAGAGTCTCATATACCTCACACAATGCAAAAATTATTTTCACAAAGTGTTGGTACGCCTCCTTTCGATTTGGCACCATAAGGCAAGGCTAACGTTGGTTAAGTCTTGGCTTTTGCCGCAACCAATTTATATAGCAGTTTGAAGGAAAGATCTGTTTAGGGTCATCCCTTTTGGATGAAGTACAATCCAAAAGAAGGCCCTTCTAAAGGTTGATATCATACATGGAAAGTGATAAAATGAATAACTTAAATGTTTTTGATTCCTAAGATCACGTTGTCGTGCGAAGGAAGAGCATACACATTCAAGAAATTCCAAACATAGAAGACACATGTAAATTCCCTTAAGTAAAATTGAAATGTGAGTTCTATGATTTAGTGATGATCAACATTACACATAGATGTCAATTCCCTTAAGCAAAATGAAGTGTGAATCCTAAGACTTTGTGCTAATCCAGATTACACATACATGTCAATTCCCTTAAGCAAAAATAAAGTGCGAATCCTAAGACTTAGTGATAATCAAGATTTTTCTTTGGCATACGTCCTGCATCAAATCTCATTAGTAGTCTCAAGAAAAAGTTTTGGTCTTCATCAAACGATAAGAAGAAACTCCTGATATCCACCTATATTCCACCAAAACGAAAAAGAATCAAGAAACTTGCAAATCCAGTTGTGAGCTAAAAATGAGTAATCTAGAAAATTTATTGGAAAAATGATTAATAACATCAACATAGATAGCATGACCAGATTCTACTCAAAATTCTATGAAATTTCAAAAAACAATTCATGAAATTTCGTTAAGATATGCAAAAGTTATAGCGCTTTGAAGCTTCCAAACAAAATGGAGGTTTGACTGATAATACCTGATAAATTTGATCAAATGGACTAAATATACCTATACCATTATGAAGGTGAGTGAACCATCTTTCCAACTCAACTAGTTTCATGAAAATCTGATATGCCTACAAAAAGTTATGTCAAAAAGAAAAAAATAGCCTAAAATGTGATAGGTGAAAAATGGATATGCAAACATAAACCAAAAAAGGAACATAAACAAGTACAAATTACCTCCTTTGCACAAATGAATTGCCTACACCGATTGAGTGAATTGAAATGCACCCTATTCCAATTGATTGCTCATTGCTTTTTGATGTGAATTGCTCTATAATTGTAACGTAAATTTGATCTCCCAAGGAATGATTACAAAAGCATAAGTTTACTTAAACGAGAGATGATCAAAAATGGAGAAAGAGACTTTTTTTATAGACTTGTGAGATAATAGATCTACGGTTGACGATGATCAAAAAGATCAACGATTCAGGATGGTTGAGAGAATGTGCGTGAATCAGATAAGGACAAGTGTCCTGGCTTTCTCATGCATCAAGGGAGTTAACAGAATTGATTGGAGAGTTGACTGAGCTGATTGATCAGATCACTGGGTTGATTGGCTTGTTAACAAATTAGATTGATTTGTTAACTGATTTCATTGACTTAGTTAACTAATTTGATTGATTAGTCAACTTAATTGATTGCTTAGTCAACTAAATTGATTGATGTGTTAACTAATTTGATTGATGAGTCAGCTCTTTTGATTGACTGTTAATTGATTTTGATTGGAGGACTTTATGGTGGGTGAGGATAAATGGGAAATTAAATAAATAATTATTTAATTTCATGTACACATGGGATAATTGAATTAAATATTAATTTTAATTCAATTTGGAGGAAATAGATTATTTAAATAAATATTTTTGAATTTATTTAAAGTGGAGGGAAAATTGAATATTTAAATAAATAGTTTTGATTTTATTTATTTAAATTAGAAAATAATGATTTAATTAAATAACTTGGATTATTTAATTAACTTAGAGAAATAAAAATGATTTAATTAAATAATTGGAATTATTTAATTAACATGGAGGATAAATTGATTTAATTAAATAATTAGAATTATTTAATTAACATGGAGAATAAATTGATGATGATCGATAGATGAACTTAATCAAATAATTAAGAATTATTTAATAAATGAAGTATGACAGATGAAAGCCTAATCTAGGAACGGTCAATTTTAGGTGTCTATAGTTCTAATTCCATGATGTGATGTGCACCCTTGGATTGTTCCCTCTTATTTTGGGAAGCGTGACTTTGCACCAAATCGACTAGTGACCATGCCTATCGATTGAGGGCTTGTACCTCCTAGTTGATCCATCCCATGGGCAAGTGTTACCCTATTGTGTTGGGATGTCTTGTGTAGTCATTGAATGGATTGAGGTGACTGTTACCCTCATCCTACTCCATGTGTTAGCAAGGGAGTGAGTTCATGGAGATGTATCTGATCCTCGTCATGGAGTGAGCTTCACCTATCACTTGGACATCATGGTGAGTTGTCACACAATGGGTGAAGTCTTCCACTTGTGCCACCTTGCATAGTGCAATGTGATGTCATCTTTGGTGTCATTGTCCTTGTTATGACACCTTGTGTGCGCATGAGTGCAATGTGACATGTGAATGTCGCACTTGCAAACATGAAATTTTTTTTGGTTCGATGTTTGTTTGGCTAATGCCTTGGGTGAAAACTTGGGGCATTACAATCCATCAATACCACTTTTGTCAATTTTTGGTGTCATTTGATTATTGTTTTCATCTCCTAAATAACACCTATGCACCATAGTTTTCAATCATTATTTATGCTTGGAATTAACATGATCACTTATCATATGCATTTAATTTATTAGTTTTATATTCGTATTTATAGGGCATGTGAATTTCTGATTTAATTCCCACAAGGGAGCTAACTGAGGTAGCTTCCCCTTTAACCCTTTATTTTTTATTTGTTCCCTATTGCACATTTGTACTTGCAAGTCATTTTGAGAAGAATTGGTGAATAGTCAAATTTTTTGCTAGTTTAGAGAAGTGATTGGGAAATAGAGAACCAAATTATAGTAATTTTAGTCTTTTTTGAGGACATGACTTCTCCCTGCTAGGCCCCACCTTGGGTGAAATATATGACTTCTCCTCCCTTGAAAAATGATAGGACTTCTCCTTGTTAGGCCCCACCTTGGGCACACAAACTCACATGGTTTCTTGGTGTCAAATTTGCATGATATTTGGTTTTCAAGCTTAGAACAAACTCTTGATCCTAGTTTGAGTATTCACTAAGTAAGATTCTAGGTGTATTTTTCTTAGTTTATGTTTTTCTCATTCTTGTATTGTATTTTTATCAATTTGACACCTATTTTGTAATTTTAATCCATGCTCTATTCTTTGTTATGATAGGAGTCCATAGTGGAAAATGATCAATATTAGGTCTTGAATAGTCCATGGAAGTTTGGAGCTTCTAGGACTTACCAGACTTCTCCCTATTGGACCTCACTTTGGGCACATCCCTTCGTTGTAGCCAAGTCCCAAACTTCAAATTTCAAGAAATTTGGTTTGCAACCTCCTCAAATAGTTTCCAACCCAATCCTAATATGCATTAGACTAGAAAGGTGCATTTACTCCAACTCATTTAAGTTTTGGTGTTTTCAACTAGTTTGTACATTTTTTGTTTATGACACACTTACATTACTATTTAGACCACATATTAGACTCGGATCCTATTTATTGAGTATTAAATTGTAAAAAACTCTTAAAGAATAAACATACAAAAACCCATGTAAATAGTTAAAAGAATCACATTTCCAACATAATAGGAAAATTTTTAGGTTTTTTAGTAACAATCACATTATAAATGGATTAGGACTCCATTCCATAACCCACAAGAGAACATTTATTTTATTCATTTATGTCTTGTTCAATGCAAGGCATACCCAAAATACCATGTAGATTAATCAAGAAATTCAACATTGAGCATTGGAAACTTCCCACATGGTCCTGGGTAATCAAAGTTCCATATTTTCAATAGTCATAGAGGCCCTCCAGTGTTATCCCTTGGTCCATATTTCACTAAGAGTCTATTACAACATTATAATATTTGTAGTGTCAACAAAAATTATTAATTGTACCTAAATAAAACTAGGCCTAATTTGTTTGGTATTGAGACAACATCATGAAATTTGCATGTCATTTGGGTCACTCAAAAAATATTTAACTATTATTTATAAATAAATTATTTTTAAGTCCATCAACATCAAGTTCATTTAGATTAGAAGAATATTGGCTAGACTAGTAGTGCATAACGTATCCCACATTTTACTCTTGGAAGAAGTCTAAGATCTTTCATAGAAAGTTGTAAATTAAGAACTCAAACATGCATAGAATAGAGAAATTCATGTTGAACAAAAATTTGTAATTTGAGTTTGTTTTGATAGTGTTCTTCTTAGTGGGCAATTTGTTTGTAGTCATGTCTCTAAGTAATCAATTATTCTCCTCACAGGTTTCATCCATTGAACCCATCTTAAAAAAACTAAAAATTATAATTTGAGTAACTGACTTTATTGGGGTGGTTGTTATATTCATCCTCATTCTACATTGTCCTTAGCATTTTTCATAGCATCTCTCAATATCTCATTCTGTAGATAACCCTTCAAGAGAATAGTGTATATCAGATGATTAGGTCTATAACTTCTAGGAAATAAAAGATTCTTTTGCATTGTATCTTGATTACTTTGCCTTAAAGTACTACATATGTCTATCTAGTCCTCTCTCATAGCCTCAACTAGCATTTCAATCTTCTCCAAATCCCCAAACCACATGTATAGTGCCACAAGAGAACAAAATATAGAAATGCACAACTCTATACTCTTTGGGTAACAATTTTCTACAACACCCACCAAGAGATCCTCTCTCCTCACTCTGGGATAGAGCTTAATTACAATATTACAAATAAGAACATCAGACCTCACCACCAAAAGACCCATTTCATTTATCAAATCCTCTGCTATGGCTATGTTTCCACTCATTGCACAAATATTAAGAATGGTATTAAAAACCATTGTATCTATTGATGAGTGTCAGGTAGCAACCATGAAATACATATTTTTACCTCTCTTTTTCTCCCTTGTTATCCCATTGTCCTGATGAATGCACCAAAATAGGCTAGCAAGATTGTTCTAATGATGATTAATAAGAGATTAATTACTTAAGATCATGGTTTCTGATTGAAGGACTAATGTGCATTGAATTGATGGAAATATGTAGAAATCTCTTTTTGAATCAACAGGTGTAGGTGTTCAAGTAAATAGTTTGTGCATCTCTAGAGGTAGTCCTAATGATCTCCGGAGCCAACATCAACCTGCCATGTCTGGTCTCCAAAGTTTCAAATTTAATTGGAGAAGTTTTTGGGATAAGAAGGTGAAGCATCTCTGGAGCTGGATTGAAGTCTTGAGCATCTCCAGAGCTGAACGAGAAGGTCACAAACATATCTCTAGAGCTACAGATAGGGACATACATCTTTGGCACCTTTTTAGAACAGTGCAAATTTCTAGCATAGCTGTCGGTCAGACACTTCCAATGGTGATCGGGATGCTCCTAATGTTACTCAAATCATCACTTGAGTAATTAAGGGCAGTCTATAGTTAATTGCTAGAAGTTTTATCTCTTTTTGGTTTTTGCATGAGTTACTGATTTAATCCCTATATTTTAGGGCCTCGCTGCCCATTTGTATTTAAGAATAAGACTCAGATTCAGTGTGAACTTATGTTCCACTCAATCTATTTTTATTTTGCATGGATATTTATTCTGTAGTTAGACTATTAGTAGAATAAAGAGATTGATGTTATCTCTTAGATGAACTAGTAGAATAGGGTGTGTGATCTCTCATCACAGATTTAGATATAAACTTACAGAAGTAGCAGAAAAGGACAGCGATTATTCTTCTAATTTATGTAATCTAATTTTGATATCAATATTTTGTTGAATACAAAGATGATGGAATTGGACTAAATTGAGTTGTGATATTATTCTCTTGTGTTGATTCTTTACTTTAGTCTTCAGCCCTAAGGGTGTGGAGCAAGGGCCCCCTCTCACCACCAAGGCAAAAGGCTAGTACTGTTACTTTGTTGTTTTAGATATTGCTTTAAAAGATATTTACTATTTTCATATATAGATGCATGTTTCAATTCATAGATTTGCTTTCAGTAATTTACTGTTCAGTTCTGTTTTCAATATTCTTGGAATTCATTTCGTAGAAAATAGATCAATTTCTTTAAATCAGTAGAGGTCATTAGAGTTAGTTAGATAAAACTGGAAACTATAGGATTCCTAATTGTAGATAGCCAAGGACACAGCCCTGGATTTGACAAAAGAAATATGATTAAATGATGAGGTACAATGACCCTTGTCATTTTTGGCATCGTTTCCTGGGACATATTGTGTTAATTAGGAAAACTTAGCTAAACAGTTTTAGGATAGATCTGTATGGTTAGAGCTAGAGATTCAAAAGGAAGATACATAAAATAGACACCCCATCAACAAACTATAGGAGAAAGCAGTGGGGTGGCACAAGATCTTGTTGAAGAGAGACATCTAGAACCTACCTTGGAAGCTGCATCTGAAATTAATAATCCTTTCAATCCTCCAAATCTTCCACTTGCTAACTATATCAAAGAATTACAACAAAAATTTGAGGTAGATCCTTTGATAGAACCTAATTTCCTAGAACCTCAAGGAGAAGAACCAGTACTAGACATGGATGATAATCATGAAGATGAGGAAAATCAGGCTCCAAGAACCTTCTCATATCCCATTGTTCTGGCTGCTAGAGATAATGCCCCTATGAAAAATATTTCACCTGCACACTTGCTAAATTTTAGGGATCTTGCTTCTGAGGATCCAGATCAGTTTTTCTTTGAATTCAAAGTGGTATGCCAGACTTATGATTATGGATCAGATAATAAAAAACTCAAACTATTTCCCTCAACCCTAAAGGATTCTGCAATGAGATGGTTTATGGGCCTGCCCTAAAATTCCATCCATTCCTGGGATTAGATGGAGACAAAATTCTTGGGAAAATACCAGGACTATTATAGAGTCAGTGATAAGAATGAGGAGTTATTCAAAATTAAACAGAGAGAGGAAGAGACCTTAGAGGATTATATGGATAGGTTCAACTTTGCTTTGAGAAGATATGGCAATCTTGTAAATCATTCTTTGGCCAGAACCCTGTTTGTAAAGGGATTAGACAAAGAATCAAAACAAGGACTGGATCTGATGGGAAAAGGGAATATCAACAAAATGGATATGCTTGATATAGAAGAACTCTGTAGGAACTATTCCAGAACCCAAGATGGAGTAAGAATGCCCAAATATTTCAAAGGGAAGAATGAAATAGGACAGTTAATGGAAGAGATTGCAAATCTAAAAACAGATATTCTGGTCCAGCTAAATACCACATTGGATGGGATTCAGGCAAAAACTAGAACAACTAATCAAGGAGAACAACTGAACCACTCTCCATCTATTGTCCTAGGTGTAGAAACAAGCATCTATTCAGAGAATGTCCTTTAGACAAATCAGAGATCTGTCAGACCTATGACTGGGAACATCCTACCAGTCAATGTAGTCAACTTCCAACCCTAAAAAGGTTGAGTAAGAAGAATGCCATCATAGAAGAAGAGTTGAGCTATGTAGGACAAAAACAAGCTGGGAATTTCCCTTATAATCAGTATCCAAGCCAGCCTTCTTATAGGGGTCCTTCTAATTGGGGAAATAATCAATGGAACAAACTTGGCATGGGCCTCAAAATAATCATCCTTGGGGACAATAGGAGTGGCCAAATCAACAATGGCAAAACCAACATTGGCAAAATCAGCCCTGGGGAAATCAACAATGGCCACCACAGTTTATATCACAAAACATACAATCTCAATGGGGTCCTCAACGGGGATATAATCAACAATACCAGGGATAACCTAGACATTTCCAACCTCAACAACAAGCATTACTAACTAGACCCCCCAAGACACAAGGTTAGTCACAAAACAAACTAGTTACCCAACCACCCTTACCAGATCAACCTATACCAAACCCACGAAATAAATAGGGAGTAGCTGTTTACATGATAGAACAAGAAAACATGGCTGGTATTAATGCTATATATCCCAATAATCTCCATCTGCGTTATGGGAAAGCATTCCCAAGACCATCTCCTCCAACTATAGTTGAAGTAACTAATGATGTGGAACCTAAAAATTCATCCACTCAACTTCTAGAGGAGATTACTACTGAAACAGTGCAAAAAGAATCATCCTTGGATAACTCTAGAGTTCCTCCTAAAAGCCTGACTTTGAAGAACATTCCTGGAAATATTTCTGGTAAGAGCTCCGAAGATGCTCTGGAGATGGAAAAACTAGCACCATACCCAAAACGACTCAAACAACATGTTCCCCAAAAAAAGATCTTACAAAAACAAGTCCAATCTACCATGGAATCAGAACTGTTACAAGAAATCAGACAACTGAACATTGAAATTCCACTCCTCCAAGAAATCAAAGATGTGCTAGAACTGAACCAATTCATTAAACAACATTGTGTCAAAACACAGGGCAGGAAGAAAAACGTTCCTTCTACAATCCAGGTGGAAGGGAAAGTAGTAGATCTACTGATGAGAGAAATGCTCCTCCCAAAGTATGGAGACCCTAGAAATCCTGTCATAACTATTTACATCTCAAGAGTAGAAATTTCAAATGTTTTGGTTGATTTGGGAGCAACAATAAATGTGATGATAGTTCATACAATGGACAAATTAGCCCTCATAGGTATCCAATCCACATCTACAATCCTTTAACTTGCTGACCAATCGATAGCTATTCTGAAAGGGGTAATTATTGATGTCCCAGTTGTGATAGAATCATGGGAATTCCCAGTAGAATTTCTGATATTAGAACCAAGAAACCAAAGAAATGCTTATCCACTGATATTAGGAAGACCATGGCTGGCTATAGCAGTAGAATCTATTAATTGTTGAACTAGGGATATGATCATTTCTAATGGGATAGATTTGAAGAAAATATCTATGTATCCTCCAGCTAAACCATCAATACATTATACAGGAAGAGTATGGGTAGATGAGCCAGATAACATGGAAAACATTGCCTCAGTAGCTATGGTCACCATCAAGGAACATTTGGGTGAGTTGGAAGAAGAAATCAACTATGATACAATAGAAGACATTATCCACATCCTAATCAATGAGGATGTGATGGAGCTTGCCCAAGATTCTAGGAGAGAACTTCTCACCTCTACTCATTATACCCTAGCAAATATCATTCCTTGTGGGGAGACCTTTTACAAAGACTTAGCCACGTTCCACATGTTGCTTCCACACTCTTGTCCCCTCAATACCATGACTCCAGTGTATGGATTGACTACATCCATGGATCAAATCACAAAATAGGTCATGATTTTACTAGGAAAAACACTTAATATCAACACTCAGTTAACAACAAATCAGGAAGAAAAACTTATCCAACTTCTGATTTCCCATTCAATGGCTTTTGCTTGGGAATACCAAGATATGAAGGGGATTCCACCTAAGATCTGTACCCATCATATATACACTGAGGATATCAAACCTGTTAGACAACCCCAGAGAAGATTGAATCTTGCTTTGAAATACATTGTTAAGACTGAAATAGAGAAATTGCTACAAGAAGAGTTTATGTATCCAATTTCAGACAGTCAATGGGTGAAATGGAGGGTGTGTATTGACTATAGGGAGTTAAACAAAGCTACAAAAAAGGACAACTTTCCCTTACCATTCATTGACCAAGTGTTGGACAACCTTGTTGGGAGAAAGTATTTTTCTTTCCTAGATGGGTTCAATGGGTATAACCAAATCCAAGTAGCACCTGAAGATCAGGACAAAACCACTTTCACCTGTTCTTGGGGAACTTTTGCCTACAAAGTTCTTCCATTTGGACTATGTAATGCCCCAGCTACATTTCAAAGGCTTGTTTTAGCAATTTTTGTTGAATTAGCAAATGAGTGCATGGAGGTCTATATGGATGACTTTACTATGTATGGGGACAACTTTGAAGAATCTCTTATAAAACTTGAGAAAGTACTAAAATGTTGTGAGAAAAATTAATTATCCCTAAGCCATGAAAAGTGCTTCATGATGGTGAAGGAAGGAATTGTATTGGGTCACCACATTTCAGCAAATGGGATCAAAGTAGATCAAAACAAAATAGAAGTAATCAAACAGTTACCTTCACCCAAAAATCAGACAGATGTTAGAAGTTTTCTAGGTCATGCAGGCTACTATAGGAGATTCATAGAAAATTTTAGTAGAACAGCTGCCCCCTTGTTTACCCTGCTTAACAAAGACACAGAATTTCTATGGATAGAAGATTGTCAATCAACATTTGAAACCCTAAAAGAGAAGCTTACTATCACACCTATTTTGAGAGGACCTAATTGGACTTTACCATTCCATATACAAACTGATACTTCAAATAAGTCCATTGAGGTAGTCTTAGGATAGAAGGAGGAAGGGGAAAGTATGCATGCCATCTATTACATCAGCAAAAATTTTACCTCTGTAGAAAGAAATTACACAATTGAAAAAGAATTCTTGGCAGTCATCTATGCTATAAACAAATTCAGGCATTATATCACTGGATATAAAATATATGTTCACACTGATCATGCATCCATCAAATACTTAATGAATAAGCCAGTAGTGGGTGCAAGGATCATTAGGTGGTTATTACTATTGAAGGAATTTGACATTACCATAGTTGATAATCCAAGCAAGTTTAATTTGGTTGCTGAATTTTTGTCAAGATTGCATACAGGAGGAGAAAACCAGCCAGTGGAGGACAGGTTTCCAGATGAACATCTTTTTGCAATCTCCTCTACTGCACCTTGGTTTTCTGACATAGCTAATCTTTTAGCTATAGGCTTGTATCCATCCCATCTTACCTTAAAATAAAAGAAACGCTTAGTTAAGGAAAGCTTATCTTACAAATGGTTAAGTGGTTTGCTATTTAAATGTGGTCCTGATTTCATTTTATGCAGGTGTTTAAAAGCTGGTGAAATTTTTGATGTGTTGAGAGCATGTCATGATGAACCATCTAGTGGGCATTATTCTTCCCATAGAACTATCCACAAAATCCTAGGAGTTGGTTACTACTGGACCTCTATTCATAAGGATACCAAGAAGTATGTGCAGTAGTGTGATCAGTGCCAAAGGATGGGACACCCAACCTTCACTCAAGAGATGTTACTGCATCCTCAAGTAATGATGGAGCCATTTGAATAGTGGGGTCTAGACTTTGTAGGACCAATTTCTCCACCTGCATCAGGCAAAGAGTATATTCTGGTATGCATAGACTATGTGACTAAATGGGCTGAGGTTCAAGCTTTGCAATTTACAAGAGAAGAGAAAGTTTCTAATTTCCTTTATAATAAGATTTTCTTGAGGTTTGGAGCCCCAAGATCCATTGTTTCAGATAGAGGACCTCAATTTACTTCACAAGTAATCAAAGCATTCACAGATCTATATCAAGTCAAGCACAGGAAATCTTCAACTTACCATCCTCAAGCCAATGGGCAGGTAGAGGTGACTAATATGGAACTTGAGAACATCCTGACAAGGATAGTAGCAATGAATAGAAAAGATTAGGCTAACAGATTACCTGAAGCAGTTTGGGCTTACAATACCAATTGGAAGTCCACAACAAAATTCTTACCTTATGAATTAGTTTATGGAAAGAAGCCCATCCTGTCTATAGAATTTGAACTCCAGACACTTAAAATTGCATTAGATATTGGTCTACCATTGTCCATAGCCTAACAAAATAGAATTCTTCAGCTCAATGAGTTAGATGAAATCCGGACAGAAGCCATTCAACAAACAGAACTAGTCCAGTATCAAAGGAAGTAATAGCATGACCAACACGTCAAGAGGACATTTCAACAAGGTGATTGGGTTCTTCTTTATGATTCTAAATTCAAGGAGTTCAATAGGAAGCTACAAACTCATTGAATGGGTCCTTATCAGATAAAGGAAGTTTTTGAGAATGGAATAGTGATGTTGGAACCTATTGATGGAAGCACAGACACATTTTTAGTGAATGGCCACTGAATTAGACTCTATAAAAGGTCATCCACTAAGGAGGAGTTCATCAGAGATTTATGTTTGGTTACAGAGGACACATCCTCTGTCATAATTTTGGACTGGAAAAAAAAAAAGAGAGAAGGTTGAAAACCAGCAAATTGCGGCCTTCTTTAAAAAAAAGAGAGAGAGAGAGGGTTGAAAACTAGCAAATGGCGGCCTTCTTTAAAAAAAAAAGAGGAAGATAGAAAACCAGTAAATGGTTGTCTTTCTCAACCAAGGGGATTGAAAACCAGCAAATGGTGGTTCCCTTCTTCATGCCAGATAAGAATAATCAAGCTACGGAGGTGATCAGGTGCCTGGAGTTACTCACACACACCTTCGGCGCTTGCAAATAAGAAGCACCTCTGACACTTCACCAATAAAGAGCTATTCAGAATATAATTGGGAGCAGACCCACCTCTCTAGGTAATAAAGTAGAGATGTCATTTGATGAGGCCATCATGACTCATCCTCCACTTTATGACAAGAACAAAGATGAAGTCAACACGTATCCTGAGAGAAATCATTACTCTCATTTGCACAGGTACTTACAAGGACTGTGCTGATGTCACCTAGATACAGGGATTCTCGAACCACTCAGCGGGAATGATTTCAAGTTGCGTGACAATAAAGATGCTGACATCATTTCAAGCCACGAAGAAGCTGCTCAAGTACCACGTCACGTCAAGTCTCATCAGCACCGCAGCATTTCAGCCAAGTACATCGGTTCCTCATCATTACGATTGGTTCAAGTAATTCTCTCTTAATTAAACATTAATTAGCAACTATCTTGTCATTTCCATTTTTAGGTGCCGTCATTATGACACGTCCTCCTACCATTATTTTCCTTCCCAAATGCATGCATGCCACCATATTTGTTGCAATGTCACCATGCCTATGGAGTGTCCCATCACTCTACTTCAATTATGACCGCATAAGCACTCTAATTGATTTTAAGTTCTCTTTCCATAATTCAATCCACTAACTGAATTGACTTCATAATCCTCATTCAAAACTGTAAAATACCCTGAAGAACAGAGTGAGGGAGAATTTTAGCACAGAGGGTAGAAAGAAAAATTATAAATGGGGCTTAAAAAGAAATCAGAGCGAAAAAGTGTTACAGGTCTTTTGCAAGATGATGCTATAGTAGACATTTTGAGGAATGCAGGATGGTTAGATTTTTTGGAAAAGTTTGAAGGGTTTCAAGAGGATATTGTTGATGACTTCCTAAGAAACCTGAGGGACAATCAGACATTTGTAAGGGGAATTCAAATCAATCTCTCTACAACTAGTATCAGTCATATTTCTGGATTGCCTAAACAAGGTGAGAGGTTCTAGCATCTGAAAACTTTATATGCTGATTTGATTAGGAATTTCTCTATTCAAGTTGAACCTGCAATACAGTTACATTTAAGCAAAAATGAGGTTAAAGGAGTTCTTAGGTCGTCACTTCAAAACCCTTGGCAATCTATAGCTACATGGTTGATGAAATATTTCAATGTGATGGTCAATTTTCCTTAGTTCTAGGACCAATAATGAAAATGTTGATTTTTTTGAGGCATGGGAATGCACACCCTAAATTCAGCATAAATATACCTATTTTCATGTACTCTGCCAGTAGAGCAACTGCAGAAAAGTATCAACTATGAAACACCATGGCCTCATTTTTCTGATAGTCAAACATCACTTTTTGTCCCAAGCTGATGGGGAAGAATTATGGCAAACATTTCTGGATAACCAACCCCAGGACAGAGAGCTAGAGAGAGCTCAAGAAGTGGGTGAGGTTTCCTCTACCTAGCAAGAAGAGGGGACAGAGCCTTCAACTTCCTCTACAGTTGTTGAAAAAGGTAAAAAGCCCTCACTAGAGGCAACTTCATCTGCTACCATTGTTTCTGACAAGAAAAGGAAAGGAAAAGAAATTAGAGAACTTGTTATTGAGCATACACCATATATGACTCGTTCAACAAAGAGAAAAATGACCTTGGCTGAGGAATCTACCCCAATAAGACCAACAAAGGAAACCTAGGGTCAGAAAACAAAGAGAATTTCAAAGAAAATAGACTATGACATACATTATTGGGCTGAAGAGCCATCCCATGACTTAGATGACATTCCCCTAATAAGAAAGAAGAAACAGAGAGAGGTTTCTCCTGAGCCATCTGTGCATCTAAATCTAACTTCACAGCATTCTCCTACTCTGGAGTCAGCACAAAAAGAAACTTATACTATTTCCTCTAATTCTGAGGATGATACACCTACTTCAAAGGCACCTACTCCACCCATGCTACAAAGAAGCAAAAGGAAAAGGCAACTCTCCCAAACTGAAAAAGATACTACTCACCTAGCTGAAGTCCTTTTGGGTTTCAGAAATTCTGAGGAGAAAGTTGGGCCTTCATCAGTGCTAGTAGTTGCAGAGAAGACCCAAGAAGAAATTCAAGACAGGGGGACTACAAGGGAAGTTGAAGTAGAGCAAATGGATCCAACTGGCAGTGAAGAGCCAATGGCTATGGGAGCCCCTTAGGTACAGGAGACAGAAGAACAAATGGGAGCATATTCTCACCCCTCTGACCAAGAGGCTACTAAAATTTCAAAAGAACAGCAGATGTCAGAGGATATTGATAATCTAAAAAGATTAATATGTGGGGGAAATCTAATCATCACTGACCTCAAGAAGGTCATGAAGGAGAAAGAGATGGAGCAAAAAGAGGTCATTGAGAACTTGCAAGAAGAGCTCTAGAGTAAACAACAGATAATTCAGGAGAAGGAAGTAGAATTGAAAGCCCAGGAGACTGAGACAGCTAAAATCCTTAAGGAAAAGGAGGTAGAGGTAGTACAAAATATTTCTGATCTTACCAAGGCCAGAGACAATGGTCTCATAATAATTGCAGTATTAATTGAAAAAGTACAGAGCCAAGATAAACAATTGACTTGGCCCAACAATAAAATAGATGATCAAGAGGAATATATTCATGAGTTATTTGGCCCAGAGGCAACTAGTGAATAGGAGGTACAAACAGATCCATATGTGGGTCCAATCCCCATTGATATTCCTAAGGCCTTGTTCCACTGGGAAAGGAGATGTAGAGAATATGAATCTTCTAAGCCTATGTTGTAATTACAAAGGGCAATTACTACCATGACAAAAAGAGTAGAAACGCTAGAGGAAAAAGTCATTTAGATGGCTTCTATTTCTTCTGAGATTCTATCTTGTAGGCCTCCAAGTGCTAGTTATGCTATGTTCTTACAAGAAAGAGTCCTACAGAGGAAGTTATCTTTAGTCCTGTCTGATCTCACTAAGAATACAGAGACAGTAGAGGGGTTCATGGAAGCATATACAAGGAGTTCTGATGAAGACAAAAAAATTCTATGTGAATTATATTTGCATGGTTTCTGTGTTGATGATATGACCTTAATTCTTAATTATTTTGTAGGGGAATGTCAGCTCAAAGCATTCATGTCACTAATGAGGAATCATTAGATTTGGAATGAGCGAATGGAGACTCATATCAAGAAGGATACAGAAACAAATCTTTTCATCAGAAAGGAGTGTCCAAACCCTTATGCTTTTGAGGTCCAATTCAAAGCATATGTCTATCACCCTAAAAGTCAGACCAAAATTTTGCCATTGTATCTGAAAAATCTACAAGAGTGTTTCGTTGATTTTGGTCTTTTTATGAACAGTTCAGCTAATCCAGTGTTTGTAGTAGCAAAGAAAAGGTGGAACATTCTAACTTCAGAGCAGAAAATGAGAGAAGTGGTGACCCCTGCTAACTTAAGATTATTTATGAGGAAGGCAAGGTTAATATCCAAAATGATGGATAAACACAAACAGAAGTCGATAGGTGGCCGTTTCAGACCCCCTCTCATCATTGAGCCACTACCTGTCTAGGCTTAACAGATGGAAGATGATAAGTTGCAAGAGTGGTTGAAACAGGTTGATCAATATAGGGGAAATAGTAATACCAACCGTACCACTTGGACTACCTATGCACAAGACTACAGCTTGGCTAGCAAGATCTTCCACCAGAATAAATCTAGATTGTGAGAAGCAGGAGGACTTGCTAATCCTTAAGTACGAGGGGAAATGATGAATGATAGGTAGCACCCATCAAATACATATTTTTACCTCTCTTTTTCTCCCTTTTTATCCCATTGTCCTGATGACTGCACCAAAATAGGCTAGCAAGATTGTTCTAATGATGATTAATAAGAGATGAATTACTTATGATCATGGTTTCTGATTGAAGGCCTAATGTGCATTGAATTGATGGAAATATGCAGAAATCTTCTCTTTTTGAATCAACAGGTGCAGGTGTTCAAGTAGATAGTTTGTGCATCTCTGGAGGTAGTCCTAATGATCTCTAGAGCTGACATCAACCTACCACATTTGGTCTCCAAAGTTTCAAATTTAATTGGAGAAGTTTTTGGGAAAAGAAGGTGAAGCATCTCCAGAGCTAGATTGAAGTCTTGAGCATCTCTAGAGTTGAACGAGAAGGTCACAAACATATCTCCAGAGCTACAGATAGGGACATACATCTCTAGCACCTTTTTAGAACAGTACAGATTTCTAGCACAACTGTCAGTCAGACACTTCCAATGGTGATCGGGATGCTCCTGATGTTACTCAAATCATCACCTGAGTAATTAAGGGTAGTCTATAGTTAACTGCTGGAAGTTTTATCTCTTTTTGGTTTTTGCATGAGTTATTGATAAACTAATTTAATCCCTATATTTCAGGGCCTCACTGCCCATTTGTATTTAAGACTAAGACTCAAATTCAGTGTGAACTTCTGTTCCACTCAATCTATTTTTATTTTGCATGAATATTTATTCTGTAGTTAGACTATTAGTAGAATAAAGAGATTGATGTTATCTCTTAGATGAACTAGTAGAATAGGGTGTGTGATCTCTCATCACAGATTTAGATATAAACTTATAGAAGTAGCAGAAAAGGACAATGATTATTCTTCTAATTTCTGTAATCTCATTTTGATATCAATATTTTGCTGAATACAAAGTGATGGAATTGGACTAAATTGAGTTGTGATATTATTCTGTTGTGTTGATTCTTTACTTTAGTCTTCAGTCCTAAGGGTGTGGATCAAGGGCCCACTCTCACCACCAAGGCAGAAGGCTAGTACTATTGTTTTGTTGTTTCAGATTTTGCTTTAAAAGATATTTATTATTTTCATAGATAGATGCATGTTTCAGTTTATAGATTTCTTTTAAGTAATTTACTGTTCAGTTTTGTTTTCAATATTCTTGGAATTCATTTCATAGCAGATAGATCAATTTCTTTAAATTAGTAGAGGTCATTAGAGTTAGATAAAACTGGAAACTATAGGATTCTAGAATTGCAGATAGCTAAGGACACAGCCCTAGATTGGACAAGAAATATGCTTAAATGATGAGGTACAACGACCCTTGTCATCTATGTTGTCTAGAATCAACTCAATCATGATGCAGATGAATCAAACCTAAGACAACACATATGTTGCACCTTGCTAAAGTCATCAACCAAATTACTCCTCTTTCAATAAAATCCAGCTAAGTAGTGAAGAATTTGATTAATCACTCTCTTGGGATGGAAGAAGAGTGTCACAGATGGTAGCAAAATGATTTTGTTGAGAGAGAGTCACACTAGTAGGTTCACTCACTTCTCTAGGGAGGATAACCTAGTGGCTAACTATTGTGTTGACTTATTAAGGTGGGGTTTTCTTTTGGCAAGTGAACTATTTTAGGGGAGTTGTGATTGTGATTCTAATGTGGCAAAGTGTGTCACTGGCTCTAATCCTATTAAGTTTGTTCATGGGGAAGAGATGAAAGTTGTTTATCCTTTGTTCTTCTAGCTTTATCAATTCTTCTAAGAGCATGAGTTCCCTTACACAAAACTCTTCCATCATGCACCTTCATTCATTAGATTGTTGGATCTCCCTTAGGATATCTAATTGTTCTCTGGCTTTCTCTTTGGTTGGCATTTCTTGAATTGGTAAGTTTTCTTGGATCTCACTCAACACTAACTTAATCCAATCTTCCTTTATTATAGGACACATCAGGCATGAAATGTTGAGTGGAGAAAAGGGAGATTGAAATAATTATTCTAGTGCTTTGTTTGATCCTATATTCACTTGTTTGTTTGATCATTGCGGATTTAATTTGTTGGATGTTTTGACTTGAGCTTATTTTGTGTTTGAGTTTCTTGACTTTTGGTTGGGTGACTCATGATGTTAAGGGGTTCTATCTTCTTTATTTTTCATTTTCATGGTTTTGATGATGATGATGATGATGTTGAATGAACTAAACTAGATGCAAAAGTAAATCTACTTTGTATTTTTGTGTTTTTCTAAAAATTAAATGTTATCTAATTAAACTAGTTCAAAAAGGAACTTTTGCTTGTAATTTTAAATGAAATAAAATGAGACTTTCTAAATGTCGTTGCTATGTTTTTGTTTTGTGATTTTTAAGATTTTGTTCAAGCATATTGATTGGTAGCATTACCTTGTGTTGGGTGTGTTTACTAAAATATAGAATAAAATATGGAACAATTCATGAAACAAAGCTCCTATTTTAAACATATCTAAACCTTCGATTGAGAAAAGAGAATGCAAAGTAAACAATGAAAGACAATAAAAACTCTCACCAACACCCTCTTTATGCCTTGGGTGTGCTCAAGATTGTCATTGTTGAGAGAAGATGTGTACTTGCTCAAGAATCCAGCAAGATATCCTTGCTTTTCTTCCACATTAATGTTTGATTTGTGTTTGAGAGAGGGTCTCTTTATGGACTTTTTGATGGGAATGTGAATAGTTTGGATTTGATCTTGTACTGGATGGTGGAGATTCATTAGCTACCAAGGGAAGCTAATGATGGAGGGCTATGATTGATCCATATGCATGGGGAAGTGGGATGCTCACAAGTGGAGGCTTGGGATAGGTGCAAGTAAATAATACAAGGATTGAGGAAAATGGAGGGTGGAGATTACCTTATTTTGAGTGGAGAGTAGAGATCAAAAATATACTTTTTAGGTTTTGGTGGGTGTTGACTTTATTTATTTGTAAGTAAAGTGGTGGAAGAATGTGTAAGATTAGGGCTATCAGTATGTGAATGGCTATGATTAAAAGATATGATAGGAAAATGGATGGTGGGGATTTGAGATTAGTTTGACTTTTCATATTTAGTGGAGATGGACATTATTTATTTTTAAATAACAAGGTGGAGGAATGTGCAAGGTTTAATTAAATAAATAAACTTGATTTATTTAATTTAACCAGTGGAAGAAGGCTAGCTTGATTAATTAAATACTTTGTTGTATTTAATTAACTAATAATGGGTGGAGATTAGTTGTTGTGTAATCTTTGATGTGTGAGTTGGGATCTCCTACCCCTTTGAACTTAGGAAGTTCAAGGAGTGATCATGGAAACATGACATTGTGAATCATGGGGTCTAACAACTCCTTGAGATACCCAAGGTATATTAATAAAAAAGGATCATGCATGGAGGGAGTGGTTCCTTCAAACATAAGTCATGTAGGTGGAGCATGTTGTGTTTGTTGCATTTGAAAGATCATGTCTAGTTATTGGTATCCAGAAAAGACTAGATAGTTGGGCAACATTGTGTTTAAATTTTGAAAACAAAGTGGAATTGCTTCATTTAGATTTTTCTTTGTAGGTAACCCACTTGATTTGTTTAAGCTAACCATCTTAAATGATGATGGTAAAGGAGGCACAAAATTCTTATTGCTTGCATTAAACAAATAAAGGTTTATGTAGGGGCGAGTTGAATTACCCCTTGACTTTGCTCATTTGTGCTAGTTGCAAAAGGGTGTTTTCAAGGTCAATACCTTAGTCCTTGGTTTTTCATTAGCTTGGGCCAAATTATAGATTGGTCACTCAGCACCTCCAGCCTCAAGAGTCATGATCCATTCACTAGTATAGAAATAGCAATATATTACTAAAAAAACTACTAAAAACTGCTTATAAATGACCAAACATGGTCGCGTGACCATTAGTAGTTTATTGCCAGTCATTTATAACGTGACCAAATTGATGACTAAACCATTTTTAGTCATTTATTGGTTGTTTTGACTGATCGATTTGGTAGTATATTTAGTCGTTGATTTAGTCATTGATTGTTGTAATCTGGTCACTTATTTAGTCATTTTTTATTCACTGATATATTTAGTCATTAATTTAGTCATTGATTGTTGTTAATTGGTCACTTATTTAGTCATTTTTATTCACTGGTTTCTATCCATTGGTAGTGTATTCAGTCATTAATTTTAATCATCATTTTGATCAATTTGGTAGTATATTTAATCATTTTTATTCACTAATTTAACACTAGTCATATATTTAGTCATATTTATTAATTGTTCACTGATTTCTATCAATTGGTAGTATATTTATTCAATTTAATTATTAATTGACATCAATTAGTAGTATGTTTAGTCATTTTGAAGTTTGCATTTAGTCATTAGTATATTTAGTAGTATATTTTGAAGCTTGCACAATGAAACAGCTTTGAGAAGGTAAAAATAGCTTGTTTTATTGATCAAAAATGCTTACAAATAGCATACAAATCTGAAAATAAGCTACAATGCTTTCTCTTTGCTAAAAAAACCTTCATGGTTACAATACATAGCTCAAAGAATGAGCAAGAAACCAATTTTCTGAGTATCACTGAGCATAGTTCAGCACAAAGACATTCATAGATGTCTTCTTCACAAATCCATGATTGTCCCATGAAGCTCACTATTCGAGTTCAAGATTACACTGTCATCTCTGTAGAGATCCTGTCACATGCACCCAACTTTCTCTAGTTCATAAGATGCCATTGTGAATTGTTACATGTAGAAATAAATTGTCCTTATCTCTGATGATTATGCCTCTGAAGACTGCCATCTTTGGTAGGATGCCTTAATTGTCATGGACTATTATTCAACATTGCCTTATGACTAGGCTATGCATTGTTCTAATCAAACTTGTAGCTTCTTGAAATGCATTGTCCAATCACTTGTCAACCTACTATCATGCATTTTCCCTTCATAAAATAACAATGCCTCATGACTGTCACTACCTCAAAGAGAGAGACCTCAAAGAGAAGGTACAGACCCTAAGAAGAATATGGTACAGTATAGAGATCTATAATAAGGTCTAACACTCCAAAACCTTACAAGAAGCCTACAGTAAAAAGATATACCAAGGAAGACAAAGTATGCACAAAAGAAGACAAGAATTTATTAAGAGATCTACAAATACCTTAGGGACATTGTAATATATGCAAGACAACCGCACAAGGAAGTATAAGTCAAGTGAGCAGAGACAATATCATGACAGTGTATGAGATAAGCACACAATGGACATAGATCTATAAGGGATATTAAATATAGTGTATGGAATAGTGGATAGTGTTTAGGTCATTTTAGGGTTGGTAGAGCCTGTCAAAGGTAAAATAAATTGTATGATCAATGTAAAAGGCCTATCAAGGGTTTATTCTCAATCATAAAGACTAAATGTTAGGGGTCTGTGAAACCCTAAAATTATTGTCTAAAACATTCTCAAGACCATCAGTGTCCCTGCAAGCTTGAACAGAGGTATAATAACAATAAAGATGTAAAGGATAGAGACCTATACAATGACATATGCATGATGAAGAAACAATGGTTTGTCATACACCTAGTGGCTTGTCAAAGGTTCTACAATATCTGTGACAACATATTTGAATCTTTGAGCATATTTAAGGTACATGACTATTATGATTTTACACTATGAAAGGGACTTTTGCCATGAAACCCTATCGGAGGCTTTGTCAGTCAACAAGAGAACAACAATAGAGGAAAGTTGTGGGTTTAGAAAGGTGTTGACAGAGCTAGAGGGAGGTACTAGAATCCTTCAAGGGGTTATGGTGTGAAGTCCTTTGAGGCCATGATGCTACTGATAAGAATATTAGGGACAACAAACACAAATTATGTCATAAATCTTCTCTGAGTTGAAATGCATAGTGTGTATTTCAACCCAGTTTAAACACACACTATGGAAATTGATAACAAGGAGATTTTGTCACTATTCCAGAGGTATAAATAACTACTTTAAAGATATTTTCAAGATTGAAAGACATGTCAAGACACTTTCAGGGGTTTTCAATGCAGAATGAAGTTGACTAGAAAGAACAACTGATTAGTTTGAAGGTAGATGGAAGTCTGGTCTACAATGCATAAACTACCCCCATGACTATCCATGCAAACTTTGATTAATAACACTTTCCACATCATGCACTTTGATGGTTATTTCACTTGACACTATCATGGTAGCGTCACCCTTTGCCTTTGATCCTTTATCTTTTCAAGAACCACTATGGACTATTATCAAAGCTCCTACTCTCTACCTTGCTAGACTGCTCAACACGAGTCTAGTCTATACTCTCACCTTGAAACATTTATCCTTTTATGCTCCTGAAGTCACCGTGACAGTCTAGGATCAAGGTGTTGCAATTCAAAAAGATAGTGTTGTCTTACCTACTAAGATTGTGCATGTTGAGATTCCATAGCTATCTTACCTATTGTCCATGCTCTCTTTTACTCACTGTCAACTGTGCTTACTCTGTCATGCACTGTACGTTCTTTTTTTTTTTAGTCTGGCTCCTTAAGAAGAACTTTGTGCTTGGCAAATACAAGTGAATGTAACACTCTATTTACATCATCATCTTCCAAATTCAGTTGAGATTTGATGTCATCAAAACTAAGTTTTTCAGATTCATTGAACAACATTAATAAAGTGGCCTACAATTGATTCCATAACATATTCAGAGTCAATTAATATTGCACACAAAGCAGAATCATATTTTTTAGAAGTGTATCTCAATTTCAAATAAATATTTAGGAATCCAACTTTGTTTACTTCTGATAGAAAATCTAAGTAGGCTTGCAAATAATAAACTTCTCACAAATGGCAATTAATATTCAAAAACTAGTCACCTGGTAAGTCAATAATACCATCTCTATTGTGTTGCCATCAAAACTTCCTTTCATGGTGCTGATCCCAATAGAATATATCTATGTAAGTTTGCGCTGCTTATTTTCCTTAGAATAGAATTGTTTATATATATCTATACATTTAGCCTGCATCAAAAAGGTAAGAATAAACAACTAAGACTAGATGTATTTTTTTATTAAAGAAATTACAAACAAGTAACAAATAAGTTTTACCAGCTCAATAGGAAGATTAATATAAGGGGACTTGTAGGCTGGCCAATATCCAGTAGTAAGGACTTTAACACTCAAATCTATTCTAACATGAATGTCTTCTCTGTCAAGATGCACCTGAAATTTATCTTGGTTGATCCTCACTAGAGAAAAGTCATTAACCTGGGATGGACCACAATGACTTCAATGAAACAGAATAAGGTTTTTCCAATGACTTCAGTGAAACAGAACAGGGATTTCCATGATGAAGCAATACGATGCACATTCATAATACATAAGAATAAACCAATGATCAAAAATAGATCTACTTAAACATCATCCACTTCAATGGTCAAACAGTCAATAGCAATTTTACACCTCATCCAACTCTTGCAAGGGATTAAAGAGTCATCTTTTCTACCTGTGACTTCTTCACCTACCAAATAAACATCTTTGATACTTTGGGATATTGTGGAAACAAGCTCTCTAAATCTCAGTGTGTCTGAAAAGCAATTATCGATGTTCTGTGGGTTTTTTTGACTCAACTTCGACTTAGGTCTCTAGTTAAGTTTTGGATTAGGGATTCTTTTGGCTTCTAGGTTTCTTCCTTTAGGGTTAGTAGTTTGTTGCAGGTTTCAATGGTGGAAGGAAGCTACCTTAGGGTACTAAGGCCTGAAACTTCACTGAAACTTCATAAAGACTAAGTGGAGAGCATGAAAGTCCATGGGCAGGAGACCATGCAAAGCTTTGAACATTGAAGGAGTTTCCTATCTCCTAACTAATCCTCAAATACATGACAGAGAACTGCCTAGAAAGATAGGTACAGGCATCTTTTGTAATTTTGATATTTTGTGTGTAGTGATAAGTCATTTGAGGTTATGGTAAATGAAAAAACATCTTCTTCCTAGTGCCTCTGAGAATGTATCCACAAATGTAACCTTTTGTGATAGTATCTGTCAAACAAAAGGATAAATGTTAGAAGGATTCTTTATTTGTCTCATTCTTCTACCAATATTATATACTCACCACACAAGGGCATCTCTGTGATAGAATGAGAAGGCTATGTTAGTGTTTAGTAGAGATATAACATGAAGCAAAGACAACAAATAGGACTGTAAGAGATTATTAGTGTTATGATGGAGATTAAATCCAAGCATGAGGAGCCTGCAAAGCATATAGAAGTAACAAACGAATCCAAATATTAAGCAGGCCAGTCATCATATCTCTGCATTATGAGCAGACACTTGCACTACCTCCAGTTAGCTGTTGAATCCATTAGTTTTTTTTATTTTGTATGGTAATGGGTTAATGCATGATCTTCCATAAGGTGTACTATAGGTCTAGAATTTAGTAGAGAATAAATTCTCAGCAAGGCTTATCTAGCATTGCAAAGCCATCTACTTGTCTGTCTGGATGAGTGTTTGTAGAAAGTAGTTTTGGAAAGAAGAAATCACTATGAGGGCAGAGATAAAGACAATACAAAGAACTGAAACAACATGTAGACAGTAAAGAATGCAGTCACCTAAAGTCTCTAATCTCCACAAAGGCCTACATATAGTGAAACAAATTGGAGTCATTATAAAGGATTCGTAATGAGTAAGGGTCATTGAGGTAAAGTGGGACAGTGTTGAGGGAAATGCAAAGGCATTGCAATGGCA
Organism: Cunninghamia lanceolata; assembly: GCA_027924645.1. Taxonomy (NCBI): domain Eukaryota; kingdom Viridiplantae; phylum Streptophyta; class Pinopsida; order Cupressales; family Cupressaceae; genus Cunninghamia; species Cunninghamia lanceolata. The sequence goes on along the minus strand of BSBN01001191.1, from coordinate 772,800 downwards.
AAAAGGCAACTAACAGAGACCAAAGATAATAGCCATGGACTTGGACTTTGAAGGGACAATCATAAACTAAGAAGGAATAGTCAATCACAGTGATTAGGCATGCATGACAGTCATATAATGATTGTGTTAGATAGTGATAGTGTTGTGAAGGTTGGATTACAGTTTTATTGATCCTTCTCTCCCCCAAATCATGAAAGTGCAGTTCTATGTCAATGTTTTTATCACATTGAGAGACAGGTTGACAGTGCAGAGATAATGTATAGTAGAGTTTTCATTGCAAAATAAAGAACCATGAACATGTGAAGGGTTTAGAATGATAGTCAAGGTCCTCTAAAACTTACAAATGGAGAGAACCCTAAAACACAGTAAAGCAAGTGATATAGGGGTTTCAAGAGGTAACACAAGGGCATGCAGGCTTAAACAAAGGATGATGTATAGGTTTTCAAAACATGCCATGAGAGAACAAGGTTTGTTAAACCATGAAGGAGACATTTATTGGCAAGAGACACTACTAGGCAAGATAAGTGTTGTCATTGATGGCAACTAAATCTCTACTACACATCCGCATTGCATATTTTGTCCATACTGAAAATTAGATTGAAGATTTGTCTAAGTCTGAGGAGTCAAGAACTGAGTGACAGGGTTCGGTATCTTGGTCCGGATCTCTCTGATGGTAGATCATAGTTTGTTACAGATCTAAGGGAGTCATAAGCATTGTCAAGACAATCAAAATCTAGAGTTTTGGCCTCTAGTGATAAAGGATTCAAAAGTTATTAGTTTCTGAGTATCGGGTTAACAGTTTGACAGAGCAAACAAAAGAATAGGTTAACCTTGAAATTGATCTTGGTTCCGGATGTATGGAAGTTGTTGGTTGGACAAGTTGAGATGATTAGTGATAGTAGCCAACCTGATTAATGATTTGAGAGTGTAAGTTTTGGTCCACGTTACAAGTCTACATGAATTTAGCTGACAAAGCAGAATTTTCAATAAAGTTCTAAGTGTTCTTGAAGCTGACTGAAAAGTGGTTGAAGATCAGGATGTGGATATATATCACCGATGGATTTGAATGAATTTGGTGTGTGTGTGTGTGTGTTGCTAATATGGAGTAAATGTGAAAGGAGTAGAGATCTAAGATTCGGATGAAGGTAGAGCAGTAAATAGGGGACAGTGAAGATGAAATGTGTAAGATCAGTGTTTTGTGCTTAACTGGAACTAAATTCATGCATTAGTAGATGCTTCTCATTAGTTCAAAATCTCTGTATTATTTTGTAATCATTTGTAGGCAGTGAGCCTCTATTTGAGCAGTGATCTATGGGCAGTGAGCCCGAATGCATGTGCATTCTCATTTGTAAAAATACTTTTAACAGGGTATTAATTCTTGTGGGTTAACCCCCACCGTGGTTTTTCCCTTAACCGGGTTTCCACATTAAAAATCTTGGTGTCATGTGTATTATTGTGTTTCTGCTCTTACACTTATGATTGTTGTTTTCATAGTTAAGTTATTGATTTGTTGTTAAGTGGTAAAAGAAAAAATTAACTGTAGAAAGTATTAAAGTTTTGAGACAACTGATTCACCCCCCCTTCTTAGTTTTCTGTCCTATTTCCAACAACTCGTATCAGAGCGAGGTTCCTTTGAGAATCCTAACAGCTTAAGGAAAGATCTTGGAAGGAGTTTTAATGGTTTCACTCAAAGATCAACTTTAGTTGGCCCTAGAAGATCTTGTTCAGTCTAAAGCAAAAATTAGTAATCTAAGAGGTGAACTTAAAGATACTGACGATACAATTGAAATGTTAAAAGATAATTAAAGAAATCTATGGAAAGGAAAAAGGAGCTACTTCTGCAGTTATCCAATTTAACTGAAGAAAATAGCATGAATGAAGCTTTGGAAGAAAAGATAAGGGAATGTGAGAATCTATCAAAAGAAGTTGTTGTTCTAAAAATTGAGATGGAATCTAGGGCAATGAGGCTAACCAAAGAAATTGAGAAAAGGAAGAAGACTAAAGAAGACTTGAATCAAACTCTAAAAGAAAGAACTGGTGAATGCTACAGATTAGACAGTACAGCTGGCCATCTAAAGTTTGATCTGCAAGAAAGCAGAGACAATGAAAGAGATCTTGAAAGACAAATTGTCATTCTCAGACATGACTTAGAAGTTACAAATGAATACAAGGAGAAGTTCAAGATAAGTTCAGCTAAACTTGAAGCAATACTTGAGGGTCAGAAAAAGACTAATGATAAGCATGGTCTTGTATATGAGAAAGGTAAAAGCTTCAGATCTGGACAAAGAAACTCTCAACCAAGGAATGAGAGAAACAAGCCTAGAAGGCATCCGATAAGATAGCCTAACGCTCAAAGGTATCCATCTTTCAATGGAAATTGTTCAAGTGCAATAAATTTGGTCATAGAGCCACTCAATGCTGAAGTAAAGTAAATCAAAATAATCCATCCTTCTCCAGAAATTGCTTCAATTGCAAAAGGTATGGTCATAAATCTAATGAATGTAGAAGTATGATAATGAATAACTCATCAAATAGAGGAAATAGGAATTCTTTCAATGGAAAATGTTTTGCATGCAATAGATTTGGACATATGGCCATTCAGTGCAGATCAAGAGGAAATCAATCAAATGGGCAAAGAAATGTTGTGTGCTTCAATTGTAACCGATCCGGTCATTTTACAAGATTCTACAGAAGTAGGATTATTGAAAGAAGGGGTCCGGTAAATAGAAAACCGGATGAGCAGAGACAAGACAAAGGCAAAAGAAAAATTGATGAGAATGAGATCCAGAATGAAATGAGCAAGACATGGGTCAAGAAAACAATTGTGAAACATAGTAATGGGTCCACACCGAAATCTGGTGCTGACAATTCCTCCAGTAATTAAATCGGGAGCTTTGGCTCAAGGGGAGTTGCATTGAAGATCAAATTCCCCCAGTCAGTAAGTGGGTGCCTGGATATGGCACAATGAGTGAAGATATTTTGAATTGTTTCAGATCTTTTGGAAGGATTTCCAGAAGAAAAGATGTTAATATGAAAATTTGCGGAGTACTTCATGAAGAACAGTTCAAGAAACAGAGTAATCGGATGAAGTTAGGGCATCGCATTTATTACAATGCAAAATTAGGTTTTGCGGAGGATAAAAGGTCACTTGGTCATGCATTTGAATCACTTTGCATTCGAAGGAAACAAGAAGAAGTGCATCTAAGCTGCAAATCCAGAAACTGAAGATGAAGAGCGAATTCAACCGACAATTGATCAACTCTAACCTCGTGGAAGAAAAATGTACTTCTCTGTAAAATCTTGAATCTGAAATCTGTTGAGATGACTACACCTCTAGTTGTTGATGTAACTAAAAGTCCCCAACCAATATTTAAGAAGCATCCATACAAATCAGTTGAAGTTGAACCGTTAGGTGCATTTCTGGAGTTCCATATGGTGTACTGCATGTTGAGGATACTAGGGCATACATCCACTGTAACATGGATGAATTTAGAAACCTGAAACTCTTGGATTTGTTTAACTACTTAAGGGATGATAGCCATAAATTGAAACCAGAATACGAAGCCCTAGAAAGTAAACATTTTCTGCTAGTCATTAGGTTTCTAATATTTGATGAGAATGAATGGGTTAGATACATCTTGAGCTGAATACATGATGAGTTCATATGGCTATTGAAACCATTTAAGATTACAAAGGATGTTATCAAGATTGTAATTGGGTTAAATTCATCTGATGGATTACCCATGCTGAAAGCTGTGAAAAACCAAACAGTGACTGATGCTACCGATGCCAAGTTTGACAGAAGGGCAATGACCATCAATGATATCATAGAACCAGATGTTAAATTTTCCTCCATGGTGATTGGGTACAAGATTTACCACTCAAATAGGGAAAATTGTGTCTCTAGAACTACAATATATGTAACCTATCAAATGTTAAAGGAGAATGTTGATTATGATCTTTGTGAACTACTACAAAATCAATTGATTGAGAATCTGAGCAAAATAAAGAAAGATAAGAAAAATACCTTCAAGTATGGTTCCTTGATTATATGTTTGTTCTTTTATTTTATTAATGAAGTGCCTAGAGTTCAAGGTGTGCACTGGACAAATGACAGGCCAGTTGCATGGCAAATAAGAGATCATCTACTCAGCCTTGGTGATTCCCAAACTTAGAAGACAATTCTTTGGGGTTACTTCAAAAACTTTCAAAGTATGATGCATGCAAGAGAGAGAATCCTTAAGTCAGTTGTGGAGAAATATGAGAATGAATTATGCTTTATGGTTGACACTGATCAGTGCCTGATAGAGGTCGTGGAACCTAGAACCATATGGATTATGCCAATGGGATATGAGGTTGATGAGAAATTTTTGGAAATGTATGCTCAACATCTCCTGAGAAAATCAAAAGACACGTCTATGGAAAGGTTTAGAACATACAAGGAGCTAAGTCTAAAGTTGCATGTGGAGCTCAAATGGCCAGAGACCAAAAGGAAAGTGCAAAGGCAAGTTGAAAGTTATGCTGAGAGCATTGGCCTAACGAAGGAGGCAGTGAAGCAAAATAGAGAAAGAATTGAAAATGTTGAAAGAGAAAAATAGGACAAGAAACAAGAAGACAGTCTAGTGGAACCATCCTCCACTTCAAGGAAAACAAGAAGTTTTGCAACTATCTCAGTACAATCCAAGTTTATTCCCATTAAGACACTGGAAGCCACACCATCCGGTGAAGGAGGAAAGAGGAAGAAAACCAAGGCCACAAGAGCCTACAAGAGCACAAAAGATGATGAGAAAATGGAAACAAAAGAAGAAGTTAAAGAGATAAGATTAAAGAAAGCCAAGACTTCAAGGGCCTCTAAGAACCAACCCTCTGAAAGAAAAAAGGCAAGTAAAAGGCAAGAGACTGGTCAAGTTTCTATGACTATTGATCAAATTATAAAATCAATTACTGTTCATGGGAATCTAAAGCCTATCAGAATATATTATGATAGTTTTGATGAAGCAAATAAGAAAATCTTGGAGGATGCCACCATCCTGTACTTCAATAAATTCAATAGAGCTCTATTGGAAATTTTGCAAGAGATTCCCAAAAGTTTAAGGAAAATACTAGAAATGAGAAAGGAGGCTGCCAAGGACAAAGACATAGAACTCAGAGAATATGTTCTTTCCACCCTGTGTCCAGTAATGACCAGAAGAGAAGCTGATAAAATCCTCAAGGAAGTTAAGGAGAAATTTAGAAGTAAGATCCAGTTGAACAAGTTAATGCTTGGTGAAACTGAGGAAGTTGTAAAGGAAACAAAAGAAATTTTGAGAAAAGCCCTTGACAAAGATAAATACTATATTGTTTCAGAGGAACAAGAAGCTCCAGAAGAAGAGACTGAAAAAGGAAGTGATGACCAAGGTAATACTCTAGAGCAAACCTATGAGGAGACAAATGATGGAATTGATTCATCAATTCTATTTGTTGAAGAAGTGAACATCAATGAGCAACAAATAGAGATTGATGACTCCTCTATTCCATGAGAGGAGCAAATAAATAAAACAGATATAGAGATGGTGGACCAAATTGATGTTGCAGGTGATACTCTAACTCCTAACCAATCAGAAAAGGAAGATAATGTTGAGAATACTACTGCCACACTAGATCCTCTAGAATAGATTTTAGATGGTAAGGACAAAGGAGAGAATCCCACTTCAGATGATACAGAAAAGGTGAAGCAGAGAAAGAGAAAGAAGAGAGTAAGGATGAGAAAATAGAATAAGATGGTGCAAATGTTGAAGCACCCAAACAAGATAGTCCGGAGAAAACCCAAGAAGAGGAAAGTGTTCTAGAAACTATTGCAAGAGACACTGTAGATGCAGTGAAAAGTCTTATGTATAAAGAGATGCTTGAGTTTGATGAACCTAAATTACTTCAAGGCCCAATTAATCTAGATGCTCTCTCTCCGGTACAAGTGATGAAGATTGCAACCTTCACTCAAGCCAAGGCCAGAGAGAAGTTGTTAAAATCTCACATGGAGGATAGTGAACTATTAGGGCTTGCAACCAGAGTCCTAGAAAAGTTAGTGCCAACCTGCCAAAAGAGTCCATCGGATTCCCCCTCCAGTTACCTAAAGAATCTTGTAAATGTTGTAAGTACACATTTTGAGTCTTTTGAAAAATCTACAGAAGTGAAAGTTCAGAAGGAATTTTTGGATAAGAAATTTAGTGAAGTAAAGAATCTAATAGGAAATGATAGGATGATACTCGGCATTAGCATAAGGAGTATTCAAAATTCCCTAAATGATGGAAGTGATATGTACAAGTTTTGTCTATCATGGCCAAAAGTTAGTGAGAATATTGAGAAGAAGATAAAGGAGCAAGAACAAAAATTGTCAAATCTTTCTAAAATTTTTGATCCTCTAATAGTTTCGCCTATAAGTCAGGAATGTCAAGTAATTAGCTTGACAGATGAGATAAAGAGGCTTGTTAAAGAAAAAGGTAACATTATGAAGAAAATGTCTGAGCTCCGGGAATTGATTGCCCCCAAGTTAGAAACCATGTTTAATGCCTTATCAAAAGCTCAGACTGCACTTCAGACAAGTAATCCTCCGGATTTGACAAAGGCAAAAGCATATGCATTTTTGTTGAGTGGACACATCTCAATTTTGGATGGAATGAAGGGAACTTGGGCCTCTAAACTTGTACAATTAAAAAATAGTTTTGAAGACATTCTCAGGTTCATGTATGATTAGTTATACATATGTGGCACTATACACAAAATTTTTGGAGAATTTTGGCTTACGAACCCCACCCTTTGCCATTGATGTCAAAGGGGGAGTGAAGATCAGTGAAAAATGAGGAATCTAGCAAAAGAGGGAGCACTGGAAAGTAGTGTGAACAACAGTATGGAGCACAAGCAAAGGGGGAGTTATTCCGGTACTTAGTCATTTTTCACTAAGTGTTGCCATCAATGCCAAAAGGGGAGATTGTTGGAAAGAGACACTGCTAGGAAAGATAAGTGTTGTCATTGATGGAAACTAAGTCTCTACTACACATCTCCATTGCATATTTTTCCCATACCAAAAATTAGATTGAAGATTTGTCTAAGTCTGGGGAGTCAAGAATAGAGTGTGTGACAGGGTCCGATATCTTGGTATGGATCTCTCCGATGGTAGATCATAGTTTGCTGCAGATCTGAGAGAGTCATAAGCATTATCAAGACAATCTAAATCTAGAGTTTTGGCCTCCGGTGATAAAGGATTCAAAATTTATTAGCTTCTGAGTATCAGGTTAACAGTTTGACAGAGCAGACAGAAGAACAGGTTGACCTTGAAATTGATCTTGGTTCCAGATGTATGCAAGTTGTTGGTTGGACAAGTTGTGATGATTGCTAATAGTAGCTAACCTAATTAATGATTTGAGAGTGCAAGTTTTGGTCTGCGTTACAAGTGTACATGAATTTAGTTAATAGAGCAAAATTTTTAATAAAGTTCTAAGTGTTCTTGAAGCTGACTGAAAAGTGGTTGAAGATCAGGATGTGGATATATATAGCCCATGGATTTGAATGAATTTGGTGTGTGTGTGTTGCAAATATGGAGTAAATGTGAAAGGAGCAGAGATCTAAGATTCGGATGAAGGCAGAGCAGTAAATAGGGCAGAGTGAAGATGGAATGTGTAAGATCAGTGTTTTGTGCTTAACTGGAACTAAATTCATGCATTAGTAGATGCTTCTCATCAGTTCAAAATCTCTGTATTCTTTTGTAATAATTTGTAGGCAGTGAGCCTCTATTTGAGTAGTGAACTCTGGGAAGTGAGCCCAAATGCATGTGCATTCTCATTTGTAAAAATACTTTTAATAGGGTATTAATTCTTGTGGATTAACCCCCACCGTGGTTATTCCCTTAACCGAGTTTCCACGTTAAAAATCTCAGTGTCATGTGTATCATTGTGTTGCTGCTCTTACACTTATGATTTTTGTTTTCATAGTTAAGTTATTGATTTGAACTATTAAGTGGTAAAAGAAAGAATTAACTATAGAAAGTATTAAAGTTTTGAGACAACTGATTCACCCACCCCCCCCTCTCAGTTGTCTATCCTATTTCCAACAAAGTTAATGAATATGTCATGGTTTCTTGCATTTCTATTTTTGCAGACAATGATCACTTGAGAGGTCAAGAGACTTAGGAAAACTGAAGCAAGAAGTCATAAGCAAGAGAGGAACTTACTTTTCTCAGAGTTGTCAAAGGAAGCCTCTCACATCTGCCAAGAAAATATTCAAGGATTATATCTGCGTTGTCAAAAGGTCAGTAGACAAAGATCATAGAAGACAATCCTGAAAAAGAGAGACAATCCTAATGAAAAGGGACAATGGATACAGATGGAAGGACAGTGTTTAGCAGCAGAAGGTAGATAGATAATGTCAAAAAAGAACAGTAGATGGCTAATGCTGCAGTGATGAGCTGATCAAAGGTAAGGCACACCATGAGCTTTGACAAAGACTAAATAGGTCTAAGAGCAGTCAAGGGTCATAATGAACAGTTAGCAGCCAAGAAACAAATCTATCAGGATTGTCTTTGTAGGGGACTATTGTTAGCAGTTCAACAGAGGATTTTTTTGCTTCAAAATATTGAGTTAAAATGGCCTTGATGGCTAAAGATAAATTTTGAGAAAAAAACTTTAATCTATTGAGGATTTGACATGTCATGTTTCTTGCAATGGAAGGTACTTTGGCATCCTGATTTCCTCCAGAAGATAAATGTCAATCTTTCATTGTAATTTGCCTCCACTTCTCTGTACCATATGGAGGTCTATATGGAAAGCAATAGTATTTCATGATCAATTGTGGCATTTGTTTAGAGTTTCCTACACAAATTGGAGGTGGCCACCTCTATTCACATATGCTAGCAGTTTCAAGCATGTGTTGGACTACCAAGTGGTATTTTAGATGAATAGAAAGAAAGAGAAGAAAAGGATTTTGATTTTCTCTATACTTTCATTATATATCCTAGAAAGCTGGTATATTACTAAATATGTGAGATTTTTTTTAGGATAAATACCTCTCAAACCATCTATTCAAACCAATTTATGTTCTATTGTGTGCGACACATCTTGAATAAATGGCATGCATATAGAGAGAAGATAATCTGATGTGTAAAGGACACCCTCTGTATCTCCACAAGTTTACATTGAGATGAACATAATGTAGCCACATAAAAAATTGAATCTAAACAGAAAGAAATTGGACATAAACATTGTTCAAATTGGCAGCACCAGCAATGAAATACACCTCAACACTGACATTGTAAAAACATTACTACACATTGTCTCAATAGATGACCATGTCATTGGGCCTTCCAAGATTTTTAAAACAATAAGAATATCAAGGATAGACTATTAATAGCATAGTGTATTGGTATTGGGATGCACTGTTACAGTAGTCAACAGTACCAAACTCCATAGGATTACGTGTGCTCACAACCTTTGTATCCCTATTTTACAGGCTTAGACCCCATGTTTGGGGGGATTGGAGCCCACTTTCATTGACTCCCTCAAAAGTGTTCAAAAGAAACAAAGGAAAGGCTTATAAAATAAACTTTAAAAAGAAATAACAAAGACAAGAAGCCACCCAGTAGATCTATTAAAGTAGCATTTAAGTCCCCACAAGGCTAGGTGAACTCACAGGCTTTGTGCCCCTATTTCACAGGCTTGGACTTCGTGTTTGATGGGATTAGACCCCGATTTCATTGAATCTCTCAAAACTACCAACCAACCTAAAAACAAAAGGACAAGAAGACATCCAGTAGATCTAATAAAGTGGCATTCAAGTCCCCTTGAGCCAAGTGAACTCAGGCTTCATGCCCTCATTTCATAGGCTTGGACTCCATGTTAAATGGGATTGAAGCCCCATTTACATTGACTCTCTCCTAATTACCAATAACAATTTAAGAAAATGTTTTCTAAAAAACAAAGGACAAGAAACCACATGGTAAATTTATTAAAGCAAACCATTAACAGACAGTAATCCTTAAAATGTTGCAAAATAGGACCAGAGATAAACGCATACACCATCTTTGAGAGGAAGAAGGCACTCGTATGAGATCTTGAACTGGAAGGGATTGAGAAACGCTGCAGGATTGTCCAGCACTGTCACATTCGTTACATTCATTGTACTCATATTCAATCCATTCAGATACACTAAATTGGCCTCAACCACAAACTTACTCCACCACCAATTTGGTAGACTCTAAGCCCATGTGCTTCTAATCGAATCACAACTGCCCACCACTAGTATGGATGTCACAAACCCTAAAACCTCATAAAATTCTTGGTTGTCTGAAATGGCTCCTAGATATGAAGTAAAACATGCACAAAGAAACTATCTTTAGTGAATGAATCTGCTAAATATGTCAGATTATTAGCTTGGTAGTGAACAAAAAAAATCAAAGAAATGTCTAGGTTGAAAATATCTACAACTGAAACCATTTCCCACTTTGGCGCCTAAGCTTTGAACATATTCTATTTTCCAATATCTTTTGATTTTCCCTTTCAAACAAAAATGCACTTTATTTTAGCGCTTAAAATTTTAACAATATGCTTTTCAAAAGTGCTTCTTTGAAGACATAATAAAAGTGTCAACAATTGATTAATTATTTAGTCATTTTTATTTGTGTGACTAATTATTTAGTTGTATTTTTTACCTGACGATCAAATTAGTCACTTATGATGATCAAATTAGTCATTTATTTAGTCATTTATAGCTGTGTTGCAAAAAATGACTAGAATTTAGTCATTTTTAGTTGTGACTAAAAGTTTTAGTCACGTAGTCATTTATTTGTCAAAATTCTACTATTGATTGAACCAGGGTTGCTATAAGGACCTTAGGAGTGACTTCTCCTACATTTTCCATTTCCTCACCCTGAGGTGAATTTTATTCAAAGTGTGTGGGTTGAGTGGCCTCATCCATTACTTCTTTCGTGTGGTTTTTGAACCTTTCCTCTGGGTAGAGGCTTGGCCATTTTAAAACATTATGTCGAGGGCTACCCAAGCTACTCAAGCTTGTGTAAGATCTCTTTAAAGAGGTGATCAACATCATTGTTAATGTGTGTGACTACCTCAATAAAACTAGGTTCTTGCCTACAAAATTTTGACCATATTATAAATTTGTGGGTTCTTGTTGGGTCCAAGTTTGGTTGTATGATAGGACCTTGATAGTCTCCTAATGTAGGGTTGTCAAAGGTTATGAATTCATGGGATGTGTAGCTATTTTTTTTGTTATTCTCTAGTCATCCACCATCAGAACTGGTATCCTTAGAATCATACCTATTAGAAATATATGTCATGGGATCAATGGGGACATATCGACCAAATGAGGGAGGACTAACCTTGTTTGAGGGACTCTATCCCTGTGGCACTCTCTATCTTGACATATTCAAGGTACCTTAGGCACTATAGAATAAATGCAATGATAAGAAGAAATGGGAAGAAAGACAGATATAATGAAGAGAGAAGGAGAAAATGTAAGAGCTTGTCCAAATGGATTTACTCTTCACGTCAATTTCACCAAAATATGTGTTGTCTAGAATCAAATCAAGCACAATGTGAATGAATCAAACCTAGTATAGCACATGTGTTGCACTCTTGCTAAATGTGTCTAATGAATTACCCCTGCTCTTCTAGGAAAAGCTAGCTAAGCAATGGAGAATCTAATTGATCACTCTCTTCATGTGGAAGAAGAGTGTTGTGAATGGAAACGAAATGACTGTGTTGAGTGAGAATTGCATTGATAGGTTTTCTCACTTCTCTAGGGAGGAGCACCTCGTGGTGAACTATTGTGTTGATTTTTGGAGGTGGATTTTGATGTTGTTAGGTGAACTATTGTAGGGAGTTGTGGTTGTGATTCTAATGTGGCCAAGAGGGTCACTAGAAAGGGAAAACTATTAGAGGGTACCATAACCAAAAATAAACACCATAACAGAAAGGAAAACTATTGGAAAAATTTGGCTCCAATCATCCTTAAGGAAGCCATACATGTCATCATAATTCACAAAGGTCTTGAGGTCCATGCCATGCTTCTTCACTTCAAAGTCCTGGAGACCCGCCAGAGTAGTGGCAGCTCTATGCATAACCTTCAAGCTCAAGGTGGCCATGAATTTCATCTTCCCCTCAAGGGCGTCCATTCCCGTTCTCAACTCTACCATTTCACCTTTGACCTAATTACAGTTCTCACACTCTCTCTGCCGAGGAGGGGTCTTCTCAACCAATTTCACTTCATCCTATTCCAGCTCGGTCTCCTCATCAGTGTCATAGTAGGAATTGTTTAGTTCCTCAAACAAGCTAGCACCATCATGGAAATCAGACTGATCAAGAGTGAGTTTGAATTTCTAAATTTCAACTTCTTCTTCAAGATCTGAAGCACTAGAATAATCCACAATTTTGATAGCAGGGGTTTGCATGCCAGCCTGCCTGTTGGAGCGATGAATGCTAAGCCTCCTAGAAGCCACACCACTATTCTTCTTGATACCCATCATTTTGACTGTGCTCTTCTCGTGATAAGCAGCCCCCTCCACTCTCTCCCTATCATCACCAGTGTCATTCTTATGAAAAACTTTAGGAGTAATTTCCTTAGAATCCATCTCCTCAACCTGGGTCACAACGCACTTTAGTTTTTTGGTCTTTGCCTTCTTCAAATATTTTGTCAAGCCATAATAATTCAAATCCCTCTTCCTATCCCCAGAGTGAGTGGGACTATTCTTCAAGTCATAAAGACCCTCGGTAGCATCCTTTTGAGGGGAATTACCTGGAGTACCAGTCGGGGTGCCAATAATAGAGGGAGGGTTTAACAACAAGGACCTCTGGAGTGATCATTGAACTCTTCACAGTAAGGGCAGTTTTCACAGTTTTTTGTTTTTCTTTTTTGATCGGGACACCAAGGTTTCAACAGTATGGGCCTTAGAATCAAGGGGGGACCTAGTAACCATGGGATATTCTTCACAAGGGACCTACCAGTGGAAATCTTAGAAGGAATGGACCCATCTTTAAGAGTAGGATGTAGAGCTTTCTCACCTAACTATTCATCATGTGCACATCCTCTACTAGACAGGCCCAGATAGGTTTAGGTGGGCATAGGGAAAGATGAAACTAGTAGAGACGAAGAATTAATCACTGGCGAAGGGGGACAACTATGATACTAGGGTTACTAGCATGAGCATCTTTAGCAACTTTAACCAAGGATTCAAGGGAGGAGAACAAATAAAACAAAAAACTATTGAGAGCTTTGTGTCTGAAATGGTTCAACGATGCAAAGTGATAGTGATAGAAACATTTATAACGACCCTCAAGGGTCACATACTTCATCAATAGGAAGCATACCTTGTCCCAAAGAGACACCAATCTATCTCTTTCAAATCCTCCATGCCATCTGACGGGCTTTTCTCCTTCCTTGAAAAATAGAGCCATGCTTTCATTATCTTGGACTTTGCTTTGCTTCTTCAATTTCTTTCCTTTGTACGATAAACTCGTGGCCTGGACTATGGTTTCCTCACTAACCTCAAATTGTATTCCACCAACCTAAACCACCCTTGAGTTCCAGGACATGGAGAACTACACAGAAAGGTTCTCATCGAACCCATTGAGGTATTCTAGAAAGGGGTGATGTCCCCTTCATAACAGATACTCTATAACATATTGTCGGCTCTTAATTCCTTGCAAGAATTGGGCTCGGTTCTCACCCTGTCGCCTCCCATATTCAACCTATTCCAACCCCAGTAAAGAAGCTTACACAGTTGTTGCAGGAAAATCCAAAGGTTGCTAATAGATTTAGTGATCTTTCTACATTTTCTATTCGACTGAAAACCTTTGCACTTATGATTTTTACTCTGACAGTTGTACACATTACTTGGGCTATCCTCGCAAGTCTCTTCCCATTCCAACTCATAATTACCATTATTATGATCCGAATGTGGGAGGTCATTGGAAGGAGGCACCGTCAAAATTTGAACTCGCCCCATAGTCTAATTTATCAAAGGCCACGTCAACCAAATGAGCTGGCAAGAGATGATATGGCTCTCTTCTTTCCATTTCATCCTAGTAATGTCAGCTTCTTACTCATGAGACTAGTTGCCCCGTGTCTGCATATTATTCCCCCTCTTATCACATGATAAGGTTTGTTTTTTAGACTAAGCTTCCAATGGATATATAGAATATACATTGAAATATATTCCACAATAGAAGTCCAATTTATGTTATCCATTAAGTGGGTATATTTTGAGCCTCCAAGCATAGGCAATCCTTAATGTTTCTAGGGATATTATTAATATTTCTCCAACATTTCTTAAGATTAGGTTAATCTCCAAGTTGGCCATTGCATCAACAATACCATTACCCTCCCTGTATATATGCCTTAATTCAAATTCATCCAATCCCAAAAGGAGGTGTTTAATGTCTTGAATGATATTAGCAACCCACCATCCCAATCTATCTTTCTCTTGAACAACATCAATAATGAGCTTCGAGTCTCCTCCTATCAACAGGTTTTTTATACCGATGGATAAGGCAACTTCCAACCCCCATAGGAGAGCCATCGCTTCAACCACATTGTTGGAGTTCTCTCCCACCCCCCAGCATAAGCAACCACCAACTCCCCCTTATATGATCTCAAACCCCCCCCACTAGCAACCCTAATGGGGGGTCTATTTAATATTTCTGCAGGCAAGATTTTTAGTATCATCCACCTTGCAGATGTGGAGTGGAACATTCCACTTTCTAAGGATATTGATTTCTTCATTCTTAGGACGGGTCTCCGTAGCTTTCGGAGTGTCGTTGGAAACATTTTCAACCAGTAACTTGGAGCAGATACAAAACACATCCTGAGTAGACTTGGAGTTTTCCCTGAAGATCATGTTATTGCACTCCTTCCACATACCCCAAGTAAGAAGAGGGGGATTTGATACCACAACTCCTTATAGATAGGGTGGGAGAAAGGTGTAGTCCAATTATTTATGAAAGTTGTCAAATCTTGATTCATACTCCAATAGATACCAGGGTTTTGGTAGGCCAAACTCCATACCTCCCTAGCGAACTCACAGTGGAGAAGGGGGTGAGAGACAGATTCCTGCTCCTTCTGACAAAGAATACACTTGTTAGGGATTTGGAACCCCCTAATTTTTAGGTTATCAAGGGTTAGGATCCTATTATGGATAGCAAGCCACCAAAAGAAGTTCACCTTAGGAATAAGATTATGGTTCCACACCTTTCTCCAAAAGCTTTTATCCTCAGCTGAGTCTAACAGCAGATTGTAAGTTGATTTAACAAAAAAGGTACCCATTTTATCTTTGGGCCAAAGAAGTTCATCCATAGAAGGGAATAAAGGGATTCTGCACCTTTGGAGGTCTTGTTGCATCTCATCGATAATTCAATAAAGGTCGTTGTGACCCTGACAGCAGTCCGATAGTTATTTCCACTGGAGAACTACACCCGCTTGTAGCATGTAATCAGAAGCCAAAGCCTGAAAAAAGATGGTGGTCAGATCAGCAACTCTCTTAAAATTTTGACTACTAGAAAGAGGTTGTTCCTTCATCCACTTATCTTCCCAGAATCTAATAACTCTCCCAATACCTAGTTTCCACTTTATCCCCTTCTAGAGGAGGGCTCTAGTTTTAAGGACATTGTTTCATATCACAGATCCTTTGGGGATTCTAGTGGTAGCAAGAAACCGATAGTGAGTCTCATTAGAAAGATATTTAGATCTCATGATGCCACACGAGTCCTTACTATTATTTAGAAAGTTCTAGCCAACCTTCTCCATAAGAGCTTTATTAGTCAAGTGAACTTTCCTTAATCCTAGCCCTCCTTTGAGTTTAGGTAGACAGACTTTATCCCAACTTACGAGATCTATCCTTTTCTTCTCTTCCACCCCCATCCAAAGAAAATTCCTTTGGATTTTTTCAATTTTTTTAGCAATGTATTTGGGAATTTTAAAAAGAGATAGGAAGTAGATGGGGATCCCCTGGAGAGAAGATTTCAGTAATTGAAACTTACTAGCTTCGCTCAATAATTTACCCATCCATCCAGCTAACTTCTTCTGAATCCATTCAAGAATAAAGTTCCAGTACATGGGAGAAACCTTCTTAATAGATAAAGGGAGACCTAGATAGGTCCCAAGTAGCTCAGCTTCAATACAGCCCAAGATGCCCTTGATTTTCTGTTGTAGATCAGTCCTAGTGTTGAAGAAGTAAATTTGACTATTCTCGTAGTTGATACATTGGCCTGAGACAGTAGCATACTCATTCGGCAATCTCTTCCATTTACGAGCCTCAACCACATAAGCAACCCCAAAAAGTATTGTATCATCAACAAACTGTTGTATAATAGCAGGGTCCATCGGTTTAATGCCTTTGATATCTCTAGCCCTCAACAATTTCATTATGTTTCTACTTAACACTTCATCCATCATTATTTAGAGGTACGGGGATAGGGGTCACCTTGCCTTAGCCCTCTCCCTGCATTGAAGAACCCTCTCAGGATACCATTCACCATAACAAAGTGCTTGATAGTAGTGACACAAGCCTTGATCAAATTGAGTGCTTTATCTTGGAAACCAACCTTTCCAAGGACTCTGAAGAGAAAGTCCCAAGCAAACCTATCATACGCCTTAGAGATGTCAAGTTTGAAGACCATACCAGGGAGATTACTTCTATCCATAGAATGAATAATTTCATGAGTTGAAATAGCAGCATCAAGTATTTATATGCCAAGGATAAATCATTTTTGGCTCCTACTGATCAAATTGTCCAACATACGTTGAAGCCTGAAAACCAAAATTTAGGAAAGATTTTATAGACTATATTGCATAGGCTTATGGGTCTAAAATCTCCCACAGAGATGGGGTTGTTCTTCTTGTGGGCCAAAGCAATAAAAGTGTTCAGTTGTTTCAGGAGCTTCCCAGTTCTAAAGAAGTCTTTAGCAGCCTCAGTAACATCATGACCAAAAATATCCCAGTACTCCTGGAAGAAGGTTGGGGGAAGCCATCCGGCCCTAGGGTTTTAAAGGCACCCATGGAGAAGAGACTAGCTTTAACTTCTTCCTCCAAAACTAGTTTAGTATGGAGATCATTATCTTCCCTGGACAGTTGGGTGGGGATTGTTTCTAATAGTCGTTCATTCATTTCACATATCTCAGAGGATCCTTGATAGGCTAAGAAATTTTAAAAGTATCTGGAATTCACATGTCCAACTTGGAACTTGGTGTTAGCTTCATTCCTCCATTCATTAATTAGCCTTATTATGTTATTCATTTTCCTATTCTCATAGTAGATTGATGGAAGGTCATGTTCCTATCACCCTCCCGCAGCCACTGCACTCTGGATTTCTGTTTCTAATAGATTTCCTCCCTTGTCAGTATTTCATTCCATTCCTTTCTTAAAGAGTCTTCCTGTTGAGAAGTTTCATCCAAAGTGTCACCAAGGCCATCTGCAGCTAAATATCAGAGAGTTTGGATGAGATCCTTTTCTTGTGCTCAAAGATATTTCCAAAGGTGTACTTATTTCAACCTTTCACTTTGGTTTTAACAATGATGAGTTTTTGGGCCAACCTGTACATGGAGGATCCTTGTATAGGGTACTCCACCAACTAGAAAGGTGATCCTTGAAACTTTGGTGATGATTCCACATTATTTCAAACTTGAAAGGATAAGGACCTTTATGATCCTTATCTTTCCAAGACAACAATAGAGGTTTATGGTCTGAAGTCATTCTAGGAAGGGCTTCCAAGAGGTAAGAACTGATATGCTACCATTTAGTGGTGACCATGAATCTGTCAAGTCTAACTTGAATCATGTTATCTCCATTTCTCCTATTGGTTCAAGTGAACAGTTGTCCTTGGAGATCTAGGTCCATATGACCAGCATTATTGAGAAAATTCACAAGGTCAGCCATGCTATCTGAATAGTCAATGATGCCTCCAAGTTTCTCCAAATTGTATAAAGGAGAATTAAAGTCTTCAGCTAGCATCCACTGATCATTCTCATTGTCCCCTATGTAAGAGGTTAACTCTTCCCACAATTTCTTCCTAGAATTTCTCTTATTAGGGGCATATATATTAAAAATGTTATAGATTTTATTATGGGAAAAGAACTTGATGCTCAAACTGCACTTAGTTTGAGTGAGGAATTCTCCTTTGACAATATTCTTATTCCACATCGTGACAATTCCTCTAGAAGCTCCAATAACATCACTGATGCAAAAGTTAGCATTAGGCCATAGGCCTTTAGAAATAACTTGAAAGTTGTATGCCCTCATCTTAACCTCTTGTAACAAAAGAATGTCAATTTTTTAATCAAAATATAGCCCTTGACCAAGAACTATTTTTAGGACTATTCAGTCCTCTAATGTTCCATGAAAGGATTCTCATTTATGAAACTTTTTGGAGTGGCCTCCAGCATCCTTTGTCTGCCCATGGCTATATCCTTGTTGACTTCTCTTTGCCTAGTTTCTCTTTGGGAAGGCCTTCTTGCTTTGGTTTCAACCCCCATATCTGTTATCTTTTTCCCTGGGTTCCTCCCTTTCTTCTTAATTGTTGTCCAGCCATCTAATTCATGATTTGTATGTTTATGCTTTGTTAGTTTTCTAGTTTACTTCAAGCATATTGATTGGTTGGATTACTATGTGTTTGGATCGAGGACTTTTCACTTATATTTCCTCGTGTTGTGATTAAGGGCTTTCAAATAATATAAACAAAATTAAATCTTACTTAATCTACTTTAATCTAAAAGATAATCAAATTTTCCTAATCATAAGAAAATAGAAAAAATATATATTCTAACTTAGGAATAATAATGAAGTATTACTATCCTCAAGAAAAACCATATTTTCTAATTACTACTTAATCTAATCCCTTTTCAAAATAAATCTAACTTAAAACAAAAGAATTTACAAAATGCAAAATCTTCAAAGAAGCTTTGCAGAAGCCTTGTTTTGTCAATGCATGTCCTCAGGAGATCTAGCCTCTATAACTTCTTTTGCAACAATAGAGTACTCCTTCTTGATGGTAATGGGATATAGGAAAAATTAGATCTGTGTAAAAATTGAATAATGACTTGGGAATATTAAGAGAATCTTTTAAGCTTCTAAGCAAAAACTAGAGATAGGAATGAGAGTCATGTGTAGAGCATGAGAATGTTGTGGGGATTACAATCGCAATGATAGCTTAGTCTTCTAAAGGTGATTCGTAATGCTCATCATGAGAGGGAAAGGAATGAGAGATTCTTGCAAGGAGTTAGCTACATATGCAAAATGAAAAACCTCTCAAATGCCAATGGAAAGGAAAGTATAAATAGCTAGGGAAGCTTCACAATCAAGGGGAGGTGATTGGGAAATAACTAGAGAGATGATTGTGACTCAAGAGGAGAGAAGAATCTATCAAGGGAAGAACGGGCTTGTTCTAGACTAAAATCAACTCTTAATCAAAATCAAAAATGGTGGCAATGATAAAATCACACATCCTCCAAATACAACAAGGTCACCCATTTTGGGGTCTGTATCACCCCTTTAACCAGGGTTGGTTTCTCAAGTAGCTCTATAACTTAAACCAAGTTGTCCAAGCAACCCTAGGGTGTCTCAAGGAACCCTATAGCTAGAGGTCTGAAATAGGGTTTCAAAATGGCGTGAAGACTTGGAAGCCAGACCAAGGGCTAAACAAGGTGGATAAAAGACTAGGAAGGACAAAGGAACTACAATCAAGTTAGAAAGATGTTGAGAAGAAATGTATTTCATGCCATGTGGGTAGTGAGTTGGATTGCTAGGTTATCATTGACTACCAAGTTGGACCATGCAATTTTGGGCACTTACAATATCAAGCATTGTATGACTTTTTTATTTCATTACATAGTGGCAAATGTCATGAAATAAATGAAATGCAAGATGAGAGTGTTACAAGGACTTTCCTAAATGGATTGTCATTGCACTCCATTCCTTGACATAAGAAAAATTCACCTCCAACGTTAACCAATAATGCTCTCCCCATAGTTGGTAAACTAGATTTAGCGACAATAATGGCTAAATATCCTAATGAATTATTATTTAGGGGGCCCAATTTGCCCTCATTTTGGATCTTGTAAAGGATAGCCCATGCAAAATAAATGTTGGAGGGTGTTACTTCATCATATAATTGAACAAGTGAAGGATGAAGATGGAGATTGTATTGGAGAGGCACTTGGCTCAATTATTTGAGTGAATAAGTCTTCGCATTCAAAACTAGAGAGTTAAGAATGGGTTGTGGAAGAGAATAATTAAACAAAGAGATTCTACCACATGGGGAAAATTAAACAATATCATTATAATACATCTTACCTAAACTCAAGATTTTATATAAATGGATCCATAGGAACTACCAATTTCTTCATGTTACAAATAGCATTAGAAATGCATCCACGGGCACTCCTACAAATTTCTTCACATTAAAAATAACATTAGAAATGCATGCATAGGTGCTCCTAGTAATTTTGTAGAACTAGGAGAATCTCCACTCTACATTACAAATAAGTATATTTCTATAGTTAGAAAAATATATATAACATTAGTTTTATATAGTCAGTGGAATCCACTATTAGTAGAATCCATAGTTGGTAGAAGATGGATAACATTAGTCTTATACAATGCATTTCTACAGTTAGAAAAATCCATAGATGGCAGAAGATTCTAACATTAGAAATAAGTTGGCAAAATCCACATATTGTAGAAGATTACTAACATTAGAAATAAGTTGCCTAGCAAAACCAGTACTACAATTTTAGCTTGTAATTATGGGGGAGAAGAGATGTACTATAAAGATTCAAAAATAGGACTATTGTAAGAAATATGATTTACATTTCATATGATCACATCCAACTAGTATAAGGTAATATGTCTTAGATTTTCATGCATGGATATTGTTTTTAATTTGCATACATGAGGTTGAAATTGTGGCCAATCTAAGATTCTTTGAAGCCTAATCTTTTAAGTGTGGATTTAAAAATCTACATATGCACCTATACCTATATAAAAATAAAATTTTCAAGTAAAATTTATAAAACTTAAGCTAAAACAACATTAAAAGGAATACTAAATAAATCATTAACTCTTTTAATGAGCTACAACATTATCAATAAGAAGAAGAAAAATGCCTCTACAAAACTTCTAACTAGTATAAAAAACTTAAATATGTTTCAAAAATTATTTCAATGTTCTATCAAGTGGCAAAGAGTTTAAAAATAAATCAAATCACAATGTTTTAAAAATTATTTCAATGTTCTATCAAGTGGCAAAGAGTTTAAAAATAAATCAAATCACATACTTTTTCAATACTAGAATATCTATCATCTTTGAGAAAAACTTCCACTTAGATCTATGTAACTAAAAAAATGATATTTTTGAATGCTTGTTAAATGATAAGAGTTTTTCAAAAATCATGTACATAAAAATAAATCATTCTAACAAATATTTTCTCAAAAAAATATTCTTATTTTAAAAAAAAAATACAAAAAATTATATAATAAAACTTAAAGATTGATAAATCTAAAAAATTAAAAGATCTTTATTTTTTAGAAATATGATTGAGATGAAGATAGGTAGAGTCAATTTAATCTGGTGAGTTAGTTCATAAGATTTCAATAAGTTTAATGTAATAAAATAAATTATTATATTTTAATTATAGATGATGTCACTATAACAAATGATGTCATATTTCAAGTGATTTTAGTTAGTTCATTATTTTTATGATTTCATCCTTAAGAGGCCTATTTTATATGTAAATATCCCCTAGCTCCATGGACTTATAATTCTAGGAGATTTCTTAAGGAAATGTAGCCACTGTATATAGAGAACCATGTGTGCTTCACCCAATCCAACAACACAAAGTCATCACACATACTATAATCACCCAAAGATAACTTGAGCTATCAAATTTCTTTGATGTATGGGATAGTAAAACCATCAATGACAGTCACATTGAACCTTGAGAAGTCCTTCACATTCAATCTCATTTTAGCCACAAGGCCCTCATCAATAAAATTGTGGGTAACACCATATCAATGAGCATAATAATTCATTATCTAGATAACTCTCTACAAACTTGAATAGATAATATCATGGTGCTCTTGAAAGAGTTATAAGTGTACCTTTGTTAATGATGATATTATCATCTATCAACTACTCAGACTCATGCTCGACAATCTACTCCTCTATTGCATGTTATTGTTTCGATTCATCAATTCCATAACCAACCTCCTACTCATTAAATACTTGGAGTGCACTTGGCCCTCTCCAAGGCATGTATGACCTAGCTCCCAACGTTCCTTGCATGTAAATCTTCCAAGTTTATTTCTAGTTTGCTCCTTAATCCTTTTAGTCATCATGGATTTAATGGGTGGAGGTGTGGCTCTTTGAGGGTATGAATTAAACCTATTGCCATGTTGTCCTCCTTTCTAAAAATTCATTCTCTTCTACCTAGTAGTAGGTGATATATAGGTTGAAATGAAAATATGTTCCTAAGCATAGAAGGCTCAACTATCAATGCCCTCTTAATAGCATCCTATAGTGATGAGAGTGCAAAGGCCTTAACTAGACCATTGAGAGGCTCAAATAAATCATCAAGAAAGAGAAAAGTGATTCTCCTTTCTTACATATTGGGTACCATGACTACAACTCATTGAAATTCAGTAACATATGACTCCACTGAAGTCTATTGTATAATTCTAGAAATCTCCCTAAGGTACTCATCCTTTTGGTTGAAATAGTCCAAAAATCTTTGGCTAAAATCATCAAATGTCAGCACAATGCTATACCCCTGAGTAATCAAATTGTGGTGCCACCAATCATAGGCAACACCCTCCAAGTGCAATGTAGCGAACTCTATGGCATCCTCTTCTACCATAGGGTTGAGGGTAAAGTATTTTTGTAGCTTCTGCAACCATGTTTGAACAAATATTGTGTTGCTAACATCAAAAGTACGAGCATTAAACTTATTCACTTTATGTTGCAAATCTTTTATGTCATCATTTCGATTGTGACCATGGATTCTAATGCTTGGATACTTTTTCCCAAGTACCTCCAAGAAATTGACAAAAGATATCATAGCCCTAAAGTCTTTTGATTTCCCTTGATACTTCATAAAGATTATGTTTAACTCATTTGAAGGAATTGTCTCAAAATATGATCATTCGTTCCTTTGTATACACATGGGCTTAACAGGTTTTAGAATGGGACATGTTTGACCAATGACTAGTTGGTTGTGTAAATGAGCCTTCCCCTATTTAAAATGTATTAGTAGGAATAGAGTTTGGGTTTTGCAAAGAGATGGTAGTAAGCAGGTTATGTTGAAGTTGTAAAATTTGTGTCATTAACTCTACCATTGTCTCTTGACCCATTTGAATCCCTATCATGGTATTATGAAATAGATCCACCCTTTCCTCATTCATCAGAGTTCTCCCATCTCTGTCCATGGTTAACCAGTTAATAGAAAATCGGTTATGATACCACTACGCTATTTTTTTCTTTTTTTTGTATTAACTAGAATCATAGAAAAGAAAGAACAAGGTACCATACCAATATACTAACAAAGTAAACCCTAACAATAATCTTGGAGTTATATTTTATTGATAAAATCTTTTAGAATACATAAATAGAGTAAAATAATAAAATCTATTGTAATACATCAATAGAATAATAATAATGTGGAACTAATTGGAACTCAAGCACCTAGTGGAATATCTTTCTCAAATTAGAACTAATGTTGTTATAGAATGCTACTCTAACTGCCCCACAAATCCGTATAACATTAGGAAAAATAATGCATTCAGTTAAATGAAATCCCTAGATAAATTACCCATAAGGAACTAGAAGGGTTTCATCCTCTAATCTTTGGATTCGAGGGTTTTCATCCCTGAATTAGTAGATGAGTGTTGCCTAATGTAGTTGCCCTCTCTAGGTCTAAAAATGTGAAATGAGCATAGAATGATCCTCAAAAGATTAGGCGACCTCTATTTATTCATTGGTATGCTCCCAACCCTAAGCAATTAGCTCAAGTGTCAATTAATAAAGATTATTTTATTTGATATGACACTAATATCACTTTAATAATAAGTACCAAATAACATGTAGTTAATGTAATAATACTAAATTGATCAAGTAGTCAATAAACCTTGACCCCTCATCAGTAAATCAATCATAGCTTGAGAATCACTCATCAAAAAGACTTGAGATGAAGCATTATGAATAGCCGACTAGCACCTAGAGCCCATGAAAAGTTGCATGACCTAGTCTTATCCCCAATAGCCCTCCAAAAAACCCTAATAAATAGGAACAAATTTTCCCATTGAACTCATAATGGACATGTACACTTAAAAATCTCCAAGGGCATGAACAATGTCAACAACAAAAAGGTCCCCTTAGGGTAAACTCTCCCTAAGGAGACTATTGCATAGGTGGTCATTGATGTCAATAATGGTATGGAGTGATGTCACTAGAGATGTTAAAGGGAGGTTGTAGCAGTATGGTGATCAATGAAGGCATTAGAGAAAGTTGATCAAAAGAGTTGTGAAGTGAAGGAGATGGATCAGTATCATTTGTACACAGTCATACCATATCTTTTAAAGTTCATATGTAAGTATATGCTTTCAATATTTTTGGTATGTTATGTCATGAATGCTATGTCGGGTGAATTATGTCATAGTTGGATAATATGAAGACATGTGACTTGGCACTGGAGAAATAATGTTGCAATAATTTGAAGAAATTTGGTTAAGTATAGTGCAAGTCAGGAAATGTGTCACAGGCTCAAAAGAATGTACCGCATTTGAAAATATGGGCCTACGGATTAGACAGATGACTAGATATTATACTTAGGTATCTATATTTCAAGTTTGAGATCACAAGGTTCACCGCAAAGTATTTTAGAGCTAGAAGAGTGAAGACAGTATTGAAACAAGGTAAGTTCAGTCACAAAGAGATAGGAGAATGCTTCGCATTTCTCCACAGATGAAGATATGACGTTGTGGTTTGAAGAATAGGTAGATATGAGCATCAGGTATGCATGTTTCAAGATTCAAGTGCTAATTTGTACCACAATTGCTTCTCCGGAGTCAGTTGTGTGAAGACATGTCTTGGTGCTAATTGAAGTAAGCAGAGGGAGATTGTTGAGGCCACCGCAATTCACCCCACAATGGTCTTTGGCCTTGCTAATTGAATGATAAGTTCATATGGCTGGTTGGTATGCGTTTTTCAAGTTTCAAATGATTATGTTCACCGCAAGTATGTTGTTCATTGTTTTACCTTAAGGCTATGTTAGCAGAGTTTGGTGAAGAGATCAAAATCAATGTTCAAGTGTTTGCACCAGCATATAACAGCATGGATTCATAAAAGAAGTGTTCAGGAATGTTTTGTAAATCATATAATGTTCTTTGGGTGGTCCACATGATATAATTTTGTCTCCTCTGGTACCTTGTTTGGTCTGGAGCTAAATGCAAGGATAAGTGTTTGCGGTGCCAACCTAGTGTATGTTGATCATTATGACGTATGTTTGAGTGTGCGCTAGCTTGGAAGAATGTGCTAAAGTAGAATAGGACCTGATTATATCCTATTTTTGAACCGCATTGGATTTCTAATTACCACATATGTTTTGGAGCCAACTGTTGTGGTCATTACACATTTCATGGTACACGTTTCATCTTGGCCGACCAAGGAGAAAAAATTTTTAAGCTTGCGGAGGATATAAATGTAAGATCAAAGTTGTTGAGTGAGGTATGAGTGGAGTAATATGTTATTCTATTGATAATGTGTGAATAATCTTACTGCAGAAACAAATATAATGAAGTGTGGAAAAGATCAGTTCATGTGAAGTAATATTGTTGCAAAGGTGATTGTAGAAGTTATGATGATTTTATGAAGTTGTTTTAATGTTGTGGAGGTTGGTATTGCAGTAGTGCAGAGGTGAAATAGTTGTGCAAAAGCTGAAGTGATCAACACAAGGTTGGAGCAGTCAGTATTTGTGAAAGGAACAGTTGAGTCAGATAAGTATTGTGTTGCAAAGGTTGAAGATTCTTTGTAAAAGTTGTAAGTGTTGTATCTCATCAGGGAGTTGCAGCTTCCTTTGGGTTGTAGCCAATAAATGTTAATGTAATCATGTTTTATTTGTGAGGCTAGATTTGGACCATAGATTCAAGCAGCTTGCTCACCGTGGTTTTTCCCTTCTTGAGTTTTCCACGTAAATCTGATGTTATGGTTGTGTGCTTCTGTGTTCTTGTGTTTCACATGTTTAAATGTTTAAATTAGTTTGAATGATGTTGGAAGTAAAGAATTTGATTAAGCATTGATTCACACCCCGCCCACCACCTCAATACTTTTGTGTGTTCAACAGATACTGATGGTGAGGGTCTCACCTCGAACTAACCTCCTAAAATTTAGTAAATGCACCTAAAATATGGTCAACAACCCCTAAAAATACTAAGGACAAGAATGAAATCAATCCTAACCACTATATATTTCTCCAGCAATCATCCCTCACTCACTGAGAAGTATAGAAATGGCCTTGTAGGTCACCAATGTGTTGAATAAATAAAAAGGAAACATTTCAACCTGTAAGTTAGATCTTCCTCCATCCTCTAAGATACACCCCATTTTCCATGTCTCATATTTGAAGGCCCTTGGCCAACATGTTCACATTTCAGATGCACTAACTAAATTAGATGATGAAGGCTCTATCATCCTCAAGGCAAAGGCTATTTTGGACCAACACTCACACTCATTCTATAATCACACCACCACCAAAGTTTCGGTTCAATGGAGAGGATTACAATCAGAAAATGTCACTTGGGAACCTCTCCACTTGCTTCAGCAATATATTCTCCAATTTAAGTCTTAGTTACTTTATATTGTGTGAATTTATCCCCCATTGGTTGTATTTCATAAGTCACTCTTTGTGAGGACTTTATATTAATGTTGTAATAAAAAAAATCAATTTGGATACATATTTTGTATTAGAGTTTCTCTCAAGGAGGTTGCTCCCTTGAAAAGGCCTATGATTCTTATTATATTTTCTGAGCATTGTGTTTTTTCACATGATATTGTTATGTTCGATAATATTTTGCAGGTGAAGAACCTTACAACTATTCCCTCGTTGAACCATTTAACAATGAATGTGATGCATAATAAAACTATTCTAAACATCCATTTCATTTCTTTAAGTTAAACTAAGATATAAAGAGTCGAAGTTGAGGTTATTTATCTAAAGTAAATGTGTAAGGTAAGAGAAGGGAGAAGAGAATATATTTGTTTTCAATAGCTCTGGTGAATGAAGGGAAATGCGAGGATCTATGTTGTTAGACCCAGGCTATATTTTCTATGTTATGCCTCCACTCTAAAAAAGGATACATATAAAAACTAAATACAAGTTATGCTTGATAATACCAATATGGGATCTAGGGTTGCCCAACGGGACAACACACCCAAATTGATATAAATGTGTTATAAATGAAAGCAAATAAAAGAATGATAGAGTGCAAGTAATACTGAGAGTGCTTAAATAAGAAGAGAGAATTAAAGGAAAGAAGACACCATGTTATTTTGATGTAAATTTCAGGATTCTATTATGCAAAAAACTAGAATATATTGGGGGATCAGAAGTGTGTTACAAGAACTCAATCTATTATCTTCTGTCGTCTTAGTATATTAATATGCAATAATGGAAGACAAAGGGAAGTCTTGGGAGTTGCAAGAAACACAATCAAACCCATTATTTGACTCATTTCCTTTGTTTTGCCATTTTTGAGGAATGCTACAGAAGAATTGTGCACAATTTGGCTAACATTGTCGAAATTGAAGTTGCAGAAAGATACCTTTAAGGAACATAGAAAGAAAAGTAATTGTATTGTATGACCACCTGATTAAAGAAACAGAGAATAAATAGATTTCAAACTAGCAGTCTCCTCAGTATAAGGCATTGGCAACGGAATAAAGCCAAAACCTATCAAAGCAAAATTTTAAAAGATACTAAAACGTTATACCTTTGAAAAAACTATCAAAGCACAAACTACAGTTAAAAACATGCCATGATAGGAAATATAACGAGTCCTCAATTAAAATGAATATTTTGATCCCCTAAAGTACCCGTTATAAGATGATATACAAGATGTAATATTTCTCATGAACAAGGGAAGATTTAAAGATTGAGGCCGCCACAATGATTTCATTATCCTGATCCTCTTTACCTGTGAACCAATTTAATCTGTCATTTTACCCATACACCACTTAAATAATGTTTCCTTTGACAGTTGAAAGATGGATCAGCTAGCAACAACTGGTCAGTTTGTAAGAGATTTCCTTTATGACTTGCACATGTCAAATAAATTCCATCTTTATAGTGGAGGCCATTTAGGCCAGCTTAGTGAGCAGCAGTTTTAAAGCTTCATTATGTCTTTCATCCTCGTATTCATATCCAAGAGTGCATGCTCGGGCTGAAAATTCTTCCATGTCTTCTTCTGGAACTTGCATGCCAACCAATACATTTGCCCCCATCTCACCCTGCACAGAGAAATAAACCGTGTGGATTTTACATAAGATTAAACAACTTAAGACTTACAGAAATACTGAAAACCTGAGAACTAGATTTTGGTATGCATGTCCAGTGTTTTACATGATTACTGCCTTTAAATTAAAGCTTGTGTGGAACACAGAATATTCACCTGGGCACGGTAGTGGAATAGGCTTATATTCCAACGTGGACTAAATGTGTCTAAAAACTTCATCAATGCACCAGGCCTTTCAGGAAAGACAAATCTGCAAATAAGTTCATTTTCCACATCTGCACGACCTCCCATCTGCACAATAATTCATCAACAATATGTTCAAAAACATACGGAAACCCGTCAACCTAAGGCACATTATGGAATGAAAATATAGTCCATAAATGGAATGGCCTAAGTTTGACAGACATTGACAAAAAACTGTTGCCACCTGTGAAACTTCAAACAAAGCGTTTGAAAAATTGGGCAGTTATAATTTTAATAGTTTCCACATAAAAAGAGTAAAGAAATCTAGAAGTAATATCATCAGAACCCGATGTCAATTTTGTTTTCAATTATCTCAACGAAGCTCAGAGAATTTGATCAAATCACTCTAATGAAGTTATCTTGAATTGTGTCAACTTTGGCACATTACACAATCAAAAACTAAAAGTAACACCTGCAATGTACCCAATATGACATGATCACATAGATTGGAAGTGACTATCTAGTATTTAATTAGACTTCATTTTTTTCTTTATAGATGGTGATATGACATCAAAAATATCTAACAGCACATACCAACATTTTAAATTTTGAAATTTAGTATAAAATTTGACAATTAATCAGTTTTATGATTGTATTTAACATCTCATTTTCTCTAGTTTGGACCACTGAACCAAAGTTTCACTTGGCAGTTGTTACTAATATCTCGTATCATTATTTTGGTATTATCTCAATTGTTTCCCACATTTTATTTAAAATAGTAATTCCTAATATTTTTGGCAGGAAAAAAAGGTCCATTTTTCTGATTCCTAATTGCTTTGGTAAGAAAAAATAATCCATTTTTCCGATTCCTAATTTCTTTGGGAAGAAAAAGTAATCCATTTTTTCCATCTCTCCTTTTTGTTCTCTAATCAATCTGTTTGGAGGATCCTTGCCAAAATTGTCATTTGGGATTTGATAAAATTGCAAGCTAGAGTTACTTCGAGTCTGCCTCAGTGCTCTACTAGGGATATGCAATGACCTATAGCTTATTTAGAAAGGAAAGGCACAAATACAAGAGCGAATTAACTTAAAGGAAAAAATTAAGTGCCAAGGCAAAAAAATTAGCAGGATATTCTTAGAGACAATACAGAGAACTAAAGTAGCTTTATTGCCCTGTAGATACACAGAAATTAATTAGGGTAATTATAGAAGTTTAAGCTCATGAATGCAAGAAAGATCACCCAGACACTAAGCTTTTACCTAGCAGCTTCTAGTTGCTATCCTTGGAATGGGCAGGCATACTAACTAACCACGCTGGAGATCAGGAGACAGAAACAGTAATTTTCTCCAAAATTTCTTTCTTGTATCTGTATCTTAAAATGGTATAGCAAGGTACTGAGAATTTCATTGCAGTTGGAAGCACCATATTAGAGTTGCATACATGCCAAAATTACTGCAGAAAGCTAATGCAAATATATTCCCTAACTCATCCAATGACACTGGTCTCTCAGAATTATTTTGGTGGCCTCCTTCCCACCAAAAAACCAGAGCATTAAATGCTCGGCTTCTCTCTTCCTTTTATTCAAAATAATAGGTGCGATTTTCTATAGATTGTATTGAAGAACTTTGAATAATATCTGATCGAAAATCATGCCAAATGATCTGGATTTAATTGTCAATCTAGTAGACAACACAGTAAAGTCCAGAAACTTACATGTGCTATGAAAGTGTAATAATAACCACCCTCGGTTACTGCTATTTTTTTTAATACAGATTATAGTTTTACTAATATAGTGTAACACATCACATAACTGGTAATCTTCCCACTTCACGGAACATGAAATAAATAACCAAACTAATTAATATGTTCTAGTTCTTAACTTTCTCATTGACGTTTGTCCACATTAAATTGTGGCATCAAGTATTTCTATAACTTAATAATTTATACCAATTTAGACGTGCCAGCTTCACAACCTTACCAAACCTTGACAATGGCAGCAACTCTATGCCACAAACTTACTCTCTTGCACTAAATAGGACAAGCTCTCTATATCATGACATATACCTAGACCCAGACATATTCCTCAAGGGTTCATTCGAGATGGCCCTACCTATATATCCCTTTCAGGGAATCAAAGGTTCCATAGTTCGCACCATAAACTTCCATCTCTTTCATTTAGAATGGATTCACAAAATAACAACCCTGGAAAGTAAGGTTAATAAGTCAAGTAACTCAAAGGACTTAACACAATAGAGACTACACCTCATGCCCAAAAGACAATGTTTCCAATAACAGGCAGTAATTCCAACTTCTTGGGAGAATACCATATCTTTCACAAAACTGTAGAATGCAAGGCCAATCCATAAACTAATGAACATCTTTGATTATCAGGTTAGTACCCAGTGATGATCATGTAGACTTGAGACCCTTAAATAATCTCATATTACATAACGCAAGACATCATTTAGCAATTGATTACTGTCCTAAAGAAATGGTTTTAACATACTCATCCAGCATTCAATACATTGCATACTGTCCATGTCCACTTCATGGGGATGAACTTATCCCATGGAATGAGCAGTGGTGACATATGACACCAATTGTTGCCAAGAACTTAAAATTGTAAGAAATTCACATATAATTTTGAAATCCCCATTATTTGTATATATATAAGCTGCAATAGCATCAATTTACACAATAATGCCATACCCATCATTACCATTGATGTTCACGATTCAACATTGTCCCCCTGCCTCGCCACCTTCCCCCCAATTCTTAACATTTGCTCATAGATCACATTTACTCCACAAGCAACTTGCTCAACATTGTTACAAATTCCCTCAAGCTATCATCCTTCCACAATTGGACACATACTAGGCAATTCTCCATTTATCATTCTTAATGTATAACTCAGAATTTAGCACAACAGATAGAATTTACTTTTTTCTTCTCAAAATAGAGTATTAGATGGCCTCCAATAATAGTATTACTTTATACTGGCATGCATAGAATTTAATGCTTTAGGAAAGAACATAATTTCATTCCAACTACAATAAGAACCACATATCTAACCACTGGGTTTTCTCACTTCTCACACAGTTATAAAACAATAAGAACATAGTCAAGGATATGAAACTCTACAGAAACCCTGCGTAGCTACTGAGGTGCAGTCACCTATCAAAAAAGAATTTCACAGGGTTTCCAAACCTTAAGACAAGGTTACATTGCTCTGTGCCAATCAAACTACTGTAATTCACCACTTATAAATTCATGAAAGCAGGGTTCCCATACCACAGTGGATATACCAACCTTGTCCACCTCATGAGGTTGACCTAGTAGTATTCTAGAATGCATTGTGCAAAGGTCATATCAAGGCCTCAAAAAGACAAAAGAATACAAGGAACCAATTTTATAGAACACTGTGTTCCAATAACATAACACAAATGCCAAGGTAAGAAGACGGCAAAATTTACAACTCATGATATAGAACGGGGGTAAAAATTGCAATCACTGTATTGGCATCATACCAATTGGCATCAACATTCTCTTAATGAACCAAAAGTTAATTGCAGTAATATCTACCTAACTGGCAAATTGCTCAAGGTAACATATGCTACCGGGGCATTCGTGTGACCCGAAATAAATCAAGGAACAATAAGAAGGATAAACAATTCCAAAACCTTGCCCCTATCATAAATAAGTGCCACAGCCATTCCCACCCCTAAACATTTAATCTACATCCCCTAAATATTATCATTCAAGCATTTTATTCCACAATACATATAGCATTAACAATTGGAACAATACATAACCAGCATCCTTCCAGCCCATGTCAGAACAGGAGCTTGGAACAGGGTAAGAACATTCATTAATGTATTATGGACAAAGGAAATCCGTCATCAGTTATAGTACAATGGCTGTGGTACTAGGTAAACATATATGCAAAATGTAGAAACATGCATAAGGCATATGACCTAATTGACAAAATGCCCCAGGAAATAATGAAGTATGCATGTGGTACGCAAACTGTGTGGCAAAATGCCCCAAAGAAATATAAGCCTGTACAGGGCAAATGAACTGTTTGACAAAATGTCTCAAATGAAGAGTAGAAGCATGCACAGGACTAGCAGGTAACCCCCAATGTGTGCATGGTTAGATAAGGAGTTATATGCATTTAAACAGATATACATATAGATAATATGTTCAAAAGCAAATATTATGTTTAAATATACATCAATTCCCATTCTATCAGTAACCCAAAACAAAACTTCTTTTATTTTTGTTCAAATAATAATTAATGTAAATGTGAATATCAGGATTTCAGCAAGAAACTACTAACTCCAAAAGACATGAGGACTAGTTTGGCATGCAATATGGGATTTAATTCAAATGGCACAAGACCTCTTTTTCATAGTATTACCAAATGACAAAGGAAGTTAAAACCCTATACTTTCATACAGGGCAATTCAAGAATGACATACTAGAATTCAGAAAAATGCAAAACATGTTAGAACCCAATGCCCAATAAAATAAGAAAAATCTTCTTGTGCCACTAACTTTCTTTTCACCCTTCAATAGTAATGGGGCATTATGGAACTCCTAGGGGTAGGGTTAAATTTGTCGTAGTCTATCAATGAGCAACGACACAAGTTGAGACCACCCCCATATATGGTAATGAAGACAACATGAGGTAAGGAATGTATTGTAATGAAGACAATGATGGCATTATTTAAGTAAACCCTTCAAAGTTTGTAGCAATATTATCTAGAAACCATAAACCCAACCAAGCTCACTACCCAATTATATATAGCAAATCCTCTTGTAAGATCGAAAAGGTGACTCTATTGAGCTTCTACTGGCTTAACACGAGTT
The DNA here is from genome assembly GCA_027924645.1 of Cunninghamia lanceolata. Classification (NCBI taxonomy): domain Eukaryota; kingdom Viridiplantae; phylum Streptophyta; class Pinopsida; order Cupressales; family Cupressaceae; genus Cunninghamia; species Cunninghamia lanceolata. Next base: position 739,218 of record BSBN01001191.1, on the reverse strand, counting down.
ACATAACAAATTAAAAGCACAAATAATTACCATCCTATTATGCATAACATCCAAGGCTCAAAATCATCCAACTAGATTTCCACCAACCCACTCAAAAAGTCAAAATATCATTTTGCATCAAAGGATATAAAGAAAAACAATAGCTCAAAGTCACCCAGCTGAATTTACCCATCAATGCACTCAAAAATGCCAAACATATCAATTTTGGAACAAATGAAAGAAAGAACATTACTTGGAAACCCAGAGAAGAAAGGTGAGCAAATCTTGAGCTCTTTACTCCAAGACAAGTATTGCGTATTTGAGGAGCATGTATAATTGTGTTGGATAAAGAAATCCCCATGGCTGCCATTTTCTCTTTACCTATGCCTGGATAGAAACAACCTAGCACTTGATAAGATGGTTTTAACAGGGTTTTACAAAACTAAAAAAAAATGTGCCCTTGTCTGCTGATTTGTCTAGGGGGAGAATTTAAGAGTAGCACAAAGTGGTCACACAGAACTCTCTTGTTCCAATTAATTTGTTCATAGTCTATCCTGCTAAGGGGCCATTTACCTAGCTTAAACCATATATTCAATATTGTCAACATTTCCTTTTTGTGAAAGCATTTTCAAACCATCTGGAAAATAAAAACAATTCCTCGATAGCCAGTCATTCCAAATCTTGTGGCTGTTACATTGATGTTTTTCACACACTCGACAATGGCATCCAAGAAAGATAATCTAATTCTAGCTCTTCTTTTTTTTTTTTAAGCAAAGCTGGATGTCTTCCTTCAGGCATCTACTTAGAATGTAGTATTTCAGCCAAGACAGGGTCTTTGTTCTCTTGGTGGCTCCCTTTCTTACCATCAATCTAGCAGGGTTTTTCTTTTTCTTTCTATAGATTTGTTTTACCCGACATGGTCAGGCTCTCACCAAACTTCTTCCATGTCACCATTCTTATTTCTTGCCACCCATGCCTTTGTAGTAATTGTTGGTTGTGGAATTTCTTGACTAATGTTGAGCCCCTTTTTAATTATTAACATTTCGTTTATCAAATAATGTAGATATGATAATGATATGCCACTATTTGAGCTTGGGCTTTTCATTTATTTATTTATTTATATAGAAATAGTTAAAAATTAATAATGACTAGTTAACTTATTAAGCTTTTACATCATAGGAATGTTAAAATCGGTAAATGAGATATTAATTAATTGCCTAAGATGTCATATTAAACCACAATTAGTGTGTATTATGAGTAATATATACGAGATGACTATCCGGGGTCGTCTTAGATAAACTTGACAGCTAAACTAATAAGGCTATAACACATTGGAAGACAATATCACTCACACCCTCATACTAACTTCAAGCCATGGCATTGAATGTTCTTTATTGTATTTTGTTTTTAATGAATGTGCCTTATGGCAAGTATAGCCCAAGTATGTCCCCATTATAGCACAATACCTGTGCACAACCCAGGGAAAATGACTAAACAAAGACATCATGAGAGGCACACAAACTGGTACTAGTACTGAGACATTCAAGGGTATTTTGGGCAGTATCTAGCTATGTAGAAGAAAGTGAACAAAACAGAATTACACATTCAAATCATACACAAAATAAACTCATTGTGGAATCATTCCAAAAGGATGAAATCAGTGTTGTGGTAATCAGCAAAAAAATGATTACTTGCCAAATACAGCGATCCGAGTAGGCTCAGATTGTCGTTTTTAATCGGCCACGATTCCCAAGGATTCATTAAAGCATGATTAAATCACAAAAAATCATTGTGCCACTATGCTTAGATAAATTGTTTTTTCCACTCTAAGCCTCACTTTTACAATCCAAAGTTCAATTATTTGAGAGTAAATTCAGAATTCGATGAAGCAACATCACATTGGATCAAAGCCGATCAATTAGTTCTCACTAATCTTCAGAGACTTTGCCATTTGCATCCAAGCAACTGATACCACACTAAAAGGGTAGATGTCAGGATCTAGGATTAAAACAGCAGCAGAGGCTGCCGGCCGAATGGATATGGCTGCTGGTTATTATACTGAAAGAAATTACAATATTGATACTTATTTGCAGAATATTTTCTGATATCTCAGATCGCAATTATGCGCAGAGATAGAGCATACTCAATATCTACAGACTCAAGACTAACTAAGACTCTTATAAACTAATGATGCCCACAACACTTCCTAATGCCCTTACTTATAAGACTAGAATGACCTGTCTAGAAGGTGGAAGAGAACCTTACCGGTGTTACCGGGTAAACTGGTTTTCTTAGAAAGGAGGTTTATCGTGTGCACTTATAAAAAAGAAGTGACTGACATTGACAGTCCTTTTACAATTATGATCCAGTAGAATTACTCCCACAAGAACCACTATCAAGAGATGGGACCCTTGGGTCAAAATCCAAATTATCATAAATATCGTCCCATTCAAGCGGTTTCCACTTGGCACGAATATGGAATTTATGTAATATATTCCAATCTTCCTGATTTTGATCGTATACCAAGCGAGGGACAAAATAAGATTCCCACTTTAATCTTTCGTTGATGACTACAGCTGTCACCACATCTTGAGAGACGGAAAAGTCTGGATTGAATTGTTGGGGTCCAGCATAAGAAAAGGATTCTTTGATTTGATCAGATAGCAAGACATGTAATTAGCCAACTGAGAATGGTCTTCGAACAATATTGATAAGATCCGGATATTGCTTGTCTGTCTCGATTTTCAGGATAGTAAAATCTCCATAGTCATCATGGTGATAGTGGGGAGAAGTAATACATCCCAAATGTTCGAGACTCTCAAGACTGGCTAATGAACTCTGAAGATATTTCTGGTTAACTCCTTTCATTAATATATCTCTCTGAGCTAGATGATTTAATCCTCTGAAATGTACACTGAACTCTTTAGTCATATCGAATCCGGGATTACTTGGACTGGTAGCTGAATTTTGCATGAGCACACCAGGAAGTTCTCTGCTAAGATAATCTACAACAATATTAGTTTTTCCTGAAATGTGTTGGGCTTCATAATTAAATTGGTTGAGGTATTCTTGCTACCTCAAATATTTTCCTCTGCCATCTTTTCTACCATGATCCTTCTCCTTAAAAGTCAGAACCTGCTGCAATCAGTTTTGATGATAACGTGCTTCAGATGCATTAATTTTAAAGCAAATTTCTTCAAATTCTTAATGACTCCATAAATTTCTTTGTCAGAAGAAATCCACTTTCTAACTTCTTTAGGGAAGACACCGCTGACATATTCAGAGATATATTCTTTACCATCTCTGATAAAGCATAAATGTCCACCCCATGCATAATCAGAAGCATCTATATATAACACAAATTCATCAGTGGTAGGAACATGTAAAATGGGTAGTGATTGCACCTTTCTTTGGATTGTTTTAACAGCTTCAATATGGGTTTCATTCCATTGTGGTTTATTTTTTGTCAGAAGCTGCTGAAGGGGTTCTCGATCAAATCCTGCACCTAGATAAAAATTATTTACATAATTTAATATTCCTAAAAATCCTTGCAGCTCCTTTCTATTTAGAGGAGGCTGAAATTCAAGGATTTTATTTTTATATGAGGCTGAACCTCAAGTTTTCCAGCATTAACAATCATCCCTAAAAACTTACAAGAGTCTGTACACCACTGAATTTTTGATAGGGGCAGCAAAATCCCAAAATTTAAAGCTAACCTATAAAATGCTTCTAGGTGAGTATTATGCTCATCAAAGTCTTTACTAAAAACAAGAATATCATCAATATAAACACAAAGGAAATCTTCACAGCCATAAAAGATTTTGTCCATACGCTCCTGGAAGTATGCTAGAGCATTCATCAAGCCAAAAGGCATTACAGTCCATTCAAAATGTCCAAAAGGACAACTGAATGTTGCCTTGTATTGATCATCCTCTTTCACCCTTATCTGGTAAAAACCTGATTTACAATCAAACTGAGAAAATATCTTAGCATTAGCAACCTTTTCTAATAAATATGACTTATCTAGTGTCGGATATGGAAAAGGAAGCGTTATTGCATTTAAAGGTCTATAATTTATCACCATTCTCTTTTTCTGTCTTCTTTTTTCAGCTTCTTTACAAACCATAAATGCATAACAGTTAAAATCAGATTGAGAATGTTTAATATACTTCCCTTTCTTTAATTCTTCTATGGCTTGGGCCATATCCGGATAGTCATGAGTTGGTATCGGAATCTTTTTCCCGCTTTTGATTTTAGCATCAGGTTGTAATCTGATTTCCATTTTTGGCATTTCCTTCTCCCAAAACTTCTAGGGATCTTCTGAGCAAACTGCTTGGGACAAGGCCGCTTTGAGTTCTGGTAATGGCTCAACTGTCTGGATTCTGCTAATAGTTGGATATTTTTCAGAAGCATATACTAACCTAGGTGTACCGACCTTCTCTCCATTAAGTGTGAACATTATGTTTTTTCTAGTACATCCCATAGGGAGTATATCTGTCTATAAAATTTCCACCTAATAAAACATTTACAGGCATTTTCTTCTTGGCAAAGAAGTCACATTTAAAATCTCTTCCTTCTACTTTTATAGGGTGCTAGTGACTGTATTTATCACACAAAAATTGATTTCCTTGGACATCACAAGTTGTATAAGCAGTTTTAGCCTTAGGAGTTAACTACTCCCAATTGTGTAACACTTGCTCTTTGCAGAAGGATAATACAGCACCAGTATCGACCTGGGCATCATACTGTTTGCCATTGATAATTACATTTATATATTGAGAAAATTTGCCTGTAAGTAAATGGACGAAATAATGCGGCTCTAACTGAGGTTTTGGTTCAGGAAGAACAGACATGACAAGTTTAACATTGCTAGGATCCTCTATGTAAGGAGGAACTTTTGAAATTTCAATGTTAATTTCTTCTTCTTAATCATTTTGTGCCTGTTCTTGGAATTCAGTGTGATCTATGCCAGGATAAACATGGGAAGTGCTAGGCATGTCAAACTCATAAATTTCTATAGGTGAAAAAGGAGGGAAATAGGACTAGTTATAACATGGATAACTCTCTTCCTTTTGACTGATAGAAAAGTTAGAAATTGCTTGTATAATAGGGTCTTCTGGAGGAGGTTTATTTTTCCTACTATACTTTCTATCTTTTCTTTCTGCATGAATTCGAGAAAAAGATACAAGAGAATTTTGAGAATCTTGTACCTGGAGAGAGTTTGTTGTACCAAACTGGTTCAGTCCTTGAAATTGCCTTTGGTAATTTTGAAATTGTTGATGGATATATGGCTGTTGTGGCTGAAATTGTTGTTCAAATGAAAATCTAGACTGTTGTTGTCTCTGGTTTCTATATGGAGATCTCCCTCTGGATCTTCTAGTTTGGTTCATCATGACTGTTGGAAATTCTTCAAAATTCTCTTCTTCTTCAAGTTGTCTCTCTGCTTATTGTAATGTCTCGGCAAGGTCTTCAAGTTCTTCATCATCTGCATCATCAAGTTCTTCTATCACAGGTTCAAAAATATTTTCTTGTAAGTAGAGATCTTCTTCTTCATCTACTACATCCCACCATGCTGTTGTGTCGGGGCTGCAGTAAACAGCCTTAACTGCTTTGTTCTTACAAGAGCAATCTGGTGCTTTGTGACGTGGTTTATTACAAATATAACAGATTATTTGGTTACTCTGAGGTCTGGGATGCGAGCGTTTGCGGAGGAATCTGTTCTTAGGAGCATAAGAATGCTTTTTTGGAAAATTGCGCTTTTGGAAGTTGAGCTTATGTTTGCAGTGTTTTTTATTGCTTTTACGCTGAGAGCGAGTAAAAGGAGTCCAACCATAGGTTTGGATGAAAGAAGGGACAATGTGCTATGCTTCATGCTTGGTGAACTTTTGCTGGTATTTACAATCCTCAATGAAACGGAGGATTTGTTCTTTAGCAAACTGAATAAGATCAGTTATAGGACAAGCACTCATCTCAATTTCTCTTATTTCCATATTTCTTAATACCCTATCTCCAAGATTATATGGCAAAGCTTCCAAATATTTAGTTTTAGCAAATTCAATTTCTTTTTCTTCTTTTAATTGATATATAAGTCTTCTGAAAGCTTTGGAAAATTCAAAGAACTCTTTTAAATCACAGCACTTCATAGTCAAAATATCTTTCATCAATCTTTCTTTTCTGCATATTACTTCAGGGCAGAATTCCTCAATCATCAAATTGAGTAAGCAATTGACAGCAGGATTCTGTATCTGGACTTGTTGTTGATGACCGGTTTGAGGATCTGTACAAATTTCCACACGGAAATTCTGGTATACCTTTGCATCTTTTTCATCATCTGATTTGTTTGTCCATCAGTCATGTACTATTCCCCACATATAATTTACAGCCAATTTCACAATATTTTCTTGTGTGGATCCTGATAGAGCACCAATAATAACAAAAGTATTGATCCATGACTGAATCAAATTAAAAGGATCTTCGACATTGTCTATATCTAAATACCATGGTTGGATAGGACATGTAGTCCTCGACATTGTCTATATCTAAATACCATGGTTGGATAGAACATGTAGTCCTCATCATCATCAGAGTATCTGTGCTTTTCTTGGCTTTCTTCTCATGTGTTTTTGGCAAACTTGGAATTATTAGGGCAGTACTTTCTGGTTTCTTTTCTTGGTTAACTAACCAGTCTAAAGATGCTGCAAGATCATTTAAAGAATGATCTATGTCCTCAAAACTTTTAGAAATGTTATCATATCGATCTCCTAGCGGTGTCACATGGCTAACAACAGTATTAATGCCATCTCCATTTTTATGCAGGTTATTCAAAACCTGATCAGACAGAGTCTGAAGTTTGGATAAAGATGATTTGACTTCTTTCAAACTTGTATGATTTTCGAAAACAATATTTCCTATTTTTTGTACATTTGAATGAATTGCAGCTACTGAATCTCTCAGAGCTAAAATATCTGTACAAAAATCATCTACATTCTGCTGTAAATGTTCACAGAACCTTGAAATATAATTTCTTTGCTTAAATTCACTGGAGGGTTCCCTTTAACCTCAGAAGATTGAGGTTCAAAAGCAAACTGGAAAAATGTGATCTTTCCATGTTCAGTCTTATAACTTCCTTTAATAGGAGGCCATCTGCCATTTCTAAAGAAAGATTCTTCCTGCGCTTTGTACCATTCTAAAGTTTCTGCCCTAGGCAGAGTCTGAACCATATTACAAAAAGGATGGCTAGAGCTAACTTTTCCTTTTCCCTTTTCTTTTGCTTTAACTTTTTTCTCAACATCAGCTACAGGTTGGAATGGATCTATCTGGTCCTTGATTTATAGGAGTATCTTCGACTTCAACAAAAAGTTGAGCCTTTTTTCTGCCTGAAGCAGAGCTGAAAGAACTTCTAGCACTATGGAATGAATCTGAAAAAGGATTGCTAGATATACTACTAGTTGACAGTGATCGGGGCAGTATACTAATCTGATTTTGGGATACATCATGAACAGGTTTGGTGGCTTCTAAGAGCTTGGGAGCTACATGCTGCATCCAGTCAAGTCTCCAACCTGCAGGGATATCAATTGTATTGATATGTCCTTTCTGGAGTTGTACTAACTTACTAAGGGATTTTTTTTCTTTCTTAATTTTTAATTATTTTAAACCCTAAAGTCGAGAATTTTAATTGTGAAACCCTAACCACTAGGGTTTTTAACATTAAACCCAAAACCTTAAGGATTTATAACATTAAACTTAAACCCTAGGGACTAACCATTAGGGTTTCAACATTAAACCCCAATGGTTAGGAGCTAAGGTTTTGTTTTGAATTTTTTAGTTTTTATTATTTAAATTTTATGTTTAATTTAGGGTTACCATTTTGGGATGAGGGTTTAACTTTAGGATTTCCACTTACATTTAATGCTAGGGTTTTAAAATGAAAGTGGAAACCCTAAAGAAATTTTAAATCTTAAAGTTAAACATAAGTGGAAACATTAAAGTTAAACCCTAAACCCAAAATGCTAACCCTCAATTATTTTTATTTTAGGGGTAGGGTTAGGGTTTTTAATTTTAAATTTATACGAACCCTAAACCAATTTTTTGGTAGAGTGTTTGAATTTGTTTTTTATAATTTAGCATGTACTAACCTTAACCCTAAATCCCAATTTTTAGGGTTTAGAATTAGGGTTAGGGATTTTTTTTTAATATGTACTAATACTAACCCTAAAACTTAAATTTTTTTAGGGTTAATGTTTAGGTTAGGGATTTTTTTTTTAAATTTAGTATGTACTAAAGTTAAGGTTAGAATTAGGGAATTTTTAAAAAATAAAATTAGTATGTACTACGTTCTAAACTCCTAACACTAATGGTGTTTTTTTGCTTGATTTTGCAAATTTTAGGTGATCATGCCATGAGAAAGGAATTTGTATGGGCGTATGGTGAAGCCGTCCCTAATTCAAAGAAAGTTTTTGTGGCCTTGAATGTTATGGGAGAATTTATCTCTTTAAATGACATTTGGCAAAGATGCTAGGACATGATGTTAAGCCTTGCAAACAGTACCCCATAGACGTCACCCATCAGGGTTTTATGGATCTTGAGTCTTATGTAGAACTGAAAACAAAGAAGGCAAGGACAACAATTGGATCAACATCTTCTGAGGCTAGAGTCAATCTTTCAAACGAAACTGAGACATCACAATGGCAACAACCTATTCCAAATTCATTTACACCTTGTACATCACAATGGCAACAACCTATTCCAAATTCATTTACGCCTTGTACATCACAAAGAGCTAACAATGGGAGTGGAAACATTAATGCCTTCTTTGCACCTCGTACTTTACTTGGAATGCAACCATATTTAGGGAAGGCGGGGTGGAAGAAGAATGTTCACGAGCTGGCCAAAAAGGCCATTGCTAGTTTTTGGTACTGTTCTAGCCTATTGTTCAATTTTGTTAGGTCTCAATACTAGCAAGCTATGGTGGATGTCATTGCAATTGTGGGTCCTAGGTTCAAATCTCCCTCATATGAGACTTTGAGGACCGATATGTTAAAGGATGTAGTTCAAGATGTAAGCAATGTCCTTACTGAACATTGCAAGGAGTGAGCTAAGATAGGTTGCACTATCATATCAAATGGGTGGACAAATAGGAGAAATCATACTCATTAATTTCCTTGTGGCATTTGAGCTTGGCACAGTGTTCCTAAAATTTGTGGATGCATTAAAGGGTCAAATCAACACAAGCACTTTTCACTCTAATTAATGAGGTGGTTGTTGAGCTAGGGCCACAATTGGTGGTTCAATCCATCACAAATAATGTTGTTGCTTGTATGGTTGCTAAAAGACTTTTGATAGAGAAGTATCCTGCTATGTTTTGGAGCCCCATGCACGGCACATTGGCTCGATTTAGCCTTGGAAGAAATTGGAAAACTTCCATCAATTAAATTTGTATTGGAGAGGATCCACACCATCAAAAATTTCATCTACAATCACAAGAGGGTGTTGAGTATGATGCAACCTTCACAAATGGCAAGGAACTTGTTTAGCTAAGGGCAAGAAGATTTGCTACCCACTTCCTTGCATTGCACAAACTTTGTGTACAGAAGATGAACTTGAAATGAATGTTCATTTCAAATAAGTGGGTTGAGTCTAACTTTGCCAGTCATTTGGATGGTAGGACTATCACAAGATATGTTTTTGATGAGAGTATTTGGTCAGATGCATAGCAGATTGTGCAATTTTCAGAGTCTTTAGTCAAAGGATTGAGACTAGTTGATAGGGGAAAATCCCCCATGGGCTATTTGTATGAGGCCGTGGATAGGGCCAAGGAGGCTATTAGGGCTAAGATGTACAATGAAAAAAGTAAGTACACGACACTATAGGAGATCATCAATGACATATGGGATCACTAGACGCATTGCTCCCTCCATGCTCGTTGGATACTTTCTCAATCCAACGTTGTTTTCTAGTGACTACTTTAGAGACCATGTAGAGGTGACAAAGGGCCTCTTCAAATGCACCAGGTGATTTTTCCCTAGTTTAGAAGATTGACACGCAGCTATTGCAGAGTTGCCCTCATACCAATAGTGAAAGGGATTTTTTTCTAGTGTTTATGTTGTATAAGGCAAGACAACCTTGAAACTAGTCATCTGCAATCAAATTTTCTCTTTTTCTCCTTTTGAACATTTCAAAGTTGACTTTGAAGTTTGAAATACATTATAGATTGTGATATTGATATTTTGGTTTTTGTAAGTGCAATGGCAGAATTTTTTTGGCAAGGAAGTCAAAAACATATGATGGATGGCAATGTGCATATTGAGCCAACCATGAAATTCATCTGTTTGTGAGCATTCTTGGAGTGTGTTTGAACACATACTCCAAGAAATGCAACCATTTGACTCAACAATGGATGAATAAATTGGTGTTTCTTCACCACAACCTCCACCTTTGGCTCAAGAAATTTTGAGGTCAAAAAAACTAGCAATTCTAATTCTAAAATCTAATTATCATATTTGTTGCAACTTGCAATTCTAATACTTATTATGTATACCTCACGAACTTGGGCAATCAATTTAATTATATCAAGAAGCATCGAGGATGATCAGCCAATTGACCTTGACAAGATCAATCCAAATCGCAAATTATTAGGAGCCACTTTTTGATGATGAGGACCTAATTATCTTGAACGAGGCCTATAACTAACATGAGATCAATCAAATGAAGGCAAGCATGGACCCTAGAGCTTCAGTATCACAATCTGTAGCCCCTTAGTGAATTGTGTCAGCTAGCCTCATGGCTCCCTCCCTAATTTGTTATTTTGTAGGTTGACTTTCTATTTTGTAATTTATAATTGATTTCTAGGATTAAACTTTGAACTATGTAGTAATCTATTGTGCATTGTGATGAGCAACCTAAAAATTAATGAATAAAATCTATATTTCATGGTGTGTCCTCTTATTATATTTCACTTTCTATCTCTATGCAATTTAGTTGGCATGAATTTTTTTTTTAAACATTATTCTCTATATTTTTGAATTTTTCTGCATTTTTTATTTTCCCAGTTCTTCCCAATTAAATCCACATTAATTGAAAAACCCTTTATCTTTTGGATTGACGAGTCACTCTTGAGAAATATTTTTGCTACTACGGATGAAATCTTTCACTAAAACAATCACTTCTATGTAACTTGTATAAAATCAACATTTATCATCTTTTAATAATATGGACCATTAACATCAATGTTTCTCCAAGTTTTGGGGATGAGGGAACACAGGCACAAAAAGACAAGTTTAGAGGATGAAAAAATATGGATTTTGGGAACAACTATTAAAATAATATATAAAATTAATATTTGAACTTTTAAAGTATAATAAGTTTAATTAAACATAACTTAAATAAACCAGAACAAGAAATTCAAATTTATAAAAGTACAATAATAATCCATTGATTCCATAATATTAATCTATCTAATACACTAATAGTGATAATCAAAGACATAATAATAAATATTAAGCATAATGTATAATTATGTAAATTTATAGTGAAAGATGCCAAAAAAAAGAAACAATGCATCATGCATGGTATACAAGTAGTAGGTGAATTAAGCAACAACCTCAAAAATAGGATTCATTACTCAAAAGATATGTCAAATACTATTCGTCATCACTAGAACTACTAGATGCAATTGCCTCTTACAAAGGGAACCCAACTAACTGCACATCTTAGTAATCATCACTTTATGTTGACTCCTCCGACTCTACATTCCACTGTGTTGGTGGACCGTGGGCTCTCCCTGTACTAAGGAGTCTTGTGATGAGTGAGATGCAAGGAACTGTGTATGGTAGCAAGCTTCTCTAATCTCCTAGGGGTAAGTTTATTCCGCTTAATAAAGACGATGAAGCAAATGGCAAGTGAATGCAACAATCCATGGGGACCATGTGGTTTCCACTATCCATTTTGCCTATCATGTGCTAAAGTGGCTCTATCTATCCATGCTAAACTCTTATAGTGATCAAGTTCAATAAATTTGATCCACTCTATTCTAATTATTGATGTTCCATCAGGACTATGCATTTTGTTGAAGGCCTTCATGAGGCCCTTCTTCACCTTGTTATTAATGGAGAAAACTCTACTCAATTGTTTCACATATCATTTTTGGACTCACCATATATGTGGCCATATGTAAAGGGATGTTTAACTTCTCCCATCTCCACTAAAGAAAAAGTTGAAGATGCTCATGCTAGAACTCTAGGGTGGGGTCTTTCTCACCACTAGTGGCCTCCATTTTCCAAAGCATGTTATCAATAAACTCATAGAACTCCCTAGGGCTAGAATTTTGCCAAAGTCCTTTAGTGCATTGTTCATGGCATGCACACAAGGGATGCAAAAGATGTCCCTATAGATGGACTCAACCAATTTGTTAGCTACTCTACACACATGTTGCATCCATAACCACTTGCAATATTATACATTTTGAGGACCAAACTCCTCAATGGCATCTCTCAAGATCTAGAATTGGAACTAGAACTTTGCATCCTTGCATTTTCCTTAGTAGTCAAGCACCCTAAATAAGGACCATCCTTAAATAAAACTATAATATTGATGAGTAAGTGCTATCTAATATCTGTCCACCCACTCATGATGATTTTGCAACTATGCAAAACCTACAAGGCACATCAAAAGTACCTACTTTGGCTACCTTAGCCATAGCCTCCTTGAAAAATGAGAGCAAGCAACATGGAATGGAATATCATTGGCAAAAAACTAAGTTACCGGGTTCTCCCATATTGCACCCCATACTCGTATGGGTCCAATCCAAGGTTGGGATGGCCTGGGGTTTGCTCGGGGTGCCCAAGGTAGACCATGGGAGAACCCAAGCCGGACCTGGGTGAACCCGGGCATTCCCAAGGTCGATCAGACCCAAAAATGAAAAAGAACACATTTTTTTTAAAATTTTAAAATAAAAAAAAGCCCTCAACACCTAATTGCGTCCTAAAGTGAGGGCTTTTAACCTCTTTTGCCTCATTTCACAAACACAAGTGACAAACGATATTTTTGCCTCCAAGCTACCATTGTTGATTTTTGAAGGGTGTTGTATTTTTCTTCAAAGGTGCAGGCTATAGGAGAGAGACCTACACCAATAGGAGAGAAAGAGCTGCATGGGGAAGATTTATCTATCAAATGTGAGTGAATCTTGTAATTTTTTTCAAGTTTTGAAGAATTTTTTCAAGATTTTTATTTTTTTTTTTCAATTTTTTTAAAATGTTTTAAATATTTTTTAAACCTTTTATACATAATATAGGGGTTATAATGCTGATTTTTCTTCTTTTTTTTTAAGTTGTAGGGTTGTAAAAAATTTTTTGTTATTTTCATACAAAATGGCTAGTAGTTCTAGTTCAGTTGCCCCACATGTAAAGAGCTCATTTAAATTTGACACATCACCTCTTTGGCAACATACAACAATGATTGAACAACTTCCTGGTGGTGGGGGTTATCGTTGGCATTGTAGCCAATGCGGGAATGAATATAAGAGCTCATATAGTCGAGTGAAAACTAACGTATGCACCATTTCCAGCTTAGGAATAAAAGTTTGTCTAGGGCTGAATAAAAAAGGCTCGCCAAAGCAACAAATAATGGGATATATCAAAGAACAAGAGGATGCCGACATAGTAAGTAACAAAGTAAAGGAAAGAGTACATCCTCTTTCCAAGAGAGGATCACAAAGACCTCCTAGTGGCTTAACACAACCGGTTGGCCCACATCCTTTCATGCCATCATCATCTTCCAAAGAAGAGAATACCCTCGTTCTTTCCCGTAAAAGAGGCCCATTGGAAAAAGCCTTCAAGAATGAGGCAAGGGAAGTTGTAGATGAGAGCATTGCTCATTGCAATTTATAGCAGTGTGCTTCCTTTCAACCTTGTTAGATCACCATATGGCAGGATATGGTGACAACAATTGCCAAGGCACCAACTAATTACATTAGTCCTAGGTATTAAAAGGTGTGCACCACCTTATTGGCCAAGGAAAAAGCTTCCATAGAGGCATCATTGAGAGCAATCAAGGATACATGGCCCGAAACAAGAGTATCCATCATTTTTGATGGATGGAAGGATGTCAAAAACAAACCAGTATATATTGTCATTGCAATGTCCCCTAAAGGGGAGATGTTTTTTAAGGCAGTTGATTGTGAAAGGCAAGTGAAGGATGCAACCTTCATTTCCAATATACTCATACAAGCCATTGAGATGGCGGCCTCTGAAAACGTTGTCCAAGTCATACCGCACAGTGCTAAAAATTGTAGGGCAATTGGTTCATATGTGGAGGGTACATATGAGCATATTTTTTGGACACCATGTGCCGTTCACTCTCTCAACTTGATCGAGTGGGCCAAAGAAATCTACATGGAGACCGAGGAGATTCAAATGTTTGTGAAAAATCATCATATGTCACAAGCCATCTTCAAGACCTCCAACTTGGAGTTGTTGAAGGTAATTTTATTTTTATTTTTTAGTATATTTATTATTTTCTATTTGAAATTTTTTATTTTTGCTAAGTTACTACTTTCTAATTTGTTAATTTGTTTTATTTTTTACACCATGGTAGGTTACCAAGACTCAATTCGCATCACAAAATCGTCTTAAAACAACTTGTGAAAGTGTGAGAGGCATTGAACGCCATGGTCCTCAACACTCTTTGGGGTGTATGGGAGCAATCACAGACAGAGAGAGCCCAAAAAGTCAAAGCACTAATCCAAGATGATGAGTGGTGGGCTCGTGTGGAATATGTTTTGAGTTTCACTAAGCCCATCATGAGTATGATTAGGTATGCAGATGCGGATCAACCATGTTTGGGTGAAATTTATGATGGCATGACTCCATGGTTGAATAAAAAAGGACCATAATAAAATCCAAGGAGCATTACCAAACAAAAGCATTTTTCAAAAGAGTACAAAAGATCATTGTTGACCATTGAAACAAGATGACCACACCCCCTTGCATCTTGTAATGTTCCATTTTTGGCATTGATTATTGTGTGCATTATGCTTGTTCCTAATCTCCCAATGGCTATCCAACATGTTTGAGAAGGATTTCAATGTTCTTGGAGTGGTCATGATTCAGTCTGCAGAACAATTATTTGGGTTTTCCTTGTGAAAATTGATTATTTTTCATGGCTTTGAGCTCAGTTGATGTTCCGGGTTACAATGATGGTTTCTGAAGTTTGATTAGGCTTTTGGTTTGTTCTCCAAGATTCTTGGAGGAATTTTCTATTTTTGGAAAGTCACCCGGAAGGCATCGTTGCACATCCCAAACATTACAAAGCATATTGGTTCAATTTAATTTGCATTCGGAGGCCATTTGAGATTTTCCGCAAAATTTAATATTTAATGAGCTATTTTAATCATTATTTTCACTTAAGTTCCTAAGGGTGAAATTTTTTTTTTAAATTATTAAGTGTTATAACTCATTAGAAAGGGGAAAGTATATTCTTTTATTTAGGCACATAAAAGTGAGCACTTAAGTGGAGGAAAAAATAAATAATTTAAGTTAGAAGGAAAATGTTATTATTTTCAAGAAATAATTAATTTCCTTTGTAATAACTCCTCCAATGCCTTATAAAAGAGAATGAGCTCTCATTTGGAAGGGTTATGTTATGGTTTTGGATTTGATTTTGTTTGCAGATGGATTAAACCTGTGTGTTCTTCCATATTCTCTTGAGGACGAAAACCCTCTTGTAAAATGCTCTTGAGGATGGAAACCCTCTGGAGATTAATGGTGATTTCATACAGGAATCACATGGAGCTTTCATGGATTTATGAAGTTTTGTAATGCTTTGGTGTGTGATGTTCTTGAATAGATTTTTGGAGTGGATTTGATGAAATGGTTTTCAGATTTTCTTTGAATATTGAAACAATGACAATTCCTTAGCTGGTCGTACATGCCTGGCCGTACCAGCAGGGTGATGATCAGAAGTTTTGGGAGTTTTGATGTTAGCATATGTTTTAATATTGTTTGTCAATGTTTTCCTTGTGTCTTGGCGTCCCTTATACAGGAGATTTCCATTGAAATAAATGCTGATTGAAGTCTGTGTGAAGTGTGCCGTACCAGCATAGTCCGTACCAGCAAGGGTACGATTTGTTTGTGAAATTACAATCTTTATCTCTTCGGGCAGTTTGATGGTTGCAAAATCATTGTTTAGTCTTGGCACCTCCTTTGCAGATGATATGCTTGAGTTTGGGCTAAGCTCTGAATTTCTTTAAGTGTCCATGATGTTATGAGGCCGTACAGCCATACCTGGGTCTGTTTGTTTCAGAAAATCAGATTGGCTTTGATTATGGGCAGTTATAATCTGTTTTGGGAAGCTCAAAAAGGGTATGATTGATGTGGTTTGTTTTTGGGCAGTTTGTCCTTGAATACTTTACTTTTGCAAAAAAGGCATGTATGTAGGGCAGCCACACTTGGATGAGGAGACAGTGATAATTTCCGGATCTGATTATCAGTGACTGATGCAGTGAATTCCTAGCTTGGATTATCCATGTTTATGCAACTTAATATCTTTATTGTGCAGGGTATATGTGTTATTAATCACTTTGCATTAATTCTTGGATGATTCCTTCTTCATAGATGGGGCATAAGGGATATTAATGATTGTGTGGCAGCTTGTAGTGTGAACTATGATTTTCATGTTCATTTATATGAGGTTATCTTCTTAGGGCAGCCGTATGGCATGGACTGAAATCTGATTTTTGGTACTGCAGACTTGAACAGCAGTATATATATACTTTGCCACAACCATGGACGGTCTACTATCATATGTTTAGGACTCTAATTCTTGTGCAGGGTATTCACCTGATGCCAAGACTCACAAATGTGCTTTTGATGATTTAATATGTTTATTCTGAATTGTATGCAGCTGATACTCATTTTGTAATCATTCTTTATGTTGCACCAACACATAAGAACACCTGGATGGTCCAACCCCGAGTGTGGACAAATTGGATTTACTTTCTTCATTTTTCTACCCACTAGACAAGTGGTGAATACCCACTGAATAAGTGGATGGTTTATGATTTCATTCTGGTATTCACACCCACTAAAAACTGGTGAATCCCCACTGCAATAGTGGATGCCTGCATATGCAGATGAATGTTTACTTGTTTGCACAATGTTTTAATTGGTAATCCAAAGCACAATATGCTCTCACCTTGCCCAGTTGGAATCTTGGTGATCAGAAGTGTGGAGGAGTTTTAATTGTGCTAACACTGTTTACCATTGTTCAATATTTTGGAAAAAAATTTGGGGTTGTATATTACACATCTCCTAGCATTTGCTTTGTCCCCAAAGTATTATAGCAAAGAGATACTCTGCTTGCCAAAGAGGGTGGCACCATAGAGAGATGAACAGGTTGCTATTGGGTACAAGGCTGCAATCAAAAGAATATTCCCAGATGTAAATATACAAAGTGTTGTCTTCACCAAGTTTGGCCACTTTCATATCTTCAAAGAATCATGATGTTTGTGTTCTTCGAGACAAGTACATGAAAGACGCTCATGAATGGTGTTACCTACATGGCCAAGGCTCTATTTACCTGCAGCCTCTTGCAATAAAAGTTATATCTCAAGTATGCATCTTTTTATTTTTAAATTTAAAATTTTAACTTCATTTGTCTTTCGCTGCTATATATTATAATTTATGTTTTATAATTGTAAATGTAAGTAAATTCAACAGGTTGCAAGTTCTTTTTCAGCTGAGTGGAATTGGAGTACATACTCCGTTATCCACTCACATCCAATTGGGTGCAAAAAAAATTGAGGATTTGGTCTTCGTGCACTCCAACTTGCATCTCTTGTCACATAAGAAACCTGATTACAGTGAGGGATGACAAGGAATTGGAATCTAACTCCTGAATGTGCTTAGTGTTACTATTGCATAGCTTGTTGAAGTCTCTATCGATGAGGCAACTTCTACATATAACGTGGCTAGTGGGAGTGGCACTGCAACTGATTGTGGTCCAAATGAAATTGAACCAAATGTTAACTATCATGCTCTCGATGAAGAGCCATATGAAGATGATTGATTATTGATTCTAATTTTCATTTTGTATCAACATTTGACAAATCATTGAATTGTGAATTTTGATTCACAAGTATTTTCTTTATTGCAAGTTATGAGGTATTTAAATATTTTGTTTATTGGCAATTATTATTGTTTTTAGAATTTTTAATATATATAAATTTAAAATTATAAATTATATATAAATATGATTGGGGGAAAAAATTTGCCATACTGGTCTACCTAAACCCCAAACCTGTACCCGTCCCCGTACTAGGACCAGCAACTTAAATTTCAAGTAAACCATAAACTCTATAATTATTATCCAACTTTTAGCGGAGCTTGTGAAATTGAGCATTTATTATATGAAAGTCGTGGTAGTTACTTCCAAATAATTTGTTGACTGGGAAATTTATCTCTTACATAAATGAGTGACATACACAGTACTTATTGTCTTTAGAGTTCTTACACAAACAATGGTATATAAAGCTTCCTTCAGATGGTTTAACAAAAACTGTAACTTCATCGGCATATTTAGTTTCAGCAGACTGCATACTTGTCACTCAGGTTTAGTATATCAAGTGGGGTTTCTGTACATATTGTATATAATTTGATGATGCTTAATCAAATCTAAGAAGTAACCATTTACGTAAATATAATATAAATCATTATCCTTCTCTACAGGTGATACACACATATACACCAATGCATTAAAATTTTTAATTGTGTAATCTAGGTGCAACATTTTTATAATAGACTATTGGCAATGACTATGGCTAACAAATTATGAAAAATTCCAAAATATCATTGTGAAATAGTAATTTAGTTACTAACAAGATGACGGAGATGATCCTTAGCCAAGTCGTTGTCTGTGAGGTCAATCGTTTTCAAACCAGAAGATGTCATACGATCCTTCATGGCTTTGAGTTCCACAGCTGTATGAATACCAACACTGCAGAAAAGAATCATCATAATATAAGTAACTTCCTAGGACACATGTAGACCACAACACACCATATGGACAAATAATTAAACCATCAGGTATGATATAAGAGTGTTACTTTTAGCATTGCTTATTTAGATCATCAATCTTGGCATATTCATCCCCACAAAAGACTAAAACAAACCAGACTTGTAGAAAACTCTATGTATAGCCATGTGCATGGTGTTTTCCTACACAGAAATAGTTGTGTCCCAGTACATGGGTGGCTACATAGGAATGTACAGAAATGAAAGGAAACTAATTACTGCATGGATAAAGGCAATACTCTAAGGATAATAAAATGCAGCAAAGGGAGAAAGGCTTGCCTATACAAAACGAGCACTTCATCTTTGTTTGGATCACATCGATACTTGAATTCGGTGATATTTGTTGACCCAACCTGACAAAAATAAAATAAAAATTTTCAGTAGACTGAATGATTTCATGTCTCCTGAAATTTGACACTGGCATTATGTGACATGCTGTTTCATAGCAAACAATTGATTCCATACCAAATGACAAAACTTCTTGAAACTGCCAAGCTCCTCTGGAAGAAATGTTGCAAGAACAGCCTCCCTTTGAGCACCAACATCAGCAAGTTCAGTAACAAGCCCCAAACGTCCAAAATTCATATTTGCCCCACTTGTTATAGCTACTACTGTTTCATCCTTCAGTCCATAATACTTGCAATATGCTTTTGCTCCAGCTAAAGCCAAAGCCCCAGCTGGCTCTAGAATACTTCTTTTCTCTTCAAACATGTCCTGACGCAGACCAAAAGTTTTGATAAGAAATTGTATGATGAGGAAATCATAGTTAATGTGCTCCTTGAAAGAATTAATGATAAAGTATTCATGAGGACCGAGGAAAAATCAAGAAACACCAGTCCATAAAAGAGTAGATGAAACAATGTAAGAACGTAATAAGTAATTTAAATTTTAGATATTTACATTCCTATTACATTTGAAACTATAAAGAAGATCTTCATAAATGAAGAAAACAAACTAAGGGATTAAAAGGAAGAAGTCCAACGGTCCTTGAAAAAAGTAATAAGACAAATGAAAAGATCCAAATTGCAATTCTTATTTGTTAAATTGCTTCACCTTTATTGACGCACAGATAGCATCGCGACTGACAAGAACCACTCCATCCAGCAACTCCCTGCACAAGCGAAATGTTTCTTCTCCTACAACCTTTACTGCTACCCCATCTGCAAAGCCTCCTACATGCTCCAGCATCACTCTCTTTCCATGATGCAAAGAAAGTGCCATGGCATTTGCATCTGCTGGTTCCACACCAATTATACGTACCTGTGAGAGAGTCGTAGATTTCAATTTAGTATAATCTAAAACAAATTGGCACAAGCACAGTTACAGAAGCTACTAAAACATATATAGCAATATTAAGTCCATGTGACAATGATACGGTCTAGCAAAGGCAATGGAAGTTGGTAAAATGAAAATGTAAACTAAATCAGCAGGCAACAATGTAGCAACACAGTCTAAAACACATTACCATTCACACTGTTCTCACTTTGATTAGAATCTCAAAGAGAGAATATCAGCAATTGGCATTCAGAGACCATGTATGGCCCCTCCTCCAAGTAGTCATGCAAAACTCATATGAAGGAAAGAAAAAGAATAAGTAGAGTGATCAAAAAGATATTGCCCCAAGGAAAAAATTAAGAATGAAAAACTATCAAAAAAGCCAAGAAACCCAATAGGATAGGATTTTGAGAAACCGGTGAATGAATGAATGCCTTGAAAAGCCTGCAGCTCTAGAGTGATGTACAAAAGGCTTAAAATATATTTTTGAAAGAAACAAAAAAAAAGTTATCAATTAAATCTTATCCCAATCTCAGGGAATTTTGTCTACAAAGATTTTTCATCCATTTCTTGTAGTTATCAGCAGTATATAAGATTTGAAAGCAAAAAGGAAAGATCAACTAAGTCTACCCCAATGTAAGGAAACTATGTCTACACGGTTTTTTCATCCTTTTCTTCTCACTGTTTAAATTATCTCTTGATGAAGGTCAAAACAAATTTAGCAATTGTAAGCAGCATGTAAGATACCCTTAGACCTTAAAAAAGCATCTAATCTATAGAGATGAGCAAAGTGTCTTGGTGTGTTATGAAAGCACCACCAGTGAAATAAAAGTTACAAGGAAAGATTTCCCTTGCCATGTGCAACCCAACCAACATCTAAAATTTCTGTCCAGCTTGAATGTTTAAGATTTTCAAGATCTTAATCAGTAGAGTTGGGACTTGACAAGATTAAATACCGACTTGAAGTTCAGTATTTCAGGATTAAACTGTGTGCAAGTTTTTTCCTCAACGTTTCGAATCACACTCTGTGATCCATCATCAGGAGAAAGAGCAAGAGAAGATACAAAGAATGAGTAAGTTTGCAGACTAAGACAACTAAATAGATGAAAGAGTAACGCAGGAACCAAGACAACTAGGACCAAAGAAATAATAAAAGCACAAATTTATTCTAACTTAAAAAACAACAAAGCATAACCTAAGCGCCTAAAAAATTGAAAGGGACGAAAAAGACACATAACAAGAAACAAGATAAGAGAAACCATGACACACACCAAAAAAAAGATAACATTTTAAAATTATAACGTGGCAAAGAAATAAAATAACAAAGGAAGAATAAAAAGAAGAGATCTATAAAATTGGAAGATTAAATACTTCTTGCCTTCCAAAACTAGGAAACTATCATGGTGGTTAGCCAGAAGTCATTCTCAAAATGGAAATCATCACAACTTTGAACTCCACTTGGAAAAAAAATGATTAGTTGAACTATTACTTTAGAGAAGGCCTAAAAATATTAGCATATCTTACCTAAATAAATTGTATGTAATGTAAAACAAGTCTTAAGTATGAATAAATTATGCAAGCAGATTAAAAATTTCTTACAAAAAATTGTTACAAGTATAAAATAGGTCTAGTAAATATAATAAAATCTTTCTCTAAAGGTTAAAATGGGCATGTAAGGCAAAGAATTGGTGAAAAGAAACCAAACAAAAAGCTCCAGAAAATACTTAAAGACATTGCAGATGCAAACCAAAAATTCCAATTCCCTGCTTCAAACTAGATTACTGAGTGAAACACATACAATATACATGCCTTAAGGTAAGAAGAAAGAACAAAAGACTTTGCATAGAGTACATCTAGAAGAACCAAACAAGAAACTACAAAAAGCAGCAGAAATAAGAATATTGCACATTTCATATATATGGAAGTGTCAGAAGATGCAGAAAGTTTAATTTGCTTAATAACCCGTGTAAATGATCTATCATTCTACATCTCCCTCTTGTTTGAATAAACCTGGACACTGAATGTTTAAGGAGCAAAATATTAAGAAACCTCCAGACAAGAAAGTTTTTATTATGTTTCATTCTGCAAATAGATGTTTATAGAAGGTTGAAGGTCGAGCCAACCTCAGGGCGAAGTTGCTTTATATAAGAAGCAATGCCAGCAATTAAGCCACCTCCCCCAACTGGCACAAATATAGCATGTAATGGGCCCTGATGTTGACGTATAATTTCCATTCCAACAGTTCCCTGGCCTGCAATGACATCTGGATGATCAAAAGGTGGTATAAAGGTGCGTCTGTCCTCCTCACAGCGTTTCTTGGCATAATGCTGAGCATCATCATACGAGTCTCCAACAAGAACAACTGTTGCACCAAGACGCTCAACTGATTTCCACTGTGCAATTCAATGATTTGTCAGTTTAAATTTCATAAGGAAAAACATTGCACACACAAACTGATCATTCACTCAAAAAGCTTGATCGTCAACTTTTCTGAACTTCCATTTATTGAACAATTCAACTTGGACATAATGATCCAATAGGAATTGAATAACTAAATTTCCACTGCTGCTATTATGTGAAAATTTGACCAAATTTTGGGGGGTAGATAGATCTAAAGCCCCTATAGATGTTGTAATTGGTCAATCATCAAATTGCTATTCTATTCTTTGGGCATTTTCAAATAAATCAATATCTTGCATTTTGTACCATATTTATCAAAGAACTGCTATAAGCCCAACAGCATGATCTAATGACCAAACCTTGATTTCAGGAGTAGTCAAAGGCATCACAATCACTGCATCACAGTTGAGTCTTTGTGCTGCCAATGCAACTCCTTGAGCATGGTTACCAGCAGATGAGCAAATAACTCCTCTCTCTAGCTGCTCCTGAGGTAGCTTGGCCATCATGTTGTATGCTCCACGCAACTTAAATGAAAAAACCTGTTCACCACATCCCAAGACAATAAATATACATCTGCACATATTTACTCCCCAAGTCTATATTGCCATATTTCCAGAACCACATTATATTTTTTAAATTAATTCCAAATAACATTAACAATGCAAGATATACACAAGTTACTTAATTTTGACCAAGAAAATATGAATTAAAAGGGAACAAGTAGAAGCATCCTGTAGGTATACAAATTAGATGTGAACAAACAATGACAGCCTGTTCAAGCATAGCTGCAAATTTACAAATTTGCTATGATGCAGACTGTTTTTTGCTGATGCAGACTGTTTTTTGCAACACATAGGTAGGATTTGATTTTTGTTGCATATCAACTTAAAGCTCTTAACTTAAATTGATTCCATTTGTTCTATAATGGCTCAAAAGCTTGTATTTCAATAGAGAATTATCATTGGCAGAAACATAATATATTAATATGATCAAACCAAACTCGTGCATTTTTCAATAATCTACTTTTTACACTTCTATGAACTGAGAAGCAGACCCTCAATAAATTGGGTAGATTTATCATGGCAGTTTCTACGTACTGGTCAATGTGCTATGGTGTTTATCTCATAACCTGATTTAAGAAGAGCTTGGTGCTCAAAATAGGATGCCTGCTTGGTATAACAAGTTGATTGGATTTTTGGGACCCACAAAAGAATGTTTTGCTCATACATGAGAAGGATAAACTACTAAATCTTTTCTACTCTTAATAAAATAAGTTGTCTTTATATTTATTTTTTCCCCAAAAAAAAAAAAGAACTCCAGTTTCTGTTAAACTTTGAACTGGGGCAGATACATGAAAGGTATGAGAAAAATCTTTAAAATGGACAACTTGTAGTAATTTACTTAATCATGAAGAGAAAATAGCATTTACTAACCATATTAGTGGCCATGATAGATTTAGCCTTGGAAACAAGATCCTTTTGCAGAAACACTACCATATAAATGCAGGCAATGATCACTCAAAAAGAGCACTTTATGGGTAAGGAACTTAACTATTGTTCGAATTATTATGAAGCTTAAAATATTGTTGTATGAGACTTATCCATTAAGTTACATCTGTACCATCAAACTTATGGATGTCTACTTTGGGTAGGTTTAGTTTTGGACCTTGAAAAAGCTGCCCTATCCCTTGATTTTGTATGTTAGGGTTGTACCCGCCTAGGTGGTTTAGTTGGGCTTCAATTCAGACAATAGTTCTTGTTTAAACCTATCCAAACCCTCACTTAAAGATGTTGCAAATGCGGCAAACAAATTATCCTTGATAAAATGTACCATTATTTCACATCCTAGTAGAATTTTTCCCTCGATTTTATGTGGTGGACAATAAAGAGAGTCATTGAATTCAGTATTTGTAGAAAAGTCCTCTGATCCAAAACATGGCACGGCTTCTAATGTGTTTGTTCTTTGAACTCTATGTTTTTTATTAGGTAAGGAAAGAAAGTATCCAGTTCAAGTTGTAACCATAAAATTTTAAACATGAGCTGTAACTAAATTTGATGTTTATCTTTTGACCAAACTTTGACCACTAAATTATGGAATTAATTTGTCCTCCAATCAAAAATTATAAAGAATTGACCCTACCGAATTTTTCATGAGCTTTCCAAAAATGTAAACAAATCTTTAAAATTTTGAAAATTGTGGCCTGTAGAGCAAATTAATGAAATACAATAAAATTGCAATAACTCACTCAAAAATAATCATAGAAAACTAATTTTTTACTTGAAGCTTCCTTGATTATACTACTCAAAACCCTAAAAAAATCGCAGCCAAAATTGCAATGGTTTGTAAGTTATGGCAAAAACAAAATTATTGGCCCAAATTGTAACTCTGATACCACTTGTTAGAATATTTCTTGGGAATTACGGTAAAAATCAATAAAATATCAAACCAGATATTTCTTGGGAATAAAGGTAAAAATCAATAAAATATCAAACCACTTCAAGGGGGTGACCTCTAGAAATCAGAATATGATGATATGAATTCAATATTATAACTTATGATGGTTTGGAAGAGCCTTTCTCTTCCTTATTTATAGGCATAACTATGTAGGGTGTAATGTCCCCATTTTTGGAGTGATCACCACTGGAGGACAAGAGAACTTGTTTTCACACTCGAGGGGATTTTGGAAGGCAAATTGAGGTTTGAAGGTATTCTCCTAATGATGTCGATATGACTCTTTCATTTAATATTATATTCTTGCCATGGGAGCAAATCACTTGGAGGAGCTGCAAGTATGGAGATTTGTCATCTTGAGGGATTGTAAGTGTGGAGACTTGTCATGTTGAGGAGTTTTTGCCAAGAGATGAGGTTTTAGAAAATTCTATATTTGATGCCACCTTGATGATGAGACAAATAATATTGTTTGGATCCTATGCATGTGTGCGCCAACCTTGTGAAGATCTTTTTCTATACATTGTTGATTTGTGACGACTTGTGATGGAAGGATGAATAACAAACTAATACCTTGCCTTGGCACTTGGAGGGAGATGGCGTGGAAAAGGATAGGAGAATAATAAATTCATATCTTTAATTTGAATCTACCTTCGCGCCCATGAGACTTGATGCTGGTCAGCCCTTTTAGAGGGATAAGTTTATTAAAATTAAAAAGAAATAACTCTCCCTAAGTCGGCCAAGAGAAAAGGAGATAAATTATGTATAAATACAAGGTCGATTTGTGGCATTCAAATCATCATTCAGCATTCATTCATTCATACTTGAAGTTATCTCTTGGAGTAGGAGCTTAAGACGAAAATCTTGGATTCCTAAGAGGAGTTGGATGAAACCCTAGCTCTTTCCTTTGAAGGATTCCGTGACGGGAGTTCACTTGTGCTTCATTGACATTTGTGGAGAAGAAGAGCAGAAATATAAATCAGATTGGAGATCACTGTTGGTGGCACTTCCTTGGTGTGAATTGATCATCTTTGGCGAAGGAGATTGCCCTAGTTTCGCCCTTCATTGGAAGAGGAGCGATTTGGTTTTGGAGGCATCTAGTTGGTTCTTGTGCATGATTATATTTTCTGATTTGAAGCAGCAGAGGAGCAGACCTGATTTGCCCTAGATTGGGGTTGATTCATTGGTGGAATTGTGTCATCTCGCTTAGGGTTTGTCCCTACTCTTGAGTGCCACCTTTGGAGGATCTTTGTTAGAGTTGTTGGCTTCTTGTGACATCATTTGCCTCGTCATTTGGAGCAGCAAACATCTCAGACCTGAGCGCATCCTTTTGGAGCAGATTTTCTTTGCATTGGAGCGTTGAAGCCCTAGGGTTTGATGCCCTAGTTGGAGCAGCATTCATGGAGATCTTTTCCTATCATTTTGAAGGTCATTTTGCTAATATTTTGGTATGTACAACCCTTAGGTTAGGGGAGAACATTGCTGGGCATGTTTGTCATGTTTGCCCTATTTTGTTGGTGTATTTGAAGACCTGTAAAACTCAGTTTTTGTAGCAGCAGACTTCTGATTTATTTTCAGTCATGTGTGTTGGATAAATGAAGTGGATTTGATGTTCAATTGATGGTGAAATGCAAGTATATTATGGTTGATCATGTTTGTGATGGAATTATGATGTTTTGAGGTGTTTTATGGGCTGCCCTAGTTGAATCTTCAAGTCTGATTTTTACTTCAGATATTAGGGTTTGAGCAGAAAATTAATTTAGATATTTTGGAAAGTCCGTAAATGCAAAATTGTCCAAAATATCCAATTTTGGGATATTACATAGAGACACACCCCTTCATCATAATTAAGTTGGCCTAAGGAAATAACTATAACTAATAAATGAAAATATTAAGGTTAAACATGCCACGAGTGCTTAACCTTGTAACACTTAAGAAGATAGAATATTAGGTGCATAACAAAAAACCATATATTAATTTATTATCTTTCATACCTCTGTATGCCCCTACATCCCCTCCACAGCAACTCCCATGGCTTGTACACCTTCAGCATTGATCCCCACAAACTGCTCTAGAAATTTAATTGTTCTTTTTGCACTATGGGCTTTTGCTTATTCAGGTATGATATGGAATTTGAACGAGTGTTTTAAGTCCAAAATGTTGAAACCACCTAATGAGGAGCTTTCCACTGCATTTGTCACCAGCAATTTCTCAACTGTTTCAACCAAAACCATAAAACAAGCTTCTGATTCTCTGAAGGAAGCAATGGACACTAGTCCCTTGGCCTTCACACCCCACAATTGGAAGAGAGCAACCTAGATGTGCCTATGAGATACTGTAGCTTCCAAATAATCAATTCCAATGATCATCTTGACTGCCTATTCGACAACTTCCAAGCCCAAATAGAAGACTATTTCCAAGCGCAAATCTGTTATAGGACTGAGGAACGCAATCTATTATTTCTTTGAAAAAAAATGGAATTTGGGCTCCATTGCACGCGAGCACCAATGCAGGAAGCGTAAGAATGATGAGACAACCACCTTTTACTCCATCATTCATCAAACCATTCACTGTGCCATCCATCAAGGGATTAATAATCAAACATTTAGGCTTCTTTTGGCACCTTTGGCAATGATGTCCAATTTATTATCCATCCCATCCCATCTTGCAGGAATATTATTTACGACAATCTTTTCATTATTATCAATAGCATAGTTAGCTAAAATGTTCGCTTCCCTTGAGTAGTGATTAAAAGAAAATGAACTTAAGGAATCCAAAATAGCCCAAACATTCTTAAATATATTTGCCACTTTCCAGTTTCGAATGCCCTATTTTTAATGGCTTTTATGATAACCATTGAATCGTCCTCAATCAAGATAGAAGAATTTCTATATTTGGTATTGATTTTTGTGCCTCGGTTTCGTTGTAAGTTTCATCCATCAACTTCTTAAATGCAATACATATCATTTCTCCAGCATTGTTCCTAACTATACATCCAACTCCCAATAATACAAGATTGCCTCTAAAAGCTGCACATGAATGGGGATATTTATAAACTATTGTTGATATAATATATTTAGGTTAGATTTAAATTTAACTAAATTAAAATTTTATTTTATTTTAAATTTTTTTTTAATTATTTTAATTTTCTATATATATATATATATATAAATTGATGAAACATGGTCTTGGGGACCACCCCCATTATATTAAAAAATATAAAGAGGAAATTACATATGTGCTGCTCCATATCAGGGGGGCATGAGATTACAAAACCTTAAGAAAGGGGTAGGTTAAAGGCTACTATTTACCGAGCTGGCCATTTATGACACATGACCTTACATAACTATTACAACATACCAACTAATACTTAAACATCTTTAGACCATGACGGCCACATAGTGCAAAATGGCCCTTGTATTAAAAAAAAAACTTCAAACTACACCACCCCGTGCATGCTCAACTTCATCCTCCCCTACCTCCACCAAGATTTCAAATGACTAGTCAATTCTCATGGTGGGAATAACACTCATTGCACATTTCAGAAAATTTAAACCAAGGCCTGCTCTGTGTCTACATTCCACCTTACAAAAGACTAGCTGCTAGGATGATGAAAGATGTCCACAGGCCCATAATCACCTCGTCATTTATCTGCATGGCCCCAACCTTTAGTGGGAACCCTAGCCCCAACACCGCCTTCTCCAGATTCATCTCTAGCCCCTAGTGCCACTAGTTTTGAATCGAGCAAAAGGCTATTGCCTTGACTATATCCTTTGATTCTGCCGCATCCAAAAGCACCCCCAAAATTGAAGCAACGTCTGAATTTACTTGAGATCTATGATTAGCAATCAAGAACTCCTCTCCCAACACTAGATTGAGCACATGAACCATGATTGTGGCTTTCTTCTTGAAATTTTGCTTTAGTCGTAACTCAAAAATACACCCCAAAAATGCAACCTATTGTTTCTTTGAGATTACCCTGACATTAGTAACCATAGTTTGAAGATGAAAGTTGTCGTATTCCTTTGAGCAGAGAGAAAAAATTGATGATTCCAAAAAGTGAAGCAAAGGTGCTTAAAAGCACATCCTAATGCCCTAATGATATCACAATCCCATCTAAGTACCAAGATCTTGGTTAAATCTCTACCACAATTACATTGCATGCCTAAGCTAAATACCACCACAAATTATCATTAAATGATGTGTTCTTCCAAACCATCCACATGGGAGGCATGAGTTGTTATTCATTTGGAATAATTATTAATCCCAATCGGATGAATTGATAATATGGCTATAAGTTGAATGTGTTCTCAAAGAGTCCCAAACCCCAGGCTTGTTGTCCATTATAAATACTTTGTTTTTGCTATGGCTTAGTTAGCCTAAAAATCTGCCTCTCTATTGATCTCCATGTAAATGTGTTGTATTGTGAAAGATGCCAATGAGTCCATTAAAGGCCAGGCCTTTAGCAAAATATTATTTATCTTCCAATTCAATGATCTTCTCTTGCAAATAGCATTGATTATCACCATTGAGTCTCCTTCAACTTGCACATGACAAACACCAAATATTTTACATACCTGAAGGCCTAGGAGGAAGACTTGTGCCACTCAGCTTCATTGTTGGTACCTTCTTGTAGTTTCTTGGAGGATGCACTGATAAGTTTCCCATTTTCATCTCGAACCATGTAACTCGCACCTAATTTTCCAAGGTCCCCTTGAGCTGCCCCGTCAAAGTTCATTTTCATCCATCCTATAGGAGGAGGGATCCAATTGATTCCCACACATGGATTAAGAGCAAAATTATCTCTAAGAACCCAATGAACAGGGGAAACTTTGAGTCCTTTTCACCTTTGAACCAATTCATTGTCCCATGAGCTAAATGATTTCTTCTTTGATGATTGGTTCAATGCTCTAGAATTTACTACCTCTTCAATGGTTACTTCAAGCTTGCTTAGAAAGAAAACATCAGTCATGGCTTTCTCTTGAAAGATTCTTCTATATCTTTCTTTCCACACTTGCCAAATTAGAAATAAGGCAAAAACAATTCATAGACAAGAGAAGGTCAAGAAACTTTGAACATTGTGCCATGATGTGAACAAAGCTAGCAAATCATTTGGGTGTGCACCTAACCATCCTAATCTTGCACATATCCATTGCCAACATTTAGTAGCAAATAGGCAATTAACCAGGAGATGATTGATTGTTTCCGAGCAACCCTTTCACACATCTAGAGGGCCATTGATAGCAAAGCTTCTTGAATTTGTTAGACATTAAGATCTTTTTGTGTAAGGCAGGCCATGCAAAGGCACCGACATTGAGTAAATGATTCTTGTTCCAACACAAGTGAACTAGACAATCTAACTTGGGTGATCTTGAATCCTGGACAATATATCCCAATTTCACTGAGTAATTCCCTGATTTAACACAAGTCCATTTGATGTTATCCCAACCCTCAATGATGAAACTTTTCTTTTGGAAAATCCTTGTTCCAACAATTTTTCTTGTTGCTCCGAGATACCCATTCCTCTTACATCCTTCCAAACCCACTCTTATATTCCCCCTCTTTACCTTAGTGACAAGTAGGCTCTCATTGAAGTTGCCTTTAGAATTTGCATTGCCCCTGCCAACTCTTGGTAACCCACTAGCATCAAAAACCTATTCCATTGGTCCTCCCACAACTTCACTGATTGACCATCCCGAGTTTTCCATGTGAGATGTTTAGTGATGAGGTATCTGCAAGAGAGGAGAAAGTTCCACAACTGAGAGCCTTTAGGTGGGTTGGCAACTATTAGGATCCTAGATGCATCCATTGAGTCTAGATATTTGCTTTGCAAGATTTTAGCCCATTTTGAGTGAGGCTAAGCATATAGCCCACAGATCAATTTGGCACCCAAGGCCTTGTTTTGTAGTCAATTTTTCCGTTTTCCCGTGCCTCCAACCTCCTTTGGTGTACATATGGTGTCCCATCCAATTAGAGGAAGTTTCCTAATATCAAAGTTTCCTTGCCATAAAAAACTCATCTTTTGATCCAAAGCATTGTTTGTCTATCTAGGGATCTTTAAACGTGACATCAAGAATTTTGTTATTGCTCATATAACTGCCTTAAGCATTAGAATTTGCCCAACCAAAGATAGCCATTTACCTTTCCATGAGGTTGTCTTGTTTGTGCAGCTGTCCAAAAGTGGTTGGCATAAGTATGACTTGCATTGGCCTTCGAAGAGAGGAACTCCTAGATATTTACTTGGGAGGGATCCCACCCTATATCCCAAGAATGTTGTTATTCTCTTTTGCAAATTCTGATCAGTATTAAAGAAGATCCCACCCTATATCCCAAGAATGTTGTTATTCTCTTTTGCAAATTTTGATCAGTACTAAAAAATAAATCTCAGATTTCTCTGTGTTAATACCTTGGCTTGAGGCTTTTGACTATTTCTCCAAAGTGAGTTTCATGATCTTCGCTTCACCAAAGAGGATTATATCATCTACGAACTATTGATGGGAAATGACCAGGGAAACACGTCCCACGCGTCCCCTGCCCCTCTAGCCCCGTCCCCATCCCCTGTGGCGTTTCCAGGACGGGGGGACGGCCGAGGACGTCCCCTTGCCGTCCCCTGCAAAACAAAAAAACCAGAAACGTTCCGAGGACGCTGTCAAATTTTAGGGGACGCTAATAGAAGGTTCGGGGACGTCTAGCCGTCCCCGAACGGTTTGCATAGTTTTTAAAAAAAAATTAACGCCATTAAATGAAAAATTCTTAACGCCAGCGGATAATAATGAAACTCTTAGCCGATAGGCTTTTATATGTGAGCATTATATTGCTCGGAATTGTCTCACGCCCTAAAAAAACATTCAGGCCGGAAAATTTTCTAAACTAACCGGTTATTCCTATCGGCGTATTCCTCAAACTGACTCCCTTTATGGCACTCGCTTGACAGGTAAATGATCATTTTTTGTTATTTTTGAATCACTTTTGACCATCCTGTTCAATGGCGCACACCCCAGACTTGACTCGCCTCTTTTTATGTTTGAAGTGTTTTCGAGCAAAACCATGTCAAGCATGTGCTACTGGCCTTCTTGGCCACTTTTGGCATTTCAAATCCTCTGTCCAAACTCTGTTAGTCGCACTTCAGGAGGGATTTGAGCATCTTTTTTAATTTGTCAACTTTTTGGAGAGTCTATGCCCTAGCGCATGGCTCCAGGTTATGTGTCCATTTTTTTAATTTTTAAAGTTATGTTCAAAAACACTGATGGCACATCCCAGGGTTCATGATGACAGTTCTTATGTTTCAGAATTTTTTGACCAAATCCCTTTATGGCACATGCCTGAAGGTTTTTTGGACAATCCTTTTATGTCAATTTTTTTTTAAGAAATGCTAGTGACAGGCACTGAGTGCTGAAAAGTCCATTTTTTCATTTTCTTTTTTTAGCTTTTTTCCAATAACTCTCCCTGAAAACCTTATGGTGCACGCTTCTCCAACTTTCATGTTTTCAAAAACTCAAGCAGAATCCTTATGGCGGGTGCTCAGCAATCTTTTAATCGTCTTTTTATTTTTTTTATTGACTCTTTACTAAATTGGTAATTGAATGGTTACTTTCCCAAGCAGTTCACATAGCAGACCTTTGATGCAAGTAGAGTTATGAGAAATCTACTATGTTTTTTGGGTAAAATGCATAGTTGTGTTCTGTTGATTTTATATTCTTGCTTCACTTGTGAATTTTGACAGAAGTTTTCTTGGTTTTGGCAAAATGCATTTGTCTTTCAGTCTTTCAAACTTCAGGAATTTTGACAGAAGTGTTCTTGCTTCAAATTTCTTTCACTCTTTCAAACTTCAGTAATTTGTTTAAGGATAAAAACACAGCAGAGGCGCCGCCGACACTCCACAGTCACACAGATCGACTAGGTACTGGTTTTTTTTAGTGTTCAGTTTTTTAAATTTTATTTTATTTTTAAATTTTTTATTATTATTAGGGGTTTAAAACTTTAGGTTTTTATATTAGATGGTGTTTTTTTTCTGAGTTTCTCAGTTTAGTGTTCATGAATCATACTTCATTGTTTAATCATTTTTCAGCCTCTCAAAGCCCTATCAAACAAGCACAATCAAAAATTTAAAATTCAAAATGAGCAGCAGTGAGGAAAGTTTGCATGAAGTGAGCAGTGATGAAGTTCAAATGACACATTCTCAAACCCAGAACACAGGTGGAAGTTCTATTGGAAGTGTAACTCCAAAAGACTGTTTTAAATGCCCTTCAGACACTCTTCAAATACATGCAAAAGGACCCTTCAATCCCAAAAAACCTTTGCTTCAATTTGCCACCAATTTGACTGGTCCTAAGGCTAAAAATTCAGGGGGCAGCAGGCATTGGCTGTGTCATATTTGCAATACTGATTATCATGGGAGCTATAGCAGGGTTGAACATCATTTATTAGGTGAGAGCGGCCATGGGGTTAAAGTTTGTGGAGAGATAAAATTGGAAGAACAGGTTGAAATGCTAAAGTTGGTAGGGGAAAGTGAGGAAAAACATGCAACTACTTCTACTAGTACTAAGAGGAAGCGTTCATTGCAAATGAAATCTATTGATGAACATTCCAATCTATCAGTTGGACATGGACTTGAACAACATTCATGTGATAGTCATAAAGGCAAGAAGAAGGCCACTTCTACCACAACCACAGGTGAAAAAAATACAGTGATAGAGATGATGAATATGCAAAAGTGTGAGATAGCAAATGATTCAGTGGCCAAGTTTTTTTATGCCCATGCCATCCCTTTTCATTTGGCAAGGTCTCCTTATTTCAAAAACATGTTGAAAGATGCAATAACAGTTGGATCCTTTTATGTTCCTCCTGGAGAACATAGATTGCGTACCTCCCTCCTTGACAAACAATATTCAAAGGTGATCATAGTAATGGAAGATATGAGACAAACATGGATTAGGACTGGTTGTTCCATTGTGATGGATGGGTGCACTGATATTCGACATTAGCCGCTCATTAATATTATTGTTACATGTCCTTCTGGTTCATACTTTCTTAGAGCGATTAATTGCTCTGGGAAACATAAGGATGCCGATTTCCAGTTTGCCCTTTTGGAGGCCATAGAGGAGGTTGGGTCTTTTAATGTTCTGCAGGTTGTGACAGATTCAGCTCGTGTTTGTAAGTTGGCTGGATTGATGGTTGAGAGTTCTTACAAACACATTTTTTGGACTCCATGTTGTGTACATGCTTTGAATAATGCTTTGAAGGACATTGGCAAAATAGAATGGGTGAAGGTAGCAGTGGCTGAATCTAGATCAATACAAATGTTTATATGCAATCATCAAACTTCACTTGCATTATTCAGATCCTATTCAAAGAAAGAATTCCTCAAACCAATTGAGACTAGATATGCTAGCTATTTTATTTTACTGGAGAGGATGTTGGAGGTGCAAGATGCTCTACAATCCATGGTGGTTGCTTGAGAGTGGAAAAAGTGGGCTCCATCAAAAACAGAAGGACAGAAGGTGAGAGACATGGTGCTTACTGAGAGTTGGTGGTCCAATATCAGGTAAGAAATATGTACTTCATATTTTTGAATTTTTCATTTTTGAGTTTCTAACTTTTAAATTTTTGCTTTGTTTTTTCTTTAAATTATCAATATTACTATTACTTAGTTACTAATAACTATATTTAATATTACTAATTTACTAGTGTTAAATTGAAAATTGAAAATTCAAATTGTTAATGTCTTACTATTTTTAAATTTTGTTTGCATTGTGCAGATATATTTGCTCTATCATATCACTTGTTGTGAGGCTGATCAGGTATGCAGATACAAACTCTCCTAGCCTTGGAGAGATTTATGAGACTTTTGATAGCATGCTTGATCAAATGAGGCAAGCAATTCGTGCCAAGGATCCTAAATTACAATTCTATGAGCAGCATATCAGGCCTATTGTCACAAAGAGGTGAAACACAATGAACACCCCTCTTCATATGGCTGCCTATGATTTTAATCCAAAGTGGTATGCACCTAGACCTGGCCGAATGCTTCCTTCTAAGGATGATGAGGTAATGGAGGGGTTTATGGCCGCCCTTCGTAAGATGTATGGCACTGAGGAGGCAACTATACTTAGAGACCAATGGCTTCGATTTTCCGAACTTCAAGGTCCTACATTCAGCAAACCAGAGGCTAGGACGGATAGGGCCACTATTGCACAAAAAAACCCCATTGGATGGTGGAAATTTCATGGGAAGGACACACCAGAGTTGAAGCAACTTGCTATTCGTTTACTCTCATAGATTGCTAGTTCCTCTGCTGCAGAGAGGAATTGGTCCACCTATAGCTTCATCCACTCAATCAAGAGGAACAGGCTTACCTCGAAACGAGGGGGAAAACTAGTTGCAATTCATAGTGCCTTGAAACTTCAGGATCGGCAGACTACTGAGTATCGACAGACTCCAGCAGCACGTTGGGATGTTGATCCTGAAGATGTTAGGCAGATTGACGAGGAGGAGGTGCAACTAGGAATGATTGGAATTCCATTGGATAATCCACTTCAGGCAAAGAGTGGCAATGACACTGATACTTCTTTTGATATTGATAGCCCGAATGAGGCATAGACATTAGATTGTTGTATTTTGAAGTTTGAAACTTTGGGTTTAACAGTTAACTTTCACTTTAATTTTAGAATTTGAACAACAAAATGCTTCAATATTGCTGTTATGAATCTTCAATCTCATGATTATCATTGTTGTTATACTAGTGTTACTGTTTAATGTTTATTAATTATTAGTTTACTCATTAATGTTCATTGCAATGTTTATGACTATATATGATCTCTATTTCATGTTGATATTTTGAAAAATTCATATATCGCCATCCCCCCGCCGTCCCAAAAAATTGGCCATCCCCCCGCCGTCCCCAAAAATTGGCCCTCGAACTGCCATCCCCGAAACGCGTCCCCATCCCCCCGTCCCCGAAACACCGTAAAACATAGGAAATGGCTTGTACACCATTTGGAACACCTTTGCCTTTCAAACTACCTATGGAACATGTGGCCCAATACTTTTGTCCAATGCTTCTGCCATGATTATAAATAGGAAGGGGGAAATAAGGTCTCCTTGTCTAAGGCCAAACGCTAGTCCACTTGGTCATAAGCTTTGCTCATATCCAATTTGACCAACATACACTTTTCATTCTTTAAATTAACAGTGGATTGATTCATGAGCAATAATGTCGCCATCCATGATCAACCTTTTGGGGATGAACCCACTTTGCTCTTCTAAGACAATTTTTGGCAACATTACATTTAATCTATTGGCCATAGCTTTGGATGTAATCTTGTATGTGGTGTTACAGAGTGATATTGGTCTAAAATCTGCAAATGTCTTAATACTATCTTTCTTTGGTATGAGAGCAATGAAAGTGTTATTCAGATCCTTCAATATCATGTTGTGTTTTCTGGATTCTTCTGCAACCTCCCAGCTTTCTTTGCCAACAACCCCCCAACATTTTTGGAAGAAACTAACAAGGAAACCGTCTAGACTAGGGGCTTTGTTCGGATGCAACTGTGAAATGGACAGTTTCATTTCATCCTCCATGAAAGGGGCCATGAGCATTTCATTATGAGCCTCTGTTATGATCTTTGGGATATTGTGCAACAACAATTCTTGGTTTCTCAAATACGATCCAACCCTGTCGTTTAAAAGCTCTTCAAAGAAGTGACAACCTCAGTACTTATGTCCTTGGGCGCCTCAAATAATCTTCTATCCTTCAACCAAATAGATGAGACTTATTTATATTTTTCCTAACTTTTATTGCATTATGGAAGAATTTAGTATTTTGTCACCCACTTTTAGCCAACATTCCTTAGACTTCTATCACAAAAAAATTCTTCCCTTGCTAATAGTTCTGCATGTTGACTCATGAGAATTTTCTCCTTGTGATAAGCCTCCTAATCCATTCCCTTCTCTGTAATTACTTCATTCAATTTACCATTTCTTCTTCGATCCTTTCCTTCTCCAAAAAGATGTTTTAAAGTACTGTTGGTTCCATTGCTTCAAATAGTTCTTGATGTGAATAAGTGTTTTTGAACAATGTAAACATCTTCGAGCCTTTTTGCATTGGGGCATCTTTCCACCAAACACCTATATTTTCTATGAATTCTAGATCCTTGAACCACATATTTTCAAATTTGAAGGGGTTCCTAGGTGGTCTTTTGTCCTCCAAAATCACTAACTGAAGAGGAAAGTGATCTGACTCAAAAATTGGAGTATAGAGCTCTCATATTGGAATGGATAATTAGCCCAATCACCATTGCAAAAGAAGTGAACCAAAATTGAAATTGTTTATCAAAATTGAAATCCATGCCAATAGCTATGTCCCCCACAGGGAATTCAATCCCAAGTTGGACAAAGTCTGCCATGGCTCCTGTTTTCCTTTGGTCCAAT
Organism: Cunninghamia lanceolata; assembly: GCA_027924645.1. Taxonomy (NCBI): domain Eukaryota; kingdom Viridiplantae; phylum Streptophyta; class Pinopsida; order Cupressales; family Cupressaceae; genus Cunninghamia; species Cunninghamia lanceolata. The sequence goes on along the minus strand of BSBN01001191.1, from coordinate 701,623 downwards.
TCCATAGATGGCCTAGTTGTGCTAGAAGTAAGGTTATCATCTATCGGATCTGCCCTTTTGTCATTTTCCACTTGCTCTGAAGATTCTCTTGTAATTTCTTTGCTTTACTTATCATTTCGCAGAAAATATAACCTACTTTTATGCAGTTTGCACTTCTTAGTGTGATGCCCAATTTTCAAGCATTTGCCACAGATCAATGATGGACCTTCCATATCAGTTTGTTGTTGCCAAGAACCAACACTGGATCATAATTCAATAATGGAAGGTAGAGGTCTTGAGAGATTGATGAACAAGCAAATGCATGCATAAACACCAACATCTCCTTGTTGGATATTTTTATCAACCTTAATAAAAGAGCCAAATAAATTCCCTATTCTAGTTAGGGTAGATGGCTCCCAATACTCTAATGAGATATTGTACAAACAAATCCACATTGGGTTGTTGGAAACAATGTGATTTGTGGGGTCAAAATTTTGTTCCCACTCCCATAGATAAAACCCTACTCCATCCATCATCTAGGGTCCTCCATTGAGGATTTCTTTTTTCTTATTTGTTGTCTAGCATTCAATTAGATAAAAGCCTTTTGGTAGTGATCTATCTTTTATGTCTATTCCCCAATTGTCCTTGAACCATTTATGGGAGTGATCCTTTGATGGCCAATAATTTTCCAATTTCACAAATAAAGCTTTCTCCCTCAATCGTTGTATTGATGGCTCCAATTCCATCTCCCTAAACTCAACCACTCCTTTTTCTAGTTGTCGATCCGCCTTTGGCTTGACCAGAATTCTGTTTGCACCAATCCCTTGTTTTTTGGAATCCATTTTTCTTTATTTGTTGTGTCTAGTGGAAGTTTAAATTTGAATTAGAATTTTCCCACCATGAAGGTTCTTCATGGTTATTCCATCTAGGGCTTCATTCCTAGTGACTTGTCCTTTCATTTTCCCTAGCTAATTGCAATTTGCTCTTTGCCTACTAGTGATCCGAACTTCCTTTGTCCAATTGCCATGGTATTTCCTTCTTAAGTCGTTCTCCCTCTGTTTGAAATGTTAGGTTTCCATGTCTTTGTCCTTGTGATTTTATCCAAGCTCCAAATCTTTTGTTGAAACCATCCCTTCCTCTGCTCAGTGTGCGTAGGTAGTAACACCAATACTCTTTTCACTCCATCTTCTTTCGAGGTTGTCCTGCCTTTGTCCCTTCGATATGTGGCTTTCCTTGCTTCGCCAATGCTCTAATCATTCTTGCTCTTTGGTTCTTCTTTGTTCCATTTTTCTTCTTTAAATTGGATTGTTGAGTATGGCATTAAGAATTAATTTTCTATATTTTTAAGTTCATTTGACTTTTAATATTTTTAAATTTATTTAATTTTAATATTTTTAAATTTATTCACATTCAATATTTTAAATTTTAAATCTACTTTAATATATTTAAATAAAATAAAAATTATCCTTGTTAAATTCAAATACAAACATGAACCTTGTGACATTGCCTTCAAGTGTACACTACATTGGTATCATGGTGTTTAATTTTTCTGCTTTCATGGTTTTCTAGATTTTATCCTAGACACTCCCACGGCCAACCTAACAACATGAAATGAAGCTCTCAATGGAATCCAAAGAAAGGGAGTTATAGCTTTTAATAATGGGTTACATACAATCTTATAAAATTTTATGGCTGTTTTATTTATTATATGTATACTATGTGTTATCTCAGCTTAATCTACATTTCAATGTTTTAAGCTAAAATATATTTATGATTTTTATATGTTTTTTTTGTACAGACATACCTAAAGCATTCCCAACCTTAAAAGTATTATTGATCAACCATAACACGACCTACAAACTTTAATACATGAAACTTGGTTACTCAATACAAATCCAACTGGTTAAAATTAAAAATATAAGTGGATGAAGATTGACTCTAAACTCCAGAGTTGAACCCCATAAATATATTGAAAAAACATCTTATTTATGAAAAGAATTATTTCTACCCAAAAAACTATA